>JAYKKR010000005.1:0-694332 GCA_036971615.1 Amyloporia xantha
CAGTACTTGGAGGAAGACCCGCGGACGAACAGAATAGACGACTCGCTGCAGTTGTTCACGTCTATATGCACGAATAAGCTGCTGCAGAAGGCAGCCCTTGTGCTCATGTTAAACAAGGTACGTAGTGCGCTTAAGTCGCTGTTGTTCGACTCATTGCATTGACGCTCGTATAATTCCTTCCTTGACGCCGACCCTCAATTGTCGCTGGTAGACAGACCTTCTCAGGGAGAAGCTGCAAGCCGAAATCAAAGTTCGAAAATAGTGCGTTCGCGTGCCCTCACCACCGTTCCTTATGGGGTGCTGTGATGATTCTCATGGTATACGGAACTGAAAACACTTGCAGTATCTCTTCGTACGGAGACCGTCCGGAACACATATGAAGAGGTCTCTGAGTACTTCCGGGCGCACTTCATACAGGCCCACAAGCGGAAGGATGTCTACCATAGGCCGTTATATGTGGTATGTTTAGTGTTGATTTCGACCCAACCCCACTTATTGACGTTGTTATGCTTCTGTCATGTAGCATTTTACGTCTATGCTTGTAGGTAAAATGACATGTCCGATGGCAGCGTGCTGATCATTGGCTGCTATTTATAGGATATTAAGGCAACGCAGCGCATCATTGTGAATGGTACGTTTTCACGAGGTGGTACATCTGCACAGCTTGTATCTGATTGTCACTCTTTATACCAGTGAACGAAGCGATCTTGAGGGAAGCACATGTCCACTATCGGTCTCGCATGATAATACCAATACGGTGTCGTTCCTGTCTTGTTTGTAATATCTCCTGCATATTCTATTAAAGAGTTCACTGGCCTGTAATATTTACTTGCTGAAATTTTTGCATGTAGACTAGCAATGATTGAGTTAATTGTCTTTCTTCGTGTTGTATGTTCTCACACATCGTCCAGGTACCCAAAATATGTCCGCGCCGATCATAGTATGCTGACGTAGAAGTGCAACACCCTTAGTCTCCTACAGTGGCACATCATGACTGGACAGATAGTTGCGCCAGAATGCTTTGGACTATGTCGATGTCTCATATTCGCGGACCACCCAGGATACCGTGTGTTCAAGGTGCTTCTTGCCTTCCCGCGCCCTAAACCGCGAAACGACGACACATACCAGACGACGGAGAAACCTTTCAACTTCAAGAAGATTTTGCAGCCGCATACAGACAATCTTAGTCGTGGTCATTCATCAGAATTTTCACTGGGAGATTGTCACTGCTTGGGCAGTGTAAGGAACAGCGTCAACATTTGCATCTTCCATTACCTTCTTGGAACAGAGTCCTTACCTTTTGAGTCACATATGACTACCAACATCACCTTGAGCCACGTCGATAACACGATACTGACAAGCCGCGATCGGTGTAACGGGCCGTGACAAATTAGCAAGTCGACCGTTCAGCAGGAGGTTTAGGCCCGGGCGGTCTTCAGAGCAACCACTAGACGAAACAGTCTCAATAAGAGGCATGTCATTATCCAGTAAACTGCTAGTGCATATCAATGTTGTACCGTTGTACAGATCTAACATCTACCAATTCGTCAAATACAGTCTGCATGATGTCTCTTCACAAGAATCCATCACCTGTCGATATGGCGTCATCAATAAGAGGGAACAGGAGAACTTGGATGACGGCCAAAAACGAGTTATGTTCAGATCAAACCCTTGATGATATCCGCAGCTGGGACGATTGGTTAGACTTAAATTTTCAAATTGGACGTCCAACATACCTTGCTCGCCCAACGCATATGCTATGGCTACACACAGCATAAATTAGAAAATTCAGTGCTGATAATACCATCTGGACACATACTTTGTGTATGGCACCCAACATGAAGGGGCACGATGGACAAATCCACAACTCGTATGTTCGTTGTGTGATACACCTGCATGCGTTTCAGCAGTATCTCAAACGAACACACTTGGGCGTTTTACCTTCAACCTGTTGTCTACGACGCCTCCATCTTCAAGCGGCAACATAGAACAAGATCCGATGCTGTCTGGAAAGTCATCAGGATGACACGACGGCCTCGGGCGAAGAGTATGGTTGACTTACGGAATGAGGTAGGGTTGGCGCCAGCGGTGCGCAACCAATCTAACAAAGAAGGTTAATATGCTTCCAATTTCATGCGCTTCCAACTCGCATACCTGCAATCTCTTCATCGGTCTCAACATGGCTGCCAGGCAATACCTCATCTACAATCCGCATGTCAATAATATTACTCGCTGATACTTCTATCAGATGCATTTACCACCGATGATCTCGCTGAAGGGCTCTGTCTTGGCCAATTTTCTATTAAATTTCACCAGCTCCACCATTGAAGTTAGATCTGCGTTATGAGAACGGTGGCACGGTATGTAAGTATTCTTTATCGAATGATAAAAAATAATCTGGCTTACCGTAGGGTTCCTCGAAAATGTGCGGATCAATCACGGGATAAGCCAGAGGGTCTTTGGATTCGACATGCTGACACGGCAGTACGTTATCGATATGAGTATATGTATACAGCGCAAGAGCATAACATGACGTACAATTGTGCCTCTTGAAAATGGAGTGTTCATAGCGAGGCATAATGAGACGTGCGTCTTCCCCGGATTCAGGACAGCTTATGCGTGAAATCAGGCACAGTTTGAGATATTTATGAGCTCCTAGCTTACGTACCTGGCACAGCCATAAGTCCAGGAGCGAGAACAATTTCTAGACTGGCAACTTTCTGCTTCAGGTGTTCCAGTTGTACTTGGTACTGTTTCTGAAGACCCTGTGAATATTTGCCTGCAGCTGTACCAGCACGGATTCTCTCTGCAAGAGCCTTATGAATTTGAGCCGACTCAGGGCAAATGGTGTCTAGCGGTAAGAAGGTGAAGCTGACGGCTGACAGGACGGATGAACCTCTTTCAGCAGTACTTTGTGTTGACGGTGACAGACACAATCAGCTCATCAGCACCCCAAATCAAGGTATGAAAAGTTTCGAACACTTACTGCAGCATAGGGTTGTGAGTGAGAATCTCATGACCATCAACGGAATCCGCCTTCAGCTCTATTATAGCATCGTTACCAAAAGCAGTTCATAGCAACAGCAGGGAAAGTCGACGAACCATATGTTATTGCTCCAAACGCATGTTCCTGGACATTTGCGCCCACTCCAGGTAGATCAATCTTCACATCGATGCCTACTCGTTCTAGAATTTGACGGTCACCAATACCAGAGAGCTCCAAGATCTATAATTATGCAATCAGCTACGGGACCACTAGCTTTTTGTCACCGTACCTGGGGAGACATGATCGCCCTGAGATGTACAAATGCCCGTTATCTTCCGAGGATAATATTAACAAAGAATAGGCGTACCCAGCAGCCAGGCAAACTTCTTTCCCACATTTTGCCTCATACTGCTTACCATCATACAAGAACTTCACGCCACCTGCGGTGAAAGTGCCGTCCCCGTTAGAACGAGTGTCAAGACCAGTCACATGGGCCGCCGCAAGAACCGTAAGGTTCTTCCGGGATGCGACTGGTTGATAATACATCTGAGAGTCGAGGTCAACTCAACTGATCACGTCCAGAATATCGACAACGGAACCTACATTACCAGCGTAGCTGCGGTAATGGGTCTCTGGGTCCACCGACATTCCAATCACTGATGTGCCATTGTTCTAATTGATCGTGATCCGCTTATGAAACTGAGCTAGCAATATGCATAGGGAGACATGTACATTACCCGATGACTGCATGCATCTCAGTCATGTCTATTAAGTAGAAGCAAGCAATTCACTCACAAACTCTTGGATACGATGAACACCATGCTTTTTCATAGCCTGACCGACGGTCAAGATTGAACTGAGGGTGATAAATCAACTACCCACCTGCAGAAATGGCCTCTCCATGTTAGAAATGACATTCGGAAACGCAACCGGAAGACAGCCTGCTCTTATTGTCAACATTCAATGCTTCGTCCTCAGTAGTAATATACCCACCGGAGTCTCCACGGTGTGCCATGTCGAATGTCAAAACATCTTGGTCGTGATCAGGCGGCACGAACCTATCGAAGTTGCCATATAGTAGCTAGTGGACATTGTACAGAGACCACGTACCTCTCAGCCCGCTTGGAATACTTCTCGAATTGTTCCCAGCCCCAGCCTTCATTGCCTAACTGTCTGAACGCTGACACGAAGAAGATTACCTCTCAAACATTCAAGACACCGATGTATGATACTGTACCATCCAGATGCTCTCGCGCGGGTTTGTTCCACATGTGGAGGTTGATTGAGGAGCTGCCACCGAGACCCTTGCCCCTACATGACTGTCAACACGAGTAATATCCCCGACAATGTCGAAGACGCACCGATGCGATGTATACGAGCGATTGCCCGAATGCACTTGATTGACCTGCTTTGGATGAATGCATATTCACTACTTTAGGATACCTCACTCACCGACTTGAAGGTCCAATCGTACTTCGGGTTGCCCATCTGTTTCAGAGCCTGTCCCGAGAAGACTGCGAAATGGTGAGTAGATCGACACGACCGGGTGGGTCTGTACTGACGGATCAGATCGTCGTTTAGATTGGCTTCGCCAGCTTCCAGTACCAGGATGGTGATGTGAGGGTTCTCTGAAAGACGTGTAGCAAGGACGAGTCCTGCCGTCTTTTGAACCGTCGCATTCTCTCAGAATCACGAATATTATCTTTCAATCAGAGTGATGCTCACCCCACCACCTAAGCGAGTCGTAGCAGTGAGGTAGCCATTCCAGAATAATATACAGCAGGACTCTTACCGACGATGATATAGTCGAATTCTTTGCCAGACACGTTCTCGATGCGGGCGGTCATATCTATGAGATTTGGCGGTAGAGTTCGGGTTTGAGGTCTCGAAGAGATAATGCTAAAGTTGGACGATGGAGCAGTGAAGGCAGGCCTGGCAGCTTTTATATGAGAACATGATAGAGTTTATCGTGCGCGAACAATAACCTACTATGACCTAGACTGAAACATTTTGTGCTACGGCGCTCCCTGAGCACCACTGACCGCTGCGTGACCGAGGATTAAGCGCATGAACCGATATTCGCTGCCCGCCCTTACATTGACATCCATCAATCGCCGCAACTGACAAGAACACCTCTATCAGTAGTCCTATAACTGACCTCTTGACCTTCGAATTTCATTCATAGTCATGAATTTGTTATTTGTGACGATCAGGAATATTTTGCATTGCTATAGACCAGCCAGGCCGTCCCTGAGATGCCATCCCGTTAGCAGGATAACGTGTTATGATTCCAGTCGGTAGATCCCCGTTGTGCGCTAGAAGACGGAACGCGTCCGTGGTGGGACCAGTCTTAGAGCATCAATTCCGACTCGGACATTGTAATCCACAAACGCCCTACTAGTACAACAAGTGTTACCACTGGTTTGAGCGGGACGGTTGATACCTTACCGGTTAAGGTGTTCTCGACGCTCCGCAAGAACAAACTCATTCCCCCCGAAGTCAAAACACCATCGGCAGTTCACGGAGGCTCGTGCTATGACGTGTTAGGGTCGTCCACGGTCCCATAGCGGGGGACAGTAGGGACTCTGTCCTAAGGTTGCCCTACGATACGCCCTACGACGCGCTCTATGCTCATTGCTCACGCGGTCCCATGGCGGGGAGGACATTGACAATAGGGACTCTGTACTAACCATCACGACGTAAACGGTAGACGGCACAACGGACTCACGCGGGAATTACTAGCGTTGGCCCATGGAATCCGGAGTCATTCATCGCTTGAAGCTTCACTGACTGATGACTGTCATTTTTATTCGACCACTACCCGCAGTGTTGAAGCGAATAATATACAGAATAAGGCACAAGCAATGACGAATGTGATCGCACTCTGCACACAGCGGCAGTCATGCAAAATGGCCCGAATACCACGGAATGAAAGAAGAGAAGGAGAGATAGAAAAGACTCACTACTAGTGATATACTTCCCTACTGTTTCGCTGCGTGTTCCATCGGTCAAGCTTCGGAGAAGGTGTCAATGCCCACTGATGGTCCGTTAGGGATATGTCACGGTGTAGTTTATGGTCTTCGACAAGCATGATCGCTCTGATGTACGCGGACTTGCATCAATTCAACGCTTTGGACAGGGTTCAAAGTTCAGTAGCACAAAGCAGTTCACCAGTCTATGGCGGCAATTTCGAGGCGAATTTATGCCTTGTCGTTTTATTATTCGCACTATATAAGGATAGAATACAGGTAATCTATCTTTGGAATTTTGCCGGATAGCTCCGCGTATGGCCTGGGGAGATTGGTCGATAATCAAATGGAATGGGGAAAAATGCCCTGCACGTCACTTTTCCCTTTACCAACTACTTCCGCTGTTGCGAGAGGCCCGACGAAGACTCTGGGTCGAGCGTGGGTGCTAGGCGAGACAGAAGCGGGAGAGAATATTAACTGAATTAGTAGGATTTAGGGGGATATTTCGGTGGACAGCCCGATGTCGACAAGGCAAAACAAGAAACGCAAGGGACGCAGCAATGTCATGAACCGGGAACGCACCGTCACCACGCTCACTGAAGGCCCTGAAAGCTCTTTCCTCGTTCCAACCCCCACAGAGGAACCAGGCGGTAACGTCATGTCTTCGCCTTTTTCTGTTGCTTCGTCAGCCGGTGCACCCAACATGTCTCCTGCTGCTTTCCAGATGGGCCCTAATAACTTCGGTCCTTTCCCCTACAACGGCTACATACCTCCCATGCCAGCGCCCAACTTTGCGCCCCAACATCCTCCCCAGCAGTTCTTTCCATCGCCACCGCAAGGACCTCCTGGTCAAAAAGATCTTGAAATGCTCGAAAGGCTGAAGGAAACCATAAAAAACGGCCAGCATGAATTCTTCCGTGCTGTCCCGCAGCCAGCTACTCTCGCTACTCTTTACCAAGGCCCCAAGAACTTTCAATCACAGGTGCCTCCCCATCCGGAGCAGGCACCTCTGGATCATCAACAAGCCAACGTTGACGTGAACATGACTCCTAGTGATGTCCCTACTGGTAATGGCTCCGTCAATTGCTCAGCTGGCCCTACTCCCGAGCTTAGCCGTGGGCTCGCTTCGCAATCGTCAGAAGCATGGGATAGCTCTCGGAAGTCGTTGAATCAGCCTCCAATGAGCGACTCGGAGTCGAATCTAAATGTACCCTCTGCTTCCACTTTAGACTGCCTCGTGTTGCGGCTGACTCAGTTATTCCCGTTTGACAGACTGTCATGCAATCACCTATCAGTGCTGCTCTCTCAATTCCGTACACTGGTCCCAAGTATGAATTCAATCCAGGTCCTATGGTGTCAATTTTTGGCAAAGACTCCCGGGATGGAAACCCTTCCAACCATGGAACCTCTTCGGCCTCTAAAACTCAACGAGTCACTCATGATATGACTGATAACCACTCTGAAGTACCTCTAACTGGCTCACGAAGATATGAACCGCAAAATGTCAGCCGGACACAATCGGAGAGGTCTATCATCAATGAGCCGCCCACGCCGGAACAGAAGGCGTCTGTATTGTCGCCTGGAAAGTCGTCTGTCTACGATGGTAAGGATGACTTACGGCCTCCCCGAGAATCTAGCTGGTCACATCGTAATGGCACGGATGATAAACAGCGATACGACACTGAACGCTCTGGGCAAGTGAACGGGCGCCCTAGCACAGGAAATGGTAACGACAGTCGGGGGCCCGGTCAAAGTCCAAGGTTTTTCAATAGGGAGAGAGACCGTGACCACGACCGTGATCACGATAGGGATAGAGACTGGGAACGTGACAAAGACAGACGGCCAGATTACAATCGATTCAGAGACGACAGGCGGAATGACGACCGTACTAGAGTTCCTGAAAGCCGCCGACAATTCACGGAGCAGCGTCACTATGAATCGCGATGGGGAGATCCTGTTCGCCGCTACGAGTCGAAGCCGCCTGGGGATTCGTCTACTCTATCGCGCATGAATTCTCTGGATGATCGGAACCCCCCTCCTGAGGCTCGACCTCGCACTCTTGGTGAGGAACGCGCTATCATTCGGCCTCCTCTTGATGCGTCAACAAAGCTCGCCTCGGATGACCGTCGTCCCACAGGGCCTCCGGCAGTGGATGACCGATCTGTCAGACCTGCTGAAGACCGCCGCCCTCCACCTCTTTCCTCTGTAGACCGTCAAGCAAGGGATGTTGATGACCGGAGGCCCCCTCCGTCTCCCGCGATTCCTTCTGACCGATCAGTACGGTTGCCTGATGACCGTCGTCCTCCAATGCCTCCGCCACCCCTTGATCGTTCGGGGAGGCTTTTGACTGACGATCGTCGGATACCACCCCCACCTCCGACTAATGAACGACAGGTGCGGCCCTCTGATGACCGTCGTCCTCCGCCGGCGTCGCCTGTTCTAGTCAATCGGCAGGTTCGGTCGGCGGAGGAACGCCGTCCAACGATACCTCCTTCGCCGACAATGGGTGACCGACAGGTAAGATCTGGTGATGACCGCCGTGTGCCTTTACCCCCGCCGTCAAGTGCAGATAGAGATAGACAGACCCGCCCACCTCTGGACGACCGCCGCCTTCCCTTGACATCAAGTATAGACCGCATAACTAGGCCAAATGACGACCGCCGTCCACCATTCCCTCCAGCATCTGAGGATCGGACCAGTCGTCCTACTGCTGTAGCTCCTCCTGATGACTCGGCTGCTTCTCGACCTCCATTCGAAGATCGTAGTCTTCGCAAGCAACCTAATCAGGATGATGTTAAGTCTCGTCCACCTGTCCCTTTGGAAGACCGCATCAGCCGCCCTCCGGTATCCCTTCAGGAGCGGTTGGGTGGTAACAGTAGATCAGATGATAGGTTCAGTCATCCTCGCCCAGATGATCGTCTCAGTCGTCCTGCACCCTCTCTAGAAGAGCGTCTTTCTCATGCACCTCCGAGTGCAGATGACCGTAACCCTCGCCCTGCGGCTGTTGAAGAACGTCTGACTCGACCGCCGTTGCCCCCGTCTACTGCTGCTTCTGCTTCTGACCGTACTGCTCGCACTGGTCCTGATGATCGCAACATGTTATTGGCTGAGCCTGCACGTCCTCCAGCTGGTCCTCCTGACCGTGCTAGCCGTCCCGATGAACGTGGACGGCCTCTCATATCTGATCGGGGCGCCCCTCCTCCGCCTGCTGCGGCTGCGGCTGGAGAGCGTGGGCCGCCTCACCGTACCTTGTTCTCGACCCAGTCCCAGTCCCGATCCCAATCGCTTGTTCGTGCTTCGCCTCGCGGTGCGTTCAAGCCGCGTTCGCCAACACGTTCTCCTGCACATTCTGAAATTCGTGAGTTCCGCCCACCTGGTGAGCCGCCGCGTGATCGGGCCGAAATACGACCACCATATCGTCACGAACAAGATAGGTATGCTGGTGACCGACGCTCTGATATGATGGACGTGGACCCGCCGTCTAGCCGATTCAGTGCTCCCTATCGCCGACCTCCTTCTCCTGTGGCAGCCGATAATGCAGATCCTTATGCGTCTCGCCCAAGGCCCTGGACAGGCGAAGGATATACAGATGAGGCTGCGCGACGTCCTCCGTTGGAGGCTCACACATATGGACGTGATTGGCCGCAAGAGGACCGTACATACGCTGAGGAGTGGGATGCGCGAAGTGGACGTACATGGGAACGACCCGTTCGAGAGTACGAGCGGGATAGATATGTGGAGCGAGATGCGGTACCCAACAATGGATGGGAGACGCGCGAGGAGCGTGAGCGCAGGGTGTCGTCTACGTTTCCTCCTCCCGTCGACCCTCCGAGCGCTGTACCGAGGCCTTTCGAGCAGCGTCCTCTGAGCTCTCGATTGACCGACACGTTTGCCGCTGAAGAGCCTCGCTATGGAAGAGACTTGGAACGTGCAAGATATCCTCCAGTGGATCCTGCCAGTTCATCGTTTTCCCGAGTCAGAGCACGAAGCCCCAGTCCGTTAAGGCGATCCGGCGGCGTAGACGACTTGCGTCCGCCAGTCAAGAGGGCTCGCGAAGATGGGTACGTGGCGTCTGGGTACTATTCACCTACTCCTACTGTGGGAGAGCCTCCCCGCGCGGTACCGCCAGGTGGCGACTATCCGCCACGTCTACGAACGCCGCCTGTCAACAGTTCATCGTACTACGAGGGTCTGCGTGGACCCACTGCGCCTCCGTATGCAACTAGTCAGCCAGCGGTGCCGTTGCCTCGTGAGCGAGATTATGCAGATTCACGAGACAGGGCACCTCCAGCACCGGATGTCGGAGGTTACCAACCTTACGATAGGCGCGAGCCTTTGCCTCGCATGCCTCCCCCGCGTTCGCCTCCCCCATACAACGATCGCTATAGCAGGGATGACAGGAGATTCAGTGTGCCCCCGCGTAGTCATGCAGTAAGTAACTTTCCATTTGTCATGAGAACCTGTTGTGCTGAATGTATTTTGTGTTATAGGCCTAGACGCGATATATCACGAATCTAATGTCTTTGAATGCCCCGTGCCCCGTGCCTGTATCTGTCGTTCTTGTGCCATATCTTGGTTGTACATGTACGCGGCGTATATTCTTATGTCTATACACCATACACGATCTGCTCTCATGTATAGAATTCGCTCTTCTCTTGTATATATATCCGGAGATCTATGTTCATATGCTCTATGTTTTTGCATACGCTTTCTTTTTACTGTACGACCCACTCTCAGCTACAGATCCGTAGGCTATCTGCCAAAGGTACGTTGTACATGAATGTTTGAGCAGTCAACTATCCGAATGTTACGCCGCTGCGGTAAGTGACTGGAGTTTTCCCACGATCATGCGAGCGCCTTGTCGCGGTTAGCGGGGGTGGCGGTACAGACGCCATAGTTCAGTGACTTGTCCTCTTTCCCTCACAATACTGACTCACCATGACTGCTGTATCACCATTTGCGCGCAGTAGCGTGTTTGACGAGCCTCGACTTGGAGGTCGTGAGCAGACTGTAAGTCATCTGGTCGAAAATTTTGCTCCCTAAGACATGAATATGAACAGGCAATACTTCGTGCTTGCAGATTGAGGAAATGTACAGTGTGCCAGAGAGTTTCCTAGAGATTGAAGTTCGTAACCCACAAACGCATGGTAAGTCAGGACGATTTATGCATGTTTGAATGGAATGACATTGCTACTTTTCGATAGGTTTCGGTCGGAAGATGTACACTGATTATGAGATCGTGTGCAAGGTACGTGCCACAGTTCTCTTCCTCAAAACCCTGCTTCAATGAGGTTCACCCGTATAACCTGGTAGACTAACATCCCTGCGTTCAAATTGCGTCATTCGGTCGTACGCCGGCGATATTCCGACTTCGAAGCATTCCGTGACATCCTGGAACATGAATCGACACGCGTGAACATACCCCCTCTGCCAGGCAAAGTCTTCACAAACCGATTCTCTGACGAAGTCATTGAATCGCGACGAGAAGGGTTAGAGCGTTTCCTTACTGTCGTCGCCGGCCACCCCCTCTTGCAGGCGAGTCTTATCAGTTCGATGCTCTATTATAAACACTCATGCGCCCAATGGACAGACTGGTAGCAAAGTGCTGTGTGCCTTCCTGCAGGATCCCGCCTGGGACAAGAATCAATGGCAGTGAACGCAGATGCCTGATGACTTCTTCATTGGAGGATATTTACCTCTGGTGATACCGTCTCATTCCAAATCTGGCCCTCACAAGTTATTGTGTTGTTGCACGTTTTGTATATCATGTAGTCAAAGACGTGAGACTTCGCGTCATGACTACGTTCATCTGTAATTGTACTTTAGGCGAAGTTCACACTAAGACTAACGCAGCACAGAAAATAATATCGGCATGCGATGGTCGTCAGGCTGACAACCACACTTTTAGTTGCACGGCTCAATGTATGGTTCATGGACCACAACATCCATGACAGAACTACAAAGAAAGCCAAACGGTGAGCCATGTCAAAAACGTCCAGAATCAGACGCACCGTAAATGCATGGTATAGCCCGTTTGGATATCTGTTAGTATGAGCTCGTCGATGGGGTGTACTCCGGGAGTCAGTGCGAGGAAATCCATTCGCACTGACTGACAAGTAGATGGTAGCAGTGGTCTAAGTGGGATGTTCAGTAAAGGTACCCTACAGATGCTCAAGGGACGCACCCAACGCGCACTCGGTTTTCCAACGGTAATATTCCAGGTGCTCCAAGTTCACCCTTCCTGGCGTTATCACCGCGTCCCTTCCGCCGCCGTCTCCGTTCGTCCGGATGACTGACCTCAAATCGCCGCGTCCATGATGACTGGTTGAAGACAAAGATGTCTAGCGTGAACTGGTCCAAAGGATGGATCTCGCCAGCCCTACGCCCGATCCCTTTCGCTCTTCCTTTACCCTTGCGGTCTATAGGCAGAAGTCCTACAGACACAATGATAGGTTGACCACCCGTCGCCGCCTTCGTTTCCACCTCTGCCCCCACCTCCGCTCCCATAGGGAATCCTGCGACGTTGACGCCAGGCGTGGGTAGTGCGCTGCCGCGGTCACGCCTCATCTCTACGCTTGGACCCACCGTACCCCCACCCGTCTGCTGTGCCAGAGGTGCTTGCCAGAACGGGGTCGGAGGAATTGGGGGTGGCGAACCTGTGTACGCGGGATATGCAGGGGTACGCGGTGTAGACGGCTCCTCGCCCATGGTGCCGTCTGCATGCGCTGACCCCGCCACTACGCCCAGGGATGAGAAGGAGAAATACGAGTCATGCGGGCTCGGCAGGTTATACGTCGTGGGTGAGCGTGTGTAGGTCGACTGGAACGCGACAGATGGCAACATAAACGACGCCCTGTTGTTTGCGGCGTTCGAGTTCACCATGGGGTTGGCGTGCCCTGCAGTAGGCGTTGGAGGACCGGTAGGCTGCACTTGAGGCTGATTGGCGGGGTTCAACATAGCCGTTGGACCTTGGTAGTTGATCGGCGAACGCGCTTTGCGCACGTCATTATCAGGGGCGGGCGAGTCAAGGGCACTGAAGGTGAATCGCCTGTTGCCTGCAACAGACGGACCTGGACCAACGGACTGTCTAGGGGTAGTCAATAGCGATGAAACCGCTCCTTGCGGTGCAGGCGCAGGAGTGGAAGGGAAGGGTGATGCGGGAGTGGGCAATACAGCCGGTTCGGAGGGATCGGCAGTTGAAGGCGCAGAACTGCGCGTAGACGCGGTAGAGAAATTGAGCTTGCAACTCCAATAGGAAGCATATACGCGGGTTGGGTATGACAACGCCTGTTCTGATTCGGACAATTCGCCAGGCCGTGCATCCGTAAGTCGTTCAAAGGGTCGCACACTGATATTGATTGAGACAGACCGCCGCATCTCCTGCGCGGCCGCGATCACACTCGCCCGCTTACCCGCTGCCGCACTCCCTGACGCTCCAGTCAATGAAAATTCGTCCACTTCTGGCGCGCGCAGGAACGAGACCGCATACAGCAAATTCACCTGCTCGCGAGGGCCGATTCGCAGCGGGAACACATCGGCGCCGTCACCCCAGCCGACGAGGACAGTCTTGGCGCCTGTTCCACTGACAGAGACGTCTGCGCATTTCACTTCGAAGCTGTATTTCGGCACGGTGAGGTTAGGACTTTCGTCGAAAAGGTTCTCGATCTCAACGGAGAGCACTACGGTGTGCTCCTCGTTCCCCGCCTCGCGCTGCTCCCGCGTACTGAGCGTGTCACCCTCATCCGAGTCATCTCCGTCAGAAATACTGCCGTCTCCGTTTGCAGTTCGGCCATTCTTCAAAGCGGAGCGAGGAGCATTCTGGGGGAGGAGGAAGTACGGCACAAACACGGTACGCATCCGAACGTGGAACCCGGAGACGATTTTCATCGTCTTGCGGAATGACTTGCGGAATGTCGCACTGGCGGGTGTGAGAGGCAGTTTGGCGTTCTTAAATGTTGCCGGATTAGAGGGCGCGGCCTTGGTGATCGACTGCTGCTGCGCCGACGATGAGGGTGTCGAGAGCGGAGGAAGTGAGAAGGCAGTACGACGGGTCGACGGACCAAGGCGAGTGGAGGGGAGGTCTAGCGGCGGATCGGATGACGACGCAAAAGTCGGGTCTGTGAATATTAGTGACAGTAATTAGAATTGCATGCCAACAGCCCAGAGGTTCAGACACTTGCCTGCCTTGAGACCCTCGAGTAGATTGACTTCTACGAATCCAGAGAGTTCATCGTCGTGCTCGGCCGACGCAAAACTGCCGTCACCAACGTCCGGCTTGGCAGGTGTGGTTGGGTCGAGCATGCCTGCAAGACCCCCTGCCTCTTCAATCAGAGTAGCAAGGGCTCTACGAGCTGGGGTTACTGGCAACGGCTTTTCACGCAAGGTGGTCGAGACGGTAAGGGAGAGTAGCGGGTCCGGAAACTTAGTGGTCATATAGCCTTCTCGCAGTATGAGTGAACCGTCCAACAAGCGAGAGTAGGTAACTCACGTACGAGCACCGACATACGGTACACCGCGACCCATTCGCTCTCCTCTGGTGCCCATAGCAGCGCAAACGCGTCAGACGTATCACGAGCAGGTCCCAATAGCTGCTCGCCCCAGACACCGGACGCAAGAGGGGTGCCCTGCGCTTGCACATACTGACGATCTGATTCAGCTGCCGACGGAATCGGGTGTGGTGTCGAGGGGGGAAAGATGGAGGGATGTGTGGCCGCGAGCAGAGTGCCCGGTTTTCCCTTTGCCATAGAGGTCGTGCGCGGGGGCACGGGAGGTCGTCCGATCGCTGGAGCAGACGTCTCGGGTGCTGGAGAGATGTACGACGCATCGTATGAGATTTGGAGGTGGGCGAGGAATGAAAGTAGGCGGATTGGGGGTTTGGCTACAGTTTCCGAACCTGGTTCGCCCTCGGGGGGAGTGTTCGGAAAGCGGATGACGAGGAGAAAGTCAATATTCTCGTCTATTGTCGTTTGCGAGTGTCAGTACTGACCGACCAACACATGGGTTCAATTGATGCACCTTACCAAAGAATGCCACCTTCCTGTCCGTAGGTTCTGCACGGAGACGGGTCAACCACTCCTCAGCTTTGTCGCCGTCATAGTTTACGGGAAATTCAAGAGATGACTGCGGTGCGACGACCTCAAGCAAGCCTGAGTTGAATAATTCATCGAAATTGGACATTTCTTGGCTTGCAATGAATGTCCCGTGGATTCAGATTGGGCTTTGGAGAGGTCCCGACAAGTAGTAGCCTGAGCAAACCGAGACCGCTCAAGAAGTAATGGTGGCTACATCGAAGAGCATTAATCACGATCGTGATAGAGCCCATATAGACATTTCCTCTGTCGGTAGCCACATGAGTTTCGCTGCTTTACCAGCATGAGGAATCTCAATAAATATCGAACGATGCCTTCAACCAGTTGCTTTAGCTCATGAGTTAACCGAAGGACCCGCAATGAATGTTTTGAGAGGTGAGGTCAGCCTTACGAATCCATTCTACCAGGCAACTAAGCGATCGATACATTAGTAGATATGCATATAAATGTGTCTAGCAGTAGTGTGGTGCAACAGAGCGAAATCAGTACTTTTCGTGGTGTGACGTGAGTGGTGTGCAGTGTAGCCTATCCGACATGGACTGACAATGTTGCCATAGACGTCCATGATCATACGTATTTGCCAAACAAGGGGATGAGGGATTGTGCCAGTGTGTAGCTGAAGACAAGCTTAGGACCAACCACGAGAATCTGCGACGGTTGATCAATAACCTGAATTAAAATGTCTATCATGTCGACCGACCTTGGGCGTAAGACCCTTGAACAGAGCCATTGGACCCTCATTCCTGATCAGTTCCCTCACGACCATCATGCCGCTAACCTTGCTCTCAAAGTTCGCGTTCTGTATCCGCGTCTTGATCGTGTCGAGAGGCGCGGCGACAGTGATCGACGCGATAGCACCTGCAATTGAGGCGACGAAGTTCTGGCCCCATGTCGCCTTCGAGTAGTCTTGAATGCCGAAAAGGTATTCCTTGGTCACTGCCGAGGCACCGAAAAGCTGGACCGGGGTGATTGGTTATTTGGGGGGCGTATGCAAAATAAGGGAATACGTACAGAGAAACTTCCAGGGGCATTCCTTGCCATCGTCCATCCCCATCCGCGGTAGAGGGTGGTGCCTTCTTCCAGGAAAATCCGCACGAAACCTCGTCCTCGGAACGCCTCAGGGTTGACTTGGCGCTTGATCTTTAGGGCATCCAAGGGAAGTAGAACCTATCGTCCCCAAGGACTTAGTCCATAAGAGCTTACATGTACGCAACAAATATAGCACGCACAACTTCACCGATACCAGTCAAGCTAGCACACGATCGACTATCAGTGTCATGTGTATGCTGGCGAAGGTGTATACACTCACCTCCCAGCAGTCGCCTGCAGCATCATCTTTCCCTTCCTCTCTCCAAAGGTGTTCGTGAAATTCGACTTGTAGTTCCGCGAGAGGATATCACTGAACCATGGCTGCCCACCGTACTTGTATATCCGCTGTGTGACCTTGTAACCAGCCGCATATCCAAGACCAGGGAACAACGAAAGCAGTTTCTTTCCAAGCGGTGCAGCAGCGTGTTCTCGGAAAATAATTGGAGAGAGGTTAGAGAACGACACCTGTACAGTGTGCATGTGGATGAATATACGTCTGAACTGATATCAGGTGGCAGAACTCACATTGGTCTTGTTGCTCATCAAGCGCTTTGCGATGGTGTCCACCGGGTGGAAGACCAGAAGCTCAGCAACACCTGCACATCATTCCCTTCATGAGTCTCCTGTCCGTTCGAATGACATGAGTTGGCACACCTGAAGCTCCGGAACCAAGGATCCGCGCAGTCCCAGACTCGCTTCCTTTGACATTCAGAGTGGGGGCCATGTCGGGATACGGTGGTATAAGGGCGGGGAGCTACAGTTGTCGAGCGAAGCGGATCGCCTTGGTCCTCCGGAGACTGTCCACGGAATTTTCAAAGTGGAATGAGCAGACACGATCCGCCACCGAAAACAAATACGGGCATACAAATCAATCGCGGTCACGAGCGGCAATTGAGCGGACTTGTGCATCCACCGCTTCCACTGGCAAGTCTTCGTCTCCGTTTCGTCTTGATCTCGTTCCTCACAACTGGTGCTCGCTTCGAGGCTCTCAATCGCACAAAATATTCATGAGCTCAATCCGAAAGTGGCAACATGCTCATCTCATACTGCAGTCTGAATGGCTTCAGGGTCACCGTCCTCTGTGCGTTATATCTATCGGGAACTTATCTCAGTGCCATCGCCATTGCAAGCTCGGGTAATTGGATGCATTCGCGATCTGCGAGAGTGGGATCTATAGCAACGACTCGTTTAACTTGGGAGCATGCATGTTTCTTACCATGACGAACGCAGTAACTTTCTTCTAGCAGTCTCTAAATTTTTGTTTTTGAAATAATAATCTCACTACTCAATTCTGGAATCAATCTATATTTCAAGTCTGTTGCTGGTTGCCAGGCTACCGAGCCGTCAAGACTATGATTCATGTTGATCGTGCTACACTCCAGGATGAAACATATCACCACACTGAAATAACGTCAGTGAGTTTTATCTCTCGTGATCGACTCGAATGAGTTGTCAGACGAAGGATATATGCCCCAACTGTGGGGCTAGTCCTGGTCCCCCTGAGCATTCCTCCATGAATGGATCAGTGACCAGCGCTGTATATATACCAACGTCCAATTGTGTCCAAAGAGCCGCAGGGCCCACAGAGTATTTCGAGCAACTCACCTAAGCGGCGTTACTTGCAGCTTGGGTCTGGGTCAGTGGATAGGTCTTGACGACTCTTGCTATGAGACCTAGCCGTCGGCCTGGGTCCTCTCTCCGTGACTCAGGCAGTAGCTATAATTATCCTCGATAGACTATCATCACATCAAAGGTGAACGGTCGAGCCCAATGCTGCGACCTCCAAGTGAGGTCGTGAGCTCTCCGAAGCGGGTCGGACGTGTCAATGTAAGCACAGCTATTATTTTCCATCATTCGTGCGTAACCGCCTGACATTGCAGTAGATTCGTAATACTGCTAGATGGCGGCCGCGACCGTTCGCTGAAACTATGTCGTGCGAGGGTGATGTGATGTGGAACTCATGGCCATCAGTGGGCGCCATTGTTAGCATCGCGCCACGGTCCAGCCATTGCAGCGAAGACGACGTGTGCGTCTCTGATCATATTGCTGCCATGCAATCCAATACATTACTGCGTTCTCTGTTTAATAGTGCCACCTCTACAGGTACTAGACATGATGTCTTACGATCATTGTAACAGCCAACAACAGGCGTCAAACTCACCATACAACATTGTCTACACAGGAGATGCTGTATACCGCCGCTTATGCTGCGAATCAAACTGTCGTGGTCGGCACCTCATCGATCTGTCAATACCTATCATGCAATCAAGATTTCATCCTTCGCCTGCCGCAACAGATGTGAAATGTCCTTTTGCACAGCTATCATGACCTTATAAAAGGATGATGTGAGGATTCCGGCTCTCCAGCTCCCAGTTCTGTGAATTGAGCTGCAGAAGTCGGTACTGGATAGTAAGTATCAATTACTTCGCTGCCATCCGAATCTGACAACGTACGACTATCCAGCTTGACTTTTGTTCCATTCTTTACGCATTTTTTGTTAACGACTTCTCTCACGTTCTACGACTCCTAAGACCCTTTTCCTCGCTTTCATTCTTCTACTCGATCATCCTTTCGGAACAACATGCGTTTCTCAACCATTGTCGCAATTGCCCTCTCTGCGGCTGCCATGCCTGTGATGTCCTTGCCTCTGACGTGAGTTAGATCCTCGACGCTTCGATAATGCTGGTTCTGACCTGATGAAATGACCAGCGACGTCTATGAACGAGATGTCGTTGAACTCATGGCTCGAGACCCATTAGACATAGAGTGAGCAGTGTTTATGTCTTCCTTCGTTCCCATTTACTGAGAAGGAACTTCTGTTGTTAGAGCTCGTAGTTGGTTTTCTATCATCAAAGATGGTGCT
This sequence comes from Amyloporia xantha, assembly GCA_036971615.1. Taxonomy (NCBI): domain Eukaryota; kingdom Fungi; phylum Basidiomycota; class Agaricomycetes; order Polyporales; family Adustoporiaceae; genus Amyloporia; species Amyloporia xantha. Next base: position 18,997 of record JAYKKR010000005.1, read on the forward strand.
GAACTTGCTGGCGATATACACGAGTGAGCATTCGCGATTACTTGACTCTGCGGTCGAACAAGTTACACATTTTATTTAGTCACCACAAGGACAAGAAAAAGCACAAGAGTCGCGAGCTGGCCAATGAGCTCTTGACCCGTGGTTGGTTTTCAATCATCAAGGACGGTGCTGAGATTGGCAGTGACATCTTCGAGTCAGTCGGACATTCCAGGTGTTCGCATAAGAGCTAACTGGCATTCTGCACATTTAGCCACCACAAGGACAAGAAAAAGCACAAGAGTCGAGAGCTAGCTAATGAGCTCATGACCCGTGGTTGGTTCTCAATTATCAAGGATGGCACTGAGATTGGTAGTGACATCTTCGAGTCAGTAGGATATTCCTGAAGTTCGTATAAGAGCTAACTGGCATTTTGCACATCTAGCCACCACAAAGACAAGAAAAAGCACAAGAGTCGAGAGCTAGCCAACGAGCTCTTGACCCGTAGTTGGTTCTCAATCATCAAGGATGGCGCTGAGATTGGCAGTGACATCTTCGAGTGAGCCAGTTCATACGGCTTAGTCCAAGCGTTGTGTTGACTATTTATTGATGGTACAGTCACCACAAGGACAAGAAGAAGGATAAGAAGAGCAGACGCGACTCTGTTGTTGCCGAACTGGTAGCACGTGGCTGGGGCTCACTTCTCAAGGACGGCGCTGAGGTTGCTGGTGACATCTTTGAGTAAGTCTTCAGATGTGCTACTTCGACTTTCTCTAAAGCATCGGCGCGACATAGCCATCACGAAAACAACAAGAAGCAGAGTCGTGACCTAATCGCGAGCGAGCTCTTGGCTCGTGGATGGGGCTCCCTGATCAAGGATGGTGCCGAGGTCGCCGGGGATGTCTTCGAGTAAGGCTAGTTTACCTTTCTTGCTAAGCCGAAGTGACAATCTTGGCTTGCAGCCACCACGAAAACGACAATAACAAGCGCGAGCAGTCGTGGCCTTACAACTTCCCGGACAGGCTACCAGTAGATGGTGGCTGTGTTACTCATGGCTTGGTGAAATGGTGGGCGGAGATATTCAGCATTCTGTGTTCACGCTGACTAAAGAAATGATTTAGTGGTTGAGCAGTGACCGCGTTCCGACAACTAAAGCCTAGACTTTATTCTACGGTCGGCTCCTAATCCACGCGAATGACTCGAAAAGGGAAGTAGTGTCTTCACTTTACATCTCAACTGTAGGAGATCTAGATATTGTCGTTACAAACTTAAAAATGCCACGAACGATTTGGGAGCTCAAAACCATGCGGCTTGCCACCGTCTATTAAGTGCGAGAATTAGTTACGGTTTCTTATGGAAAATATCAGCGGGCCTATTGAGTACGTGTTTTGGCCTATCCGCACAATTGAAGAGGATTATTTTGAAGAAGCAAGCCCATAGCATATGTCAAGATGCTATGAGAACGGGACAATGAATAATGCATTATATGAGCAAAAAGTTCCCACCAGAATGGTTCCGAAAGCTCCTAGTACTCAGCATTCGGAGCTCAGTCCGTAAGGTTGCCTCAGAAGTATAGAAACACAGATAAAAGCTTCAGAACTGGTCGGCACATCGGCATTCACAGCCTGCGACTGGACATGTCCGATGAGAGCGCCGGCCATCCTCTTCGTAGAACCACTGCAAAATGTGAGATGCATGCCCGCCATGACGACATGTCTGACAGAACACAAGGGCTTCATCAATTGTGTCTAGGGGTAGAAGTGAGCAGAGAACGGCTTGCTGAAGGACAGCAATTATTATCACCTCGACCATCTGAACTAGCTAGTGCAGAGTTACGAGCAGAATCTTGGATAATGCTAAGTGTCATCAGACAGATGGCACAACGCGGCAAAGGGCGGTTACAGTGCGGGCAAGCAGTCGCCTAGAAGTGCGGTTATGAGCATGTCATGCAGCATGAATCTATGCGACAATTAATCCTCACACGTGGAGTCCTAGTTTCGGAGTAAGGGAGATCCATTGGTTTGTTACAATAGTGGCAATGAATGAGTATTTGCCGTGGTGCCCATTCAAACGGTGTGATTTCCGAATTTTGTATGGCATCATGCAGTAGTTTGCCGCGATCAATATCGAACTGGCAGCGATAGTGGAAGAGCTTCCAACCATCCAAAATATCACGATATGCATCTGACCATCGTTCCGAACGGACATCGTGTGCCAAGGAAGGAGACAGAGACGAGAGGACTGCCGCGGTCTGGACGTCGCCTGTAGTGTCAACATAGGATTGCAGGATATCCATGCCGGCTGGGGTGAGGCCGGTTACAATCAGCCCCTCTATGTCGCCTTCGTGACAACATCGGTCTGAAACACGACGCAGGAATGATGTGATTTCCTTATCTTCGAGAAATTGAAATGCAATGGCGAGCCGCTCACGCAGAGGTAGAGCATCTTCTTGCAAGACTTCAGACCAATCTCCGAGCGTCAGGTACGTTAACATGGCTCGAAGGTAGGGGTCTTGCATGCGGATAATCAAGCGTTCGCAATGTTGCATGAGCTCATGGTTTCTGGGCGAACTACCAGAACTCGAGGGCGCCAACGCAGCAAGCATGCCAGACATTATATGAAGTGACTCATCTAGGGTTCGATCTGGTCAATCGTATAATTGCTCGTTGAATACAGCGAACATACCGTTGCTTCGCATAAGGAGGTCTGCGGCACGCTTTGATTGATCTGTAAAGACCAACCAACACGCAGCTCGTGAATACTTGTGCTCCTTCTCCCATCTTATGCAGCCCTGTCAGATTTTATAATTCAACCAGTCGATGGGTGAATACTGCACCTTTTTAAAGCACGCGCCAGATCGTCCTCTGCGAGACTCCACTCACAAAGCTCGAGTGCGAGCTGCCTCTGCGACAATCTCGCAGTCGATGCAGATGGCTTCCATACCGAAGGCTCTACCCTGCTTCGCTCATTGAGCACATTGACTGCGGCGAGAAAATCTTCAGGGACTCCAGCATGGTGTGCCCGACGCCGGCTACTCTGCCTGGATGCTTGCTCTAGATGGCTGTCCGTAGGTAACGCAGACAGAGCCACCACCGGTGTATTAGGCAAGATATTGCGCTTCACAACTCGGGGGGTCGTGTGAGTTGAACCTGCAGGTGGGTGGGATGCACGGAAACCTTCCCAAATTCCCAGTAATCCTTGGTAGGAAAAATTGTAGCCTTCGAGTCTCGACAAGGGCCCAGATAATAGTCGTTGAGAATCTGATCAGACTGAGCGTCTGCATGTGATCTGGTAGTAATAACATTGAGGGGACACCTACGGGCTATCCAACGCCACAATTCCACTAATGCGAACTCCGCAGGTACAACCTCGCTGAGAATTATCGCATTGTGCATCGGCTAATGAGACATAAGAAATAGTTGTAAAGGAAAGACATAGCGCCTACATTCGCGAGTCCGTAACCTTTGACGACACGTTGTCGCATGAGCATAGAGATATCTTCGTCCACTAGATGCTGCGTTGTTTTTTCTGTTGACGATAGCCTCCCAATTGAGGCATCCCGGACATGCTGTACATGTGCACGCTTTCCTCGTTGATGTCCACCATTCAAAGTCGATGTCCCGGTCCCATGCACTACAGGTAGGACGGAGGGCGCTCTTGAAGACTCCCCGTGAGTGACAACAGTATGCTCGGACGGTAAATTGCGCAAAGCTGCAGGACTGTACGTGCGGCTCCTACCTGGTCTCGTGGCAGCCAAATTCGTCTGCGGCTTAGCTGGGAGCGCAGGGAAACCATCTTCGTCACCCCGACCACACAAAGGTGTCGGACTTCGATGCACATTGCCTGACCGTCCGCGGACGATGGAGGCTTCTCTTGTCAGATGCCTGTCAAGCGAATGTGATTTTGAACCAGGAAGCGAGGGCAGGATAGGAATATCCCATGGCTCCGGGGGAGGGCCCTGGTCATGAATGCCAGGAAATATCCTATATGAACAGCCGAGAGCGATGGCCAGATCGCCACGAGAACTCCAAGGAGTGGACTTTGGCGTATCATGCATAGCATAGAGTTCAAGATCCCCTTCCTTATTGACAACCATAATGTTCGAGGTCAGTGGGTGCACATTGGCGCTCGGCACGAGAGCGAATGAAGCGAGCGAGTGTGTAAAGTGCTTGGCTAAAAAATACCGGTCACAACACATATCACCACCAGACAAGCTGAACTTACTTTTTCGCGTGTCAGAGAGCATAACGTTGTACGGAACGCCAGAGTCTCCTGGCACACCCGCATGCGACTGACTCGAGCTCGCCCCGCTCGACCCCGTCCATGATGTGAGCATACTAGAGGGATTTGTCCACGATCGCATCACTTTACCAGATTGAGAAGAGTCCCTTGAGCGAGTCCTTTCAGGGGAATTTGCATATATGACCTCGGCCTGCTGCAAATCCCAGAACCTCACATGGTGCGCATCCCTTTCCAGCGTGGCGAGAAGACCCCTGCGAGTACTGGAAAACTCAATGCTTGTGAATGCCGCCCCAGGCCGCACACGCGCGCCATCTGCCCCTGCGTCCTTTTCTGTGAACGTGAGGAGCGGCTGCCCTAGCCTTCGCGCATCCCAAATTGTCGCGGCGCCTTCACCAAAGGTACCAATTCGATGCGGTTCAAACGGGTCCGTGGCAATACCATGCACCTTCGCAGCGACGTCAAACGCGTTAGCCTGAGGGGCGCGTAAGTCGATCAGACGGAGCCACCGGTTGGATATTCCGGCGAGTAGGTGACTAGGTGAAGACGGGAGGAAGGAAACCGACGACACTATCTCAGCAGGGGCATGTTGCTGCAGCATGCGCTGGTCTGTACGAGGAGGAAGATTGCCTCGTGGAATCTGCAAATCAGAGTTGGTGCGTACCGAGAATGAGACTTGGTTTGATGAATCCGAATGGGCGGAGGGGCTGAGGGAGAGAGATGGAGTAGCTGAACGTATGTCCCAGACGACCAGACTTGGATCTCCCCTAACTTTATCGAGACCGACAGCAAGATAATTTGGATCCGCATCGGAAAACGCGAGAGCGTTACAAGCACGCGACACGCGCAGAGGGAGTGAGACGGAAGGACCACTCGAAAGAACGTGGTTTCTAGAGAACTTGGTTGCCGTCATCCGTATTAGATCTACTTTGCCTGTACTCATTCCAACAGCTATAAGGTCGTCAAAGGAGGGGTCCGGCGACCAGGTGAAGCACTGTGGGGAGTCATCCGTCGGTTGCCGTTGAAAGGGAAGTACAGAGACCGCGTGCAGTCACCTTCATGAGGGTTAGATCCAGCTTGGCAGTAATTTGTTTGATCTCGGATGACTCTGGCATCCATTCGTACAGTGTAATCTGGGATCCACCTCCTACAACGAATCTGTTCTTGCCTTGTGGATGCCAATGCAGACGCTTTTCGCTGTGGACGACCATTGCTGACGGCGGTGGGCGCGTCTACGCCTGAATAGCAGGCTAACAATTAATTGGAAACAGATTCACTAGTCCTTTCGACGGTCGGAGGCTCAAGATATCTGTATCAGACCAGAATGCAGCCCACTGACTGAAGTTTCGACGACCGCTTTGAAGTTGGTGGTTTGGAATTGTGGTACATGTGTTCACGTGACTTGCTGTAGTGTACTTCGATCGTTCAATGTGCACTGTACATTGCTCCTTTTGCTGGCGAGAGTGAAGTAGGAAGGTGATGCCGTTTATTTTATAGCTCTCCGTTTATCCCCGTAGGCGGACTCTCGAACGTTATTGGGACGACGGTAATGACATAAGCTCTCCGTCAAATTGAAATCGAATGTTCGAACCAAATGCATCAATGCTCATGGTTGAAACATCACATTTAATTGTGCTGGAACTACATGAGGGATTACCTCCGCCAACTCTCTTCCGAATTCATCGCCCTCTTATATCGCCTCACCACTTATATTGTCGCCAGTGACGGAGATCGTGCTGCGCTGGGTAGATTACGATAAAACAGAGCTGAATGTCGGCGCACCAGCAACAAATTCCAAGGTCGGCAAAGGCTGGGAATGCGTCGAAGTGACGAGGACGTCCGGGCTGTCAATGGTGCAAGGCTATGATGACTGCGGCCAGAGCTCTACTGTGCGATGCGAGGCAGCTTGGCCGATATCCATGAGAAATCGAGTGATTAGAATGGATGATAGTCTAGGGATGAAATAAGTAGATAATAAAGCCCGATTAAACCACAAGCGACACCGACGGAGATATGACATCAGCAAATGTCAAATTTGACTTATCCACTTAATCACACTTTTTTCGACTTTTTGTCCTGTTTAAGACATTTAAGACTGGTTTAAGACCATTTCAAAGTGAAGGGATCGCATTAATTTTGTCTTAATGCACTTAATTCTCTTATTAAGACAGATAAGTGCAATTTAAGTACATTAAGGCAAATTTGACATTTCCTGATGGAAGACCATTAGACCCAGGAGTGATTCTGACTACGGGCTCTGTTAAATTGTTGGTACATACAAAGTGGACGAAGCACATACTTCAGTTATATTACTGACGAGATCCAGAATGTTCAGAAATGATAGCGCCCTAGAAACAGATGGGGCTCAGCGGGGGTGATATCACAAGACAGAGAATTTCTTCCTTACACAAAGTATAAAGTTCCTATGCAAAAAATGCTACATAGCCATCAGCTAATTTCATGTGAACGCTTCGCATGGTGGACATTCTTACCATCTCTGAGCAACACTGTTCCCAGTGTAACATATTTGTTTAACCAGGTTCTCCGACAAGATAACGGCATCGCTCTATGCAAATTATACCATGTTGCGACAAAGACAATAATGTCGGAAGTAAGGACACATGTATGAGTTACAAATGCCACTAGATCAATAAATCAGCACACCATACAGTCACTATAGCCTACTCTGTAGGGAGAAATATGGGTGATATTTGCCCTACTTTGTAGGGAGAGTGGACGTCGGCCGACACCATATTTTTGCCTACTGTTAAGGGTCGGCCCAGGGGTATATTATAGCCTGTAGCATGGCGCAGCTGACTGCGCCCTATTTTCATGCTATATTCTTGCCTTCAATGTAGTGTCGGCCTAGGGGTATATTATAGCCTGTAACATGGCGTGGCTGATCATGCCATAATTCTATGCTATATTATAGCCTGTAGACACAGTGTGGCTGATCACGCCATAATGCTGTACTATATTCCAGCATGGCGCTTTTGGGATTCTCATAGTGCAGCTTGGTAGAGCATGGCAATTTGTTGGGAATTTGATCATACAGCTCTGCAAACCATGCCGCTTTTTTGGGAATTCAATGGCACAGTTCTTCAAAGCATGGTGCTTTTTTGACAATCTCATGGTGCAGCTTTGCAGACCATGGTGCTTTATTTGGATAAACCATGGCACAGCTTGGTAGAGCAGGGCACTTTTTTTGGGAATATCATGGCGCTTTTGACAGTCTCATGGCACAACTCTCCAAAGCATGGTGCTTTTTTGGGATTCTCATGGCGCAGCTTTGCAGAGCATGGCGCTTTTATGGGAATTTCATGGCACAGCTTTGTATATCATGGCGCATCTTTGCAAATCTCATGGCGCAGCTTTGCAGAGCATGGCACTTTTATGGCGCTTTTATGGCACTTTTATGGCACTTTTATGGCACTTTTATGGCATAGGTCTCCAAAGCATGGCGCTTTTTGACAATCTCATGGCATGGCGCTTTTATTGCACCTTTATGAGAATCTCATGGCACTTTTATGGCGCTTTTATAAGAATATCATGATGCTGTTATGGCGCTTTTATGGCGCTTTGTTGAGGGTCTTAGGTATAGCTTTCCAAAGCATGGTGCTTTTTTGACAATCTTATGGTGCAGCTTTGCAAAGCATGGCACTTTTTTGGATATCTCATGGCGCAGCTTTCCAGATCATGGCACATTTTTTAGAATCTCATGACACAGCTTTGCAAAACATGGCACATTTTTGGGACCATGGCACAGCTGTGCAAATCATGGTGCTTTTGTGGAAATTACACTACACAGCTGCAAGCTGTCAAGAGGGATGCCAATTTTGTATCAGTCATGAAAAATATACTTGTGTAAATGGCACAGTCTTGTAGTTGATGACAGAGCTTTGTAGAGGATAGCAAAGCTCTACTGAGCATGGCACTTTTTTGGCAATACTACTGCACAGCAGGAAAGAGCCACACTGATATTGCTTAAATCATAGATTTTCCATACAAATATATGACAATACTCTGTAGAGCATGGTGGTGCTCTGTATTATCATACATAAGCTACTCATGGTTGCTTTTCAAAATTCAACTTCAAACTTTTCCATTACATCATTGTGCTTGTTACCTAAGTAATTGCCTAAACAGGCAATCTGGAATAGGCGCCTAGAAATTCTGCATCCAATGGATGCATAATTTGAGGTAATACCCCTGGGGCATAAGTTGCTAAGTAAAATGGTTTGCTCCATGTGAATATATAACATATAATAAACATTTTGGCCACTAAAAGTTGTCACTCTGCTCTCTTAGGCCTGTATTAGGCCTGTATCATGTCCATCTTATGCCCGTCTTACACCCATCTTACATGTGTCTTATGCCTGTCTTATGCCTCTGAAGGTGGTGCAAGTGCCAAAACGAACCATGATCAAATTTATAGAGCATAGCACAGCTATGCAAGCATAATATATGTGTACAAGCTAAACAAAACCTATCTTATGATGTGGTATAGAGATTTCGTCGAGATATGCCATAGGTCAGCTGTGCCACTTCACTGTTGACACTTGTTTATAATGTAGCTCACTCAAGTATAGGTTATAACACACACTGTTTTGTGGCCTCTATACTGGTACTTCTGCAACGGCACATATCACATATACATAGCAGGCTTATATGACAATACTAGGCACTCACTATGTATAGTATTAGGGATATTACAAAACTGCTTGTTCTGGATGCGCTGTGTCTCAGGCTAACCCTTGATAGACCCAACTATTGGTATGCGCATAATCAACTACTTATGAATACATAGTAGCAGACATTATGAAATTGTTACATTTTGTCATCCATTTGGCTTGTCTTCACCAATCTTGCTATTCACCAGGTTGACATTCAACACATTTCCCATCCACTGGTCTCGCAATCCGTCAGGCTTGCCCTTATCAGTGCCATCATTTATCAAAATTGCCTTCTTCTTACTTGCTTCAGAGCTCCACCTGTCTCTACAAAGCTTTGCCATGCTCTACAAGACTCAACCATATGTACAAGTATGTCTGTACAATATTGGCATCACTCTTGCCTGCTGTGCAATGGCATTCCAAAACAAGCACCATGCTCCGCAGAGCTGCACCATGGTTTATAAACCACCACCATAATCTGTACAGCTGCGCCATGGTCTACACAGCATTGCCATGCTTTGCAAAGCATCCCTATGCTCTACAAACTGCCACAATGGTCCACACAGCGAGCATCACCATATTTTGCAGCACCATACTTTGCAGAGCTGCACCATCTTGTTCAGTGCTACTCCATAAAGCTCACACAAAAGCCCCATACTTAACAAAGCTGTGCCATGAGATTCTAAAAAATGTGCCATGATCTGGAAAGCTGCGCCATGAGATATCCAAAAAAGTGCCATGCTTTGCAAAGCTGCACCATAAGATTGTCAAAAAAGCACCATGCTTTGGAAAGCTATACCTAAGACCCTCAACAAAGCGCCATAAAAGCGCCATAACAGCATCATGATATTCTTATAAAAGCGCCATAAAAGTGCCATGAGATTCTCATAAAGGTGCAATAAAAGCGCCATGCCATGAGATTGTCAAAAAGCGCCATGCTTTGGAGACCTATGCCATAAAAGTGCCATAAAAGTGCCATAAAAGTGCCATAAAAGCGCCATAAAAGTGCCATGCTCTGCAAAGCTGCGCCATGAGATTTGCAAAGATGCGCCATGATATACAAAGCTGTGCCATGAAATTCCCATAAAAGCGCCATGCTCTGCAAAGCTGCGCCATGAGAATCCCAAAAAAGCACCATGCTTTGGAGAGTTGTGCCATGAGACTGTCAAAAGCGCCATGATATTCCCAAAAAAAGTGCCCTGCTCTACCAAGCTGTGCCATGGTTTATCCAAATAAAGCACCATGGTCTGCAAAGCTGCACCATGAGATTGTCAAAAAAGCACCATGCTTTGAAGAACTGTGCCATTGAATTCCCAAAAAAGCGGCATGGTTTGCAGAGCTGTATGATCAAATTCCCAACAAATTGCCATGCTCTACCAAGCTGCACTATGAGAATCCCAAAAAGCGCCATGCTGGAATATAGTACAGCATTATGGCGTGATCAGCCACACTGTGTCTACAGGCTATAATATAGCATAGAATTATGGCATGATCAGCCACGCCATGTTACAGGCTATAATATACCCCTAGGCCGACACTACATTGAAGGCAAGAATATAGCATGAAAATAGGGCGCAGTCAGCTGCGCCATGCTACAGGCTATAATATACCCCTGGGCCGACCCTTAACAGTAGGCAAAAATATGGTGTCGGCCGACGTCCACTCTCCCTACAAAGTAGGGCAAATATCACCCATATTTCTCCCTAGTTATTAGGCTATAATGACTGAATGGGCTCAAATCAGTTCGTAGAGCACAGTGTATCTACCATTTGAGGAAATCACATCTAGGAAGAACAGAGAGATCAGTATACAATAAGACAAGCAAACATGGACAAGAAGAGATGATGGACATGTCAAAGGTTGATTGAGATATTGATGAGTCTTGTTCACACGACGGAAATTGCAGAAACCTGACATTGCTAAAGGTCACTTTCGCAATATTGACGAACTGAGATGAGAGTTCAGCGTAAGGCCTTCCGAAAGACGAATAATGCCGACCAGATTTATGCCTACGGGCACTAAGCCTAGCGCCAGAGTAGGAAGTACCAGTCGCCAATTGCCTTCGCTCACGGCATAAACACGAAGTGCAGCAACCACTATCAAATAATAAGGAACACCAAATTTGGCAGACCGAAGGCACCCACCAGCAGATATCGCCATCGCTGCTATGAAAAAAACGACTGCTGCATATGTTTCAATTTCACAACTGTGCGGCCACCAGTTAATCACCAGCAGGAAGGAATCAATGAAAACTGCCAAACCTCTATAGCAAGCGGATGAGAGGCTGCTGAATGAATCCAGCGAGACGAAGCACACACCAATACTGTGCCCCAAGGCAGAACCCCTTAGCAATTCGTCACCATCTGGCCGATCAAGTTTAGTCGATTCAGAAGGAGGAGGACTGCAGTAGTCCGTCCAAGACGCAGAATTGGCTGGATCTCCCCTCCGATCGTCAATATTTGCTCGTATGCTATGACAGCTAGAGGGTGAGTAGCTTCAACAGACACAAGCATGGCCCGAGTCTGCAGAACTGCAACTACGCACTAACGACTGCAAGGGCATAGTAATTCTGCATCAAACTAGCTGGGATAAATGTGTATTCCAGGCAGTCAGCCAGACCAAGTAAACCGCTCATGCACATCAAATAATATGCACGTAGTCTGAAGATCTCCAATGGTTTCTGCCGATTCGGACATCGCTGGTGAGTTGCTCTGGGACGTATGGTGCTAGTAGTGCCAGGAATGCTCTGGGATACGTTATTCGTCAGCCATACCACCGCCATTATTTCAAATACTGCTTTGGTACTAGCGCCGCTGCCACATATAGATCTGTCCAATAGCACGACCAGGCCGAGAAGTCGAAGCAATGAATTAAGTTCACCGTGACCACTTTTGCGAGATATGCTGGTAAATGGGATACCATTATAGCAAAGTTGTGATCAGGCTCGGAGGAAAGACATGATAATTCGCTGTTCATGACACATACCGTCCACAGCGGCGAAACTCAAATGGCAAATTTTGAAGGACATCACGATGTATTGCAAGCTTCATTCACATACTAAGGTTCAGAATCTCGATGTGTCAGCCGGTCAAGCTTTCCCGAGTCCGTCCGTCACATCAACCACTGCGGTAGATCTCTCTCACCTATGTCAGTTTCGATGATGTCGGCCCAGCCTGACAGTATTGGGGTGATGAAAATGAGTAGAGATAACCTGTGTACGTCAATGTTCGTATGCCGAACGCACAGATGCGTTGACTCCCACCAATTCAAGTTCAGAGATGCCAGTCATGATGTATCGTGGACTTTGTGGCATGGGTATACTGGCAACGACCAGGGGCGTGACGTGCGAAAGAGTGACTATATAAAAATAATCACAATTTCCTGAGATAACCGGTCCTGATCCAAGACGGGTAGTTTCTCAGTTGTTCTTGTAGAATATTAGAATATATTTGTTGTTTTGAGTGGTTTAGAGTGACTTTAATCAAAAAGTCAAAGCAATGATAAATGTGGACAAGCCTTCTTGACTTTCACACAGTAGATCACACTTTAGAGAGTAATAGTAACTTTATTCAGCTGTACAGACTTATGTACCTAGGCTGAATCTTAGAGCAGAGTGACCTCAAAGTCTGAGATCAAGGGGTGATCTCTGGGGCAAAGGTGAGATGCTCTCTGCTCTGAAGTGGGCCTTTATATACTAAAAAGTGTGGGAATTTTTAGACAATAGAAAATTTCTAACAATAAAATAGAGTACAATAGGATTTACTAATTTTGGACTTCAATGAGCTACTGAAATCCTTTAGTACGTCTCAAAATATTGAAACAATGGAAATAAAAGATATTGTAGTACATATATGGTAGCTATATAATAGACCGTATGTCCTTCCCAATTCTCTCCTCAATAGGCTTTTATCCTTCATTGTCCTAGGATTCTTTTGTTCTTAGTTGCCTAACTAGGTGAGTAATAGCCAAGGTATCCCATTGTTGTGCTGTATTTGGACACACCATACAGTCACTATAGCCTACACTATAGGGAGAGATATGGGTGATATTTTACCTACAGTGTAAGGAGAGCGGACGTCGGCCGACGCCATAATATTGCCTGCGCTGTAGCCTCGGCCAATGGTATAATATACTCTGGTGCGATGTGTCGGCCCACTGCGCCGTATTCTACCGCTATATTTTTGCCTGCTCTGTAGCTTCGGCCAATGCTATAATGTACCCTGTGGAGATGTGTCGGCCCACTGCGCCGTATTCTACCGCTATATTTTTGCCTGCTCTGTAGCTTCGGCCAACGCTATAATGTACCCTGTGGAGATGTGTTGGCCCACTGCGCCGTATTCTACCGCTATATTTTTGCCTGCACTGTAGCTTCGGCCAATGCTATAATATACTCTGGGGCGATGTGTCGGCCCACTGCGCCATATTCTACCGCTATATTATTGCCTGCTCTGTTCGGCTATATTTTACCCCTGGGCGGATGGGTTGGCCATTGCGCCATACATCAACGCTATAATTCTCCCTGAACTCTACTGTCGGCTGATGTCTTCTACGACATTTCTATACACATAGTGTGTACTGTATGCATTGCAATGACAAATATGCTTGAACACTGCCTGTTGTTGAGTTTCACATGATGTTTCATTTGTATCACCAATTAGACTACTCAAGCACAGACAGTAATGGGATACATTGACAGTGTGATAACCAATATTTACTGTCTACATTGTATGGTACTCAAATACAGCCATCCCACATCATCGATTCCACCTGGCTGACAGCATCGCGAGGGGGCCGAGCAGTGAGCAGAGTTTTGATAGGCTGGTTGAGCCTGAGGATGGTGTTGGCGACATTGATGTCTTCTTCAATGCGCTTCAGCTTTTCTTGCAAAGCTGCCCCTTGCAAATGCATGATTTGGGTATCCCTTGTGCTAGGGAAGCCCTCTTCTCTGCTGTTAGCGAATGGCGAAGACATCAGGCGAGAGACATCCCTGGCGCCATCCCCGACGCCATACTCGGCGCCATCCCTGGCGCCATCCCCAACACCATCCCGGCGCCATCCCGGCGCCACTCATGCTGCCATCTACACCGCCATCCGGTAGAGCAACGGGTCCTGTATTGAAATGATAGAATGAATGAGTACATCAGACTAATGGAGTGAATGAAACCATACCCGGTGAAGGAGTGGGCGGCAGGTCGAGCAAATCCCGACGCACAATGTCAGGGGGAGATCTAGACACAGCACGGTTGTGGGTGGATGGCGAACGAGGGCCAGTGGACAAGGGGATGTTGAAGTTTCCTCCAGGTCTTGGAGTGTGCTGTGGCGATGGCGCCAAGTCGAAATAGGGGTCAGCGAAGGAATCCAAGATAGGTGATGTTGGAATATTGAACAGGTCTCGTGATGGCACAGAGGGCGAGGGCGAGGGCGACCGTGATAAGTCAAAATCAGCCCTCAACCATTGAGGGAAGGGCCGCTGAGGCTCAGGAGAGATGGGGGTGGGGGAAATCGCGAAGTCGACAGCTCTGTGTGCGGAGGGCCACGATGGCGCAGGGGATGATGGGCGTTCCTGGGGTGATAAATTGAACGTTGCATTGCGATTGTCAGGAGATACCGGCGTGGGGGACTGGGCGAAGCGGAAACGTTTTGGGGGCGGAGGCTTGGATGGCGAGGATGGCAAGTCGAATGGCGCTCGGGATGGCGCAGGCGTGGCTGTGGGCGAAGGCGACAAGTCCAAAATGGGACGGGACTGGGGATCGGACTCCTCCTGTGTAGCGTCGAAGTCAAAAGGGGCCGGGCTGGAATGAGTCAGTACATTGGCGGCGTCAGGCTAAGGAATATTGCATGCGCACCTGGTTGATGCATGTGGAGGGGCAATGTCAGGGGAAGTGGAGAAAAGCGCAATCGCCCAAGTTTTGCGAGAGGCATGTAATAAAGGCTTGAGGGCGACACGTGTAGTTCCGATCGGTTGGCCGTGGATCTTTCCGGTAGGCGCCCATCTTCGACTTCCGCGCTGTGCCGTGTGCTTCTGACTTCATCTCCACGACTCTTACCGCCACCACTGTCCACTCTGCTACCCCCATTCCTCTGCTGTCATGTCTGTCGCGTCCATCCAACCCTCCATCCTGCTCACCACCGCACGCATTGAAGAGGCGTTGAAGGTCGCGCCGCCCCGAGGAGATCCCCGCTATCAAGAGTTTGAATCAGCGCTGTGGAAAGAGGTGGTAAGTGAACGCCATGTGTTTCATTTGACATGCACATCCCATGGACGCGCTGATGCTTTTTCAGAACGACGTGTTTGTGCCGCTGAAGGCGCTCAGCTCGCGCAATGGACTGCGAGTGCCTCCGCTCCTGGTGAGCGCGATGGCGCAGTTCTCCCTCGCAACCGCAACCAACGTCATTACCAATATCGCCGCCATCAAGCCCGACGATCCGCTCATCGAGACGCACCGGCTCTCCAAGTACGTGTGGCGAGGCGATTTCCTCGTCGAGAACCTGGGGGAAAATCAATGGTGGAAAGGCAAGTGGATGGCGTTCTAGCGCCACGTCATTGCTAACACTTGGAGCACAGGTTTGCGGAAGCGTTCGAGTGATGTGGCGTTGGGGAAGCGGGAGGATCGACAGGCGGAGGGGAGCAAGGGAAAGGTGGCGAAGCAGGGGAAGCGCGACGATGCGGGCGCCATGTCTCGGCGTCCTTCCAAAGAGATGACGGCGTCGAGGGAGGATGAAGATGACATCGTCATTGTTCCGGGAAATGCACCGAAGAGTCGGAAGGCTACTGCTGGGACGAGCAAGCAAGGTGCGAAGTCGTCGAAGAAGCCGGCGGGCAAGACCCCTCCAGCAAAGCCGCCAGCATCTGAACCTGCGGCCACCAAGGATGCTAAGGGCAGCAGGCCGACCGTGAGGAAGTCGCCTACAGACGAGACGCAAACGGAGGCGCGGCGTACCCGTTCCCAGGCGAAGGCGGGCCCATCTAGCAAAAAGACGAAGGGAACCGCCGCGAAGGCGAAGACTCCAGTGGACGATGCGGACGCGGAGGGCGAGGACGATGACGAGGTCGTTGAGGTGCTGGACCCCTCGGAGAAGTATTATGAGTCGGTGAGTGCGCCATCCAGTCATCGCGCTATGCATGCAGTACTGATCCCAGCGAAGGTCATGCCGTGCGGTACCTGCATCCAGTTCGATGCCAGGTGCGTGATTGTGCCAAGTACGGGACGGTGCACCACCTGCCAGAACAGGAAGAAGAGGTGCTCGATGGCACCACGCAACATGAAGGGCAATCCTCTGAAGGGGCCAAATGGCAGCAAGGTCGCGGCCGAATACCAGAAGGTCCTGAAGAACTGCATTGCGGATGGGCTCAAACCCCCTCCACCCATCTGGGACGACGTCAAGAAGAGGATTGTCCAAGATGGCGACTCGGACGACCCGCCTTCATCGCCACCTGCCCCAGTCAAAGGCAAGCGCCCCCGAGCCGCTGTGAAGCCGGTCGTTAAGAAGGACATGATGGTGGTGGACGGGGACGATGAGGACGAGGAGGATGAGGAGGACGAGGAGGATGAGGAGGACGAGCAGAAGGAGGCACCGAAGGATGTCGAGATGAAGGATGGCGCTGTGGACGCGGATGCCGCGGATGATGACGAAGTGGATGGGCAGCTGCGGGTACTGTCAGCGACGGGGGATGAAGTGGCGCAGCGGTCGGAGGAAGACGATCCTGTCGCCGACACCCTGCACAGCCGTGTGAGGCTCAGCAAGATGCGCAAGGCGCGGACGACGAGCAAGTCAGGTGCCTGGGTGGGGAAGCCGCCTCCGACAACTTCGAAAGGCAAGGAGCGTGAGGTCACAGCGATGCTAACGGCGGATGGAAGCGTGCAGGATGGCCAGACAGCCCTTATCCCTAGAGAGGGTGAGGTAGCATGTAAGTTTCTCCTGGCAATGATTGCAACTCGTGACCAACTGACCAAGTTAATGTGTGGCTGCCAGATGAGCATGGCGCATACCAGCATTTCCGAGGGTTCGCGCGTGATCCAACTGCGGAAGTGGGAGCGAGCAATGAGGGCGGCGAGTCAAGCAGGACGCCGGCCCTCGACGTTTACTTCGCGGAGCAGCGGAAGGTGCTGGAGGCCAACACGTCCGCCATGCAAAAGTGGCAAGCGCAGTTCGGGGGCATCGTCAAGACCTTCGAAAAGTCCCTCGCCGCCATCACCACGCAGCAGGTGAACATGAGCGCGCGACTCCACACGACGGAGGGGCAGGTCGCTGGACTCCTTGCGCGGGTCGATGGCGCTGAGAACAAGGTCGAGCAGCTTGAAGCCGCCAACACCGCTGAGCGCATCGAGGACCTGGAGAAGACGGTGCTCATACTCCAGAACGAGCTCGTCGCCATCAAGAATGATGTGGCGCTGGAGGACCTCCGGGCAAAGGTGGCGTCGATGGCGGTGCGCATGGATGGGATGGCCGAGCAGGGGCAGACGGACAGTGAGACGACCCGGGCGATAGTGGATCAGATCACTCGGGGTGAGGCGCGGTTTGTGGGGCTCAAGTCGCAGTTCGAGGCCGTGCGGCGCGATGTACACCGGCACAACCAAGCGGAGTCGGAGAGGCTGGCAATCCAGGCGCAATCTTCAGCACGGAATCTGGAGTTGGATGAGCAGGTGGCGAACAGGGCGCGGACGGCGAAGGCGATCATAGCGCACCCCGACGCGAGTCGGTGGAGCACTCGAGAGCTGGAGGGGAAGCGCAACTGCAGGAGAAAGCGAGGGCGGTCATCATGACGCCAGCATGGATGGCGGAGAAGGGATTGAGAATGCTGGGGCCCTCGGGGATGGTGACGCTGTCCCACATGGGATGGATGTTGATCAAGTCTATCACAGTGAGCAGACAGCGGTAATCACTGCCACGGGTGGGCCATCTGCAGGAGGGTCGATGGCGCCGTAATGGCGCCATCCGTTCCATCTCGCCATCTTCATACTTGCTTACTTCGTGTTACGTCGCCATGTATTTCAATTACGTCTCCCAATAATATACGCATGCATCTATAACTTAACTCTGGCCAATGAAGATTGCACGGCGCAGTACTACTCTGCGCCATCTCATTCTGTAATGACATAGCTACACGGGATATATCCTAACGGCGACGGCCACGCTTGGCGGGCTTTCGTGCAGGTACCTTGCCTACCTTACGTGGAGATTTACGAGTGGCAGGTCCAGGAGCTGGCTCTTCCTCCTCGACGCCATCCTCATCGCTGTCATCGACCACTTTCGCTGTGCGGCGCCCTTTCCCTCGCTTGCCACGACCTTTGGGACTGCTCTGTCCGTCATTCTCATCATCACTCTCATCTATCGCTCGCCCTTTGCGGCTCCCTTTCCCTGCCTTGCGATGAGCTTTGGGACTCCTCTGGGCGCCATCCTCATGATCGCTATCATTCACGAATCTCGCTGGAAGGGCACCCTTCCTTCGCTTTCCCCGACCTTTGGGACTGCTCTCGACGTCATCTTGACTGCTGGAATGCCTTTCGTCATCGCTCACATCCAGTCCCTTCGCGTGACGACCCACTTTCCTCCGTTTTCCATGACGTTTGGGGGATGGCTCATCCTCACTAGGTTGATGGCCCCGCTTCTGATTCAAGGCCTCCTGCCTGGCTTTGGTCTTCTGCCTTGTGTGTGCGCCCACTTTCGTAGCATTGAGAGCATTCGTGATTGAGGAAACCAAGGGTGGGGCATTGATGTGGACCTCCTGTGCCTTGCGCGCGGTGTTGCGCGTGACACGCCGTGGCGGGGCTAAGGCTGGAGAGGGACCGCGATCTACATCGCCATCCATGGGTTCGCCATCCGCGGGTTCGCCATCCGTGGGTTCGCCATCCGCGGGTTCGCCATCACCGACTTGGACATGAGATGGCGACGATGAAGGATGTAACTGATAAACGTCCTGTTCGTTGGGCGAGGATGAGAAATCCATCACTTGTCTCCTGATTGGTGTTTGTGACCTCCGAATGTGTGAGCGATCAGGTAATGAATCGCCATCTAAGGATGGCGCGCGCGGTGGAGATGGCGATGGCGGCTGTGGGACCATCACCGGGCGTCTGGCCGATGGCGCAAGAATCCTGGAAGGAATGTTCTCCTTGGATGATTTGAGATGGTTTGTGTGCAGTGGCTTCTTGAAGAGGGGAATGTGGGGAAGACGGTGCTTGCCACCTGGGAAGCTGTCAGGGATCGGTGAGCTGTACGATAAATCTGGGCCGTCCGAACTATCTGGCGCTGCTGGACCGTAGGCATAGACATTGCGGGATGGGCCTGGCTGGGGCGGTGTTCCTGGTGGTGGTGGCCGTCGGGCCAATGCTGCAGGTGCCTGTGGTGTATGGCGCAGTCCTACAGCACGTGGCCCTTGTAAGCGGGGTGGCTTTGGGCGAAGTGGGGGAGGCGGTCCTGATGGCAGATTTCGGACAGGTTTATGTGGGGTTACCTTTGTTTCCCGTATCTGGTTGGAGTCTGCATTTGAACCAGGAATGTTTGCCACTGGCGGCCTTGCTTGCAACGGGAGTGGCGGTCCTCCAATGGGTTTGCGCGTGCTGTCCACTTGGGCATGAGCAGTTGTCACTGGATTGGTATCTTTACGACCTCCTGTGGCTACCACAGGCTTGGTGAGCTTGATCATGGAGCGCAGTCGTGCGATGTGTGGATCTAGCCGCTCCCGATAACTGTAAAAGGAATCTGACTTGTCGTGACATGGTCGGGTATGTCTAATGGCGGTCCATCTGGATCTCCAAATGCAAATTGTGCCGCTGTAAGATCTCTGTGTATCATGGCGATGACAAGGAGCACTTGCTCAATGATGGCGACATCGTCCGTAAGCTTTCCGGACTTATTCAGATAGGGTTTGGAGTCGAGCCATTCTAACGCAGGGTTGATGCCGTCTGCTTTCCCATGAACCATAAAGGACAGATGCTTGTGCGAGTAATCCCAGGAGCCCCAGCTGAAACCGTCTGGTGAATGCCTTGTTTCCTTCAGTCCTCTCTATTGTTACACCGGTTAGTGACAGATTTGATTGGTAAATGTGGGCATTACCATAAGGCGTGGTAGCTCATCCACGATGAGGCGAAAATCCGTGGATGGCGCCGCCATCCGCAGCCATTCCTGACGCCGTGTGCGCGATCGCGATGCCCAACTTGGCGCAGCGCCATTGGCACTGTCCATGTCATCATCATCTGTTGTTGTGTCGCCAAATTTGAACACCTCTCCTTCCGACGAGCTGTCCTCATCCATACTACTACTGTCATCAGTTGCGGTGGGTTTGGCAACTTTGGCCTTTCCCTTCTTCTTTTGAGCATTTGTCTGCTTCTTCCTCGCCACCGTCTTTCCCTTGCCCACTTTCGGCTCATTATAGAGTGCAGGAATAAGTTGAGAGTTCTCGTCACCGCGTTTTCAGGCACGCCTTAAAGCGAAAGGCGCACTGGCCTTTGTTGGCTTCTTGGGCGGCTCTCCAATGTCGAAGCACGCCGACTATGTCCCTCCGGACCATGTGCGATGGGTCATCAAACTCAAAGTCGGCGGGCACCATTCCTGAATCGATGAATTGTGAACCGCGGACCTTTAGCGCGCGCCATGGGCATTTCTCCCGGTTGTTCCCCGCTGCCCGCTCTAATATGTGCGCCATCAGTCTCGCCATGAGCGCCATGTGCATTATCACGTACTATAGTGAATGGTGAGAAACTCCCGAATCATGGACTTCATCGCGCCCAATGATGGCGGGTTGTCGCCATCCAATGGCGGTATCAACGGTAAGCCGCCATCGTCGAGTGGCAGCTCCCGATATGTGTCACCGGATGTTGCCTGTGGCTCATCTACACTACCGTTGACATCAAGCTCAAATGCTTGAGTGCTGTACTTTGCCCATTTCACCATGGTGTCGGTGTGCCAGTCGTCCACCTTGCAAAAGGCGCTTCCTCCCTCCATCTCGTCATTGAAGTCGTGTCTATAAGAGGCTGTTAGCGCAAATGTCAACATGCGTGCGACAAGTTCCTACTCCTGTATCACCACCCTTCCTTTTTCGTTTTTGTAGCTGCTCAGTGTGAAGATCCTCACCCCATGGCGCCGGTAGACATCATACGCAAAATCCCTCAAAACGGAATCAGCTCCTTGTCCGCTTTTCTTGGTCACTGTCAGTCATTTCCTAAGAGCGCAAACTGCCAACACTCACTTTGATGATCCCGCCTTCAACTGCTTGGCATTCTCATTGAACAGATCTGCCTTCTCCTGATATTTCGCCTTGGCCTCATTGCTGAGTTGGCCAAAGAGCTCAGTGACGACGGAGGTGTATATCCCTATGTCTTTGTTCGACACTCCTGCTCCATTTGTCCTTTCATCTGTCACTTGTCTTATCATCGCACTCTTTTCCGCCTGAAACATCTCCCTCGCCGACCGTTTCTTCTTGGGAGGGCGGGTGGATTTGGCAAGGAAAGTCCGGAAGTGGTTGCTGAAATAGGTACCCAGTACCTATGGGAAGCTGTGAATCATGATGACCATGCTTCGAGATAACACAAGATTTGACCTTTTTCAGTACAGCCCTATCCTCCAGCTCCGAGAAATGTTCCATGAGAATCGTGACGGCGGACTCAAGGATCGGTGCTCTCGCTGTTCCTTGTGCGTGTCGCCATTCCTCTATTTGATCAGGGATCTTGTCTAGATATGCCTGAATGATGGATAATCCCATGTCGTAGCCCACAGAATTTCCAGATGTGTTGAGGAAGATGGACACCTCAGCACTGTTCAGAGGAGGTCGCCAAAGCCATGTCTGTCTCCTTGCACTACTTTGCTTCCGTGCTCCGACTCCGCTGATGGCTGTCGCTCAACCTGATCGCGCTCGCTGAAAGCAGAAATCCCGGGGGAATTCACCTGCGGCATGCCTACGGCTTGCTTGGGAAGCACGGTGGCAGCTCAGGCGGCATGATGGCGGCATCCTCGGGGATGGCGGTCCGCAGATCAACAATGGTAGCCGATCACCGGATCACACAATGCCGATCGGCCGCGCGAGATCCTTCAGGCCCTTGCGATCAAGAAGGGAAGCGATCGACAAACATGCGTGCAGTCGTAACAGCAGTAGACAATGCTGTTGCAGCATGGTCGACAGGCGTTAGGTCCTGCTAGTAATATACAATGGGGAGTGCATGGCAAGATACCCTCATATTCCTTGCCATGATATCACCCAGCGGCCTCGACTTTAGCGACACATTGGCGGCCTGTATGCGAGATATGTTTCAGTATTGGCTGCACAAGCTGCGGGACGATCCAGGCCCACTGAGGCAACCACAGCCTCCTACTCATGTCCGGGCAGACTTTGTCATAGAATGCAGTGATATCGCTCACCAGCTCACTCAAGCCTATATCAGACCTGGTGCGTCATTGCGAGTGCTAGTGAGCCCTGAGGCATCACACTGACCGTCAAGCTAGTACGCTTGGCATGGGATATTGATCGCTATTCCGACTCCATAGGGGTGGGCAACACAGGGCAGAATGTGAGACTGGAGGAGCAACTGAAGGCGAGGTGGAAGCCTCTAGTTGAAGATAAGACTGTGGTACTCGATGAACCCTGTGTGTTGGTGGACCAGCACTCAAGAATACTAGCGTGGATCCTTCCTGGACTGCTTCACGCCGATCGTCAGGTGGGCCTGTCCACCCTTCCTCCTTTCGAGATACTCATTGTGGAATGGCTGCAGAGGGAAATACGCACAGCGACGACCCACCTATCCACGCAGCTCATGCGCAAAGCATGCGGAGGAAATTGGAGAAACGACGCCAAATACTTCCGCCGTCCATCAGAGTGCGCCATCCCCCAGGGACGGTCAATCTGTCTCCAGGATGGCATGCCCTTGGACATACCGTAGGTCGCGTTGGTTGTGACTGCACTGCGTCGCTGATCGCGGCGCATATCGGTAGGGCCCTTGCGATCCTGTGGAACCTTCAACCAGCTTGCGCGGCCGGGATGGCGAGAGTGGATGGCGGTGGTTGAGCGCCATCCGTGATTCAGCGGCCATCCTCTCTGCTATGATGTCTATCATGCATCCCGACCTTTACGCCGCGGGTCGCACATGCATTAGGACACTGTCGTGTGGCCTGGACCACAAAGATATAGTGAACAAGTGGTCGTCCATATTCAACGGCGTTCAAGTCATAAGCAATCGCGCCACTCCGCTACATCGCGACAAGAACTCCAGAAAAGAGTGGTTCGATCTGCTGACTACGGTGGGTAATTATGGCCCATTAGAGATGGAGCTCGACGGGCCCAACGTGATGATAGACTACAGGCCTGGCAGTGTTGTGGCATTGTGTGGAAAGCTTCTACGGCATGGCGTTCAGCCATGCAATGGTGAGCGCGTATGCTATGCTTACTTCATGAGAGATTCGGTGCATGCATCGATGAACATAAAGGCACCTCATTGGATGGAGTGGGGTTTTTTTAGAGTTATAAGTGTAACAACAAATACTATCTCAGTACATATCACCGATCACGCCTCACACTTGGTGAAGTGAGCAGCGGCATGATCCGCCATCCCAGTCCAGAGCGCCACCTGACGGCGCGCGTAGCATACATGGCCAGGAGGCCCGATCAGACGCGAGCGCCATTCGTCCGCCTTGTGGTGAAAGCTGGCCACTGTCCACTCCATCTCCGCCTGGACCATAACCAAGTCCTCGGCCCATCTGTCTTTCCGAGATTTGGCGCGTAACCAGTTCACGCG
The DNA here is from genome assembly GCA_036971615.1 of Amyloporia xantha. NCBI lineage: Eukaryota > Fungi > Basidiomycota > Agaricomycetes > Polyporales > Adustoporiaceae > Amyloporia > Amyloporia xantha. The sequence goes on from JAYKKR010000005.1 coordinate 42,608, forward strand.
ATGTACTTGTCCGTGTAAATCAGGACGCCATGCCAATCAGACGTGGACATGTCACTCACACTCTGTCAACCAATTCGATTGTGCAGTATCACCTTCAATGTCCACGGTCCATATCCAAGATAGCGTCTCCTGCCGGGACCCACGAATCGAGTTATCTAGCATGGCGGTGATGGCTTTGAGATCCACGTGTTGGATGGCTTGGAACCGTGCCCGGATATGGTCGTCGGGATTGAGGGCAAGGATGGCGAGCCTGCTTTGAGTGTATATGCGTACGTTTTCCAACACGGTTCGTTGTGTCGCTATCACTTCATCCCAAGACCTGAGCTTTTGGCGTTGGCTTTTCGCATGGCGCACCGCTGTCCGAAACAGCACTGACTTGTAGCCGATGGCGAGGCGAATCTGATGAAGCGCGTCGTTGGCTTGACCCACTCGCAAGCTTAGCTCCTCAGCCGCTATGTCCTCCAGGTTAGTGGCCAAGATGACGTCATAGCCAAGCTGTGAAGGCAACGATATAATGGCGTTCTCAGGTTGTATTCCTGATTCCACTTCCCCGGGAAACATTTCCTCCAACGGATTGACGTCTTCTTCCAGCGCATCCCATTCGGCGCCATCGTAAGTGATTCCAGGACCGTCGCGGTCATCCTCAAAGAGGACTGGTAGATAGGATGTAGCTTTCGATTGAAATGCCGCTATTCTCTTGTGAAGTCGTTGGCGCCGCTCCTCTAGCGTAAGGCGGTCGACCAGCAGCGGATGGCGCCCCATCTTGCGCTTGAGCTGGCTAATCCCCAATCTGTCAATGTTCTGTGAGATTCAAGTGACTATAGCACGCCGTGTAGACTTACTGCAGCTCCTGGATCTTCATTCCAGTAGCGATCCATGCAGCCACCCCCTGATGGCGCCCTTGTGTAGTCTCCTTTTGGGTCAGCTGGAGTTGGATGGCCATTCGGCTAGGCGCTGTTTATATTGAGTACTCATCAACGTTGAGCCAAATGTTATTTCTCACCCTTCTTCATTTTGACGTCAAAAATGTCCATGGCGCTGATGGTCTCTGTGCGCATGGCCAGCGCTTCGGCTTCTGCATCCCGCCACTCTTGCAGCTGCTCTTCTGTGCTGGACCGCTCCATATACTCCAAAACTTGTGCGCTCTCAGTAGCCCCAGTTTTGGCCTTGCGCCACTTTCTAACATGTGTGGCCGCTGTCGGATGGCGATGAATGTCTCCACATTTACCTATCGCGATGACCACCTACCAATACCTGTGAGCTTCTTCCAGTTGGAATCATTCATATGATCGTCGATGACTTCCTTTCGATGTGCCGTGGTCATGCCGCGTGTGCTACCCGAAATGAGATTCAACGGCGCCCAAAGGGTTTCAATCACTTCGCCATCAATCTGACCAGCACCAGGAATGAAGTTGGGTGAGTAGCGAGGAAAGCATGTGTCTTGATGGCCGTGGACATGAAACAGGCCTATTCCGCGCCGTATCTCCACGTTCGGCGGCATGTGCAAATACTCACTCTCCCCAAACCGCTTCATGAGATTGATGCCGTATTGACACATGATGTCGTACATCACCAGCAGCACCTGGATACCCGCCATGGTGGCGAGCACCTCGCTCAACGCGTAATCCATGTTCATCTGTCTAATGGCGGGTATAAGCGAGCCACATGAATGGGAAAACTAACACATACCTCTCGCCTTTCTGGAAATCAACCACCGCATGCGGCATGAAAAACCCATGGCGCGCACAGGCCGCCGCCCCAATCCCCGTGGCTTCAAGGTTATGGCGATCCGCGTTCGCCTGGTTGACGGCACGATGATCGTGACAGAAGGATTTCTACCTGGGATATAAGCATCCAAGGATTCATCTACTAGGAGCCAATCACGGACCTCTTTATGCTCGATGGCGACAGCGAGATGCTTCTTGTAGGTGTCGTCGCCCACCATGAAAGCGTCGCCATCGCTGAGAATGACGTCATCCTCTGGGCGACGCATCTTGAGATGCTCCGCGCTAAAGTTGCCGTCCATTACGATGCTCCTCATGTACTTCCATCTGCTGTCGCGTTACACATGGCGCTCAACGAAAGTCTTACATGGCTTACTGTACAGGGTCATCACGCCATCCTGCGGCGAGATTAATGCCAGGCTTGGGACATGCTGGGCACGCCAAAGCGAGGCCACCGGCGGGTATGGCGTTGGTGGCGCCATGGCCATATCCATGCCATTTGCGATATTTGAGGTTTCGCCACTGGCGCGACACTCGCAGGAGTTCCCTGTAGCGATCCTATGCCCTTGTGAACGCAAACACACAATGATATGACAATGGCGACCTACCTGAACTGAATGCGGGAACGCAGAGTTGGTAACGCGCCGAAGCTTGCTGTAGTAATTCATCCCCGAGGTTTTGCATTCCTTGTTGGTGAGCAAAAAGTCATCCAACACCCGAAATGTGAACGCAGTGCGCGGTCGCTTGGTACTTCCAGGATACAGCCCCATGTCCAGTAGCTGTACATCAGGGGTAGCCCGATTCTCGCACTGACACCACACAACATCAAGTTTATGGATGCCGGTTACATCGACTATGGTCATCGTGTCATTGCTGTAGTAGCTAGGCGGCGATGGCGCGTCGGGTGGCGCCGACCCTTCATCGCCATCGTTATCCCCGGCATCGCTGACATCGTCTTCCTCGCCATCATCTTCTACCCCGGCGTGTTGCCCCATAATAGGTCTCTCCGCGTATACACATGGTTCGCCATCGTGGCCCAAATGCATTGCGACCCCTACCTCACGAAGCCATGCTGGCTCGAAGAATCCGTCAGCCCACTTCTCCACCCGATGCAGCGGCATTCGGCGATGTGTCAGTTGGAGGCAATCTGCGCAGTACACGGGGCGCCCAAAGCATTCCAAGCAGCGCCAATCGCCTTGCGGACCAGCGCATTTGCAGCATCGCCTCTCTCCAGGAGGCGCTTCTAGCTCGATGATGTGGCTTAGGTACTCTTCTCGAAGAGGAAGCCATTCTCGCATAAAGTCGTTCTGCGACTGGCTCGCTTTCAGCCTTCACATTGAACAGCCCAAATATGGCGACGGAGCTCACCTTGTGCAGACTCCTCATCGGCATCACATTGTCGAACACCACATGTTCCTGCAGCGGCTCCGAATATTGATTATGAGACGCGGCTTTAGAGGGGGACTTTGATGGAGATCTGGCATCTGCGACCTGCAGCGATGCGCGTGGAATCGGTATTTCTTCTGGAACGTAAGTTACAGCGCCTCTTGCAGTTCGCCGCTCTTTGCGCCACACGAACATCGCATCGCCACTGACGTCTTGCTTCTTGGTGCGCGCCATGACCGAATCACCGCGGACAGATGACAATTGCCTTATTGTGATCCATGACAGCTTCCTTTTCATACTGAATGAGAAACTCTCACGCCCCTTCCTCATGATGTCTTATCAATAACGGATCTTATACACGCGATCATCTGCAGGTAATTTGCCGATGCTTATCTGCGACGGATCTTCGCCATGACCTTCCCTCAAGGCCATCACCCGATCCCCCATCCACTGCTCAAATGCAGCCCGCAGATCACGCTTTTTTACCCATTCACGACCCACATCACAATGGCTCCCGCTTTTGCTAATCGCGCCGAATCCGTCGCCAACCTCATCGCTATCAATCGCCGTCTTGTCATGTACTACTCCTGGCGCTGCGAACAGGCTATCACCACGGTGCGGACCGCTTGCGCCAATCCAACCAGCAATGTCGCCATCGACCTCACGTTGGCGAGGTGGGAGATCGGGCTTCGTATGGAAATGGTACCATTTCGAAATCGTCACACCAATACATCTGCACTGACGGCTAACAGGACGCCATCAACAGGACGCCATCCGCAACTGTCTTGGCCGCCTCGCACTCGTTGGCGTCACCGACGTCGAGCTGCCAGATGTGGTTCAGAAGATTGTCGACGCTACCACGTTCGGGCGCCATCTCCAGGATCGACGTCATGAATATCTTGCCTTACACACCGCTTCCTGCGCCGCCATTGCCACAGCTTCAGCAACTCCATACGGACACTGACCCTGCATGGTGGACTTGGCCTGATGTCCCTCCCAGCAACCTTCCATCGTGGTGGAAGTGTCCACTGGTTGACAGAGTGAGTGCCCGCTCTTCTAGTTGTTTGTGACATGCTGACACATTCCTGGTGTTACTATTTGGATAGCGTTGCGGAGACACCTATCGGATCGACTGCGGCGACATGAGCGCAGTCCTCAGTCGTTTGGAAGAGGTCGAGAAGCTCGCCACACGCTTTGTCGAGAACCGCCATCAAGATGCAGACGAGATCTCCAGGATTTTGGATGGATACAGGGAGGTGCTTTTGCCAGATGAGGTGTGGGGTACTGTCTCCTAGCGCCATCTCGCAGGTGGGTCTCGTCTGGTTGCGTATGTATTTCTTGTCCCTCCCTGTATGAGCACGAGTGCATGACGTCCCCAGCGCCTCCCATTTGTCCAATGGACCTCGAATTTAAGTGGCTGAATCACATTACCATCCAATCATGTGGATGGCGATGCGATTCAGACGCTTAACTTCCGGGTAGCATTGACGAATGGCCGAGCTCGAGGACGCCAGCAAATCATGCTCTTTGGACGTCGCGCCATGTCAAAGGTGGGTGTTTCCAGGTGGTGTATGTATTCGTTGCGTCTGCGCAGTGAGAGCATGAAGGCATAACGTCCTTTTGCGCCAGCCGATCCTTGAATGTCCTTGGTATTCAAGCGGCTGAATCGGATGGCCATCCAACAACGGTTGGATGGCGATTCGATTCAGATGCTTTGATCCAGGGTAGCATTGAAGAATCGTGCAGGTCGAGAAGCGCGAGCACATCATGCCGGCTGCGTACCATGTGCCACGCCTGCGCGCGCCATGCACGGCGCCATCGGATGGCGCATATTGCCGCTGAACGAGGCCCCTTCTTCTATGACCTTCGGAGCCACAGGTAAGCGGCTCTGAAGAGCATAGATGAAGGCGCCCTGTCTGGCGAGCCATAGCGCCATCTCCCAACAGTGAGCATAAGCGCGCCATGCACGGCGCCATCAGATGGCGCCCGTCGCCGCCGGACAGCGCAACTTCAGTCTGTGGCCCTCAGAGCCACAGGTATGCGGCTCTGAAGACCATAGATGAAGGCGCCCTGTCAGGCGAGCCATAGCGCCATCTCCCAACAGTGAGCATGAGCGCGCATGCACTTCGCCATCAGATGGCGCCCGTCGCCGCCGGACAAGGCCCATTTGACTTATGTCCTTCTGAGCCACAGGTATGCGGCTCGGAGGAACATAAGTCAAGTCTTCCTGTCTGGAGTCTGACTCATTCATGCAAGGCGCTGTTGGATAAACCCATTAACTCCTTGCTCTCTACGTTCACCAGTGGAATCGAGTTGCCTTCCGCGCCATGAGTACTCCGGATGCAGCTGATTTGTCCATCAGCATCAGGGGTACTCTCAAAACGTGGACGGTGATTCGATTCCTCTGGGTGACCCAGGGTAGCAAGGATGAAATGGCCCAGTCCAACAGCGCCAGCACATCATAACGCCTGCGTGCCATCCGCCTCACAATGTGGCAGGAAAGGTCGTGGCGCATGGTTGCATAAGCGCGTCTGGACATGGTGGCGCCATGGTTCCATAGCGCATGCTGCCGCTGGAGATGGCCATTGGATCTGTGTCCCGCAGAGGGTCCAGACAGCTGGATCCTTTGAAGGACACATATCAGATGGCCCAGTCTCTGCGCGTGTCTTGGGCGAGAATATGTATTAGATGCTGGTAGGCGGGTAGATCCAGTTCAAATGCCCTTAGCTCTCCGTACATGAAATATGTGACCCAATACGAGTTTCACAAGGGCGCCACTCATAGCGACGCTGATGGCAAGCGCGCCATCTGTACATTCTATTTTGTCGATATTTGCCAACAGCGCAATGTAATATATGACCTGACAAATAGAAAAATATTCTCTGAAATACATACAAATGGCACAGTTGATGGCAGATTGCAATGGAGGATAAATGATGCATAGGAAAGGCAAGGATGTAGTGCAATGAAGCATGAAATTATGGCACGGTAGGCCGACACATCTCCACAGGGTACATTATAGCGTTGGCCGAAGCTACAGAGCAGGCAAAAATATAGCGGTAAAATAGGGCGTGGTGGGCCGACACATCTCCACAGGGTACATTATAGCGTTGGCCGAGGCTACAGAGCAGGCAAAAATATAGCGGTAAAATAGGGCGCAGTGGGCCGACACATCGCACCAGAGTATATTATACCATTGGCCGAAGCTACAGAGCAGGCAAAAATATAGCGGTAGAATATGGCGCAGTGGGCCAACACATCTCCACAGGGTACATTATAGCGTTGGCTGAAGCTACAGCGCAGGCAAAAATATAGCGGTAAAATAGGGCGCGGTGGGCCGACACATCGCACCAGAGTATATTATACCATTGGCCGAGGCTACAGCGCAGGCAATATTATGGCGTCGGCCGACGTCCGCTCTCCTTACACTGTAGGGAAAATATCACCCATATCTCTCCCTAGTCATTAGGCTATAATGACTGAATGGGCTCATTTGGAAGTACACCGGACTTGAGACAATTGTAAGTGACTTCCAAACTGTCGGGTCCAAGTTTGCTACCTGATTTGGAAGGCATATATAATTTGATATAAGAATTACAAGTAAGGAACGTATTAGACTTTTGTGTCCAATCGCCTTATATGGCTCCGCTAATATTAATGACAGGTAACTTCGGTTGCTCTTCTTCATCCAATTCAACTGTCTCTTGAGATACTCCAGCGCACCATAAATCCATCTCCAATTCTTCCACCCCCAACCTCCTTTCCTTCTTGATAATGCGCCTGGGGGATGTATTAGTCCATGTTTGACTGGTGGATTATTCCTCAACTCCGACCCAGCACAGCTCATGAGTTGTTTTATTAAACAACATGCATGCAGGTCAACCACCCCACAGTTGAAAATACAACATCCCCGTTGTGCATCCAATGACTTGAATACAAACTACACTCACTTGTGAATGGCACGTGCAATGGTACTGGCAATGGGGCGCGTAAGAAGGCACATGGCATAATAATACCAGGGCACTATGACTTGGCGAATGGATAAGATGATGTCGCAGGGAATTAGAAGTGTGCGCTGGTCGATGTGCTCGAGTGATGCTGGTGATAGCTTCCAGGATGTTATGCGGATGGCTGTGGCCGATATGAAATCTGCAATGTCTCCTAAGAAGACAGGGCCGATGGATTCATGATAGAACCAAGTGTGTAGCTTGAGTGCTGGTTCGCCAGCCTCGATAGCCAGATGGTAACAGGTGGCTCCAAAGGTAGCTAAATAGTGCACATTGCGCAGCTGGGCGACATTGAGTTGGTCCTGAGGTATTCTATTACGCTCAGTGATCATAATAGACCAAATAGTTTGGAGTTGTCCCTGGACAACTCGCATAGAGGCAGGACAAAGATATGGTAGCAGGACTGAGGTCAACATTATAGAGTAGTGGCTGGTTGATACAGAGAAAAGACGGTGATAGTGACAGCGTGTCATTTAAGATGATCGTGTGAATCATTGATACACTTTTGGAAGCATTAATTCTGATCGAAGTAGGTTAATCCCATGCATTCCATTGGTCATCATTGTCTGATGCGATCCAATCATCCGAGGATTCTGATGCAAACATAGAATCTGAATTTGAGTCGTCTTCTTCTGTTACAGGTTCTGAAGATGAGTCCGCCTCTATGTTTTCCAAATACAAGTCTCTGGGAACACGAGGCTTATAAGGTAATAGTCGAAAACCAGCAACTGCCTTTAACATTACTGTTCCATCTAATTCTTTGAGGATGTATGATCCTGATTTTCTGGCGCGTACAATTTCATATGGTCCCAAATAACGCTGACTATACTTGCTTGTAAGTCCAGCGTCTCGTTGGGAGTTCCGCACTAGTACCAAATCCTTCGGCTTTAATCTTTCTTTTCTTAATCGATGCTCAAACTTCTGCTCAAATTGAGCCTTTGACCTTATTCTGGCTCTGACTATTGTCTGAGTGGCTCTCTCCATGTCGGCTGGTCTCTTCTCTAGTTGTCGCAGTCTAAGTGCTAATAATTCCGCGGTGGACATTCCTGACTTAAACCCTTTCACCAGGAAAGTAGCTTCCGTCAGATCAAATGGTAAGACAGGGTCGGTTCCAAACATTAGGAAATAAGGGCTGAATCCTGTAGAGCGACGAGTCGTAATTTTATCTGCAAAGAAAGCATGTGGAACTCTGTAAGGCCATGAGGAAATCTTCTTTCCGCAGTCCTTAAGTATACTTTCTCTGATAACAAAATGACCTTGTTCTACTAGTCCGGTCGCATGTTTATTGTAAGGAGAGATTCTAATCTGAGGGATTCCATATCTTTGTAACAGCTTCTCAAATGCTCCAGCCATTTCTGATCCATTATCTGTAACGACTTCTGTGATATGTCCATATCGACAGATTATTTCTTCCCAGAAAAATCTGGCTAACTCTGTAGTATTTGCTTTCTTTAAGGCTCGGCCTTCTGCAGCATGAGTTAAATCATCTCGGGCTGCTACAATATAATGATATCCATGGGCTTTAGGCATGAACATAACATCCACATATATCTGAGTGAAAATAGTGACTGGTGATCTTATAGTAGGAGGAATTTCTACTCTCTTTGTACTCCAAATTTGGCATTCGTGGCATGAGCTGACATGGTGTTTAACATCTTGAAATAGATGAGGCCAGAAGAATCTATCTCTAATATGATAGAAAACTCCATGAACTCCTCTGTGTCCTAGCTTTTCATGTGCGTGGGTCATAATTGCTATTCGTTTATCTGGCATGAAGACTACTAGTAAAGGTGTCTTTCCTTTTCTTCTTTTGAACATGGCTGCCCCTTGTAAGAAAAACTGGGTAGCTTTCCTCAAAAACCTCTGCTTAGCTTGAGTAGTAGGAAATATTGGAGTTTCTAGGGTTTTTAGAAAATGTTGAATATCTAGCAGGTTTTTCTCTTGCTTTGAATTGATGGCTAGACATGAAGGCAAAAATGTAGGAATTTTTATGGGGACTGGCTGAATATAGAATGAAAGGAGAGCAATATCATCTAACCATCCATCAGATTCTGCTGTTTCCAGAATATCTTCTTCAGTAGGCTCTCTTCGAGATAAAGCATCTGGTCCTCTATGTTTATCTGCAGGAATATGTCTAAGTTCAAAGGTGAATAATAAAATGCCTTGAATCCATCTATTTATAGTGGCATTAGGTTGTAGGTCTGGTTTGTTCAGCATATCTTTGATATATTTTGCATCTACTTCCAAGATTAGGTTCTTGATCCCTATAAGGTATAGTCTCCAATGACGCAAAGCTCTGTAGCATCCAAATAGCTCCAATTTCGGTTGGCTATATCTGGCTTCTCTTTCATTAAAAGGAAGTGAGCCATACCTAGCTGGTCTCCGCTTTCCTTGTTCATCATCCTGAGACAGAATAAATCCAACTGCAACAATGCTGGAATCAATTGACATGTAAACAGGTCGATCCGAAGTATAATCAATGGGTCGCAAAGCTGGGGCGGAAGCCACTAATTGCTTAAGGTGCTCAAAAGCTTCCTGCCTTCTTTCATCCCAAACAAACACTGCATCTTTTCTGGTAAGCTCTACCAAAGGTCTCGCAATTGCAGAGTACATCAGGGGAAATGAGCCCATTCAGTCATTATAGCCTACTCTATAGGGAGAGATATGGGTGAAATTTTTATTACTTAGTAAGGAGAGCGGACGTCGGCCGACGCCATCGCTATAGCCTGCAGTGCAGGGTCGGCCGAGAGGGTATAATATAGCCTGTAGATACGGCGCGGCCGAGTGCGCCATATTTCCGTAGTATATTCTCGCCTTCAAGTAGTGTCGGCCCAGGGCTATAATATAGCCTTTAGATACGGCGCGGCCGAGTGCGCCATATTTCCGTAGTATATTCTCGCCTTCAAGTAGCGTCGGCCGAGAGGGTATAATATAGCCTGTAGACACGGCGCGGCCGACTGCGCCATATTTCTGCGGTATATTCTCGCCTTCAAGTAGTGTCGGCCGAGGGCTATAATATAGCCTGTAGACACGGCGCGGCCGACTGCGCCATATTATCGTGGTATATTCTCGCCTTGAAGTAGTGTCGGCCGAGGGCTATAATATAGCCTTTAGATACGGCGCGGCCGACTGCGCCATATTTCTGTGGTATATTCTCGCCTGCAAGTAGTGTCGGCCGAGGGCTATAATATAGCCTGTAGACACGGCGCGGCCGACTGCGCCATATTATCGTGGTATATTCTCGCCTTGAAGTAGTGTCGGCCGAGGGCTATAATATAGCCTTTAGATACGGCGCGGCCGACTGCGCCATATTTCTGTGGTATATTCTCGCCTGCAAGTAGTGTCGGCCGAGGGCTATAATATAGCCTGTAGACACGGCGCGGCCGACTGCGCCATATTATCGTGGTATATTCTCGCCTTGAAGTAGTGTCGGCCGAGGGCTATAATATAGCCTTTAGATACGGCGCGGCCGACTGCGCCATATTTCTGTGGTATATTCTCGCCTGCAAGTAGTGTCGGCCGAGGGCTATAATATAGCCTGTAGACACGGCGCGGCCGACTGCGCCATATTATCGTGGTATATTCTCGCCTTGAAGTAGTGTCGGCCGAGGGCTATAATATAGCCTGTAGACACGGCGCGGCCGACTGCGCCATATTATCGTGGTATATTCTCGCCTTGAAGTAGTATATTCCGCCCTATTGTTTCCTTTTCTACGCTTTAATTATATGCATTTCAATAAATCTCATGCTGTATGTATAATAATAATAATGCCTCGCCATCCATTAGGCTTTGCAATCTGTCATTCATCACGACGTTTCGTGTGTGGTCAGGTCAGTGGTGTGACTACAATTCAAAGCGCAAGGACTGATTGGCCATTTCCGACGGCTCCATACACCCCACCCAAGACACGCGCAGAGACAGGGCCATCTTACATGTGTCCTTCAAAGGATCCAGCTGTGTGGACCCTTTGTGGGACACAGATCCAATGGCCATCTCAAGCGGCAGCATCGCGCTATATTCTACCGCTATACATATTTCATGTACGCTAAGGTCATTTGAACTGGATCTACCCACCTACCAGCATCTAATACATATTCTCGCCCAACCCAAGACACGCGCAGAGACTGGGCCATCTGATATGTGTCCTTCAAAGGATCCAGCTGTCTGGACCCTCTGCGGGACACAGATCCAATGGCCATCTCCAGCGGCAGCATGCGCTATGGAATCATGGCGCCACCATGTCCAGACGCGCTATGCAACCATGCGCCACGTACCTTGCCTGCCACATTGTGAGGCGTATGGCACGCAGGTGTTATGATGTGCTGGCGCTGTTGGACGGGGCCATTTCATCCTTGCTACCCTGGGTCACCCAGAGGAATCGAATCACCGTCCACGTTTTGAGAGTACCCCTGATGCTGATGGACAATTCAGCTGCATCCGGAGTACTCATGGCGCGGAAGGCAACTCGATTCCACTGGTGAACGTAGAGAGCAAGGAGTTAATGGGTTTATCCAACAGCGCCTTGCATGAATGAGTCAGACTCCAGACAGGAAGACTTGACTTATGTTCCTCCGAGCCGCATACCTGTGGCTCAGAAGGACATAAGTCAAATGGGCCTTGTCCGGCGGCGACGGGCGCCAGCAGGTGTTATGATGTGCTGGCGCTGTTGGACTGGGCCATTTCATCCTTGCTGCCCTGGGTCAGCCAGAGGAATCGAATCGCCGTCCACGTTTTGAGAGTACCCCTGATGCTGATGGACAAATCAGCTGCATCCGGAGTACTCATGGCGCTGAGGGCAACTCGATTCCACTGGTGAACGTAGAGAGCAAGGAGTTAATGGGTTTATCCAACAGCGCCTTGCATGAATGAGTCAGACTCCAGACAGGAAGACTTGACTTATGTTCCTCCGAGCCGCATACCTGTGGCTCAGAAGGACATAAGTCAAATGGGCCTTGTCCGGCGGCGACGGGCGCCAGCAGGTGTTATGATGTGCTGGCGCTGTTGGACTGGGCCATTTCATCCTTGCTGCCCTGGGTCAGCCAGAGGAATCGAATCGCCGTCCACGTTTTGAGAGTACCCCTGATGCTGATGGACAAATCAGCTGCATCCGGAGTACTCATGGCGCTGAGGGCAACTCGATTCCACTGGTGAACGTAGAGAGCAAGGAGTTAATGGGTTAATCCAACAGCGCCTTGCATGAATGAGTCAGACTCCAGACAGGAAGACTTGACTTATGTTCCTCCGAGCCGCATACCTGTGGCTCAGAAGGACATAAGTCAAATGGGCCTTGTCCGGCGGCGACGGGCGCCATCTGATGGCGAAGTGCATGCGCGCTCATGCTCGCTGTTGGGAGATGGCGCTATGGCTCGCCTGACAGGGCGCCTTCATCTATGGTCTTCAGAGCCGCATACCTGTGGCTCTGAGGGCCACAGACTGAAGTTGCGCTGTCCGGCGGCGACGGGCGCCATCTGATGGCGCCGTGCATGGCGCGCTTATGCTCACTGTTGGGAGATGGCGCTATGGCTCGCCAGACAGGGCGCCTTCATCTATGCTCTTCAGAGCCGCTTACCTGTGGCTCCGAAGGTCATAGAAGAAGGGGCCTCGTTCAGCGGCTATATGCGCCATCCGATGGCGCCGTGCATGGCGCGCTCATGCTCACTGTTGGGAGATGGCGCTATGGCTCGCCAGACAGGGCGCCTTCATCTATGCTCTTCAGAGCCGCATACCTGTGGCTCCGAAGGTCATAGATGAAGCCGCCTCGTTCAGCGGCAATATGCGCCATCCGATGGCGCCGTGCATGGCGCGCGCAGGCGAGGCACATGGTGCGCAGCCGGCGTGATGTGCTGGCGTTCTCGACCTGCATGATTCCTCAATGCTACCCTGGATGAATCGAATCGCCATCCAACCATTGTTGGATGGCCATCCGATTCAGCTGCTTGAATACCAAGGCCATTGAAGAATTGGCTGGCGCAGAAGGACGTCATGCATTTATGCACTCACCGCGCAGACGAAACGGATACATACGCCACCTGAAAACACCCACCTTTGACATGGCGCGACGTCCAAAGAGCATGATTTGCTGGCGTCCTCGAGCTCGGCCATTCGTCAATGCTACCCCGAAGTTAAGCTGTCTGAATCGCATCGCCATCCACATGATTGGATGGTAATGTGATTCAGCCGCTTAAATACAAGGTCCATTGAACAAATGGGAGACGCTGGGGACGTCATGCACTCGTGCTCATAAAGGCAGCGACAAGAAATACATACAGACGACGGCGAGATCCACCTACGACATGGCGCGCAGAGACCCGGTCTCACTCCTCATCTGGCAACAGCACCTCTTTGAAGGCGTCCAACATCCTTGTGAGGTCGCCGGCATCGCGATGGCGGCTCTCGGCGAAGCGGGTGACCAGGCGTTCGACGTCATCCAATCGATGGCTGACCGCTCTCATATCGCGGTAGTTGACTTGATAGGTGTCTCCGCGACGCTATGCGGCAATCGATGCAATTTATGTGAATGAATGTGTTGAAAAGGTGGGAGCGGGGTGGCGACTTACTCTGTCATGCAGTGGATACTTCCACCATGCTGGAAGGTGACTGGGAGGGTCGTCTGGCCAAGTCCACCACGCGGGCTCGGTTTCCGTGTGCAGCTTCTGTAGCTGCAAGGATGGCGGCGAGGCGAGCGGCGTGAACGGCTGTATCTCGAGGACGTGGATCCGTGGGACGGCCCCAAAGACGGTGGCGTCGCTGATCTTGCGGACGACGTCGGGGAGCTCGACGTCGGTGACGCCGACGAGGGCGAGGCGGCCAAGGCAGTCGCGAAGGGCTTCCTGCTGAGCGTCAGAGCAGACACGTTGGGGAAGGCGAAGCTTACCATTTCCATGCGGAGGCCAATCTCCCACCGCGCCAAGGTGATGTCGAAGCCAGCCACCTTGTCTCTACCGGCGGCGACAGACATGATGGTCGCTAGCGCCTGCTCGCAGCGCCAGGCATAGTATGAGATCAGTCGGCGGTTGATAGCGATGAGGCTGGAGAGGGACTGTTCGCGATTCTTCAAGGCGAGAGCCATTGCGCCGTGGGGTGAATGGGTTGGTAGGCCAAGGCGAAATGCAAGGCGAATTTGAGGAGTCGATGGTGGATCGGGTGATCGCCTCGAGGGAAGGTCATGGCGAAGATCCGTCGGAGATAAGCATCGGCCAAGTATCTGAAGGTGATCGCGTGGATATGATCCGTTGTTGATAAGGGATCAGGAGGCAGGGGCGTGAGAGATCGCCATTCAGTATGAAAAGGAAGCTGTCATGGATCACAATAAGCCAATTGTCATCTGTCCGCAGTGATACGGCCATGGCCCGCACGAAGAAGCAACATGTCAGTGGCGATGCGGTGTTCGTGCGTCGCGAAGAACGGCGAACTGCAAGAGGCGCCGTCACATACGTTCCCAAGGAAGCACCACTACCGCGTGCGCATGTGCCGACAAGCGCATCAAGATCGCCGTCGAAATCCCCTCTAAAGCCGCGTCTCATGACGCATATTCCGAACCCGTGCAGGAGCATGTGGTGTTTGACGATGTGATGCCGATGAAGAGTCTGCACAAGGTGAGTACCGTCGCCTTATTTGGGTCGCTCAATGTCAACGCCGAAGGCGGGGCAGTCGCAGAACGACTTTATGCGCGAATGGCTTCCACTTCGCGATGTGTATCTAAGCCACATCATCGAGCTAGAAGCTCCACCAGGTGAGAGACGATGCAGCAAATGCGCTGATGCGCATGGCGATTGGCGCTGCTTGGAATGCTTTGGGCGCCCCGTGTATTGCGAGGGACTGCCTGCAGTTGACGCATCGCCGCATGCCGCTGCATCGGGTGGAGAAGTGGGCGGATGGGTTCTTCGAACCGGCGTGGCTTCGGGAGGTTGGGGTGCGGATGCATCTCGGGCATGATGGCGAACCATGTGTGGATGCGGAGTCCCCCGATCACGCCGCTGGATGGGGATGCTGATAGCGATGGCGAAGACGACGACGTGAGTGACGCCGGGGACAATGAAGAGGATGAAGAGCCAATCAAAGCGGACTCGACGGCGCCGCGAAGTCACTACGCATTTGACACTTTGACCATTGTAGATGTTACGGGGATGCATAGCCTGGACGTTGTGTGGTGTCGGTGCGATAACAGGCTCACTCGAGACCTGCAACTATTGGACATGGGCCTCTATCCTGGGAGCACCAAGCGGCCACGCACTGCGTTCACATTTCGGGTGTTGGATGATTTTTGCTTACCAACAAGGAGTGCAAAACCTCGGGGATGAATTACTACAGCAAGCTTCGACGTGTCACAAACTCCGCATTCCCGCATTCAGTGCAGGTAAGCCGCTATGTGCATATGAAGCTGTTTTCGCCGTTGAGAAGGGGCTAGAACCGTTACAGAGAGCTTCTGCGGGTGTCCCGCCAATGGCGAAACCTCAAATACCGCAAATGGCATGGATATGGTCATGGCGCCTCCAACGCGATACCAGCTGGTGGCCTCGCTTTGGGGTGCCCGGCATGTCCCAAGCCTGGCGTGAATCTCGCTTCCGGATGGCGTGATGACCCCGTACAGTGAGCCATGTAAGACGTTTTTGGGCGGCATGTGTAACGCGATAGCAGATGGAAGTACATGAGGAGCATCGTAATGGACGGCAACTTTAGCGCGGAGCATCTCAAGATGCGTCGCCCAGAGGACGACGTAATTCTCAGCGATGGCGACGCTTTCATGGTGGGCGATGACACCTACAAGAAGCATCTCGCTGTCGCCATCGAGCATAAAGAGGTCCGTGATCGACTCCTAGTGGATGAACCGTTGGACGCTCATAGCCTATGTAGAAATCCTTCTGTCATGATCATCGCGCCGTCAACCAGGCGAATGCAGATCGCCATAACCTTGAAGCCACGGGGATTGGCGCCGCGGCCTGTGCGCGCCATGGGTTTTTCATGCCGCATGCGGTGGTTGATTTCCAGAAAGGCGAGAGGTAAGTGGTTTGCTATTTCCTTTGTTCACTTACACCCGCCATCAGACAGATGAACATGGATTACGCGCTGAGCGAGGTGCTCGCCACCATGGCGGGTATCCAGGTGCTGCTGGTGATGTACGACATCATGTGTCAATACGGCATCAATCTCATGAAGCGGTTTGGGGAGAGTGAGTATTTGCACATGCCGCCGAACGTGGAGATACGGCGCGGAATAGGCCTGTTTCATGTCCACGGCCATCAAGACACATGCTTTCCTCGCTACTCACCTAACTTCATTCCCGGTGCTGGTCAGATTGATGGCGAAGTGATTGAAACCCTTTGGGCGCCGTTGAATCTCATTTCGGGTAGCACACGCGGCATGACCACAGCACATAGAAAGGAAGTCATTGACGATGTAAGGAATGGGTACGCGCTACCCTATGAACGGACGGTAGGGCAGGACGAGACAGCGGAACGAAGGAGAGGTGATCACGCGGGACAAGGGAGCTCGGCGGAAGCAAGCATCGCATTCGAACGGAACAGCTACAAGACAGAGCATGGCATTCGAATGGAACGACTACAGGACTGAACGTTAATCTACGGTCGACAAGTCGATGGGAGCGTCGGGCCCTTCCCCGCCGATGTCAGAGAACGAGCGGTGGCACGGGGGACGATAAATAGTCTCCCGGTGGTAACGGAAATCCTCCTCCGCAGGGGTACGGGCCCGCGAGGGACCTCCCTCCCGACGTCCTCCCCTTCCTCCCAGAGCATGAGCGGCGACACGGATCGAGTGCTCTAAGTCTTCGAAAGCCCGCGGATAGGGACGCATACGGTCCAGAGTATCCGAGAACTGGCGGGCGATAAGTTCGAGCCGTTCCAAAGCCTCATCGGTACGTTCCTCGGTGACGCGGGGAGGGGTCCAGAAGGCTTCTTCCGTGTACAACGGGAGGGGAGGCGGAGTGCCAGCTTCGTCCCGCTGCGCATTAGAGCGGACCTCGTCGGGGCTCCAGGCGATCCCAGGATAAGGGACTGCACCGCGATGGCTCAGGGAGGAGCGGAAGATCGAGTCGATGTAGTGGACGAGCTCGCGGAGGGTAACGAAGGCAGTGAGCGGAGGGAGCGTGAGGTTCCCCGCGGCTATGGCTTGGGCTCGAGCCTCATAGGCGAGGCGCTGCGGGACGGGACGTGAGGGGAAGGAAAGAGAAGTAAAGGAGAAGGTGGACAGACCAGCAGCCAGCGCACTCCGTGGGCCCAGGCAAGCCAAGCAGCCGGATCGGAAGGGCGGAATGAAGGCTCAACAACGCATTCAGCGCGAAGCACGTCTACGAGGAGGAGGTAGCGGCGGACGTGGAGGGAACCGATGGGGTCGGTGGGTTCGGCGGGCTCAGACATGGCGAATGAGGCGAAGGGAGGGAAGAGCGCGCGGAAGGAGGATAAGTGAGTCAGGGGAAGAGTCGGAGGGGAGGTAGCGGGAGGAAGCGGGAGGGAGAGTGACGTGGCAGCGCACGCGGGACGAGGTATATAGGAGGAAGGGGGACGAGGCGGAAGGGGGCATCTACCATCTGGTACGAGCTGCGACTGGGACTTTGATTTTCACGCGACCGGGTTTTCTTGCTCAGCGGAGCTACACTGCGTTTACTTCTACGAGAGGGCGAGCAAGCGGCTTGACCCATTTTACTGCGATTCGGGATACCTACTGCGTACTTAGGACTGCGACTGCGACTTAACTGGGATAGCACACATAGAGCGTCCCCCATATACCTACGAGTCTCTAGCTCAATCAATTCTTTTCTCTCTTGCTCATCCTCCGTGCCAGACGCTGCGAACGTCTTCACTCCCCTTCCCCTTCGACTCATTGATCTGTTCCTTCCAGGTGTGCTTATCGCACAGCGGGAGGAGCACCAAGCCTTACAAGTGGAGCCCACCGCGAGGGGGAATCTTATAGTTCGAAGACTTCGTTCGCGCACCATCGCCGTGCCGGACCGTACTCTACAGCAAGAACTTCTCTTAGCCCAGAACAGTCCTATCTCCCCCCGACTAGATCTCGACCTTCCTCACTTTCCCCTCCGACCGGCCGCGTTCGACGACTCGGACTCGGATAACCCTTTCGACGTCAGAATCCCTCCCTTCCGGTCACAAAGCAACACGCGCTCCGTATCCCTCGAACACCCTTCGCCTCCGCTCCATTCCCCAGTAAACCACGAGCCACCGGCGGAAGGAAGGAGTACCGAGGAAACATCCACAATCTCATCAATCACCGAATCTTCCGTGACCCCGTCAACCCGCTCATCTCCCGTTCCTCCCGAACGCCCACGCCGACGAACGATTTCGGCACCACCCTCAGTACAAGTCAAACGCGAGGTCGTCGAGCCTACCATCCTGTCAACATACGTAGATCCCGCAAGCATACCACTTCCTCCATCACGAGCGAGCTCGCCCGTCCCGCACCTACCCAATCGACGAGTGCTACAGTACCCGCGCGTGCCATGCCTACTTCATCCATGCCCGTGCGAGGAGCGAAGACGGCGCCGACCTTCGACGGGGAACCGCGCAATCTACTGCGATATTTCGAGGATCTAGAGGACCTGTGTGCAGCAGCAGGGATTACAACGGAGGAAGAGAAGATACGGTACGCGCTAAAGTACCTGACGGTGGAACAAGAGGAACTATGGAAGACGGCGGATGGGGCCACTGGGCGGGTGTATCTGGTGTTTAAGCGAGGGGTGAAGGCCTTGTACCCGGGAGCGGACGGAGACAAGAGGTACACCGCGGCAGACCTCGATCGCATAGCACAGTCGGCGCGAGACAAGGGGGTGCGGACGAGGGGGGAGGAGGCCGCATATTATCGAGAGTATTCCCCGGTCGCAGCCTTCCTGATATCGAAAAGCAAGATAGCGGCGCGGCACAGGGACGAAGTGTACATGCGCGGGTTTGGGGAGGAAGAACTGCGGACGATTACCCGGAGGGCGGAGATCGCAGAGCCCGACCACGACCCGGACGACCCGTGGGGGATGGACGTAATGCACAAGGTGGCGCAGAAGTGCCTCCCGGGAGTAGGAGGAGGAGCCGTGGGAGGGGGCGGAAGAGACACAGCAGGGACGAGCGGGACGACAGCGCCTCCAGCAGCGACCGCGGTGGTAAAGACGGAGGGCGTGGACTTGGCGCTCTTCAACCAGACGATACAGATGATGCAGGCGTTCTTGGCGGGACGCAGCGGAGGAGCGGGAGGGCGCCGCGGACCGGGGGAGGGTCGTGCAAGGAGCGGGAGGAGCGCCGGGCAACTTCCTGTGCAACTTCTGTGGGGACCCGGAGCACTTCATGCGGAACTGCGGGATTATCCTCCAGTATATCCTTGACCGGAAGATCTACCGGGACGAGACTGGGAAAGTACGGCTCCCGAACAGCATGTTCGTTCCGCGGGGCCTGCCTGGAGAGTACATGAAGGATCGAGTGGACTCATGGCACGCCCAGAACCCTGGGCAACTGGTACGAGTCGCGGGGAACGAGCGACAGGCCCCTCCGCACTTGGCCGCAAATCTTTTCCAGATATACGAGGGCGTGAACATGGTGGAGACGAGGGACGAAGGTTCGTCGGATGAGGAGGATCCGTCGGAAAGGGTCCGGGTTCTCCAAGCAGAGTTGGCGCGGGCGAAGAAGAAGGAAGTGCGGTTCGAAGAAGTGAAGAAGACAGGGGCAAGGACGGGGGCGGCGTTGCGGGGCCCAGGAGGGAAACCGCCGGGGATACCCGCGGCCAACATACCACGGACGAGCGAGGAAAAGGCTAAGGGAAGCGAAGGAAAGGGGCGGGAGGAACCACGGGGCAATACAAGTACCAGACGGAGATCGAACAACGGTACTCGGTGGCGGAAGCGACGAAGAAGCTCTACGGGACGAAGGTGGAGATGACGGTGGGGGAGGTGCTGGCAATCTCGGCAGGGGTGCGGAAGGAAGTGAAGGGGGATGTGACGACGTCGCGGGTAGCCACCGCCGGTCTGGTAGAAGTCGACGACGAGGACCATTGGGAGGACGCGAAGGAAACCTTCCAGGTTACGGAAGGAGGGGCGAGTATTGGGCACGACTCCCTGGCGCTGCGAGCGGTGGAACCAGTTATCGAAGGGAAGTTCACATGCGAGTGTGTGCTCGACGGCGGGGCGCAGATCGTGGCCATGCGGAAGGACATCTGGGAGAAGACAGGGATCGTCCTGAAGCCTGACGAAGCCATTACGATGGAGACGGCCAACAGCGCACAAGTGAAAACGGTCGGGAAGGCGCAAAACGTACGTTTCACGTTCGGGAGCGTGGACCTGTACCTCCAGCTGCAGGTGCTGGACGACGCGCCGTTCGAAGTCCTCCTGGGACGGCCCTTCTTCGCTCTGACTGCTTGCGAAACGCGGGACTTCCTCCGGCGAACAACAAATCACTCTTACGGACCCGGAGACAGGGGAACGGGTGATGGTGGCGACAAAACCGCGGAACGGTCGACGGAAGCCATCCGCGGCGGGTTTTCAATAGTCGAGGATGCGGGCAACGCTCGCGGAGACGCACTCGTACGTTTATACTCCCTGTATACCCCTTCCAACCCGATAGATAGAGCAGGCAAATCGGCGGAGAGGAGCACTGCGCGGGGGGAAGAAGAGAGAGGTAATCGCACCCGGGTGTCGTCGTCTCGTCTGGACAATTCGCACATATCATGTATCGGCAAGGATATTCAGTCTCAATGCATTTCTGTTTCCTCGTATGTGCCGCGCGAACCCAAGATGAACGAACGACCACCGGTGGTGCGAGCAGGGAAGAAGAGGATACACTTAACACGGGAGGGAGGACTCGTAGTGCCGGAAGGGAGCGGAAGGAGCGGGAAGGAAGGATTCTGGGTAGAAGAAGACGAGGTGGTACATGCGTACGCCTACAAGAAGGTAGCGAACAAGGTAAGGCCGGTGGCGACAACGCTACCTGAAGAATTTCGAATCGTGCGAAGAGCGCCAGGGGACCCCCTGAGGAACCTACCGGAACTGCCTCGTCGGCCGCCCGAGTTCCACCCGCAGGGGCGTTATACGGACGAGCGGAGGAAGGCGTTGGACGTAGGGGGAGGGGGATTCCTGTGGCCGGAGGAAGTGAAGTTGGTGGACTTTTTAGTGGGACAGCACGAGCGGGTGTTCGCCTGGGACGAGACGGAGAAGGGAAGGTTCTCGGACGAATACTTCGACCCGGTCATGATTCCGACGGTGGAACACGTTCCGTGGGTGCTGAAGAACATCCCTATCCCGCCGGGAATCTTTGATCAGGTCGTACAAATCATCAAGGACAAGATTGCTTCAGGGGTGTACGAGCCCTCGAACTCGTCGTACCGGTCCAGGTGGTTTTGCGTGGTAAAGAAAGACGGGAAGTCCCTCCGGTTGGTGCACGATCTACAACCCCTAAACGGCGTAGCTATCAAGGACGCGGCGGTTCCCCCACTGGTAGAACATTTGGCGGAGTCCTTTGGGGGAAGGGGATGTTATGGGATCCTGGACCTATACGTAGCTTTCGACCAGCGGACCCTGGACGCCCGGTCGCGGGACATCACCTCGTTCCAGACGCCGCTGGGGGCATTTCGGCTGACCTCGATTCCGATGGGGTATACCAACTCTGCGCAAATTATGCATGGGGATGTGACCTTCATCCTGCAGGACGAGATTCCGCATGTCACGGTCCCGTTCATCGACGACGTGCCAATTAAGGGGCCAAAGACCCGGTACGAGCTGGAGGGGGGGGTATGAGACAATCGAGGGGAACCCAGGGATAAGGCGATTCGTGTGGGAACACCTACAGAACGTAAATCGGGTGTTGCAACGGATCGGGAACGTGGGAGGGACGTTCTCGGGGAAGAAGGCGTATTTGTGCGTTCCAGAGGTGGTGGTGGTAGGGCACCGATGCACGTACGAGGGGAGGGTCCCGGAGGAGTCCCGAGTGCAGAAGATCAAGGATTGGCCGCGGTGCGAGACGGTAACAAACGTGCGAGGATTTTTGGGGACCTGCGGGCTGGTGCGGATGTTCGTAAAGGACTTCGGGAAAATGGCGCGCCCACTCAACGACCTGCTTCGGAAGGGAGCCGACTTCGTATGGGAGGAGGCGCAGGAGGACGCTATGCGGAAGCTGAAGGACGCAGTAATCAACTCGCCCGCGCTCGTCCCGATTGACTATGGGTCCGAACGGGAGGTAATTCTGGCGGTGGATTCATCGTGGATCGGGGTGGGGTTCGTGATCTTACAGAAAGGGGAGGACGGGAAGAGAAGGCCAAACCGGTTCGGGTCCATAACGTGGAACGAACGCGAATCCCGATACTCGCAAGCCAAGCTGGAGCTGTTTGGGTTGTTCCGGGCGCTGCGAGCGTGCCGGATCTACATTATCGGAGTGAAGAAGCTGGTCGTCGAAGTCGACGCCAAATATATTAAGGGGATGCTAAATAACCCAGACATCCAACCAAACGCCACTATCAACAGATGGATCGCTGGGATCCTCCTATTCGACTTCAAGCTGGTACACGTGCCGGGGAACGGCATGCGGGGGCGGATGGGCTTTCGCGGCGGGGGGCAGCAGAGGAAGACCCGGAAGAGGAAGATGACTTCGAAGAGTGGATTGACGAGGCCTACGCGTTCACCATGGAGGTCTTGAATACGCCGGGAGGGAAGAGGGACGAAGAGGGACTGATGGTGTGGTCGCTGGACGCGGGAGAGGGTGGAGATCCCAGAGGTCAGCAACGGAGGGGCGCGGGAGGAAAGGGTGCGGAAGGTAGACGATTTTTACGAGACCCGAGGCGGCCGGAAGGAATGGACGAGAGGCAGTTCACCTCGTTCGTCCGTTACGCCAGCAAGTTCTTTGTCAAAGGGGGAGGCTCTGGAAGAAAGATAAAGGAGGGAAGCACAAGGTGGTGGTGGAGAAAGGGAAGCGGTACGGCCTGATGAAAGAGGCGCACGACTCCCTCGGGCACAAAGGGATCTTCACGGTGCGCGCCCGGCTCCTCGAACGATTCTGGTGGGTTAGTCTCGATCACGACGTAAAATGGTATGTGGGAAGCTGCCATGAGTGTCAGCTCCGCAAGGCGCACAAGTACCACATCCCACCGACGGTACCTATGCCGGGGGGGCTGTTTTCGAAGGTGCACATGGACTCGATGCACATGCCAACAGCATACGGGTACACGCATATCGTCCAAGCGCGTTGTTCCCTGTCGTCTTACCCAGAATGGCGGATGCTGCGGAAGGAGACAGGAGTGACGATTGGAAACTTCATCTACGAGGAGCTGCTGTGTCGGTGGGGAGCGGTGGAGGAGATTGTTACGGATAACGGGACACCGTTTGTTGCGGCATTGGAACACCTGCGGGAACGGTACAAAATCAACCATATTCGAATATCAGCGTACAACTCACAGGCGAACGGGATCGTGGAGCGGAGGCACCGGGACGTACGGGAAGCAGCTGTTAAGCTTTGCGGAGGGAACGAGAAGGGGTGGCCTAAGGTGATGCATGCGGTGTTCTGGGCGGAACGGGTGACGATTCAGAAATCGACGGGCACCTCGCCTTTCTATATCGCGCACGGGATCGAGCCAGTTTTCCCTTTCGACCTGGCGGAAGCTACGTACTTGGTGCCGCCCGATCGGAAGGAGATCAGCGATGTGGACCTACTTGAAATCCGGGGGCGGCAGCTGCTCAAACGGGCGGAGGATTTGCAGGACGTACGGCGGAGGGTGCTAGCGGCTCGATACGCATCGGTCAAGGATTTTGAGCGGCGGTTCGCACGGACGATCAAGGATTTTGTGTTCGCAGCGGGGGATCTGGTGCTGGTGCGGAACTCACAGATCGAGACGGAGCATAGCAGGAAGTCAAAACCCCGGTATTTCGGGCCTATGATTGTCATACGGCGTACAAAAGGAGGAGCCTACATACTCGCGGAACTAACAGGAGCGGTGTCAAGACTACGGTACGCAGCGTTCCGTGTGGTACCGTATAAGGCGCGAAAGGAGGTTGCACTAGACGTGCGCAAGATCGTCGAAGAAGCGGAAGAAGCGCAAAAGGGGGTATTAGACGAAATGGAAGTAGGGGATGAAGAGGTGGGTCGGGAAAGCGAGCAAAAGAGTTATGGGGAGGAAGCGGAAGGGGGGATCGAGCGGGGAGGAAGGATCTGACGATGGGGGGGAAGAGTAGGGAACGGAAGGAGGGTCGGGGGAAGGGAAGCGGGCTTCCAGGGCGAGGACGCGGCGGAGAAGGGACTGGATGACGGTGTTGTGGGTAGAGAGGGAGAAGGCGGCTCGATCGAACCCGTGGGCGACCTGGTCTTGGAGGATACGCAAGGCAGACGAGGAATCGCGGGCACGCGCGTGGACCTCGGCACGAAGAAGAGATATGGACGTACCCAGCGCGGAAGAAAGGGCCGTGTCTTGGAGAGACAAACGGTGATCTACTTCCGCGAGGATCTCGAGGGCCCGGGCAATGACGTCAGAGCGCAGCGGGTCCATTTGCACTTGAAGGATCTGAGCGAGAGCGGGTTCGAGTTGGTCGAGGCGTGCTTGGAGTTGGGCGTTTTGGAGTTCTAAGGCGGTCAGGCGGACGGGGACCGGCGGCGGATGCGGGAGGTAGCGCAGGCGGAAGGAATCCACCACAGCGCGGCGGGCAAGGACATCGATCCCGGGGGCAGGCTCCGACGGGGACGAAGGATCATAGTCCTCTGGGAGTGTGGAATGAAGGATGGCCTAGAAGGGAGTTCGGGGACAAGAAATGGTGCGGGCGGAAGGGGAGCACGTACCTCGGCGGTGTCTACGGCGTGGACCCACGCGATGCGCGCGGCTGGTTCGGAAGGGATAGAGGTGTCGCAGAGGACCTGCAGGTACCTTTCGCGGGCCTCCTCAGGAGAAAGCACCGGGGGCGTCGTGCTCATGAGACTGGGCGGGAGGTCAAGGGGTGAGGTGGAGAACTCGTGGAATTTGGCGACGGGCGGCGGTAGTTATACGAGGGGCGCAACACGCGCTTGCCGCGAGGCGGCTTCTACGCAGAACGCGCGGAGGCACGCGGCAGGGGGACACGGGACGGAAGGAAGCTGTGGAACGAGGAACTGACTTGCATTGATTTTAGCCGATCAACGGCGGGCGGCGGCGCGTACATACAAGGACTACGGTACAAAGGGAGACCAAACGCTACTTCAACCACAAGAATATTGGTACATTTCGTACACTACGCGAATCAAGGGGAGTCCCGCGCTCGTCTCGCGGCCTTTCCCTTTGGACGCCCCAGTGAGGTCCAACATGTCCTCGTCGGTGGGCGACAGCGGCGGAAGCGTTGGGGACTCGAGCTCAGCGGCAAGCAGCTCAGCGACGGCGTCGTCGCTGTCGGGAGCGGGGTTGGGAGCGGGGCCGCTGGACGAGCCTTCGATGAAGTCGGGGGCGGGGCTGTCGGAGCGAACGGGGGCGGGCGTATGGTCGGGGTAGTCGGGAATTCCGAACTGCTCGGCGTACCCGAGGTCCCGCGCTCGATCAGCCATCTGAAAGAGGAAGTCGGTGGTCGCTGCTAATCGAGCGACGAGCCACATCTCGAGCTCGGTCTGCGGCTCGCATGGGGATCCGCGGCGACGTCCAAGAGGTCGAGATTGCGGGGGCGACGAATGAGGGCGGGGGGAGACCGAAGGGGAAGGGGAGAAAAGGCCGGAAGGAGGCTGGAGGGTTCCCATGGGAAGGCATCTGGGTGCTCGGGCGTCATGGGTAGGAACAGAGGTTCCTCAGCGGGCCGAGGGGGTGCGGATGGCCGGGGAGAGGGCGTAGCGGGTGCAGGGGCAGGGGACGTGATGGGTGGACGGATGGTGGTAGCGCGCGGACGGGGCGGGATGAGGACGACGGGACGGGCGCGGTTGGTGAGCGGGAATTCGGGAGGGTATGGCGGCTCGTCGTCGTCCTCGTCAGACTGCGGGCCGACGAACTCGAGGTGCTCTGGGGAAGTGGAATGAAACGTACCTGCGGGAGGAAGAGCGGGGGAAGGACTTACGATTGGCGGGGGGATCGTCGCGGATGGTGCACTTCGCCCGCGCGATCATGCACGACTCGCAAACATGGCGGCGAGTGCCGTCTCCCGCGCAGCGATACCCCTTCTTGGTGCAGTACGCACACGGGGGGTGGTTGAGGTATACGATGGGACCTCGCCGATCGCGGTTCGGGCGATCAGCGAGGCTCTTTTTGGCGTTGGCGGCGGTGGCGAGACGAGGGGGAACCTTGATAGAAAGGCGGGGGGCCTTGGGAGGTTTCGGGGCGGCCGTTCTACCTTTCGTCTGTCGCTTCCTCCCACCCACGGTGCGCGGAGGCGGCGGGGACGGCGGGACAAGGTCGGACGAGGGATCTACTTCGTCCTCCCCTCGTCTTCCTCCAACTCCACGGTCGACGGCGTTAGCGGCACGCTTCCGCCTGAAGAGGCGTTGCGACTTACTTCGTCCGTTTCTGACGGGGAGGTGTAGCGGGAGCCCGAGGCGGACGTATCGGCGTCGGTAGGAGGGAATGGAGCCGGGGGCCAGAGGTTGTGGAGGGTGCGGGCGTGGCGATTCCAGGTAAAATTTTGCGTGCCGGCGAGGAAGGTGGCGTTGTGGGCGGGGAGAGGCGCTGCAAGAGGGTGTCGTAGTACCGATCCGCGACAGGAAACTCGTCGCGGTAGGCCATGAGGCGGCCGCGCGTGGTCGCGAGCCAGGTTTGTAGCTCCATAGCGGGGCGCTGCGCGGCGTCGTTTCGTGGCTGGCCACCGCATGGGCCGCCGCTAGCGCCACCTAGCAGGGATGTTTACAGTTAGGAAGCGACGGCGCGCAGGGAATCGCGAACGGGACACTCACCCAGGCCTGGCCCACCGAGTTCACCCATCGAAGCCACTCCTGGAGGTCCCGCGGCGAGGGTCGTCGCCGAGCTCTGGTTCCGCGCCCCGTAGCGTGTCGAGTTGCTGTTCGATGGTGGGGATGGCGCGGCGGGCGGACGGGGGCGTAGTGAGGTCGACAGGCATGGTGGTGGAGGGAGCGAGTGGAGGTGGGGAAGAGAGCTGGGGAGGAAGTGGGCGAAGTCGGAGGGAAGGAGGGGATGTTGGGAATGAGGACGCGGGTGCCGTGCTCCTCGTTTGGCGACCTCTGCGGGACGAGCGGGATGCGCGGCAAGGGCGCCTCGAGGTGGGCGCGTGCCCCAGCGCTATCGATCTTAACGCGATCGCGGCCCGATCGCGTGCATCTGCGATGATCGGACGGCCTGAAGGCTCGGGGATTTGCTCGGGGATTAGGACGGCGGACCGACCGAGGACGGTCGGAATTTAAGTGGGTAGGGGGTGTAAGGAATGGGTACGCGCTACCCTATGAACGGACGGTAGGGCAGGACGAGACAGCGGAACGAAGGAGAGGTGATCACGCGGGACAAGGGAGCTCGGCGGAAGCAAGCATCGCATTCGAACGGAACAGCTACAAGACAGAGCATGGCATTCGAATGGAACGACTACAGGACTGAACGTTAATCTACGGTCGACAAGTCGATGGGAGCGTCGGGCCCTTCCCCGCCGATGTCAGAGAACGAGCGGTGGCGCGGGGGACGATAAATAGTCTCCCGGTGGTAACGGAAATCCTCCTCCGCAGGGGTACGGGCCCGCGAGGGACCTCCCTCCCGACGTCCTCCCCTTCCTCCCAGAGCATGAGCGGCGACACGGATCGAGTGCTCTAAGTCTTCGAAAGCCCGCGGATAGGGACGCATACGGTCCAGAGTATCCGAGAACTGGCGGGCGATAAGTTCGAGCCGTTCCAAAGCCTCATCGGTACGTTCCTCGGTGACGCGGGGAGGGGTCCAGAAGGCTTCTTCCGTGTACAACGGGAGGGGAGGCGGAGTGCCAGCTTCGTCCCGCTGCGCATTAGAGCGGACCTCGTCGGGGCTCCAGGCGATCCCAGGATAAGGGACTGCACCGCGATGGCTCAGGGAGGAGCGGAAGATCGAGTCGATGTAGTGGACGAGCTCGCGGAGGGTAACGAAGGCAGTGAGCGGAGGGAGCGTGAGGTTCCCCGCGGCTATGGCTTGGGCTCGAGCCTCATAGGCGAGGCGCTGCGGGACGGGACGTGAGGGAAGGAAAGAGAAGTAAAGGAGAAGGTGGACAGACCAGCAGCCAGCGCACTCCGTGGGCCCAGGCAAGCCAAGCAGCCGGATCGGAAGGGCGGAATGAAGGCTCAACAACGCATTCAGCGCGAAGCACGTCTACGAGGAGGAGGTAGCGGCGGACGTGGAGGGAACCGATGGGGTCGGTGGGTTCGGCGGGCTCAGACATGGCGAATGAGGCGAAGGGAGGGAAGAGCGCGCGGAAGGAGGATAAGTGAGTCAGGGGAAGAGTCGGAGGGGAGGTAGCGGGAGGAAGCGGGAGGGAGAGTGACGTGGCAGCGCACGCGGGACGAGGTATATAGGAGGAAGGGGGACGAGGCGGAAGGGGGCATCTACCATCTGGTACGAGCTGCGACTGGGACTTTGATTTTCACGCGACCGGGTTTTCTTGCTCAGCGGAGCTACACTGCGTTTACTTCTACGAGAGGGCGAGCAAGCGGCTTGACCCATTTTACTGCGATTCGGGATACCTACTGCGTACTTAGGACTGCGACTGCGACTTAACTGGGATAGCACACATAGAGCGTCCCCCATATACCTACGAGTCTCTAGCTCAATCAATTCTTTTCTCTCTTGCTCATCCTCCGTGCCAGACGCTGCGAACGTCTTCACTCCCCTTCCCCTTCGACTCATTGATCTGTTCCTTCCAGGTGTGCTTATCGCACAGCGGGAGGAGCACCAAGCCTTACAACGATCACATGAATGATTCCAATTGGAAGAAGTTGACCGGGATGGGTGGGCCAACCTTGACATTGGTGGAGAGGTTGATTGACTGTGGCTTCAACAGCGAACACCCTTGTTAGGAAATGGCGAAAGGCCAAAGCCGGCGCCACGGAGAGCGGGGATGTGTTGGAGTTCATTGAGAGATCGAGCACGGAGGAGCAGCTAGGAGAGTGGCGAGCCGCTGAGGGCGAGGCGCTCGCCATGCGTGACGCTAAAATCAGCGCGATGGATGTCTTTGACGTGCAGATGAGAAAGGGTGAGAGTGCACACTAGAGGGTACGGCCATGATTAATGATGTGGCGCAGCACCCACCCGGATGCAGATCCAACTTCAACTAACGCAAACGGAAACATCGCAACATCGCCATCAGGCGTAGCTGCATGGATAGCCACGGGCATGAAGATTCAGGAATTGCAGTAGGTAGCGTCATTGAACATCGGGTGCCAAGCTCACAACAGGTCTTAGGTTGGTCATTAGCCAACTGAAACGGAAGATGGGCCGGCATCCGCTGGTGGCGGACCGCCTTGCGCTGGAGGAGCGCCGTCAGCGCCTTCAGAAGCGTATAGTGACATTCGAGTCCAAAGCCGCTTCGTACATTCCACTTGTGGCCGAGCCCGATGGGGATGGCGCCTCAGAGGCTTATGACGGGTCTGAATGGGATGCACTGGAGGAAGATGTCAATCCTCTTGATGAGATTTACACCGGTGAGATCGATTCTGGAATCCAGCCTGAGAGCGCCATCATTTCGCTTCCATCGCAGCTTGGCTACGATGTTGTCGTGGCCAGCGGTTTAGAGGACATCGCTTCGGAGGAGTTGAGTTTGCGCATTGGGCAGGCCAATGACGCCCTTCATCAGATTCGCCTCGCCATTGGTTACAAGTCAGTGCTGTTTCGTACGGCGGTTCGTCATGCAAAGAGCCAGCGCCAAAAGCTCCGGTCCTGGGACGAGGTCATCTCCACGCAGAGGGCGGTGCTAGAGAACGTGCGCATTTACAGTCAAAGCCGCCACGCCATCCTCGCTCTGAATCCGACTGACGCCATCAAAGCGCGCTTCCGTGCCATTCAACATGATGACCTCAAGGCGATCACCGCGCTGCTGGACAACTCCATCCGAGGAACACGGCAGGACAAGTTGTCCTGGATATGGACCGTAGACATCGAGGGCGATTCAACGCAGTCCAACTGGTTGACGGAGTGTGAGTGCGCTTGTGGTCCGTCCAATGCCCGCAATGCTGACTGCAGCGCGCCAGTGCATCGCGTCAACTGGTTCCGTGCAAAATCACGTAAGGATAGGTGGGCGGAGGAGTTTGTCATGGTCACGGCAGAGATGGCGTGGACGCAGGCGAGCTTCCATAACAAGGCGAACCTATGGCGCTCCCGCCTCTATGGGCCTCCAGGTCATGTATGCTATGCGCGCCGTCAGGTCTCGCTGTGGACGCGCATGGCGGAGCATGCCGCTTCTCGCTTTAATACATGTGTGTGATGGTTCGCCATTCACGACCCTACTAGATACACAAACATAGACTTGACACAAATACAGATCTGTGTATGCAACCTTAAGTCCACTCCATCCAGTGCGGTGCCTTGACATTCATCGCGGCATGCACTGAGTCCCTCATAAAATAAGCGTAGCATATGCGCTCTCCATCGCATCTCTGAACACCATGGCGCAGAAGCGTTCCGCAAAGCGCAACTACGCTACCCGCCTTGTAGTCTATAGTGATATTTGGACCATCCAGCTGCATTTCCAATGCGCCGTAGCTCCCTACCGTGGTGAGAAGGTCGAACCACTGCTTGCGCGAGTTTTTGTCGCGGTGTAGCGGCGTCTCGCGATTGCTGATGACCTGAACGCCATTGAAGATCGAAGACCAAGCGCTTACTATTGCGGGATACTCCACTTTGCCAAGAAGCGACTCCATGCATGTATGTCCCGCAGCATACAGGTCGGGATGCATGATGGACATCATGCCGGATAGGATGGCGGCTGATTCACGGATGGCGGTCAACCATCGCCATCCACTCTGGCCATCTTTATCGCGTAAGCTCGCCGAAGGCAGCATTGGGTCCAATGGGCCCTGGATGTATGCGCCGTCATTCGCCAGTCATCAGAGTTAAGGGATCGTCAGCGTACCGTGTGACCCAGCGCGTGCCATCCTGGAGACAGATTGACAGTCCCCCGGAGGTGTGGTGCAGGTTGATCGATCGCGGAAATATGCTTCATGGTTTCGCCAACTGACCCCCGGGGCTTTACGCATCAGTTGTGTTGATAGGTGGGCCGTCGCCAATTGTATCTCCCTCTGCCGACACAGCGTAGTGAGCACGGTGCATGGCGGAAGATGAATGAGCCCACCTGGCGATTCACATGAAGGACGCCCAGAAGCACCCATGCTAGGATGCGCGAGTGCTGGTCGAGGAGCACGCAGGGTTCATCTAGAACCACGGTGGTGTCTGGGAGGAGAGGCGGCCATTTAGTCTTCAGCTGCGCCTCCAGATTCACGTTCTGTCCGGTGTTGCCCACGCCTATAGCATCAGAATACCGGTCAATGTCCCAGGATAAGCGCACTACTTTCCGGTCAGCGCAGCATGAGTAGATGCCCACAGCATCCAAGAGTACACACCAGGTTTGATATATGCCTTTGCGAGCTGGTGCGCGATCTGGCTGCATTCGACGACGATATCGGCGCGGATATGTGTGGGAGGCTGTGGGTTTCTCGGTTGTCCGGCTGCATTCCGAAGCTTGTGTAGCCAAAACTGAAACATATCGCGCATGCAAGCTGCCAATGTGTCGCTGAGCTCCAAGCCGCTGCCCGCTATCATGGCTTACAGACGAGATGGATGGAGATACACGCCCCATCTCGCATTATTGCTCAATCTGCCATCTACTGACCATGCTGCAACAGCATGTCCATTAGCTTTGCACACTTGTTTGGTCGATCACATCGTTGAGCAAGCGCCGGCAAGATCAGGCCCAGCCGATCGGCAAGGCGTGATCCGGTGATCGAGGCGCGTCATTGGCATGTGGACCGCGATTCTCGACCACGGCGCCATTACGCCGGGGCCTCGGCCTGTGAGATGCCGCGCTCCGCCGGAGGGATGCCGGTCGGGTCTGCCCCGACATGGACGCTTGCAGTGTAAGAGAGATCAGCGGGGTTAGAACAGGACGAAAGTATCACCGGAGGTCAGACACGTCTGGGCAAATGTTCAGTTGGGAGTGCCCAAGTGTCTGTCATCCTGAGAGCATCTCGGTCTGCTTGTTGTCCTCGCCATGGGAATAGCTATCCTGCAGGCATATCTAGACAAGATCCCAGAGCAAATAGAGCGATGGCGCAACACCACAGGCACTGCGAGGGCACCCATTGTCGATGAGGCTGTCAATATCCTCATGGAACAATTTGCAGAGCTGACAGATAAAAATGGCCTGAAAAAGGTCAAACCAACAGTTCATGGCATTGTCATCTTCGTCATTCACACATTTCTATAGTCCCTGGGGACCTATTTCAGCAACCACTACCGAATCGTAGAACCCCAGGTGCCCATCCCTGGAACGAAAAACGGTCAGCGAGGGATATGTATCAAGAGGAGCACAAAACAGAGCTGCTAAGGGTGGCCAACGAAAGGACGGGAGGACGAGGTCTGGCCCACCAGGAGATAGGCGCATACACCAAGGTAGTGAGCGAGTATTGGGGCAAACTGGATGAGGACGCAAAGGCGGACTACCAGATGAAGGCGGATGCGTTCAACAATGACGCCAAAGAGGTCAAGGCTGGATCTTCGGCGTGAGTGGGAGCGCGACCTTTGTGCTAAGTTAACGGCAGCTGATGGCGACGCAGGAAAGCGGACAAGGAGCTCATTCCGTTTCTGAGGAAATACGCTCGAGAGGCATACCGACGCCATGGTGTCAGGATCTTTACGTTGAGTAGCTACAAATCTCCTGATGGGAGAGTCGTCATTCAGGAGTGAGCAGGCAATTTGTATCGCCTCTCACCGCTCTGACCGCTTTTCACAGACACGACTTCAACGATGAGATGGAGAATGGAAAAGCCTTTTCCAAGGTGGACGATTGGCACGCAGATACGATGGTCAAATGGGCCAAGTACAGCACAGAGGCATTTGATAGCAATCGCGAGGCGAGCGTTGACAACGGAGAGGGAACGTCTCGCGGCACACGGCGAGAGCTGCTGGTCGACGATGGCGGTCTCCCGTTGATACCGCCAATGGATGGCGAGGATGCGCCATCCCTGCCTGTGATGAAATCCATGATCAGAGACTTTCTGTCTACTCACTACCGTAAGTCTTGATCCACACGGCGCTCACAAAGACGCTGATGGCGCCATAGAACGGGCTGCAGGAAGCGCCAAAGAGAAGTGCCCTTGGCGCGCGCTCAAAGTGCGTGGGGCTGAATTTATAGAAGCAGGAATGGTGCCAGACGGCTTCCAATTCGACGATCCGTCGCATATGGTCAGGAAGGACATCATCGCGGTCCTGCATCATTGGAGAGCGGCGCAAGAGGCAAACAAGGGGCAGTGCGCGTTCCGCTTCAAGGCATACCTGAAGAGCAGGGGGACGAGGATTCGGAGCTAATCCCTGCTGTGTATGAGGCGGCGAGAGCACCCAAAGGCGCTAAAGGCAAGGCGGGCCCCAAAAAGAAGAAAAAGAAGGCGGTGAAAAGCGGCAAGGGCAAAGGCGTGCAACGTCTCAGCACCGATGACGATAGCGCCGTGGACGACGACACCGAGCACGAGACTTTCAATCTGGACATCGACGTCGGGTCAACTTCCGACGAAGATGATGACAGCGAAGATGCAAAAGGCGCCGCCCCAATTGGGCGCTGCTTTCACGTAGACGGCGTCAGCAATGGCTGGAGGCGGCATCGCCATCGCCAGAATTTCGCGTGATCGTGGACGCGCTGCCTCGCATGATGGTAGTAACTTCATTTTTCTCCGTAAACTAAGGCTTACCTTGCGAGTGATAGAGTGGGCTGAAGACGACAAAGCGGGCACCGGAAGGCGCCGACTGGGCGACCTGGCACAACCCGCATCGACACTTGTCCTATATGGTTCATCGCCACGCCCATGGGCTCGATCCAGTGCTGAAGTGGCTCGACTCGAAGCCTTATTTGAACAAGTCCGGCAGGCTGACAGGGGACGTCGGCATGATTGAACAAGTGCTCCTCGTGATCGCCATGATAAGCCGCGATCTGATGGCGGCACAGTTCGCCTTCCAGGATCCCGACGCCCGCCTTCGGACATTCCACGCCATGTCAGCGAGAGCGCCATACCCTTCGCCGTGATTGCCCAGAGGCTCGACCCGCATGTATCATCGTTGTGCGCGCTGGTGAAGCAGGCACAATCTGTGCAAGGCGACGCGCCATCCATGGAAGGTAGCTCTGTCACCCGCAGTAGCACTGCGGCCGCGGCGCAGCCAACACCTTTGGAGGCCCCACCACCGGCGTTGAAATATGGTCCACCACCGCCCCACGTTCCCAGACAGGGGAAGCCATCACCTCGCCCTCCCATGATGCCCACTGGGAATCTCAACAAGGGTCCACCTCCCCCACTCCGCCCGAAGCCTCGCCATTTGCAAACCCTGCGGGCGGAACAGGAGCGTCGTACGCCGGACCCGCCAGCGGCATTGGCGAGGGAAGCCGCGCCAATCCTCACATCCCCTAAGATAAGGCGATCGCGAGACGCGCATAATGGCCAAGTAGCTCAGCAATCCAGCTCGCCGTTGCCGGAACCTCTGCGAGGCACGCAAAAACATTCGCTTCCGTTTCCAGTCACAGGAAAACCGCCTCCAGCAAGGCCGCTAATGACCACGGGAAGATCGGTCTTTCCATCCATACCTAAGCGCGCCTTGGGTATGAGACCGCGTCCACAACTAGAAGAGAGACCGCCATCAATTGACGGCGCACCGCCTTCCTCGCCAATGGCGCCAGGGCGCGCACCACCATCCTCCCCCATCGCGCTCAATGACGCAACTGTCCGCCGCGGGAGTATGGATTTCTCCTCCTCTCCACCTATTGCGATGAATCAGCTCTCACCCGTTCGAGATATGAGGGGCCTACAGGTTCATTTCTCCGACCGTGAAAATCATGACAGTGAAGACGAGAGCGACGGCGAGGCCAATCGTGGTCCTTCTCCCTCACTTCCTGTGCCAAAGCGCAAGACACGCCAAACAGCTCGGCAGGCAAAGGAGATCAATATTCAGGCACTGCCAACGGCAGGCGGGTCCTCGATCACGGGTGCTCTCAACGACATGAAGGTCGCCACCCACACTCGTCAGAAGACAAAAGCTAAGGAGGAAAAGTTGAAAAAGCGAAGTCACCGCGTGAGCGAAGAGGAGGAAGAGGAGGAGGAAGCAGAGAAACCACCCCAACCTCGTGAAAAGCGAAAAAGGCGGGTCGCTCAAAGCGGGCTCTGGCGGAGACTTATAGCGATGGCGAGGAAGAGCAGGGCGAGCCTGCCCCCGCCATTCGTAGGTCATCGCGCAAGACAGGTAGGGGAGCTCAGCCCCGACCCACTAAAGCGCGTGGTCGCCGTTAGAATACTATTTCTCATGTACACTACCTCGCATTTAAATTCAATGGCGATGATTGAACTCAGCGCTGCGAAGGATGGCGATGGCGTGCCGCTCCCTGTGCAAGCCCCCGTGGCTCACTGTGATGCCGAGGGTGTTGCCGTCATCGCACTCTCAATCTTACTGGTCGCTGGAGAGTGTACACAATGCATTCGTTTGAAAGTACAGCGAAGTTACAAAAAGAATTATCTAAGGCGAAGGGGAGGCATCTCGGCGTCCTCGACAGCGACGGGTGATGTTGCGGCATCAGGCTCTCGCTCCTCCGCGGCCACGCTCGCCATCTCGTCGTCGTCGATCTCCAAGGAGAAACGCCTGATTGAAGGTGTGGAGCCACCGGCGGGCGTCGACAGAGCTTCATTCGTGAAGTCCGATTGATCTCCTACAGAGCCACGCTCTGAGGTAGACCACGAAATGGGAGTGGCTCCCTCGTGAGCGCTGTCCATGATCGCCCTCGCCTTGCGCCGTCGTTGCGCGTCCTGTTCCGCCTTCTGCACGAGCTCCACCGACAGATGCGCCTTGTCCAATAGCGTCTCGGCCTCCGCGTCGTTGTGGCGAGCGACGTCACGGCGCACTGACTCAAACTGCGCGATGAGTCCCTGTAATCTCGCCTCACCTGCCTCAATGCCCGCCATCGCCTGCCGCGTCCTCTCGCTCTCATCGCGCACGTTGTCCATCAAGGTGTCCACGCGCACCTCCATGTTCGCGACTTGGGCACCAAGGCGATCCATCGCCATGTTCTCCTTGGCTGCGCGCAGATCGTCCTGCAGAACCGTGACCATCTCCTCGAGCGCGGCGATGCGAGCGACGGAGTCCTCAGAGCGCACATCTTGCAGAGTCTGCTCCGCGCCTTCCACTCTTGCCAGTAGGCCGCCAATCTGCCCTCGGCGTTATCAATGCGCTCGGTCATGTTGACCTGCTGCCTGTTGATGGCGAGCAGTGACTGCTGGAAGTTGTCGACCATGCTACCGAAGCGGTCTTGCCACGCGGTCATTATGTTGATGTTCTTCTCGAGTCGGTGGCCTTGCTCAGTGAGGTACGCCGTAAATGGCTGGAAATGAGACAGCTCCTGGTCCTGCGCGTAGCGCCCTTCATCCATGGCGGTGGGGTCCTTGGAGAATCCTACGTAGTGGTGGTACTCGCCATGGTGGTCTGGCAGCCACACATTGACTTGGTCAGTTGATCGCGCCGTCCAGAAAGAGTGAAGCCGACTTACATTTTACCTCGCCAGGCCTGAGCCCAAGCCGCGCCGAGCGATCGCTCGAGCTGCTGGCCTCTGCCTCCTGGAGAGGACGGTCCGCGCGCTCCTTGCCCTTCCCTTTAGCCACCGCTGGAGGTGGCTTCCCAACCCACGCCTTCATCGAGCTGAGCGACGTCTTCGGGAGCGGCGCTATTGGGCGGGACGCAGCCGCATCGCTAGTCGCTGACGCCACCCGCAGCTGGCTGTCCACCTCCCGCGTCGTCCTTCGCATCGACATCCGCGCTACCCGCCTTGCCATCGTCCTTTTCCCCTTCTTCTTCATCCACATCCATCTCATCGCTCGCCTTCGATTCCGAACCCTTCGCCGCCGCCTTGCCCCGCTTGCCTCTATCCTCCACAAACTCCTTCCTCTCCTCATCCCAGCGCGGTGGAGGAGGCTTGATGCCATCGGCGAGGCTGTTCTTGATGACGTCCTGATACTTGCTTGCCAGGACTGCACCGTAGGGGCCCCTGATCGGATTGCCGCTCAGGTTGTGTGGCACGATCGAGCAGCCTATCTTGCGCTTCAGGCAGCGCATGCAACGCCGACCGTCCACGACAGCAAGCCTGCATTCAGCTTTGGCCTTGGCGCAATTTCCGCAAGGCATCGCCTGAAGGCATGTCAGTCAGCATCGCTTGCCGCGCATCTGGTAAACGTACTCACCGAGACAAATGTCTCCGTCTCCTCCATCTCCTCACTCTCGCCTTGAGCATCCTCGTCCATGTCGTCATCTTCGGGCGCCGGCGAGGCCTTCGCCTTTCCCTTTCCCTTCCCCGTCGACGATCCCGCCTTCGCCTTCGACCGCGTCTGCCTGGCGTCATCATCCTTGCCCGCAGGAGACTTGCGCGATGAAGCCTTCTCATTCGTCTTCGACGTCGATGGCCCCGCCTTCGTCTTCATCCGCGGCTCAGACTTGCCGGCCGTCGTTTCCTCTCCTGCCGCTTTCGCAGTGGTGGTCTTGACTCCGCCCTTGGATGCCGCCTTAGTTCCCGGCTTCGTCGTTGCAGCCCCTCCGCGCCGTGGCTTCTTCGTTACTGGTGCAGCGATGACGACACCCTCATCGCCGTCCGTCGCTGGCGTCGTTCCCTTTGACCTTCTAGAGGCCGCCCCTGCGTCGTCATCCGCCCCCTTCTTCGCCACTTTCCCTCGACTCCCGCCCGCCTCTGCCTCCTCCGTCACCCCACTTGGCCCCGCAACTCCATCCCCACCCAGCGCAACCTCGCTCGTACGCTTGCGCAACAGCGCTGCTGAGCCGTTAGTGATGACGTGGCGTATGGTTTCGCAGTGCACTCACCTTTCCACCAAAGGTTGCCCCCGAGGTCTTCGGCAATGTAATCGCCATGCCACACGTATTTGGAGAGGCCATGGCTTTGAATGGCGGGGTCGTCAACCTTGATGGCAGTCAAGTCCACTCCGCGCTTCTTGTGCGACGCCACCGTGTATTGCGCCATGGCGCTGACCAACAGCGGCGGCACTTGTAATCCCTCGCGGTGTTTTCCCAGCGCCTTGATCTTCGCGAAGATCGATTGCTAGAGGCGCCATTATACAGACTCAGCGCCACAGTGCTCACCCTGATTGTGTTACAATCACTTACCACTTCCTCCCAGAAGTTGCTCTCAAACACCTTGTACTTCGTGTCGCGCTTCCCGGGCAGAAACTTCAGCGCCTCTTCCAGGCGCACTGCGGCGATGATGATGTCGCTGTTGATGCTGGAGGCGGACATGGTGGTAGAAGCAAAGCGAGATGGGATTTGACAGCTGTGGTGATGGCGGTGGTGGTGGTGGTGGTGGTGGTAGAAGAAGAGACGAAGTCAGACCCACGCGGTGCATCGCGTTGGTTGATGGCGGGCGCCTGGCGGAAAGATCCGCGCCCGTTCGATCGGCACCGCACGTGTTGCGCTCATGGGTATATTAGATGCCTCTAGACGAACTTGGCACGTTTCCGCATTCCTTCCGCCTTGCTTTCAACCATGTCGGAACACGCAGACGAGCTAGGTGAGCACATCATGTAGATATCCTCACGCCAACCTGCGCTCACTCCCCTCAGCTCGCCAAATACTAGACTTCGACTCCTCGCCCATCAGAGGTGATGCCCCTCGCCCTACCCTGGACTTCGAGTCCTCGCCCATCAGAGGGGATGTCCCTCGCCCAACTCTGGACTTCGACTCCTCGCCCATCAGAGGGGATGTTTCTCGCCCAATTCTGGATGTGGTGTCTTCGCCTTCGCCTTCGCCTTCACGCACTCTGCCACCAGCGCGTACGCTTGGCGATTTGTCCGCATCGCCATCGCCATCCCCGCCGCCGCTCAACTTTCGCTTTGCTATGTCGCCAACGCCTGACCTTGCCAACGTTCAGGGGGATCTGCACAACGTAGCACTCCTCTCGATATGCCGCCACCGCCGTCCGCGCCTACTTCAAAAAGACGTGTGGACCTCGTCTTCCCCCAATTAACGTCCCCTCAACTACGTAGGCCCACAATGCAGTCGGCATCTTCCCAAGATATAGATCTCTTCCGTCCATCGCTCAACATTTCGCCCTCACCGCCGAATACCTCGCTATCAAGACAACCGTTGGATTTCACCTCGCAATCGCGAATGCAGACCTCACCTTTAGATCCGCCCTGGACCTTTCGCCATCGCAGGTAAACACCCCGTTGCACCGTCCACAGCTTGACCTGGAGGCATCTCCAGAGCGAGTGCACAGCGCCCAGCCTACCTTCGAGTCGCCTGTCCCTCATCGTGCACACCTCGACTTGTCGCCATCGCTGTCTCCAGTCCTCCAGCTCCGCGATCAGCTGGATCTCCCGGCCACTCCATCCCCAGGTATGTCCACACTCATGTTTTTAAACCTATTTCCTACTGACACTCCATTCCTCTACTATTGAAGATAGAGGCGCGCCTATGGATGGCGTCGTGGATGGCGGCGTGGACGGCGGCGTGGACGGCGGGATGGACGGCGCACTTGATCACGACCTTGCGCATAGCCAAGATGGCGATGTTGACATGGCGGATGAGCGCCTCATCCAACTCAATTGCCAGGTATTTTGCCTCGCTTTCTCTTGCCTTTGTGTTTGAATACTCATAGACAGTACCTTGACATTATAAATGAGGTGTTGGACGAGCACAACATACCCCGCGGTCCTCTGGTAAGTGAAAGCCCTCCATCGCCTTCATCGTCATGCTGATACCACTCCAGGACTTGGAGGCACACCGTCAGCGGCTCAGAGACCGTGGCCAGGATCTCCCTCGTACCTTCGCCCTCGCTCCCATTCTGGATCACGACGAGGACATCATTGACTCAAGTAAGTACAGCGAAATTCACCCTTTCACCATACTTAAATATGCAAAGAATTGGAGAATCCATACTTTGATGATGGCAGAGGCCACTCCCCCAATAGCGCCATGAACGCCATCGAGATTAAATTCGGTATGACACTGCGCTCGCAATTTGCCATTCGCTAAAGAAAACAATAGAAGGTTTTCCTCGCGGAAGCGAAGAAAACTTGATGTTCCTTCAAGCGCAATCCCTGAGCGAGAGGTTACGACGTATAGAAGAGGACATCGACGTCGCCAACGCAATCTTGAAGCTGCACCAGCCCATCAAATCCTTGCTCACAGCCAAGCCACCGCAGGACGGGACCACTGGGGTTGAAGCCATGATGTGGAATGGCGAGATATAATTCGTTATACAGTATATACTCCGATGTCGTTGGCATCAAGGACAAAATGTAGTCACAGAATATTGAGTTGCTTTACCAATATACGCGAACACATGACCTGGCGGCGCCGATACCGCGCCATGAAAATACCATCCCAGTGGGCATACCAGGCCCATAAGCGCGGCGCGCCATGATGCGCGATATGAATACCACTGCATCCACCATCGGCCGACGCTACTTGAAGGCGATAATATACCACGGAAATATGGCGCACTCGGCCGCGCCGTGTCTAAAGGCTATATTATAGCCCTCGGCCGACGCTACTGGAAGGCGATAATATACCACGGAAATATGGCGCACTCGGCCGCGCCATGTCTACAGGCTATATTATACCCTCTCGGCCGACACTACTTGAAGGCGATAATATACCATGGAAATATGGCGCACTCGGCCGCGCCATGTCTACAGGCTATATTATACCCTCTCGGCCGACACTACTTGAAGGCGATAATATACCACGGAAATATGGCGCACTCGGCCGCGCCGTGTCTAAAGGCTATATTATACCCTCTCGGCCGACACTACTTGCAGGCGAGAATATACCACAGAAATATGGCGCACTCGGCCGCGCCGTGTCTACAGGCTATATTATACCCTCTCGGCCGACGCTACTTGAAGGCGAGAATATACTACGGAAATATGGCGCACTCGGCCGCGCCGTATCTAAAGGCTATATTATACCCTCTCGGCCGACGCTACTTGAAGGCGAGAATATACCAGGGAAATATGGCGCACTCGGCCGCGCCGTATCTACAGGCTATATTATACCGTCTCGGCCGACCCTGCACTGCAGGCTATAGCGATGGCGTCGGCCGACGTCCGCTCTCCTTACTAAGTAATAAAAATTTCACCCATATCTCTCCCTATAGAGTAGGCTATAGTGACTGTATGGTGTGGGGAAATCTCCCTTACTTATTAGCTCTTATTAACACTTGTTGAGATAAAAAAGTAACATAAGTCACATAAGTGTCACAAGTACTTATTATTTTACCCACTTGCTAATCGCCTCTCAGATAAGCATCATAAGTGCATAATGAGTACTCATGAGTACTTGATAAGAACTAAGTGAGAGGAAGGAAAAACAATGTTGCTTACCAAATGGTGAAAATCATCAATTAAAGAGTGTCTTTATGCCATTAGCAATGACAGGTTGATAACAGAAGGTTGGAATAAAAATGTAAAAAATAAGTATCTTCTGCCACCTCACAGGATTGAACCAGTGACCTCTCGGAATTGATTGCCTTATAAGGCATGAGCTGTAGCACTTTACCACTACACCACAAGTCCACATCTTTTCTAACTCACTCTCATCAATATAAGCCTTCCTGAGTATGATGACTTGTGTCTTTTTGTTGCTTGGCTGCTGCTATACTCCTCCATAGACATTTGATGCAATTATATCTCCACTTTATTTTTCTGGCTAAATAGAAGGCTCTCTATCAAATGCAAGTACTTTTTGCAGTATTTTCTTTCTTAGATTGAGATAAAAAAAGAATAATTTCTTAAGGTGTATCTTTGTGACCTTGTTCAATGAGTACAATGTAAGTCTATAAATACAAAGGCTTGTTTATTATGGTGCTCATTCTACATATCTAGTCCATACTAGTTACTAGCACAGCACAGCTGAAGTAAGTGAGCAATTGGAAGATCTCATAACAACTTTCTGAGAGTTTGATTAGCATCTTGAGATAAATTAGCACTCAATAAGAATCTGATGAGTAGGATTAGAGAAATATAAGATAGATGAGCATTCAGTAAGAATCTGATGAGTGGAATTAGATATGTGTGAGACAGATTAGCAGTCAATAAGAATCAGATGAGTAGAATAAGAGACATATAAGTTGGATAAGAATGGTAAGTATCCAATGAGCTCTAATAAGTAAGGGAGATTTTTGCTGATGTAATCTTTGATCCAAATTCGCACTGTCCCGCATAATCCCATAAATTCGCGTACATTCTTTACTGTTTTTAGTTCGGGCCATTTTAATATCTTTGAAACCTTTCTGTCTTCTGGTAATCTTCCTTCTGGCGTACACTTCTGTCCTACAATCACAACTTCTGGTTTACAGAGCTGAATTTTCTTTGGAGAGAATGTGGCTCCAGCCTCTCCAACACGATGCATAATGCGGTGAACATCTATCGCATGTTCCCAAATAAACCTTCTAATTCCTGGATTTTCTTTCAAAGTCTCTGGTTTACCTTCTTCATCTAAGTACTGTGTTGTGGGTCCTTTCACTGGAAGATCATCTATAAAGACATTGGCAACATGGGGAATTTCTTCTTGAAGAATGAAGGTCATACAGTTTTGAAATTCAGCTGGTGAATTTGTATATCCCATAGGCATAGAAGTAATGCGTAGAAGACCGAGTGGTGTCATAAATGATGTAAGGTCTCTACTATTTGGATGGACTTTGCGTGCATCAAAGCCCCAAAATAAATCAAATACTGTATAGCACTGTCGTCCCGCAAAAGGCTCTACAAAGTCATCCAATATTGGCGGTGAGCCTGCATCGCGAATAGATACTTTATTTAAAGGTTGAAGGTCATGGACAATCCTAAGATCACCATTCTTTTTGGTTACGCAGAACCATCTTGATTGATACGAAGATTGACTGGGTTCATAAACTCCTGCTGAGATTTTTTCTTTAAGTAGCTTTATAACTCTGTCTTTAATACCTGGTGCAATAGGAATGTTGGGAAATGCCCAAGGTTCATGTGGTTCCACTGGAATTATATAGGGAGTGAAATAATCCTCTCTTAAAGTTCCTCTATCTTCTTCTCCAAAGGCCAAAGATCTTTCATTTAAGCCCAAAATATAAAGGAATAGCTTTTCTTCCTCAGGCCATAGGTATCCATCTTTATTTATATTTAATGCATCTATTCTTTCTTGAGTTAACTTCTTTGTTGGAACAAAGGTAGGAGGTATCTTTGGTAAAGGAACAAGGGACTTCAAAGGATCCTCTGGTATCCTTCTTATAACTCTAGCATCTTCAGGGAATACTCCTGGTACAGGTTTGACTTTCTTATCTACCTTTTTATAAGCTCCAAAGGTAGACTTATCACTTTCGAATTCTGGAATATAAGTCCAAAAGCAATTTGGAATTGTCCTAACTTGGGTATATACAGGGATATTTAAGTCAGTTCTGCCGGAGAACTGACTATAACGAGATAGCAATGATAACGACAAAGTACGAGATAGCAAGCACGACGCGCTCCGAGATAGCAGCATACAGGATGAGAGCAACGGAAATGAGGTAGAGTTGGGCATATATGTATCATATGGCATATGGGGCATATAGAAAGACAAGTCCGAATTTGATGAGTGCATAGGGGCATTATAAGTCCTCCACCTACTTCGAGTTGAAGGGATGAAAAGACCTTACCTCGCCGAACATAGCCAGTTCGACACAATACTCTACCATCGGCTCAATGAGCACAGTCGTTGCCTCCGCAATCATATCCTGGATGTGACCACGCGTTTCGTCTCGAAAGGCTTGAAGATCCTCCGGCGTAGCGTACCTTGCATACGGATCCTCTCCCGTATTTGCACTACTACCGACTGGTGAGGGAAAACCTGACAGACTTGCTCGAGGCTCGCTGCAGGAACGCGCTTCTTATTCGAGTTCGGAGACTAAAGATGGCGGAGGCGTGGGAGGGACGGACGGTAGACTGTCCTCATTCGAGACG
Source organism: Amyloporia xantha (assembly GCA_036971615.1). Lineage (NCBI taxonomy): Eukaryota > Fungi > Basidiomycota > Agaricomycetes > Polyporales > Adustoporiaceae > Amyloporia > Amyloporia xantha. The sequence goes on from JAYKKR010000005.1 coordinate 86,769, forward strand.
TCAACATCGTCTAGGTAGGAAATGGCCGAATCTGATGCCACGCGCGCATGGTAGACGAGAGGCGTCGGAAGAGCCAAGACTGGCATCGGTGTGTCAGGTACGCATCGCTTCGTCGTGCTGCCTCTAGTTTCGGAGGACTGAAAGAGTAAGGAATGAAGTGAGCCAGATCTGCTATTTTGCAGATGATCGTTGCCGGAGGCCAATCCGACTGCGCTTACAGGTAAGAGGGTGGTTGGCAGCGTAATTTCACCCAATCCATCTGATAACGCCGTTGCAGAAACCGTGTTCTGAAGTGAGTCGACTAGAGTTTGAACTAACAGCTTGATTTCGTCTGACTCCCAGACTACGTCTCCCGACAGAGAAGTCATCGAGCCCTTCGCGCCTTCGTCGACTGCCGGCTGACGTTGGCGGGGGTCCTGCGTACAATATTCCGATTGCGCCGTAGCATCGAGTAAGGCAGCACGGGTACTGGCAAAGTTAGCCGCACTGTCCTTGCTGTCGTTTTCGACCGCGTCGCTTTGTTCGATGTCCATCGGCTCGCTCGCGTAAGTCGAGCTGGCGTTGTCTTTCTCCACTCCTTCGGCTAGGCTGGGTGGTTGCGGCAGTAGTTCGAAGTTTCCGGGGTAGGAGGCGCTGTTGTTCGTTATGCTGGGGGCGTACCACACTCGACCAGGAGGATAGCCATATACGGGATAAGGGGCGTAGTAGAAGGGGGGAGGTATATACGCGTTTGTTGCATGACTAGGCGCAGGCGCTCCTACAGGTGGCTGATCTTGCATTGACTCGCAGACGCAAAGCCGTTCGACTGGCTGCATGCTTGTCGAACTAGGCGTGCTCGGCGCAGCGCTGTCGGCGGCTCCGTCGCATTGTTCATTGGTAGCCTGAAGTGAGGGTTTATCAAGAAAGAGATGCCCGTACTTTCGTTCGAAAATTTGTCCTCTTTTCTGCTGCACCACCTTCTTCCTTTTCTTCCTCTCCTGCTGCTTCATTTTCATAATCTCCCTCCCTAGTCTTTCCAGCCTTTCATCCTCCTCCTCCTGTGCTCGAACCGTGGCAGCGTCAGCGAGTCCGTAGGGTGCGCAGTCGAGTTCCAACCTCAAATCGAGAATGCTAGTGTTCGGTGGTGAGTCGTCGCTATTATCGATAACTGTCGTGTCTAGCGTCTTGTAGATCGGCGAGGCGTAGCCGGCATGATTTTCGATACACTTAGACGGTGCGGCGATCTTAAAACCACTGTTTGGCTCGTTGAGCGAAGCGCGGTCGTTGTCTAGCGGCTCGATTCGAATATTGGTCGTTCCTGAGCCCCAGCGTAAGGAGCTGTCCGAGATGATTGCTGGCACTGGCAGAGAGCAGGATTCAGTCGTATTAGCACGGAGAGGTTCATCGAGTTGAGCAGTGGCGAGGTCGTGATCATTGTTGCCTGCTGGGTGTGCGCTTAGCGTCAACACGTCCAGCGCGTGGCCTCGGGCGTCAGCGTCGCTACCCGAGCTTATGTATTCCAAGCTGGGGAGCCTATCCTCGTCGGGCGCGGCGTAGGCATCTTCCGTGCGTGTAGCGTCGTAGTTGTTCAAGTAGCGAGTTTCGTAGTAGGAGTCGGAAGGAAAGATTCGAATATAAGCTTGGCCGTGTCGCTCAAAGGGGTAAACACGAGAGCTATGCAAACCGGGGGGTCCTGCAGCATGCCCATTGAGGCTGGCTTCCGGCAACACCCAATCCTCATAGGGGCAGCCTTCCCACATACCGAACGCTTGCGGGTACGCGAAAGTCGGCGCGATCTCGGCTTCGTATGTCTTAGCGTCGTAGGTACCGGGAGTGATGATAGGTAAAATTGATTCTCGTTTGCGACTTGCGTGGGTGAGGAATACATCGAGCGAGTCCTGTACCAAATACTGGGCGTAGTCAACGTTTGTGTCGGGCGCGTTCTCAGGTACAGCGAGTAGCTCGAGGTGATTGTCGTTTGTGAAGGGGTGCTTGAAAATCAAGTAAGTGCCGTCATTCCGCTCGTCGATCGAGATATGGTTTCCGCGCTGCCACGGTCGTCCAAGCAGCATAGCGAATGGGACTTGTTCGGCAACATATAAGTTGGCCCACGTTATGGCGCTGCCGCATCGTAACGGAACGTTCTGAACTAGCCCAACCAGTTTGCCCTCGCCACCGTTGGCATCCTTCATGGTAATTTGGAGACTTTTGTCCAGCGGGCGGCGAATGACGTTCTTCCATACGCGTTGATGTATAATGTTGATCATTGACCCCGTGTCAACAATCGAGTCTACTGGGTTGCCATCGCATTCAATGGTGAGATGGATGAGTGGGCCGCGGTTGTGTGTGACAATCGTTGCGGCAACCTGGGCAACCTCGGGGGGCTGAATAAATTTCTTAAATTTGATAACATTTTGAAGTTGATGATTTACCTCTTTCGAAGAACCGATGACTTCACCGACGGACAGCGTTAAAGGGGTATTTAGGATGCGGTCGAGAATTGTCAGGGGTTGAACCTGGCGTGAGACAGCCGATTGGAGCTGAGGTAAGTGTTTGGCTTTGTCTCCAGCTGGGGTAGCTTTGCTTACCGAATCAATCCCTACGGCCGGCGTAGGGAGGATGGGGTCTTCCATTATGGCGTCGTCGTCAATCTCGATGGTGGTTTTGCGAGCGTTGGCAGGAACAAAGGGACAATTTCGGGAGGAGTCTGGTAGGTGCGGTTTAGCTGTGGTGGCTGGAGGAGCGGCAGACTGGGGATTCCCGCGCTCCAGCCCGTCGGCCTTGTGGGCCCACGCAGGCTTTGGCGGAGGGAACACACCCTCGAAACGTACCTTCCGAGCTTCCTTAGTAGACTTCGGAGCACGCTCCGCAGGTAGGACTAAAATGTCAGAGTCTGCGTCGCTGTCAGAACTGTAATAGAAGACGTCCGGAGAAGTGATAAGGTTCGTTTGGACGGCTTCCTGCCGCTTTTGTACTGCATGAACAATAGGCTCCGTCCCATTGCGCCTAATGGGGGAACCATCCGCCATAACAATTCTGCCCATATTGTCCTTACGGACAATCCCTTTGTTGATCATGTCATTTATTGTGTTACAATAATTGAGTGTATGTCCAGATTTCCCGCAGCCATAACACAATGTGTCCCTTCGCATATTGTCTCTATACTCATTATTCTGTCTGTACTCATTGTTCTGTGAATTCAGTGGTCCAGAACTATTCCGGGGTGGTCTAGAGGTGTACATAGGTCCGGACGGTGTTTCTGATACCATTACTGGTGGTTTGACTATAAATTTAATATCCCGGTCTTTCTTCAAGGCTTTATAATATAAAGCGGCATAGTTAGTATCATTAATGTCCATAGTTTGAAGCTGTTTAATTAAAACTTCCATTTCTTCTTGACTTTCTGCCTGAAGCCGATCTTCATTGTTAAGCGCCCTCAGACGCTGGCGTGCTGTAGGTCCAGCTTCTGCTCGCTTGGCTCGCAGCTTTTCCTTTGCTGCTATCCGCTCATTATGTCGTAACTTTTCTGCTCTTGTTTCTTTACTACTTCTTCTAAGCACGTCGTCATCATCTGAATCACTAAAATCTGGATCTGATGATCCTGATCGATCTCGATCACTTAGATCATCAGAGTCAGATGAGAAACCATCGGCGTCAAACCGATCACGTCTAAACATTTCTTCAAGTGCTGTTAGTATATCTGCTACATCAAAAGGATCTTTCAAATTGTGTGTCGTTTTTCGTCACAGAATACGAAGTTCAAGTCGAGCTTGAATATGTTTGGGTATTCCATACCAAAAATATTCTTTGAACGTTGCTTCATCAATCAGAGTAGTATTCAAGAGCCATCCCACTATTCTTTGGAAACCTTGGTCATAATTTCTGACATCTGTCATTGATTGCATAGGTCTTCATCGCATTTTACGACAATATTCTTTCAGATCTTGTTTCTTGAATCGCCTTTCATTCCGGTCTGAATCATATAATTTCTTGAGTTGATCTTTCAACTCGTCCCAGTTAGGGGTGATGTAATGAGGGAGTGCTTCTAATACTTCCCTGACTGAACTACTGCAGTATCGTCGTAAAGTCTTACACTTTTCTGTTTCATCGGTAACATTATTGTAAGATAACAAAGCTTCGTATTCTTCAAGGAATTCTTTTATATAAGAAGACTGTCCTTTGAAGGTCCTAGGTGCTGACTTTGAGCCCCGTATGGGCATATCATGGACTGATCATGCTGCTGCCATGTTTCTTATCGTCTGGGGTGTGCTGGTACTACTGGATAAAACTGAAGTACTGGGTACTGTGGTGGGTACTGGTACTGTTGGTGCTGATACTGAGGTTGTACTGGGTAAAACACTGGGTAATAAACTACCTGATGGGGTGTTACTACTTGGCGAGTGCTGACTTGGTGGTGAATTGGAATTACTGGAAGGAGTAACAGAGGATACTGAGGATATCTCTGTTGATAAAGTAGATGGTGAGTCTCCACTGGAGTGCGACAGCTTGTCTGTGGCAATACGTATGTAGTGGAAGGATACAGTTTGGAAATGGAGTAGATTTAGAATAGACTAATTTCCAATTCTACCCCCCTCGCGGTGGGCTCCAACTTTGACGTGCGAAAGAGTGACTATATAAAAATAATCACAATTTCCTGAGATAACCGGTCCTGATCCAAGACGGGTAGTTTCTCAGTTGTTCTTGTAGAATATTAGAATATATTTGTTGTTTTGAGTGGTTTAGAGTGACTTTAATCAAAAAGTCAAAGCAATGATAAATGTGGACAAGCCTTCTTGACTTTCACACAGTAGATCACACTTTAGAGAGTAATAGTAACTTTATTCAGCTGTACAGACTTATGTACCTAGGCTGAATCTTAGAGCAGAGTGACCTCAAAGTCTGAGATCAAGGGGTGATCTCTGGGGCAAAGGTGAGATGCTCTCTGCTCTGAAGTGGGCCTTTATATACTAAAAAGTGTGGGAATTTTTAGACAATAGAAAATTTCTAACAATAAAATAGAGTACAATAGGATTTACTAATTTTGGACTTCAATGAGCTACTGAAATCCTTTAGTACGTCTCAAAATATTGAAACAATGGAAATAAAAGATATTGTAGTACATATATGGTAGCTATATAATAGACCGTATGTCCTTCCCAATTCTCTCCTCAATAGGCTTTTATCCTTCATTGTCCTAGGATTCTTTTGTTCTTAGTTGCCTAACTAGGTGAGTAATAGCCAAGGTATCCCATTGTTGTGCTGTATTTGGAAGTACACCGGACTTGAGACAATTGTAAGTGACTTCCAAACTGTCGGGTCCAAGTTTGCTACCTGATTTGGAAGGCATATATAATTTGATATAAGAATTACAAGTAAGGAACGTATTAGACTTTTGTGTCCAATCGCCTTATATGGCTCCGCTAATATTAATGACAGGTAACTTCGGTTGCTCTTCTTCATCCAATTCAACTGTCTCTTGAGATACTCCAGCGCACCATAAATCCATCTCCAATTCTTCCACCCCCAACCTCCTTTCCTTCTTGATAATGCGCCTGGGGGATGTATTAGTCCATGTTTGACTGGTGGATTATTCCTCAACTCCGACCCAGCACAGCTCATGAGTTGTTTTATTAAACAACATGCGTGCAGGTCAGGTGTTGAAACCCACCTTCTCAGCGTTACAAAACACCAAAGCCGAAGGGCTTTGGCAATTATGCGTCCAACGCTAAAGCGGTAGTAGAATATCTCTAGACTCCCAGTGTAAACCAAGATTGAAATACATTGACAGATACCCAATGCGAAGTCCGCACTCACGGGAGAAAGAACCGCCCAGACCATATGGTGATGTCCTTCGAGATGATCACCCGCAGATCTCCATTAGTAGAGTGTAACTCAGCCTGTGTAAGAAGTTGGTAAAACAATACCTGGAAGGTTGCAGTTTTTGCGTAACCATGCTATCATAGTGCAGCTGCTTATATACTAATGATGCACCAACATGTTGGGTAGGCCCAAACGCGGTTATGCACCAGGCAGCGCATTGGCCTGGCTGTTGGTGCATCAGGTGCTAGGGGCCAAATAGGGCAGGTGTAGTGTGACAGTAGCTGGTGTCGTATGGCTTATAAATCAGGCCAAAAGCGGAAATTCACATTAAATCTATAGCAGATGTGTATAATTCAAACTCAGCCAGTATGTAAGCATCCAAATAAGGAAGGTGGGCATGTATAGGCTCATTTTGATGCTTGTAATGGTGGCTATTAGAATCTGCTGCTTGTAATGGATTCTAATGAAACATATTACTATTGTATACCATTAGAATGCTTACAAATGGGGCTATTTAAATATTGTAATGAAATTTGTATTGGTCTGGGCTAATAAAATTTGTATTGGATGTATGCTTGTTATATATCAATAAAATTCAAAAAAAATGGGATTGACAGGTACAGGTGAATGTGAATTTCACATATTGGCCTTGTATGCTTGTATGCTTGTAATCCTGGGCTTGTGAGCCTTTTCACTGATCACCCAGCCCAGTTTTCAAACGCGGTGCGTATAAAAATTATTTTGGCTGAAAATGGTTATACAGCATCTGTATTGCTCTATATTGGCTGTGTGGTCAGTGGAAAGGCCTAGAGGCCCAGGAATACAAGCATACAAAGCCAACATATGAAATCCACATTTGCCTACAAGCAGATGTACTTGTCAATCCCATTTTGGGAATTGCCACTTTTTTGGCTTTTTACTGATATATAACAAGCATACATCCAATACAAATTTTATTAGCCCAGACCAATACAATTTGTATTACAATATTTGAATAACCCCAATTGTAAGCATTCTAATGGTATATAACAGTGGCATTCAATACAAGCTTCTACCAGCCTAGATCAATACAATTTTCATTACAATATTTGAATAGCCCCATTTGTAAGCATTCTAATAGTATACAATAGTAATATGTTTCATTAGAATCCATTACAAGCATCAAAATGAGCCTATACATGCCCACCTTCCTTATTTGGATGCTTACATACTGGCTGAGTTTGAATTATACACATCTGCTATAGATTTAATGTGAACATCAGGAAAAACCATATTGGTCCCAGGCTGCTCTGAGACTATCCTAGAGCATCCTAGAGATTTGAAAGATTTTAGAGAACTCAGAGTAGCCAGAGTGCTCTTAAACTTAGTTGACATGAGAATATTTTCTCAGGTCACTCCAGAGCAGACTCAGAGCAATCTCAGAGCCCTTTCGGAAGGGCCTAAAAGTAGTCTCCAATCACTTCAAGGCTGATATGATACGCTCTCCAAGCAGTCTACAATCACTTCAAGGGTAATATGATACACTCTCAAAGCCATCATAGATCTGCTAGCAGAGGCTTTCAGAGTCGCCTTAAAGTTGGCTCAGTGTATTCAACTTTTGCTCTCCGAGCATTTAGAGCGAGCATTTAGAGTGTTCTTAGAGTGATATGAATTATAGGATAGAAACTGCAATATATTGATAATGGTGCGACAAGCAATTAATACGAAAGAGACTGAAATCTATGCCAGCAAATCTAGCTGTCAGCGACAGAAGCCTCAGCAGACGCTTCAAGCTGAGCAAAGTCCAAATCATCAAGGTCCCCATTGTCGGCATCCACATGTAGGTGGGACTTGTTCAAAGAGTTTCTGATCATATAATTAGCCAAATATAAAATGAACAATCCGCACGTACACAATCTCCATAAACATCTTCTTTTCCAACATGAGAGCCCATTTGGGAGAGTCTCTCTCCAGTTTAGACCACGACTGCCAGTGAAAGCTGTATCTAAGCTATCAGTGAGTAAAGATTTCTATCATCGTTGCATAGCTAAAAGGTCACCTTGCAGTCATTGTTTCTTCACTGAATGCGACTTTATGATGTACGCCTGTCTCAAACTCCATGATGGCGCATTCAACCTGGAATATACATATCAGTAAACTTATCTGATCAGATGGCACAGGAAACGTACAGCAGTGACTGTAAGAACAATGATACGGCCAAAGATCTTCTTTTGTGCAACCATCTTCTTATACGCTTGAGCGTCAGCCTTGCCCTTGCCAAACCACTGTTGACTAATCATGTCTGTGATTATGGGATGGCAAAAGGGCTGCTGACGATCGACCTTCTGATTCTGTAGATGAAACTTAGACGACTGCTCAATTGAAGTAGGCAGACATACCTTGAGATCCATGCCTCCAAACATGAAGTTAGAGCGCTCTCTCAGCCAGCGCACCAGCTTCTGAACCTCTATGGCAGACGTGTTGGTGGAAATCCCATAGTGGCCAGCTATCTTCAACTTGGACTTGCTCTTGAGTTCGCCACGTAAGCCAGTGATGGCATAGCTTGCCTTTGAATAGTCATTAGTATAGCTGGCCAAAGAGACGATAACTTGACTCAACATAGGTGATGAGGAGCTCACGGAGATCCACATCGACATTGGCAGCCTCTACCGCATCCTCCATATTGGCCATACTTCTTCCTGCGACCTGAATAGACTCCCAGCAGAATGTGTCGATATCTCCTGGAAAGCCATTCTGAATAGCGATGGCCTCACGCGTACAAGCCTTGGCCAAATTGGCCAGGCTACGTATGTCAGAAGGAAAGTCCGTCAATACCACTTTACTGCTACCACGGGGCGTGGCAGTAGGAGAGGAGGCCCTAGAAGATGCCATAGAGGAAGCACGAGATGTGACAGAATGAGAACGCCTTCCACCTCTAGACTTGTCTTGTTTGGGATCTCGAACTTGAACCTATTGACAGGTGTTGATAATGTTGTAAGTGCAAAAGAGTGAGTACATACCCCATTGTCCTCATCAAAGGCTAAGTTGTTCGGGTGGTCAGGATCGTCTTCCCCGTAAGGCTCTATTTCTATCTCATCTTTCTCCTTCTCCTCACTGCTCTGTCTCGCATGATCGGCATCTGAGCCCTCTGTGTATAGTTGAAGCTTCATTCGCAATGATATATGAATGACAGGATACATCACCTTTGTCGGAGATGTCTTGATTACCCAGACTAGCAGCGAGCTGACGTTCTTCATCGTCCAACCTTGCTGAGACTTGCGTCTTCTGCTTCTTCTTGGCCTGTGAACCGTTTTCATTGTCATTGTCAGTATCTTCCTCTTCTAGAAGTGCAGCATTGCGCTTGCGGATGTCTATGAGGACGTCAGCCAATGATTCTCCCATGGCAACAACACCGACATACCTTCATCTTGCGCCTTCAACAACGCAGCAGCTGCTCCGTTGCTTTTGGCTTGAAGCTTCTTCAAGAGGGCCTTCTCCTTTGCCGTAAAGTTGGCTGTCAGATCTGAAGTTACTTCTGAAGCTGTCGCTTCTTGGACAGTTTTGCTACTGCGGCTGCTGCTTTGACTCTGAGAAGCTCGTGATTTAGAAGAAGCAGAAGCAGAAGGATTGGGACTAGGAGTAGAGGGAGGATCCTTATCCTGTGTACCGTTTTACGAGAGGATCGACGTGTGGCAGTCATTGTGACAGACAGGGTGAGAAGTGTCGCCAACAAGCGCCATGACATTCCATTTGTTTGGCGCACAAACAAATCACTACAAATTCGACAAACGCCAACTCAAATGTAAAGACGACCTCATATCCTTATGCTCCATCCAACCACTCATGTTCTCACTGTACTTGACTCCAGCTCCGTCTGAGTGAAGAACCATGGATGCCCTACAGCCCTTAAAATGCAAATTGAAGTGAGTGAGACGCTTTGAGAGAAATACCACCAAATCGCCATTCTGCAAAGGCAAAACAAGTCCCGCTTCAACCAAACAGAGCTCTCCACCTTCAAAATCTCCAATGGGAAGGACAAGGCAGGCTTCCAGATCTTTCACATCTCTGTGAGCATTGGTCGCCACATTGATGTTGAGGACAAATCCACTGAAAGGATGGCATGGAGAGACCTCGCGTCCTGGCAGAAATTCAACAAAAGCCTCCAGTGACTTGCAAATCCCTGGGAGACGTCTCTCAAGCTAATGCCAATGGCTAAGTACTCAATATATCAGAAAGGAGAAGCAAGCAACACACCTTCATACGTATCCACTCAAAAATTCTTGGAATGAGTTACAGAGATTGTCGTACTCAGCTTGATTGCATAGAAGCTCCTTGGAAACATAAGCACCAAATTGTTGGTGATTTGTGTGAGAGGCATTTGCACGACGCAGATGCAGGGGATGTGTATCTTTTGGAGCATCGTCACCCTGTAGAAATAATCAATCTTACAACATGTAATGCATATAGGAAAGACAAACCCTTGTGATGTTGCGCGCATACCAGGAGAAATGAAGGCAAGGAAACCGCCTCTCTGCACTCCCATCCTGATGGGAACTGTCCATATCCTGCAAGGAATAACCTTCCTTTGTACCAACAGCAAGTGCGGTGCGAATGTTGCGCATCAAACTTTCACGCATGTTTTGAGGCATGTCGCACGCTATGAAAGCCATCAATTTGTCCTTCTTGTCTCGTATGTCAATCTCTTGCCTAAGTAGATGGTGAGATAATGAACAAGAATGCGGCGAATGACTTACTCTTGCAACATGTCATGCTCCAAACGCACATAGTCTTCAGCAAAGGTTTTGACCCCATCAGAAGAATACAGGTCATTGATCTGCAAGACGTATCATGTTGAGAAAGAAAATAGAAGAATGTATGAGCTACTCACTGATTGCGCGGCGTCATCCAGAGTATGCACAATATATGCCTGACTTGCACCAAGGCGCTCTTTGTTTGTCCACTGACCATGCGCCTCAGGGTTGCCAGTAGGATAAGGAATATGACGATTAGCAGGAGCATCGAAATCAAACAGAGTGCGCAGAACATGATAGTTGGGCGATGCGGAGTCAGGATTTTGGAACTGGTTCGCGACTGCAAGAGTGGGCACAAAAAGATCATCATGGCTATCAGAAAACTCATCGTGGTGGTCTTTCTCATCCTCCGAGTCGCTCAGAGGCGTAGGTGGACGAGACGTGGAGGAGGCGGTGGCATGGAGTAGATTGCTACCCATGATATGAAGAGACAATACCTCAGCATTGTCGTTCACAGGAACTAGGCATGATGCCCATAGAGCACGATTTCGCGTCAGTCCGGCAAAGGTTCTGTATGTGAAATCAGACGACAGGGCTGTTCTGAGTAAAGAGCACATACCTCTCTTTAATCTGATCGAAGAATGCGTCTGACTTGTCAAGATCTCTGCAGTCTATCTCTGTCGGCAGGCCACACTCTTGCAGAATGGCACTGGAGAAGAGGACTGAGATGCGTATGGGAATATAAGTCCTCAGAAAAGAAATGAGAGGAATTATGCGCGTAATGATGTCTTTGCCTATGTTGGTATCTGATCCATGACTTAGCGCGAGATAATGTGAAAGACAAATAGATGAGTGGCTTACGCTCTTGGGGAAAGCGGAGTGCATTGCAAATGGCTTGGATTACCTCATCCTTTGTTCGCCCTAGGTCTCTGGGCATATCTCTAGCCGCTATGACCATGAGAAGATAAATAGATCCTGGAAAAGAGCTGCAATCAGTGAAAATGAGATATTGTAGATACACGACATACCTGCGCTTGCCAAAGCAGCGAACTTGTAGCCCTGAGCAACCCAATTGCCAAACGTCCACTTTGACGGCGCGCTGGGATGCCCCTTGACCTTGACCATCCACAATCGCTGTGTCGTCATCTTGGGATCATGTGCTGTGATACTAGATCAATAGAAAATGTCGTCAAATCTCATGGAGGGTGATAGAAATTAAGAACACACCTATGCACCTTAGCCGCAAGCTCAATCTTGGAAACTAGTCCCAGGAATGATAGGCCAGTACTCATTCCTCAAAATAGTTGACGCGTTTGACCAAGGAAAACAGGTCGTTAGTAACATAGACAGAATTGCCTGCGTGGAGGCCCCGACGCCCTCCACCATGTTTTTCAGACTCAACATCCACTGAAGACAGTCCTCACTCTGGACGTTGCTCTTGGAGCCCTGTGCCAGATGAGACATCAGCTCCTGGGCTTGGTCACCTGCCCCGCCTCCCGCAACAGCAGGCTGGGGACTTATCCTCCAGAACCTGCCACCCTCCCAAGCCACACGCGCCTCATCATCAGGAGGAACCACTAAGGAACCCCCCCGTGGGTTGATTGGCAATGGTGTCCCTCCACGAGTGTCACAACCCGACTTGCGAGGTTTGTGCCTCTTCGGAGGAGGCTCATCCGGATCACCCGCAACGCCGGTGCGAGCGCGTGTGCGAGAGGGAGTGCTAGAGCGCATCCTAGCGACCTCTTCATCCCTGGCTTCTACAGGAAGGGGAGGCCCTTGCTCCTAGTAGCATAGAATACAGATGTAGTCAGTCGAAATGAGGAGAAATCGGCTGTGGAACTTACGCCGACAGTCTGAGAGGGAGTGCTAGAATGCATCCTAGCGACCTCTTCATCCCTGGCTTCTACAGGGAGGGGAGGCCCTTGATCCTAGTAGCATAGAATACAGATGTAGTCAGTCGAAATGAGGAGAAATCGGCTGTGGAACTTACGACAGTCTGAGTCCCCCTATTGGCCTCTATCTGTTCAGGAGCCACACTGGGGCCACGGGATGGGGCCGGAGTCAAGTAAGCATGGCTGTTGGACACAGCTGAGACATTAGGGGTAGCCAAGGGAGTCACTCCAGACAGAGAAGTCGAGGTGGCAGCATCGAGGTTGTTGAGGACAGTAAGCACAGCAGGTGGGAGAGTGTGCGGAGGCTGAGACCTTACAAACTCAATGAGAACAGCAAGGTCTGAGTCCGAGAGCTCCAACGAATCCGGAGTGCCGCCAGCCATGCCAGAGAGTAGGTGAAAACGCGAGGAACGACGACGGCGCAGGTGAACGTCGAATGCGCAAAGTGAACTTCGAACGCGCAAAGGCCTTCCCAAAATGGGTGCCAGTTTGTCGCGACAAACTGGCACCCATTTTGGGAAGGCAGTCTCTCGCTGCTAATTCAATGCGCTCCCTTACCTCTCGTCCCCGCCGTTCTGGCCTCTTCGACACTTAATCTCTACACTACTGACACTCTCCATGCCGACGCGCTCTCACCTTCAAGTTTGCTCCTGGCCACTGCTGTCCTCGACGCTCTCGTCGACGACGCGGGCTCCCCGCCGACATGCTCAAGTTCAACACCCCGGCTCCGTTCTCACCCCTTTGGTGATGTTCTCCGCGCCGACGCGGTCTCCGCACCCGGCTGAGGTTGAGGCAAAGTGGTTAGAACAGCGTTGGTATGAGCAGCAAAAAGGTGCGTCCCCTGTGCTGCTTCTAGCAAACCCGCTGTACTCACCCCCTGCCAGACCTTGCGATGGCGCGGTTGTCACCCGCCCCGCCCACGACTTCGCTTTGCGCCGCTGTTCCTGCTCAGCCCCCGCCGCGGCCGCTGTCCTAAGCAGCTTGCGCTGGCTCCTCCCCGACGCTCTGGCTCGACCTGATCATTCTCCTCGCACCGCTACTCCCCGCCGCTCCTACGACCTTCGCTCTCCTACGACCTTCGCTCTCCGCCAACAGTCTCGCACTGCCGACATTCTCGAACTGCCGACGTTCGCTCCCCGCTGATGCAACCTCGCCCCACCAACGCCTGCTGGACAGCACTGTGTGGGAGCCGCGCACGCTGCTGTCATTGCCACACAGCTGTTCTCGCCCTGCCGCCGTTCTCGCCCCGCCGTCGATCTCGCCCCACCGTCGATCTCGCCCCGCCGTCGATCGTGCCCCGCCGACGTCGTCTCGCACCAACGACGTTCTCGCCACCCCTGCTGCTCTCTTCGCGCCCCCCGCTGCTCTCTTCGCGCCCTCCCGCTGCTTTCTTTGCCACACAGCCTTTTGCACCCCGCCGACGTCCTCTCGCCGTTCTCGCCCCACCGCCGTTCTCGCCCCACCGCTGTTCTCGCCCTGCCGTCGATCTCGCCCCGCCGTCGATCGTGCCCCGCCGACGTCCTCTCGCACCAACGGCCTTTCGCATCGACATTCTCGCGGCAGGCATCGCTCACCGTCACTTACCAAGAGGGGAGGGAGAAGGGATCAGGGAGAGAGCAGGAGGAAATTGGGAGAAGGAGAGGAGAGGAGAGGAGAAGAGAAGAGAGAGAACACATCCGAGTCTCCAGGTCCTTCCTCCCCCGCTTCTCGCACCACAGCCTCATGCTTGTACGCGCTGGCGGGGTCTCCTCCCGCCAACCTCATCTCGCTCTGCCGCTGCGCTCTTCGCGCCCCGCTGACGTCCTCTTGTCCTGCCGACGTTTGCGCCCGACCAATGTTTGCGCCCGCCGACTGCTCTTCACTTTCTCGCCACACAGCCAATCGCGCCCCGACGACCTCATCGCCCCGTTCTCGCCACACCGCCATGGTTTCCCCGACCCTCGCCCAACCCACCTGCGCGGCCGACGTCCTCTTGCCACACAGCCGATCGCGCCCGCCATTCTCATCGCTCCGTTCTCGCCACACCGCCATGCGTGCCCCGCCGACGTTCGCGCCCGACAAACGTTCGCGCCCGACAAACGTTCTCGCCCGACAAACGTTCTCGCAGCGAACAGCGCTCACCGTCGCTCACGAAGAGGGGAGAGGGGAGGGGAGGGAGAAGGGAGAGAGGGCGAGCAAAGAGGGAGAGGGTCTGCGCTGCCCCCGCTCTCGCTCGCGCCGACTCCCCACCCTGCCCCGACACTGATCTCATGCAGCGTCTTGTCCGAATGCCTGGGCGAGCGCTGTGCGAACAACGTGCGCTCCGAACCGGCCGACTGGGGGTATGAGGGCTGGGGGCTGTGGCGGTGGTCATTGTTCGCCCATCTGGCGGTCTCGGCATGCTCGTCGTCTTCCGCGTCGAAAATCGTGCGAATGGGCTGCATCGGGCGGTTACGCCTCTCGCGACCCGAAGATCTTGCTCTTGGACGCTGCTCGCCGACGTGCTCTCGCCCCGCCTCTCGTCCCGCCGACTCTGTTGCATCGCCGACTCGCTCTTCTCTTCACATTGATGCCCTCTCCTCCCGCCGACAATGTTCCGTCCTTGAAGTTCTCTCCTCTACGCTTGTTTCAATTCATGGTTTGTTCGCTCACTCATGCATGTCGATCACTAGCTCTAGACTAGATTACGTAATCTAGTTGCGGTGTATAGGCAATGTTATCATGTTTGTGCCCATCCACTCTGTGCGCCTTCATCTGCCTGATTGAAGATCTTCATCCACAATGAACCTTGTCGATGACGAAAGAATCTGTCCTGCCTGTGGGCGCAGCTTTGCCACCAGAAAATCGTGCAACATGCACATGTCGCGGGCCCAATCTTGTGCTTGGTATCGTCGAGGCAAACTGGCCGACCTGGGCCCCTTGGATCTTGAAGGGGAAGGAGGCGATATAGAGGCTCTTGAAGATGTGCAGACCCCTGGAGAGCAATCTTCCGATGAAGAAGATTTGGATGACATCTTCGATGAGGGCAGGGACCGCGAGCCTTTCCATTTCATTCCCATCGAGAATCTCCCTCCGCCTCATGAATACGGGATTGGGGAGGCAGGACCAGGGCCTTCCACCGTGGCACATAATCACCAGGTCCAACATCGTGCACTCGACGACGATGATGATACACGGGTGGAGGATGAGGATGGGAGTGTGGGGAAGGTCATTCGCATGAATGATAACCTTCATAGGCGGTGGCATAAGCTGTTCGGTGCGGGAGATGGAGATGCTATGGACGTGGATGAAGACATAGAGGAGCCATCTTTCTTCCATCCTTTTGCATCCGAACTCGATTGGCGCATTGCGAATTGGATGGTCAAGGACAATCCTGGTCACAACGCATTCAATCGGTTACTATCCATTCCTGGGGTAAGTGAGACAAACTCTGTTTAACAGTCCGAAGAGACTGATGTCCATTCAGGTCAAGGAGAAACTGGGGCTCTCTTACGACAATACAAGAGCTCTCCACCAAATAGTCGACAGCATACCTGATAGGGCTGGCCAATGGCATGTCAAGCACCTCACATTTCAAGATCGCCCACATGAAATTCATACAATCCGTTATCGTCACATTCTAGCTGCCATTCGCTCTTTGTGGGGAGACCCATCGCTCTCAAAATACATCGTATATCGTCCCAAGAAAGTATTCTCCGATGCATCAAGGGAGAATGTGGGAGAATAGGATATACAATGAGATGTGGACAGGTAGTTGGTGGCACGCGGTCCAGGTAAGTCAGCAGTATGTATATATCAAAACTGGTTTGGTTAAGCTGTCTTGCAGAGTCGCTTACCCCCTGGGGCTACGTTGGCCCCTCTTATTATCGCTACCGACAAAACCCAGCTCACTCAGTTCACTGGAGGCAAGTCGGCCTATCCAGTCTATCTGACGCTGGGCAATCTTCCAAAATCTGTGCGACGCAAGCCTTCCCTCCATGCATGTGTCTTGCTGGGGTATCTTTCGGTGGACAAAATCACAAGAGAGAAGCTTACGCAACAGGAACAGCGAGCACGTAATCAACGCCTGTTCCACGAGTCGATGCGGGTCATTTTGGAGCCCTTGTTGGAAGCAGGGAAGCATGGCGTCGAAATGACTGGAGGAGATGGAGCAACGCGAAAGGTCTTTCCCATCATTGCTGCTTATGTTGCCGACTACCCAGAGCAATGCTTGGTGACGTGTTCAAAATACGGAACATGTCCCAAGTGTCGCTGTCCTGCTAGCGATCTGGGAAACCCAAAGGCGCATCCTCTTCGCACGCAAGCTTAGACACTGGAAGTCATTCAGGAGGCGAGGAAAGCTACAGAGAGTGTGGCTCAGTTTCACAAGATATGCATGGAGCAAGACGTCTCAGGAAGTGTTTACAAACCTTTCTGGCATGGATTCCCTCACACCGACATTCACCTGTCTATCACCCCCGATGTACTCCACCAGCTTTATCAAGGTGTCTTCAAGCATCTTGTGAATTGGTGCACACGCATCATGAGCGCTGAAGAATTGGACTATCGTATTCGCTCACTTCCTCCTGCGTATGGTGCTCGCCATTTCAAGAATGGCATTTCGGCACTATCTCAGATATCTGGTACAGAGCGAAAGCAGATGGCCAAGATTCTGCTGGGATGTCTTGTCGGAGTGTTCCCCAAGAAAGCTCTCCTTGCCTGTCGCGCGCTGTTGGACTTCATTTATCTTGCTCAGTACAGCACACACGACGACATTACTCTGGGCTATTTGCAAGACGCGTTGGACACGTTTCAAAAAACAAGTCCTATTTCATCGACACCGGCGTACGCGAAGACATGAACATCCCCAAGTTCCATTCTCTCATGCACTATATTCAGTCGATTCGCATGCTGGGCACAACCGACAATTACAACACAGAAATGTTCGAACGTCTGCATATTGACTTTGCGAAGGAGGGCTGGCGCGCTTCCAATCACAGAGACGAATTCCCTCAAATGACTCTCTGGCTGTCTCGCCAGGAAAAGATGGCCGCATTCCAGAACTTCATCACCTGGAAGGAGTCTTTGCAACCACCTTCAGATGCCCGCCAAACCGCTTTGAAGTCTAAAGGGAGTGGACTGGCTATTTCTCTGCCGAAATTCCCCACTCAGTCCAGGAAACCTATTGCGCATATAGAGCATCAACACCATGCTCCAGGTTTCTCACTCCGCCTCAAAGAGTATCTCAATTCCTTGCTACAGCATTCTATTTCCAACAGAAATGCGATTCTACACAGTCTTCCATTTGATCGCCTCGACATCTACCACACTCTCAAATTTCATCCTCCTAATCTTGAAGACGGAGAAGAGGAATGTGATGTCCTCAAGGCAGTTCCATCCACCAGTCAAAATGCTGGACGTTTGATACGGCTGTCATTTTACACAATGAAGATGCCGAATCAACAGGGCTAGAAGGTGAGACATATACATCATTGATATTAACCGATTCTAATCAAGCTTTAAAGGAACACGTATTGGACGGCTTCGAGTTATTTTCAAATTGCCAGAACATCTGGACAATGCAAATGCACCATCGTTTTGGCCCAAATGTCCGCTGGCCTATGTGGAATGGTATACTAATCTGAAACCGGCTGCAGAGCCTGCTCACAATATGTATGTTGTGAAACAGCTGCTTAGACCAGATGGATCTCCTGCGGGTGCAATTATTCCTCTCACCAGTATCCGTCAGAGCTGTATGTTGATTCCAAACTATGGTAATAAGGCTCAACCCGACTTGACAAAGGAAAATGTCTTAGATACGTCTTCTAGCTTTTTTTTGAATAGTTGGACGTCTTTGTATACATACAAAACCATCTGGTAATAATATCCTGCTTTGTAAGACCGTGAGAGACCCTCAGAGCAGTTATAGAAGTGCGCATACCTCCCAGAGCACATGAGAGTGACTGAGGCTACTCGCAATTGCTCTGAGCTAACCTTATGTGCTCTGAGAAATCCGCATTATCTGAGAGTAATCTAGAGTACCCTAGAGAAAAAGTGTTTTTCCTGATGAATTTCCGCTTTTGGCCTGATTTATAAGCCATACGACACCAGCTACTGTCACACTACACCTGCCCTATTTGGCCCCTAGCACCTGATGCACCAACAGCCAGGCCAATGCGCTGCCTGGTGCATAACCGCGTTTGGGCCTACCCAACATGTTGGTGCATCAGGTCTACATAAGTTGGTGCATAGTGAGAGTACGCGGCCTGTGAGGTGCACATTTTGCCAACGTGGCGGAATCTCAGCGGTACCGATTGTGTATTTGTCTTCATGACCAATTTCCTGACAGGCCCCGGCGAGCACGAATACCCGAATGGCTACCACCGTTATACAAACTTTCTATAACTGAGCAAAAGCAAATTAGTGCGGACTATGTTTGGTAACAAACCCATCAGTGTGTGTATCAGGATAATATACAGAAGAGCCGTACACAAAAAGGAAAGAACAGTAGGAGTCCAATATTAGGTGTTGTGGAGTGCGAAATACCCCACGCCCAAACACAGATCCTTTGGTCAAGGATCCACTATGATTTCCCAGACCCGTCTTCCACACGAAAGCAGCAGTGTCTCAGATCTGTGTAGGTAGGTCATGCGAATGAATTGCACTGTGAAAGCACATTGACATACCAAGAATCCAAACGTGCCTCCTCATGCTATCGTGGACTGCCTCATGGCCTCTTGCATCTCTACTTCCTCATCAGATTCACCAACTTCTTCGACAGTCCTCTCCTCTTGCGTGATTTGGTCTAGGGACGTTCCATGGAGAACGTCTTCACAGGAGGCGGTCATCGTGCTGCGTTTATTTAGGTCTAGTGTATCAGGATTGTGCATGCTACGGCGAACAAATTGCAAAGTCGTGAAATCAGATCGTGTGGATGTGTTGGTGGCGAGTCCGCCAGAGGAAGTCACTTGAGACCCCATGTTGACCCTAGAGTACAATG
Source organism: Amyloporia xantha (assembly GCA_036971615.1). Taxonomy (NCBI): domain Eukaryota; kingdom Fungi; phylum Basidiomycota; class Agaricomycetes; order Polyporales; family Adustoporiaceae; genus Amyloporia; species Amyloporia xantha. The sequence continues at coordinate 106,148 of JAYKKR010000005.1, forward strand.
CCGCTTCGTGAATGTCTAGTAGAAATTGTGTGATGAGGATTGATGACAGCCTATGAACCACGTCAGTCCAAGGAAGAAGCCAAATAGAGCAACACAGACGGAAGTATAAGCAGTACTATATTTGTGACTGCTAATGACTGGAAACACTGCTTGTGTAACTAGCAAAAGCCGTGAGGTTGTTTAGGCACATACACTAGCAGTGCTGGTCGCAGCGATGACTATGTCTGAAGTGTTGAGCAATGACAATGCCCTAGAAATATACATATGTCAGTGATTGTGGGCGGCAAAATGTTTTTTCCATACACAAAGTATAGAGTTCCTGTACGTACACAAACCAAGTATGAGCCATTTCAGAGTCAAACGTTCACATGATTACAGGATCTTACCGTCTCGAATCAGGACCATACCAAGGGTGATGGATTTGCTCAACCAGCTCCTACGAGTGGTGGATTGCGCCAGTTTATATGAATGATACCAAGTTGCGACAAAGACTATCACGTCGGATGCGATGACGCACACGCGGGTCACAATCACCACTGCAGCGTATTCAGTCAATGGTTAAACCAACTCCGCTCGATGAGATTTAGAGAATAAATTACATCTGTGGATCACAACCGAATTTTATCAGCAATGAGCAGTACAGACAGTTAAGTGCGTACATGTTATTCATGGCTATGGAATATGTCGGTTGATCTATACAAAATGGAGTTTGTAGGACTATCATGATACTGAAGGACAGTCGAGAGTCCAAGAACTGTAGATAATCCAACTTCAGCATGTCACTTTTTCCAATCATGACCAATACTAACCAGATTAGTGCCTACAGGAACCAACGCCATCAGGAAATGTCAAATTTGCCTTAATGTACTTAAATTGCACTTATCTGTCTTAATAAGAGAATTAAGTGCATTAAGACAAAATTAATGCGATCCCTTCACTTTGAAATGGTCTTAAACCAGTCTTAAATGTCTTAAACAGGACAAAAAGTCGAAAAAAGTGTGATTAAGTGGATAAGTCAAATTTGACATTTGCTGATGGCTAACACCAGAGTCACCAGCGCCAGACGCCGGTCACACGCACTAACAGCATATACTCGGAGTGCAGCCACCACTACCTAGTCATGAGAATCCGCGCGGGTTAGGAGTGTACAGAATCTCACCGGCGGATATCATCACCGCAATGATCTCAAAACACGATTGAGCGTATACTCCGCCTTTGCAGCTGCACGATCATGGATAAGACACTGTCGGTAGGAAATCCACCAGTATAACGAACCTCTGCAGGGGGTATGTCAGGAATCAATGGTGTAGAAAATTGGTTATACGTTGGATTTACCAGCGTAGTGTCCAAAGGAACCACCATCAAGCATCCAGTAACCAGCAGGCCGATCAAATTCAGTCGGTTGAGAACGAGCAGGGTCATAGTGGTCCGAGGTCTACCATGCCGTAGTAGCTCGATCTCCTCCCCAATGTAAGGACTGCGTCAGGAGGAGCAGCGCGAGGAACGTTGCGCCGAGAGTCGAGACGTTCCGGTTGTGATCGAGTAGAGCTCGAGTAAGGATTCTAGTAGAGTATGAGCAAAGAAGTGTCTTCGAGTGATCGGCTCTGAAGGGCAGGAGGCGCGCAAATAGAAAATAAAGAGTCAATTACTGGCGTTGATTCTGCGAGGATTCCTAGAGGAATCATCGCAGCTTATATACATGAGAAGCGGGCTATGCTACGAATACCTAAGTAAGCAAACCCACTTGTATCCGTTGTCCTAAACATCCTTCCAAACATCCGTTCCTATAAACGATGTATCCGGTGCGTCGTTACTCATCTTCCGTGCGGTATCTTGGTCAGCGCGTGCGTGATCGGGTTCGAGTGCGACCGAGGTGAGCGTGATCCTGACATCACCCCCCCTTTCAGGCGGAGCGCTGCGACGCTATGGATCGTAACGTGTTGGAGGGCGCGAGACGCGGCCGGCGCGAGTCGTCGTTCTCGTAGGTGGTTCGAAGACGCTACGGAGGGTTTGACGAGTCGGCGGAGGTGAAGGCGAGCGGTTCGTATACGCAGACGGGATGGCGGAGGTGAGCCTGTCAGTGGCGGGGATAGTACCGGTAGATGTAGGAAGTAGAATAGAATCCGAAGATTCTGCATTATCCAAAAATTGCCGCGAGTGTTCGAAAACGACTCGATGCGGACGGGGGAGCTTCGAGTGTCGTCGATGGAAACGTTCGAGCATCTCGTCGAGCGAGCGCGGGATGTCCGAAAGACTTACCCATGAACGCTCCGACACTGGCTGATCTTTCCATTGGATGAAGTAGTTGTACCGTCTACCGATCTTGCGGCAATCGAGGATTGACTCGATTTGAGGAGACTCGGAGTCGATGTCGATGTGCGCTGTAGAGGGTGGCGGGCGTCCAAGAATGTCAGCAGGAGCTTGGTAGGGCTCGAGTAGAGAGACATGGAAGACGGGGTGGAGTCGCGACATGGCGGTCGGAAGCTTGAGCTCGAAAGAAGACCTTCCGCATGCGCGCCGAATTGGGTAGGGCCCCAGCTTTCGATAGTCGAGCTTATTCGACGGGCGTGTCGTTTTGATGTTACGGCGTAAAAGCCAGACGAGATCACCGGTTTTGAGCGCAGGCGCAGGTAGAACGTGCTTGTTGTAGTGCCGGGACTGGAGTTCCTGAGCATGCAGGAGTTCGGCACGAAGCTCGTCTTGTATAAGCTGTAAGCGCGAGGCGAAGTCGGCGGCCGCGGGAACGCTCGATGTCTCCGTGAGACGAGGTTCGAATGTCGGGTGGTAGGCCAGGTTAGCGAAGTAGGGTGTTTGCTTCGTGGAAGCGTTGACCGCGTTGTTGAATGCAAACTCGGCGAGGGGAAGATAATCGACCCAATCGTCTTGCTGGTACGAGACGTAGGTGCGCAGATAAGCCTCAAGCGTCTGGTTCGTGCGCTCGGTGAGACCATCTGACTGTGGGTGATAAGCCGTCGAGGTTCAAAGTTCGACCTTGAGGAGGCGGGTGAGATCTCGCCAGAACCGCGAGATGAAGACCGAACCGCGGTCCGAGACGATTGAGTCAGGGAGGCCGTGGTGTCGAAAGATTCGGTCGAGAAAGAGATAGGCGAGATCGGGTGCCGTGAGCGTTTCGAGGCAGGGTACGAAGTGCGCTGCGCGTGTAAGTCGATCACAAACAACCCAGATAGAATCATACCCATGGGACATAGGTAACTTCACGATGAAGTCCATGGAGATTGAACGCCACGGGCGATCCGGGATGTCGAGAGGCTGGAGTAGCCCATACGGCTTATGTCGTGCAGCCTTGATCCGGGCACAGACATCGCATGCTGAGACGTATTGACGAACGAATGTTCGTAGGCCCGGCCAAGAGTAGTCGCGTTCGACGAGATGAAGTGTGCGCGTTCGACCGGGATGTCCAGCGGTGAGCGCGTCATGACGAGACTTCAATATGTCGATGCGAAGGGGAGCAGGTACGTACAGACGACCTTTATGGAACACTAGGTTGTCTTGTAATGTGAAATCAGCATTTCCGGAGGCCCGTGCTTCGCGCCATTCGACGTCGTCCTTGACAGCGTTCTTGAAACGTTCAAGGAGCTCGGAGTTGTCGAGTGCGAGAGTGGTGATTGATGCAACCGTAACCGGGTTGATCGGATCGCTGTGGGGGGAAACATCTTCGGGAAAGAGACGTTCAGTGTGAGTTGGTGTGAGCAGTGTCTTGCGCTGCTGAACGAGTACGTCGTCCCCGTTTTGAGGTGCGAAATCGGGCCGACGAGAAGGTGGGTCAGCGGGATTCTTCTTGCCAGGTGCATAGTCAAGTCGAAAGTTGAACTCGGAGAGGAACATCGACCAGCGGGCTTGGCGTCGATTGAGAACACGGGAAGACATGAAGTATTCCAGATTCTTGTGGTCTGAGAGCACGGAGACCGGGGTATCGGTACCAATAAGCCAGGATCTCATGTCTCGAAATGATTCTACGATGGCGAGCAATTCCTTGTCGTACACCTCGTAGTTGATCTCGGCCGGCGTTAGCTTGCGTGAGAAGAACGCGACGGGATGAAGCAAGCCATTTTCGTCAGGCTGCAGATGAATTCCAGCCATGGCGTAGTCAGAGGCATCGGTCATGAGTGTGGATGGCAAGCTGGGGTCGAAATGTCGAAGGACCGGAGCCGTGAGGAATGCACTTTTAGGGTATGGAACGAGGCGATGGCTGAAGGTGTCATTTGAAATTGACGAGGCTCCTTCTTCGTGATTGCATTGAGACCCAATGCCTTGTCGGCGTATTTATCGATAAAGCGTCGATAGAAGTTTGTGAAACCCAGGAATGACTGAACATCGCGCAGTGTCCGTGGAATAGGCCAGTCCGCGATGGTCTGAAGCTTCTTAGGATTCATGCAAATCCCGTTAGCACCGACAATGTAACCAAGGTACTCAACTTCGGCTTTGTCAAACTCGCATTTCTTGGCATTTGCGTAGAGTCCGGCAGCGCGAAGTCGATTGAGAACAGCCTTGACGTGATTGTCGTGTTCAGCCTGGGTGCGCGAGAAGATTAAAATGTCGTCAAGATAGACAACACAGGTGATGTCAAGAAGGTCGCGGAGTGTGTCTTGGATGAACGCTTGAAAGGTAGCGGGTGCGTTAGTCAATCCGAAAGGCATAACCGTATATTCGAAGAGGCCGAGATGCGTGCGGAATGCGGTTTTCCACTCGTCGCCCTCCTTGATCCGAATGAGGTTGAACGCGTTTTTGAGGTCTAGGACCGTGAAAACCTTGCAACCTTCAACACGATCGAGCAGGTCGTTGACCAGCGGCAGCGGGTAGCGATTCTTCTTCGTGATTGAATTGAGGCCACGATAGTCGACGCACAGTCGAAGCTCGCCAGTCTTCTTCTTGACAAATAGGATGGGCGATGCTGCGGCTGAGGTAGAGCGTCGGATGAATCCCTTTTTGAGGTTCTTCTCGATGTAGTCGAAAAGTACCGCGCGTTCATTTTGCGAGAGTGAGTAGATGGGTCCGAAGGGTGGTGCCTTCCCATCCTCGAGCTCGATGGCCACGTCGTAGGGTCTGTGAGGTGGAAGCTGATCGACCTCCGTGGGAGAGAAAACGGAGGCCCAAGCACAATACTTCTCCGGTATGGAACTCAGAACATCTTCACCAGGATCGGGATGTCTCTCGGAGGAGGTTCGGGAGGTGGTGACACCGTGGGAGAAGATGAAGATGGTGGTAACGAGACATTGACAGAACCGATAGTCTCGTCGATGCCAGCGTTGGGTGTGTACCAGATGACGGCTGAGTCACCGTTGCGAGCATGTCGTGTGAAACGAGAAGAGTTGACAAATGATATGTTCAGATCCGGTAGGGGAGGATCTTGATCACTGTGAGAGGAAAAGAGAGCCGAGAAGATTCCTCTATGACCGGAGCCAATGAGGGGACAGCTGGTGGAAAGTAAGGGAGTAGTGGGAATAACTGGCGGGCTAGCTAGGCGTCGACAGTGATGAGGTGATTCCGAACGCGAGACACGATCGGGGACCGTAGGGATGAGACGGGTGCCGTGAAGACCAAGGCCTAGACCGACACAAGTGGTAGAGACTGCAGCGAGCGATGTCTTCTGCGGCGTGAGGTGAGCAAGACCGTAGCCTTGCCCGAAAGCATAGAGCGGCGATGGATTAGCACCACAGCATGAGAGAGCGAGTTGACCGCGGGTCCAGTCAATTGCAGGGTTGTGTCGCCGAAGCCAGTCCAAACCGAGTATGATTGGATAGGATACGGAGACGATGGCGAGAGCGATTCGTTCGTCGTGATTGCGGACTCGAAGACAGGAGATGACATCTTGAGTGACGAGTCCAGAGGCGATCGGCCGATTGTCAACAGCAGTGATAGGGACAGGAACATCTTTTGAAGAGCGAGGAAGGGAATGGCGGGTTGCGAAACGTTCTGAGATGCATGAGGCGGTAGCTCCGGAATCGACCAGTGCGAAGGTGCGAATAGGTTTTCGATTAGGTAGTATAAGTGTTACATTGATAAAGAAATGTCTAGTGTCGCGAAGGGAGTGGAGGACATGGGTGGAAAGACGAAAAGAGGGTGCACTGGTCGGACGAAGACACCATGGACCGGTACGGGTCTTGAGATGGGTCGACGCCGGGGAGCTTCGAGACGAGGGTATAGGAACTGTCCCTTTCGTCTCCGGTGGCTCTGGGACGTTCAGTGAGCCGCCGGCTTGGCTTTTCCCGAGTTGCGTTTGGCGAGTGTCGTACAGTCGTCAAGCTTGTGCTTGCCGCCACAGTAGGCGCAGAGATTGTTATCGCGTCGTCGTTGCTTCTCGGCGTCCGTGAGTGGACCGTGGTGGCGGACTGCATCAACTTCCATGGGAACGGGACCTGAAGAGCTCGAATTAGAAGTCGAGGGTACCGATGCGCGGAATGTGTTTGCTGGAACGGGAAGGAACGCGGTGAGATTCTTGCGATTGGTTCCAAGTTCCTGGGCACGAGCATGGAGACGATTGTCGAAGGTAATTGCATGTTCGACAAACTCGTCGAAAATCTTCGGCTCGGTAATGGTGACAAAGAGTGCGCGGATGTCGTCCTTGAGTCCTTCGCGGAACATATTGATTTTGATAATGTCGTCCGTTATTGGCAGGTGAACCATGATTTCACGGAAGGCACTAGCATATTTGGATGCAGACGCGCGCTGCTTGAGATTCTTGATCTTCGTCATCTGACTGTTGATAAAGTCTGAGTCGCCGAAATGTTTGCGAAAGTCCGCGATAAGCTCCTCGTGGTCATGGAGCAGATCGGGACGAGTCTTCTCAATAGCCCAGAACCAAGATTTCGGGGAGCCGTCTTCAAGCCAAGTTGACAAATAAATGGACTTGTCATAGTCCGTGACGAGGGAGCGTCGTTGGAGATGGATAGCATTGCGCAAGTCTATGAGGAAGGGTTCGACGGCAGCAGGCATACCATTAAACGTGCGCGGATCGCGGAACCGAGCATTTCCCGAAGGCCGGGAGGTGCCCGAGGTCTGTGTGAGATGCGCGATAGCTTGTTGAATGGCCTGCTGATTGGCTGCGAACGCGGCCTGAGCAGCGGCTAGACCGGAGATTACGTTGACAGCCTGCGCAAGAGCTTGAAGAGCCGGTGAGTCTTGGTTGTTTGCTTCAATATTGAAAGTGTTCGGAACCGTGCCTGGAGTACCCTGAGCATCGGGGAGAGCATCCTGAAACTCCGAAAGAGGCATATCGGAGTCGTGAGACATGGAGGGGAATTGTGGAAGTGTTCGAAAGGGGATGGAGGCTGTTGATGAGGCGACAATCGAACGACGGAAGTTGCCGTATTTGGAAGGTGGATGAACGAATCAGGAAGTTCGACTCTATAGGGGCAGAATCAAACTGTAAGGACTGCGTCAGGAGGAGCAGCGCGAGGAACGTTGCGCCGAGAGTCGAGACGTTCCGGTTGTGATCGAGTAGAGCTCGAGTAAGGATTCTAGTAGAGTATGAGCAAAGAAGTGTCTTCGAGTGATCGGCTCTGAAGGGCAGGAGGCGCGCAAATAGAAAATAAAGAGTCAATTACTGGCGTTGATTCTGCGAGGATTCCTAGAGGAATCATCGCAGCTTATATACATGAGAAGCGGGCTATGCTACGAATACCTAAGTAAGCAAACCCACTTGTATCCGTTGTCCTAAACATCCTTCCAAACATCCGTTCCTATAAACGATGTATCCGGTGCGTCGTTACTCATCTTCCGTGCGGTATCTTGGTCAGCGCGTGCGTGATCGGGTTCGAGTGCGACCGAGGTGAGCGTGATCCTGACACCCAATCGTCAGGACTTGCTCATAAAGTATGAGTGCTAGCCATCGTGATGAGACTACTAGTGACTGAGCTTGCGGAACAAAGAACACGCACCGACACTAGCAATGGCAAAACAATTGCCATTGAACCTGGTGTGCGTCAGTGTATATCGTCGGAAGTCGGTATCTTTGAGGATACCCATGTCCACTGGCATGAATCAGGGATACTATCGATGCAGAGACTCCCGACATCTAGAGCACCGATGGATTCATCCAGATAAGCGAACTTGAGTCAGTAAGCAGTCAGATAGGGCTGGAGAGATTGGACGTTTCAAGTTCACAGGAAAAGTACGCATAATACCCCCGTCCAGAGCTTTGAATGTGTCGAAATTCAACGAGTCGGAGCGGTTGACGCCCGTTTTACCACCGATCATGTATCAATGCATCATGATCGACCCGCGACATATGGCCGAGACAAGCCCGAGTGTAACTCTCGTTCAGAGCAGTTCGTGTAGATCACCAGACAAGCAGGAGGTTCTTCAACATTGAAGTCAATTGTTCATAAGTATACCGATAATACGTGGAAATCAATGTCCAAGTCGTAATTCACTATCATATAGAATCTGTGTTTAGGACGGAAAGTTACCACCCAACAACCAGCGTACGAAAGAAGACATAGAATCCATTACAAGAACGTACAATATCAGAGATAGGAACGCCCGGCCTCATGCTACGTGAACTCGTGCATCTCTACTTCATCAATCCCGGGCCTGCCATCCTCCTCGATGATCCTACTTTGGTCCTGGATTCCGACCATGAACGTCCCACGATGAGGATCATGACGAGTGAAAGAAACCGTATTGTACCACTTAGGGCGCCGTCGCTCGGATTTGACCATTGAGTCTGCAGCGAATGCTAGCGAAGACAATTCCGAATGTGGCATCGATGTCGTGGTTTCGGAACGTCCGAACGAAGTTGTCCGAGTCCTAATATCGGAGTCTACGCTGTGATAGGAGGTAGCTTCACGGATGTCCAACAGAAACCGAGAGATGAGAATTGAAGAGAGTCTGCGGAATGGTTCAGTACGCAGCAGAGATCAGTTAGAGATGCACCGACGGGAATATGAATGACTCTAAGTCTCCGAGTACCTGCACATGAAAGCTCAGTCAGTCTCTTTACTGTAATCTTGAATACGCTGAACACGAACCGGCACGACATTGGTCAAAATAGCGAGTATTGATACACCATTCAGCAACGAGAGTGACCTGCAAGTAGGTGTACTTCAGTCGTCATAAATGGTACGAAAGTTATGCCACGCATACACAAAATACAGGGTCCCTGCACGTAAACGAATGTAGCATCAGTTTATTCCGAACAAAATATTCGCGTGATGGTATGATCATTACCGTCTCGAACCAAAACTGTCACAATTGTGACGGATTTGCTGAACCAGCCTTTCCGATAGGTCATGCGCACCACTGCAAAAGAGTGATACCAGGTCGCAACGAAGACAATGATGTCGGATATGATAACGCATGCGCGAGTTATAGCGATCACTACAACCATAACCTGCAGGTTGAGAAAGGTTCTGCGTAAGATCCAAGAATCTTACATCTGTAACAGAAAAGAGGATGGTATCAGTGAGCCCGAAGTCTAAACAATACGATAAATGGTTACTGGTTATATTTCGCTTGAGATATATTCTGTTGTTCTAGACAGAGCGGGACTCCCGGTAAGAGCAGTATGATCGTAAATGACGCTCGAGCGTCGATAAACTGTCAGGAAGAAAGTCGAATCACTGCTAATCAGTTAAAGCAAGGCACCAACCAGATTTGTGCCGAACGGAACCAGCGCTAAGATCAAGGTAGGAAGTGCCAAGCGCCAACTACGTCCACTCACGGCATACACACGAAGTGCCGCAACAACTGTCGACTTAAAGTCAAAAAAGGCAGGTGTAGATGATATAAAGGACGGTCACCAGCGGATATAGCTGTGGATACCAAGATAAAGGACGAGTAAGCGTATGCTTCACGCTCGCAGCTGCAATAGCCATGTATGAGACTGACTGCAGCAAGGTGCAAAAACCGCGCGACGGACCTCTGCAGTGGATTGATAAGGAATTGTAAGTAGGTTATTGAGACGGTTGACACACCACCACAGTGTTCCAAGGGTAGATCGACAAGCTGCCCACTACTAGCAGACCAATCAAGTTGACTCGATTGAGAACGAGGAGGATCGTGGTGCTCGGTCTGCCGCTCCGTATGAGCTCGACCTCGTCTCCGATCGTCAGGCATTGTTCATAGAATATCATCACTAAGGCCATCATGATGAGGTCCAATGCGGAAGCGACAAGGGAAAGGCACGCACCGACTACTGCCATGGAGAAGTAACCGCCCGTAGAGCTGCAGTGAGTTCATGGAATTTCAGTGATCGACAATACAAGATCCCATGTACTTCCGTCCTCACTCACCTATAGGCAAACCTTTCATTGACCTCCGCCGACTGGGACATCGCCGGGACGTTACGTTGGCATGCCCCGACTCTGCGCTTGGAATGGTCGTCAGGAGAGGAACACGTCAATGCTGACTTTGCTATACAAGATCGCAGTCATTTCATTTCGGCGACAGATATAGGACACACCCTACGCCTGCTGTCGCATGCCGAAGCATGCTGTCTGGTGCCTTGGAGTGTAAACAAGGATCAATTCAGAAGAGACGGTCAGCAGTTCATCATCAGCTATCCGTCATGCATCGTGAGAAGAAGACTCTTGAGTAATAAGACTGAAGATTATGAGCGGCGATACTGGGGGGTAAGAACTCACCATTCGTGGTATAGATGATCAAGCTACAAAATTGGTAGTAGGCGGCCTTTGAGAGACTTTCATTAGTAGTAGCGCGGAGTACACGGGTACACGGGAGTAATACGGTTGTCATTCAGTAGACCTTCACTAAAACGAGCGTCCATCATGGTCGGGTGCCGCGACTGACAGACTGAGACTGCTAGTCTGATACTCTCACTTCGGTCCCTTCGAGGACCTCAGTCGGTTCACCAGACTGGAGGTCTTTGAGCTTAACCACAGCCGCTTATCGACGGACAAGTCCAAAGGACAGAACCAGCCAACCACAGGCCCTGATTTGGTGAGAAATCGCAAGGAGATGTTCCAGAGGTGTATCGCTAAAAATTAATACAAAGATTTTTAAGACCAATAATCATCTAAGAGGTCACGTCAGGTGGACGAAGGCCACATTGAAAGAACGCGACATACTAGTGGTGAAGCATCTTGCGAATTACCATCACATAACGCTATATGAGCTCCTCCTACCCGTCGTGTTCTTCACCGATGCCTTTATCAGATCCTTCGGCTCCTGCTTCCTCCGTGATCAAGTTCAAAGACATCATATCGTAGACACCGCCGGCAGTGTCAGGATTCAACGCCGTCCTGGCAGCGAATTCTACGGTTGGTATCTCAGAGCGCGCTGACGTGACAATGTCGGACTGATCAGATGGAGATAACTGGGCCCCGACCTATACCGAGTAATGCGAGATTTCGCTGATGTGCAGTAGAAAGCGTGTGATGAGAATCGACGATAGCCTGTAAATAAGATAAATTCATAATGGAGCAATGTTAAGGTCACAACAGATACTGACGGGATCACGATGATCGTCACGTTCACGACGTGATTCTGTCAACCAATCTAGTTATCAGATTAATGCAAAAGAGCCCTTAGGAAACACTTACGTTGGTTAAGTTCAGTACCATGACTACAATATTCAACAATGTCAGCACCCTAGGGATTTACGTAGATCAGCGGTTGCCACTGTGGAATATTGTTACCTACACAAAATATAGAGTCCCTGTACACAAATAACTCGAGTATAAGTGAATTCAGAACCAAATATCATATAAACACGGGGCCTTACCGTCACGGATCAGAACTATACCGAGGGTGACAGATTTGTTGAACCAGTTTCTCAAAGAAACTGGCCGCCTCAATGTAGGCGAGTAATACCAAGTTGCAATGAAGACTATGGCGTCTGATATGATTACGCACGCGCGGGTCGAAATGGCGACTACAAAATAAATGAATTGTTAACTCAGTAAGAGACATAGACATGATCCGATAGAAGATATCACGTCTATTCGCAAAGGCAAGAGTGTGTCAGTGATCCAATGTGCAGGCCAACCCGACGGAAAGCGAGTACATGATGTTAGTCCTCTGAGACACATTCACTTCTTCAAGACAGGATATGGTCGTCAGAATTGTTGTAATACTGTATAACTGTTGTGTAACGAAGAACTGTAGAAAACAATCTTAGTGCACAACACTTTCGTGAGAAATGGTGCCAACCAAATTTGTGCCGACGGGCACTAGTCCCAGTGCCAGAGTAGTCAATCCCAGTCGCCAGGCACGACCGCTGACGGCGTATACCTGAAATGCAGTAACAACTAATAATTGTGAGAGGCGGCAAGGTCTGGAGACAGTGAAGATCCCTCACCGGAGGATATGATCATCGATATTATACCAGCAGAGGACGCAGCATATGATATACCTTTACAGCTGCCAAGCCAACAATGAGATACCAATAGCCTGACGGAAGAAAGTACTCGGCCTGACGCACCTCTGGTGCGCAGATGAGGAATCAGCAGGTAACAACAATAAGGCCGGGTGACACACCGACAGGGTATCCGTAGGCAACATGATGCTCAAGCAATCCGTGATCGCAGTGAAGACCAAGTTCAGTCGATTGAGGATAAGGAGGATCACGGCAGTCCGAGCTCTACCACGCTGTACTACCTGGACCTCCTTCTCGATCGTCAATACTTGTTCGTAAAGTATGAGCGCTGATTAACACATGACTCAGATAGGGCCTGCAGCGTTGGAGTAAAATTACAAACCGAATGCTGAAATTCCACAATAAGAGCTTATATCGCTAGCGTACAAAGATGATGTTACGAGATTGGCCCACCCAACAAATAAAAGCGTGAGAACAACGAACACCACTTACTTGTCCTGGAAGAATTGATCGATTTCTGCGGACTGGGACATTGTACAGGGCTGCTTGGGGTGTCTTGATTTTTCAGAGGAAATTTCGTGGGCAGAGAAACACGACATATGTGCTTGCCTTATAGACTGCGGCTGGTGGCACGAAAAATCATGATGTCTCCAAGGAGGCTATGCACGCAGTTACCACTCCACTCTGATAGTTATGATGCTGGCAAGCACTGAAGTAGAAGGCGTAAACAAAGTTTGCTATGAGTCCTATCAGTTGCCACTTGTCAACTTTGACTGAACCGACGCCCAAGGGGCTTTTGTCCGGTGGAGGGCGTCAAATTAGACGACCACATCCTGATCCCCGACTCCCACGGAGTGGAGGAGGGTATTGTCAAACCTCCAACGTGCCTATCCCCCTCCAAGCGTTGGACCCGTGGGAAACTAAACGTGACTCAAATATTCGTATTTATCCAGTCGATTTTTGTTCGTTGACTCGAGTATAAAATCCTCCGTGCAGAAACAGGCCTGCAAGCAAGTACACAAGTGTTGTTCTTATATTTTTCCATCAATATATTGACAGACATTTGCATGTCATCAAGGTTCTAGGCAGCATTTTTGTTTAAATTTGACTGTATGTTACACAGAGTATCGTACTGTAACTTGTGTTTCCTGTGCTGATTCCTAGTACTATTCTCCGTCCTTAAGCGTATTTGATTGAAATGATCGTATATACTTCAACGGAGTCGGGGATTGGCGCTTGCCGCCGCTATGGTAGATAGCGTCTGGCAGAGATGAGTAAAGACCTTGCTCTTCATGATACACCGGTAGACTGCATTGGACAGGCGGCGATGTCGGTTAGGAAGCTCTGCACAAATTCGTCATGAAGGTACGTACCAGCTGTAGTTGAACATAGTTCTCCTTCAGCTCATTGATTTGCGAGTCTTCAGAATCCGAGGACATGCCTCGCGCGCATCTCACTATTTAGCACGCAACGAAAACCATCAGATCCATATTTTTACAATTAAAGTTAGCTGCGACTCACCAGAGCCAGGCGCCGAATGTGCCATCGACGGGCGGTTACGTCGGGGAGCGCGCCGATTGTACACTATATCCATATTCTAGAGTACGTTTGCCGAAAGATAAGCACAGAAAGCAAAGAAACGTCCTTATGTGATGAACAAAAACTATACAAACATCAAGCACTACAGGATACATTACTGTTCTTCTTCCAAATATTTCGATGCCGACTGAATAATACTACAAGTGCCGAACGCGAGTGCTCTTGCCTCGAAGCGATCAGTACTCTGCAAGCGGGATGATCTTGCCCGTGTTGTAATACGACGGCATCCGCTTCCTACGTCCCAGTAACTCCACGTCTCCGCTGTCGAAGAACGAATAGCCAGCTTTGGATGGGAAAGACGCATTAGCGTAAAAATTGGGAGAGCAGTCCGAGAAGTACGTACGCATAGTGACAGCATCTTCGTAGTCTCCATGGGTATGGCCCTGCCCGTTGATCGGCCGCCCGGTCTTCGAGTCCCGCAGCACGCCCGCGTGATCGACGAAAGGCTCTGGCCGCGGGTTGGCTGAGAGGTGTACCTGTACTAGGATCCGCTGCACGTCGAGCAGGTATCCCTCGAGCGTGTCGAGGAAGCGGCGCGTCTGCAGGTGTTTCGACGATGCACACCTATCCATGCCATCATCGTCAGCTAACGGCCCATGAATATGCTACCCCCATGGACGTACACAGAGATCCCATCGTCCTTGATGATGTACCCGATTCCATATCCCTCTGCCGCAACTGGCCCAAAGCCAAACAGCCGCAATGCAGGGTTGCCGCAGTTAGACGTGGACAGGATCGACGTGCCGAGGGTGCGCCAACCGGGATCCGTGAAGATCGCGGGCAGGGGTGGTTTGTTGTCACTGCCGGCGGAAGTGACGCTCCCCCCGGGAGATGGTGGCGCTTCCTCAGACTCCCCACTCGTTTCGCGTTCGCGTTGTATCAAGCAGTAGATCGCGTATAGATGCCTAGAGTAGTAATCAGAAATACACGCCTCTCCTTGACTAGTCACCCACCTGTCCTGGCCAAGACCCTGGCTGCAGTCCTTGGTCAACTTCACATGCCCCTGGCACGCTGTTCTTAGCGCTCCAATCTTGTCCGACAGCGACGCCTCCGAGAAAAACGTCTGATAATGATAAATTCTGAATGAGTACCCGTAATGAAACCCCGAGACACTGGACATACCTTCACAAAGTTGACAGCGTGCGGCTGCACAGTCCGAATGGCCTCCGTTCTCCCATGCAAGAAGTGCTTCGTCATCGCAGGCTCGTAAGTGCATTCGATTCTCCCTACCACGACTTCAGCCCTTCCTCACCTTCCCAAGAACACGATGAACGCACCGTACAAGCCATAATACGCCGCCTGGAACGCCATCTGCACGAACGCATCCGGGCTAAACCCATGACTCGTGATGAAATTCTTCCCGTAGCCCTTGAATTCCAGCGCCTGGCAGTCGTTCTGGCATATCAGGTCGCTCAAATGGGTCTCCGCGAACCGGATCGCCCCGCGTAGTTTAGGAAAGAGCGCCCATTCGAGCTTTTTGGGGACGGTGTCGATGATATAGCTCGGTGGGGAGACGGAGGGGGCCTTGGCGCCGCGGGGCGGCTTGTAGGACTTGGCGTGGGGGGAGAGCGGGGCATGGAAGAGGGTGGGGGCGGACGGGTTGATGGAGCGCGCGAGGAGCATGAGTCCTTCGGTGAATATGTCTGCAGCGAAACTGGAGGAATAACGAGGTTTGATGTGTGGATCACTGATAAAATAACTGCGACGACTTACCGAAGGACGGTGTGCC
Organism: Amyloporia xantha; assembly: GCA_036971615.1. NCBI lineage: Eukaryota > Fungi > Basidiomycota > Agaricomycetes > Polyporales > Adustoporiaceae > Amyloporia > Amyloporia xantha. The sequence continues at coordinate 121,774 of JAYKKR010000005.1, forward strand.
CGTCTACGCCTGTGTGTTCGAAGTTAATCCCCGCTGCTCCATCAGCACAGACGATGATCTGCAACTGAAGCCAGAGGGTATATGAGTGCCAACAACGTTCGCTCCTGCAGAAATGCCTCAGACCTTGTCATACCACCTGTTGGTACATGTGCCAACCTGCACCCCGCCATTCAGGTGGTACGTCCCACACAAGAAGTTGTTGCACAGCTCAGCCAGGTTCTCCGGCGTCGCATCGTCCAGACAGACGACAAAGAGCGCATTGTCGATGATCTGGAGACATGACTCGTTGTTGTGGTCTGTCGACAGGGCGTCCCGGAGGCTGGACCAGACTTTGCGGTTCTCGGTGGATAGGACGCCAATGGAATTGCGGGCAACCTTTGGGAAGACACGGATAAGTGAACGTCAGCGACACTGACGGCATGGTAAGCGATGCGGGCTGACCTCGTGCACAGGTAATTCATCTGCATCCTTCACGATGGCCTGGAGGTTTCGGAGAATCTCCCGTTCTGTGAGAACAGGCCGATTTTCCATGTCCAAAACATCGAACCAATCTAAATTAAGGCCAAAAGGGATGAACACATTTCGAAGTTGCATATCGTTCAAGTGAACGTACAGAACTGGCCCCTTCGGAGGACCACGATGTGTCTCGAGTCTGCATGTATCTCCATTTTGCAACCTCTCTACAAGAAGATAAGACATTCAGTACACAACTTTGCAGGGAGTAAACAGCATGTATGCGGACCTCTGTGGGGATACGGGCGGTTCCGAACAGCCTAGTGTATTGATCCATATCGAGGGGAGTCCCCCGCATAGAATCGGGCTCCAGCATGCCCGCTCGGAGATCATGGATGAATCCTAGCGATGACACGATTAGAGAAGCAGCGCGGGGCAATTGCGATCCACGATCTGGCGTTGGGTCATCCCTGCATATGTGCGGGACTTGAGCGGACTTAGTACACACCCAGGATGACGACCGCGTACGTACTCGAGAACAAAGAACGGATTGAGGGCGAGAACCACCGGGTCCGAATGCGACAGGTACGACTCGTACCTGTGGAAACAAGAGTGTGAGCCCAGAGCACGCGCCCGAGAAGTCTGGAGGCGGCCCGCACCAGAATTCTTCAATATAACTGCCCGGTCACGATATCCACGGATCCCCATGGAGCCAGCACACATTTTCAGTATATATAGCAGTGGCCGTCGGCGGCCACACTCACCTCGCTTTGTCTTCTGCGTACGCCTTCAGACGCTCCTGCCATCTGAGGCCGTCGGTGTGGAGGAAGTCCTCTACCGCCCGCCTCGTGCGCTCGTGCTCTTTCGGGTCCTGCAGGCCCTCCAGGGCAGTCAGGTAACGCTTGCAGGTGTCCTCCAATGGCGGGATCGGCAGTCGGGGGAGTTCATGCTGGCGCGCGAACGTCCGCGAGCCGGACGGGTCGGCGTCGCGCTTGGTCGCTGGGATAGGCGGGTGAGTGAGATTGAAGACGACCATGGGGGCGTGGCCTCGGGCTTACACGGTCTGGGGAACTCGCGGACTGACATGGGGGTTATATACTGAGCTCGGAAAGGACAAGCAGGCACTGGCAGTGGCTAGGGCGAACACGGGGTCGTCCAGGGCTGGAATAGCGTTACGCTAGGCAGAGTGCGGGGTAATCAAATGGGTACGTTTGATGCTGCCCCGCCTGACCCCGCGATCATCATTCTCCTTCCCCGGGCCCTTTCGCCTCTCCGCTTACTACGCTCACCGACCTCGGATCCCGGGATTGCAGTCAGCTTCAAGCTGTAACCACTGCTGCAGCTGTCAGCAAGACATGTTCGCATAGCTGCTCTGCTGGTCTTGTGAGTGCTGTCAGTCGCGGAACTCGACTGACGGTCATTTCCAATTGCGGATGTCTGTCCACGGGAGACCGCAGGAAGAAGTGAAGAGGACAGACTCGGACGGGACGGAGGATGTGTTAGAACGATGAGTTGTGGCTATAGCCAATGCCGGGTACCGGTGGACTCTCAAGTCGGCCCTTGTCGGATGGCTTTGAGCATTCGATTTCGGACGGGGTCGATAGAGTTGTTGTACAACTTGTACAAGCCAGTGTCAGTGGTCACGCAAGACGTTGTTCATGGTGTGCATTCCTGACTTCTACTGGTGAGCTATTGCTATTCATCCAAGGTGCTAAGCTGTACATATATTACCATAAACGTTACATCATGGTCATTAGCGATTTCGAAAAGACTGGTAGGGTACTGGAAATGCATCCTTCAAAATCCCGATCACTGCAGCCCCTTATAATTTCCGCTTCATGTTTTGCTCCCATCGAACTCAAGCCTTATCGCCCAAGTGTCAGCGAACAGAACAGCAAGGTCGCAGCCAGAACAGACTCCACAGATGGCCGCTTCCCGAAGATAAGCTGCGACGTGCTCTGGAGAGCCAGTACGATTGGACAAGGGTGAGGATATCAAATTGGCCTGTGCTCCAAAGTTCATACCAAGAGAAGTTATGCCATATCCGAAGTTGACCGATATCGGACTGCGTGGCAGAAGCCCTGTGCGCGATGACATCTCAGAAGGCAGGCGCCGCGGAACCATACCCGCGTTTGAAGGGGGAAGTCGATATCCAGACTGCGAAGGGGGGCCGCTGAAGAATCTCCTGACGAACAGCGCACCGCGTATGTTTGTTTCCACGATATCGAAAACATAAACATCATGGAGGATGAAACACTTACACAACTGATCTTCGCCGCCGCCCGCGGTGACAACAGCACAATGAAAATTACGAACACCACACACTTTCGCGTATACGGTTACCACCAGAAGAGCATATGCGCTTGCCTACTTTGCGTCTCGGAGCTCTACATTACAATATGTTTGTCGTCATGATGCTCCATCTCATACCTCGGCCTGGCGACGAGCGTCACCATCTCTACAGCTTCCACGAGTATCATGAATACGACGCGGGGAGGCGATCCCGTCTTAAGTCGAATACAGGAGGTGAGCGAAGCACTCACCGTGCGACAAGAACTCGGCAACGTGAAGAGAAGGTTTGGGACTGCGTACCATTTGGATCATCATTTCGCGAGCGGTGGCAGACTGCAGACTATGATTGGGTGCTGCAATGGAAGTTGCGATTGCAGAGTTTGCATAGCGCCAGTTCCGAAGAAGGACTAGCCGAACCTGGGAAGCATCTTGAAGGAGTTGATGCCATGATGCCCTCAGGATGTCTGACGGGTCGCAGCCTCGCAGCCTGGCGTCAGCTGGCCCCTGGGAGATGGCATCTCAGAACGAGCGCGTTCAATCGGGGAGAGCAGGTCGGTGCTTCCCAAGGCTATTCCGACTCCGAAAGTCCAGCAGCGGGCCTCCCCGCAATTCGGAAATGGTTGTCGAGGGCCCGGGACCAAAAATCAGTCTGAATGACTACGAGGGCATGTGTCCACGGTTGCGTCGTCCTTAGGCGAGGCAGGTTGAGAAATTGACACATCTGAACGACAATTTGAATGAGGTGGAGAAAGACGATGGCTGCATCCAATGCCATCCATGATACTATGTACCTTGCCGTGATACTGTCGGCCTTCTCAGCTCTCCCAATCAAAGCAGCGCTACTTTCGGCACTTTAGCAATGTTCGGCGTGTCTCGACTGTAGATGATGGCGATGGAGAAAAGTGACAGCGGACCAAGATGTGGCTCAGGCCGATGGCCCGACCTTGAATCTTCGTCAAGTTGAAACCCTTTCATGTGAGATTCAATGACACAGCCACGTCTTGTGCGTTTAGCCCGAGCATACGGTATGAAATGGACAAGCCATCGTGAGCAGTACTCGTGGTGGCCAGAGATAGTAGCAGCCTGTGCAAGAATTCGACAGCGCCGGTGGATAAAGTTCGAGGATTCCATACACGGTGCGCCGGGATGATTGACCGCAAGACAGGCTTTACACAGCCTACGACAGTACGAGTAGATCCAGACTTGGAGCAGCGTCGAGAGGGGGGCCACTCTGAGCTATATACCGGATGTATAAAGAGAAAAACAACCATCAGGACGATGTGCCTGATGGACTCTTGACGTCTCAACATCTGCAGGCTCACCCTTCTTCCCACACGAATTATTGATCCCGCGGCGGCGCGGTCGTTGAGACGGTTAGCCGAGCGTTGTTGACGCGTTGTTGACATGTACTTATGATCCTCTCTTTTCAAAGAGGCAAAGTGCTAACTACGGCGTGCCCAGCTGCCCCCTCTCCCGTCTCCTCCGAATACACATATACACCGTTCCCCCCGTCCTGGCCTATCTTTATGTTTTGAATAAGTGCTCTCTGTAATGCGACATGCTAAGCTTGCTGGTTTTGTCCTCCTAGTATCTATTTGCAGCGGAGCTGCCGCACTTCCCGTACGATCATGATCTTCCGCGAAGGCAATCTGTTCAATTGACATGCTGCTTGTTCTCTTCAGCCTCGGTGCGCTGCTAATCATGATGTGGTGGGTCTCTTTCCTGCACATCCCTGCAACATAGCTGACGAAGGTGAAGTGGTCCTCCTGCGGCCAGCCATGGCGCGCCGAACGACAGGCGCAGTATTCTGTCCACGACGAGCAGCCCCCTTGGCAAGAGCCGTGCGACGGATGTGAGTCGCCTGTATCTCACCTGAGTAGATCCCCCATATCATCGCGGTTCGTCGTAGGCTTCTTAGTATCATGGGCAGCATGGTTCACCCCAGCGTCACCTCTTCAACGACCTTGGTCAAGACGACCCTCTCCAAAAGCGTACAAGGGCTTCCTTACATCCATGCGACCAGCCATCCGCATCCACTCTGGCCCGAACGACAGTAACTCACACCTCGCGGATACAATCTCCAGCAGTTCAACAAGTAAGTCTCGCCACCATCCGTCTCTGCCGCGTGCTCACTCGCCACCCAGGGTGGACTACCACCGAGATAGCCACGCCCATTGTCGTCGGACTCGGTGTCGCCGCACTCGCTACGGCGCTCTTCTTCTGCTACCGCCGACGGCAGCGCACCTCGCCTTCCACTCCTCGCCACCGGCCAGAGCCTCTCCCACATTCGCGCTGGCTCTCCGCACGCCTCCACGCGCCGGGCCTGCTCTTCGGGCTCCTCCCGGGCACACAGGCCGTCCGCCCCCAGAACAACCGCGACCCGAGCTGGGAGATCGACGACATCCCGGGCCACGAGATGCAGGGCTCCTCGTCCTCCTCGTCCTCCGCCGCCCTGCTCTGGCCCGGCGGCGGGCCGTCGAGCTTCCATCCGCAGTTCGAGGAGGAGGGAGATAAGGAGGAGGGGGAGAACCGCAGCCGCGCGCCGTACGACGGCCACGCACGCGACCTGTCGAGCTCGTCGCTCCTCCGCGGCTCGCCGCTGCGCCCGAGCGTCAACCTGTCCCTCCCCCGCACCGCGGCGCCCCCTCGGCTGACGTTCCTCGAGCGCTTTACACGCTTTGGCAACGGGGTGCGCAAGAGCGCGAGCTACCGCTCCGGGCATGTGCGCCCGAAGGCCCCGGACGGCAAGTTCAAGATCGACGCGTCGCCGGACTCGCCGACGACGTTTGAGGACGCCAGTATTGGGCCGGCCTCGCGGACCTTCGTGGGCTCCTCCGCTCCTGGTACGAGCCAGCCGTCGACGAAGGTGGCCTCCGCGCTCGATATGTCGGCGACACCGGAGACGCCGCCAAAGGAGCTGGACGAGTACAGTGTACTACTCATTTCACGCGTGCCCGGTGAAGACTTCACCATCGAAAACTCTGTTGCCGATGGCACTGTGTTGAACCACTGATGTCCGCCGTCTCCATATATTTCTCTCGCCTCACTGCCTCTGAATGACACATTTCACCATCAGCCCATCAGGTTGTGTCGTGCATCTGCTCTACTTGCTTTTGTCGGGGAGGTCAACGATCCTGCCCTAGCACTAAATTTCGTACGTTGGACTGTATTCTACAACTGGACGCGCACTTCGTGTTTCTTCAGTTCTTGCGGGTAGTCGGTATTTCCTTTGCATTTAACTTATGTATTTTTTCAGAATGTTGCCCTCTTGCTCTTACCTACCCTTGTAGTACCTTCCTCAACCGTTACACAATCAACTGATCGCTGTTTAGCTCAGAAGACGCAGGGAAGGAGCACAGCTCGCGATCGTGAACAACATACAAAGACTGGATGAAATGGATTGAGAACGCAAAATGTGATAATTCTACATCGGGACATTATTTTCTAAGATTCTGCTCACGTCCCCAAATTCAATGCCGCTGGATGCGCAAAAGAAAAGAGTCCTCTAGTCGATGTCCATCTCGGGAGGCTCGTTCGCGTCCTTCTTAGCCTCGGGCTCCGGCTGCGGGTTGGGCGTTTCCTGCCCGCTCTTCGGCGTCTCGGTGCCCGCAGGCGGGTCGACCTTTGGTGGCTTGGGCTTGGGCTTGGTGAGGATGGGCGTCGCGAAATAAATGATCTCGTCCCGCTTCTTCATCACGTCAGCGCTAGTCAACACGGGGTCGACGTCCTTCGGGCGCTCCGACTGCCGCGCGACCTGGTCCTCGAGCCACTTCTGCACCGTCGCGCACTTCTCAACGATGGGCTGCTTGTCCTTCTCGTCGATGTGCGAGAAGCGCTCCTCGTTCGACGTCGCCTGTGCCATGTAGGTGTTGATTGTCTCCCGGAGCTGGCTGACGACCTTGGTCCGGTCCTCGAATTCGCGGTATCGGAACGTGATCGGGTCGCCGAGCTTCTTGAGTGCGCCTAGCCGTTCAACGTAGGCGGACTTGGTCGCGTCCTCACCCTCCTCGGTGTACAGCCAGTCCTCTGCTTCTTGCAAAGCAGCAAGGAGCTTCGTCTTCTCTTGTGACTGTACGAAGGGCGCGTAGCGCTCATCCAGTCGGCCACGAGTATCGTAGACGTACTCCTCAAGGGCGTTTTTGCGGTCCTAACAAAAGAGCATGAATCACAGCTGTGAATTCATCGAAGCTAACGCTTACCTCGGTATCCAAAACGAGTTTATCCGCTGCGTGCATCTCAGCCTCCTGCTCTTTGAGCTTCTCAAGGACAGACGGGTCCAACGAGGTTGATGCCCACACGAAAGGCACATCTTTCTTCTTCACGACTCTCTTCTTCTTCGGCGGCTCGGTCTCACCGTCCACCTGCATCGCGTCGTCCTTCTCCTCAATCTCCTCAACATATGCCTGCTCGAACGACACGATGCCGTGCAAGTTCAGCCTCGTCTTCAGCTTTACGCACGTGAGATCGCCTTTCTCGTCGGGGCCCACGTTCTTCGCCGTGAACCTCGCGATCCAGGGGTTGATCCCGCCCGGCAGCGCGCTAGGGTCCGCATACCGCGCTTCGAGGTCGAACGGATGCTTGCGGTAGAACGTGAGCACCTTCGTTGACGGGATGGTGTTTCCGTGGGGGAAGACGACGAGTTCCGTGTCTTCGTCCGCGTCGTCCGGCAGCACCTCCCACTGCACCTTGATCGAGTAGGGCGTGATGTCGTGCATGCTGAAGTCGCGCACGCGGAACACGGGCGAGAGCATCGCACATGCGAACGTCGCGCCGCGCGCGGCAGCCTCGTCCTGGTTGAGCGTCGTCGAGAGCACCTTGCCCGGGAACACGGTTTGGATCTTCGTGCGCACTGCGGGAATCCGCGTGCACCCGCCGATGAGCTCGATCGCATCGATCTGGTCGAGAGTGAGACCGGAGTCGGAGAGCGCCTGCTGCAAGGGGGCCGGAATGCGGTCGAGCACGCCAACAATGAGGTTCTCGTACTCCTCGCGCGTTAGCCGGCTAGAAGCGTCGATGTCGTTCATGATTGATTCGACGTTGAGCGGGGCTTCTGCGTTGGCGGAGAGCACTTTCTTGACTTTGTCACAGCCTGCGGCGAGACGGAAGGATGCTTTGGGGCTGGAAAGAACATCGATCTTGTACTTATCCTTGAACTCGGTGGCGAAGTGCTTGACTAGAGCATAGTCGATGTCGCGGCCACCTGCATGTCTGTCGTAGGCAGTGCTCTTGACCGTCAACTGGCCCTTGGAGAATGCCACGACCGAACATGTCGTGCTTGAGTGGCCCACATCGATGAAAACGACATGCCGGGGGTTCTCGGCCTCGGGAAGGTCAGATTTTGTGATACCGTAGCCAAGTGCCACAGCGGTAGTGTCGTTGATCAAGCGGAGGACATTGAGCCCGGCGATCTGAGCAGCATCGAGCACCGCACGCCGTTGGATATCTGTGTACCATCCGGGAACAGTAATGACAATGTCGGACACACCCGTCTTCAGCTCATTCGAAGCGATATCGCGGAGTTTTCCCAGGTACATTGCGAGTACCTGGGTTATAGAGAATGTCCGTTGCTCTCCGAGGTATTGCACCTGGATATCCAGTCAGAATGCGCACGAAATTCGGCATAATTGATCGCTGCTCACCTGAACACCGACAGTTCCTCCGGCATCGACCAAGGTTGCATTAATGAACTTCTTCTCGACTTCCTGCACCTCAGGATCCTGGAATGTGCGCCCAATAAGCCGCTTCAGACTGCCAATGGTGTTGCGGAAGTTGGAAGTCTCGAGCGTCTTGGCAGCTTCTCCGATAGCTCGCTGCTTTGGGCTAAAGGAAACTAGTGATCTGAATATGCACCATCGAGTCAGAATAAATCTATGCAATTATGCGGGGCATACGTACGGCGTAGCGCGGTTTGAGACTTCATTAACGATAATATCTATACCTCGATGTCTTGCGACACCGATCTGCACGCATACTGGTCAGTTTAATTGGCCTATTGGGATCGCATGCGGGCAGCGCACCTTGCTGTGAAGAGCACCGAGATCAACGCCGACGACGGCCATGGTGGTCTCAGAGAAAGTAGTACTTAGTGCAGAGGGTACGCGTCGATCTGGGAGCGGGTCTCTAGCTTTTACGCGCCCAAAATTTGAGTGTGCGGCGGAGGCGTGACTGGCAAATTCGGTGACCTTCTCGGCGGTTCTTTTTCCTTTCCATCGTGTTCCACACGCAACAGCCTCGCAGCGTGGATCGATATCTTACTGCACCATCAGTCGGTGGCACACACTTATCACCCGCGGCAGGACCACAGTGTGTTGCGGAAACACTCAATCTCAGAACTCACTCGCACACGGTATCACCGGTGTCATTTCGAAAGGCGAAGGTCCGACCCAAACTCAAAAAGGATTTTGTTGCCACGATACAGCTGAACGCTGCACGCCTCGATACAACTGATGTTCGCTACCATTTCTTTCTCTATACCGCACAATAAGGAAAGATCAACACAAAAACGCGACCCTAAATTTGGCCTGAAGGACCAGGAGCCGAGCCGGACACGTTGGTGGGTGTTTCGATGGGCTTCATGGCAGGGAACAGTAGCACTTCCTTGATGTCTGTCACATCATCGTCAGTACCACACGCACATCGATGACAACTCGGACGCACTTTGCGAGTCGGTCAAGAACATGACTAGACGATCTATACCAATTCCCCAACCTCCCGTTGGAGGCAGGCCGTGTTCTAGACTGTAGTAGATCATGAGCCGCAGACCTCGTGAGCGAGTTCGAACCAAACACGTACGCGTCGACGAAAGTCTCATCGATACCTTGTGCCTCATCATCGCCCTGCTCCTTCTGTCTCGACTGTATAATTACTGCGGCATCAGCAAAGATCCGGCGACGAGCATCGTAGTACCGACCTGCTCCTCGAACCGCAATCGCTGCTCGAATGGGTCATTGAGCTCAGTGTATGCGTTGCAGAACTCTTTGCCACACATGAAACCCTCAAATCGTTCGCACAGGCCAGGCCGCGAGCGATGCCACTTAGCTAGCGGCGACATGACTTGTGGGTGGCCGACTAGTTTATAATAGGTCAGATGTATGCTATTGATGATTTCCTCGGCATAACGTACCGATGAAAGAAGGTGAGATACAGAGGGGCTCGATGAATTCGCCAACGAGCTGGTGATGATGTTAGCTAGTGAAAAAGATTGACATTAGTGTCCCTCACCTTGTCCAAGAGACGGGCATTCGTCCGAGGCTCGCTGCACTCCACGTTATGCTACGATAGGGGTCAGCTTTTCTCGCGATGCCGACTGGGATCGCAATCACCTTCTTGCAGATATCGCGCAGGAACTTGTTCGCCTCCTCAGTATGCAACGTCTCGCCCGGCGGGAACTTGACACCCAACTTCTCCTCCAGCGTCTCAATCATGTCATACCTCTTCCAAGGCCTCTTGAACTCGAGCTCATACACCTTGTCGCTCTCCTTGCCCTCGGGGTGGAATGTCAACGTTGTCTTTCCATTGGTGAGATACTTCACCATCCCCTCCAGCAAGCTCTCCGTCAGATCCATGATGTCGTACATGTCCGCGTACGCCATGTAGAACTCGCAGATCGTGAATTCAGGATTGTGCGTCAAATCGATGCCCTCGTTCCGGAATACACGCCCAATCTCGTACACGCGATCCAGCCCGCCCACCACAAGCTGCTTCAGATACAGCTCTGGCGCAACACGCAGATACAGATCGAGGTCCAAGTCGTTGTGGTGCGTGATGAATGGTTTCGCGGTCGCTCCTCCCGCGATCATACTCGTCATGGGGGTCTCGACCTCGAGGAAACCGAGGTTGTCGAGGAAGCGGCGCACGTAGTTGATGATGCGGCTGCGCGTGATGAAGATGCGGCGCGTGTCCTGCGAGAGTATGAGGTCGAGGTAGCGCTTTCTGTAACGCGTTTCTTGGTCCTTGAGGCCGAAGTGCTCAGAGGGGAGCTGGTGGAGGTTGGGGGCGAGGAGAATCACTTCGGAGGGAGCGATAGAAAGTTCGCCCTTCTTGGTACGTGTAGGTGTGCCGACGACACCTACAATGTCACCGCGGCGGAAACTGTCGTGGGTTGATATGAATGCTTCTGGGTCCTTTGCATCTCTACGCAGCTTGTCAGAGATTGAGATGACAGATACAAACGGAATACTAAAACTGACTGTTTATTCGCCATAATCTGGACCTTCTGCCCCTCGCCATGTAGATCATAAAATCGGAGAGCCTTCGACGACTCCCGGGCAGTGTGGATCCGACCAGCTATGCATTCAACGACACCCTGTAGCTTCTCCCCTGGCGTGATCTTTCCCTCTTCACCATACTTCTTAATATAGTACGGGATAGAGATCGATACATCGAACTTGTGCGGGTAGGGATTTGGTGACTGTGTCTCCCGGAGCTTTTGAATATGACGCGACCGAAGCTCGAAGTATTGCTAGACATGGAGAGAGCTATCAGTGTAAATCCATGGGCATTTCGAGCCGAGTCATCGACCTAAATAGAAACAAGCCGATATCGAGGAGAGTATAATACTGGATATTTCTTTGGATAGAACACTAAGCTTCTGAAAACGGAAGGGAGCTAGACACAAGCCTCCGAGAAGCGAGGGCTACAAATGCCTAGGGTCACAACGGCTCCCGTAGAGACCTTCCTTCACGAGTCCACTGTTATCACAACTCCATCCATGAAGCACCTTCCGGTGCAATGGAATCTCTACGACGACGGGCGAATGTACGAAACCTATAACTCACGTTAGGGCTGAGATCGGCCTCATTGGTAGCGGCTGCCTTAGATTCAGCAGGTTTCGGCGCAGCAGCGGCTTTCTCTGCCTTCTTCGCCTCCTTTTCCCTCTGCTTTTCTCGCCTCTTCAGCTCCCTGATCGCGTCGACATCGGTCAAGAGCAGTCAAGAAAACGTAGTAAAAACTCGGACACACTGCTTGGAGATCATCTCGCCTGTCACAGGGTCCTTGTGCGTCCCAGCATTCTCTGTAGCCATATTTCTGACAAGCCTCGGTGGACTGATGAATTTTCTATGCAGCAGGAGGGGTCGTGTGGCTGATCTGCATAGAATCAACCTGAGCATTCACTTTTTATGTAACCCTTCGAGTCACGATTGGGTTATCGGGTTGCGATCGTATACGGGAGGAATGGCTTATGTAAATTCAAGTGCGAGGTTAAATTCCCACGAGAAACCGCCGGCAATCGAGTTTTCGGAGTGTGAAAGTGTACATCAAACTCCGCCTGCCGTCGACCTCTGGGCGCCTCTTTACATCGCTTGCCGGGTGCCAATACCTGACCACTCGACACACGAGATCCTCAGCAACTGCCTCCACGCCCAGCATGTCCTCCAACGACGAGTACTCGGACGAAGACGCTGCCGAGTTCTACGATGAGGATGATGAAATGGATGAGGGTGATGATGGTAAGTTCGCTCACTGCTCTCTCAGCCCAGTTTGCTGATAAAGACGCAGGATCAGCCTCAGAGATGGAGCTCGATGACCTGAACGACTTCAACGACCCTGGTGAACCGCGCCGCAAGGTGTACGAGGTCGACTACGAGCCCTTGAGCCAGGGTGACGTTGAGAAGCTCATGAAAGCGGACATTCAATACATTAGCAGCATCTTCGGCGTCGAAGTGAGTATCTTCCCAGTCAATCCTGCCTTCACCATGTACCTATTACCAATCTTTCTGTAGGAGGATATAGCGTCTTTGATGCTGCGGTGGATCAATTGGAACAGGGAAAGGCTCATTGAGAAATATATGGACAATGCCAGTGCGGTGAATACAGCGGCAGGTATCGCCGTGCCCGAGAAGGCGCCCGAGCGCCCTCCGCCTGCTGGGCGCTCGCAATCCTCCAGCTCCCGTTCTACTTTGATAGGTCCTCGTCGGACCAGCCGGCGCACCGCCCCCGACCCGCCTAAATCTAGCAAGACCAAGATCCTCGAGCGGGTCACTCCCCCGATAGAGGAATCCAAGTTTGTCTGCCCCATTTGTTTCGACGAAACCCAGATAGCGACTCTTGCCTTGTCATGCGACCACAAGTTCTGCAAGTCTTGTTGGCGAGAATACATCGTCAGCAAAGTCCGCACCGAGGCGGAAAGTTTGATCACATGCATGGCCGAGGACTGCTCGCTCGTCGCCACCGACCGTTTCGTCCACGAAACACTGGCAGAAGACAAGGACACTTGGGACCGCTTCCAAGAGCTCCTTGTGAGGCACTTTGTCTCTGCCATGCCGAGCCTCAAGTATTGTCCTTACCCAGGGTGCACGTACACTGTCTCATGTCCCTCCGGCGTATCCAAGTCTGCTTTGTCGACCACTGTTCCAATTGTCACTTGTGGTGCCTCAGCCTATCACAGGTTTTGTTTTGGTTGCAACATCGATAGCGACCATAGACCAGTTATATGCGCTGTCGCCAAGATGTGGTTGCAGAAGTGCCATGACGACAGCGAGACCGCTAATTGGATCAAGAGTAACACCAAGGAGTGCAGTAAGTGTCAAAGTACAATAGAGAAGAATGGCGGCTGCAAGTAAGGGCCATACGTGTCGTTTGTCATCAATCCCTTAACTGATTTGTTGTGCTAGCCACATGACATGTAAGAAGTGCAAATATGAATTCTGCTGGGTCTGCATGGGTGAGTCGATACGATAGGTTTCATGTATACGCACATAATGGCTGAGATTTCCTAGGTCCATGGACCGAGCACGGTACTGCTTGGTACAACTGCAACCGATATGACGAGAAGGCTAGTATTGATGCCCGTGATGCCCAATCCAAGAGTCGTGCATCTCTGGAACGTTACCTCCACGTATGTTCCCCGTGACTATAGTCGTTTCCCCTCATCTCACCTCTGCATTAGTACTACAATCGCTGGGCCAATCATGAGCAGTCGAAGAAGTTATCTGTCGAATTGTACGCTAAGACAGAGAAGAAGATGGAAGAGATGCAGGTTACCTCAGAGCTTTCTTGGATTGAGGTACAGTTCATGAAGAAGGCCGTGGACGAAGTGATCAAGTGTCGTACGACGCTCATGTGGACATACGGCATGGCATATTACCTTGAGAGGGGCAATGAGAAAGAATTGTTTGAAGACAATCAACGGTACGTATCTTATATGTAAAGTCTATCCATTACTCAAGTTGCTGATTCGTTTCTCGACAGTGATTTGGAGCGCGCTGTCGAAGAGTTATCCGAGTTGATTGAGTCTCCGATCGATCCTGAGGTGATCAAGATGTTGCGCCAGAGGGTGACAGACAAGACGGTCAGTAGTGCACATTTACGTTACTGCAGACGGATTCTGACGTTCTATATCACTCAGGTCTACGTCCAGAAGCGAAATGAGATCGTTCTCGAGGACACGGCGAAGGGCTTCATGGAACGTCGCTGGAAGTGGAACATGCCTGTCGATGGGTACGACTAAGTTCCAGTTCTGCGCTATTCCAATTCTCCTGGTCTCCTTTGTGTTTTCTCCTCCATCTACCCGAATCGCTATCCCTGCCCCGCTGTCCTATACCATATCATCTATCTCTCGCCGCGTTCTTCCACATCCTAGTCGAACGACGTTGGGTCCTCATCCAATTTTACCTATAAACCACGGCATATGTATACGGACCGTACACCTGTAGCTCCTGTTGTAGTCAATTGATTCATAGCTGATCGCAATTCCATGTTCATGTATATTTCGTGGGTATGCAATAAGTACAGTTTCGCTGGCGACTAGAATATGTACCACTATGACTCCCGACGTACCGTGTAACATACACCATGACGTTCTCGTATGCCAAGACGAAACCACATCTATCTTTGACTTGAATACTTTGAAAATGCGGGTCTGCAGCTGCAAGGAAGTACCATTGCGCCCGATGTCTTGAAAGGCTGTCGACTGTCTTTGTCATGCTTTTTCGAGATGACAAAGTCTGCTGTGACTAATTCCAGATGCAGCACACATTGACGGGCCAGCGGGAGTTGTCTATCAAAGGCGGTGCAGAGCTGGTAATATCGGGCGTAAGTGTCATCAGCCTCATAACTTCGTGCACCCGTCATCGTGACGAATCGTCATGAACTTGGAAGGGCCCAGGGTTGAGACTTGCCATAATGGCTATATATCAAAGGCCGTGATAGATAGAGTGCGCGCACCTCACAATTACCTGGGAACCGGAACAGCATTCAGAATTCGGCAGCACATAAAAAGCACTTTATGGAAGAAAACCCTGAGTACTTGCAGAACGCAGTGTAGCCCGGCAAGTCCTTGCAGTGAGACGGAGACTTGCCTATGCCAGCATGCACCGCGTTCCCGAGTCATTTTTCGACAGTGCTACCCATAGAATAGGCCAAGTTAACATAGCCATGTATCCGAGACGTGCACCCACATAGCTTTCATGTCAAAAGGCAAGTCATCAGCGACGGGACGGGAGACAACGATTTTACAGTAACTTCAACTTGACAAGTTGTTGTGTGAGACCTATCCCACGCACCACGTGATCATACAGAGGCTCCGCCCCCGAGGCGCAGTCGCGGCACACATCTCTCCTGCTGACCACCATCATCGTGCGTATAAAGTCCACAGCCTCTACATCGCTCGTTCACAGTTTCGTATCCTACCAGATCTCCCTTTAAGCCTCCTTTTTTTCACACCAGTCTTCTCTTCGACCCCGAATTTACATGCGATTGAGCACATATCCGCTCCTGCTAGCGGGCGCCAGTTTGGGTGAGTGCTGCGGAACCTATTTCTCACCATCGATGCTGAACCCCTTTTCGTGAAGCTGCCCAGCAGGCAGCGGCAGTCCCTGTTCGTGTTTTAGTCGTTAGCTCTCACCAAGAAGTATCGACGAACGGTCGTGGACCGCTCGCGGTTGTCAAGAGTCACAATGGCATGCACTATGCAGACGTCGATGCGAAGGCAGCGCCCCACCACGGCGAGATGAAGATGTTCTGGGATCCAGCAGAGCCCGTCCGGGGCGTCACTGTGCCCGCTCACCACTGCGGCAAGTCCTTCCGCGACAAAGCCATGTTATTGTCGAACAAGATCTTCGGCTTCCCCAAGATGAACGCGCTTGGGATGCATGCAGAACACCAACCCCACATCACCGGTGCCTCTCCCATGGCTCACGAAGAAACTCCTGACAACAACAGAGTGAACATCTTGCCGTTCATCGGGACCCCTAATGAATTCGGCGCTCGCCCCGCCAGACCCGTTCCCTACGCCGCGCAGGAGAACAAGATGACGCAGGCTCATGGTCCGGGAGCCAGGCCGGAGATGGGCCCTGTGCGCATTGTGCACATGAACGAGCAGGACGGGGGCAGATTGCGCTTCCGCCGCCACCGTGGGCCGTTCCTGCGCCGCCTTCATTTCGCCCTCATGGCGCTCGGGCCGTGGGAGGGACGTGCAGTCGCATTTGTTCTCGGTGAGTCTCGTGTATTCTGTGACATTCGGCAGTTTGACTGACGATGGGGCCTAGGGTGTGGTATTGGTGTTCTCTTACGCACTCTGTGGGTTATGGGCATCGTCATGGTGCGCGCATTCAGCGGCCGACGAGGCGAGGAGACGGAGGTGCCTGAAACAGTGTTTGTCATGGATGAGGATGCCGAAGAAATTCTCGTCCCGCCGCCCCAGTACACCACGAAGATCACCATCCTGCCGCCGCCGGAGTACGTAGACGAGAAGGCTACTCTGGTCGTAGAGGACGAGTCCGCACCGCACGCGTAGGACAACCCTCAGTAGATCTCGACCGACAGTATTCCCCACTGTCCGCACTGAATTACGATTCCCTCGGCCTTCCCCGTTCCGGTTTCGCTCACCATATTTGCCGGTAGCATTTTGTTGTAATACTCCTTTGGACTCTAGTCTCTCGGTTTGACCCTCGCCTCCCGCCACCAGGTGGCGGGACGCTACGTACTACGTATCCGGCTACCATGAAATCATACACATATACGTCCACTTGTCTGTGTCTGCTGATACGACTCAGGAATACATTGTCTTTTCGTTGACTCTATCTATTTGTTTATCCCCGAATACGGCTCGTGCAGGAGGTGAGTATGGAAACGGCGGATATTCTGTTAGTCTATGATTGTGTATTCAGTCCGTGAGGGCTTGTTGTCGCGCCCTATAGTGTCTGGTTGAGCCGTTCAGGTTTATCTAGGCTCTGACTGAGTACATTCAAACGCTGTTTTATACGCATGCATCAACACTCTGTCTATATATGCTGCTTTTTTCACTTATGCACACTTAGTCTGGCTCAACCTAGCTGATGCAACGCTCGTGGTCTTGGACTGCATATTCCGCTCACACGACGAGCACACACTCTGCATCTCTCTGTCACAAGATTGGCGAAACCGTATGCGAATTTTTAGTCTGAGGTCGAGAAACGTTATAGCGCGCTGTGCTTCACCATATCAAAATTTAATGGCCTCATCGTCAGGAATACTCTGTCGTCAATCTTATCAAGTTACACTATTTCTGATATATATCCCCATTCTGCACCGTCGCACACTTGTCATCGCGAAGAGATCTCGCTGGGATCACTCTCCAGAAGACAATAGAAGGGCTCGCAGGCCGGGGAACAGTGTATTGATCAATCGCCGCTAACAGCGTCCAACAGCCGCGCTGCCGCCAGCGCCGAGCTTAGACTTGGTGTTCTCCCCCGATTATCTAGGACGAGTATGTTCGTGGTGTAGGGGATAGAGAAATCAAGTTCTGGTCGCTGCGCCCGTCAGCGGTGCTAGTGAGCGCGTTTATTGGTGAGTGGCGGGTTTCATGGGCATTGGGCGCGCGGGAGTGCAGGTGCAAGGATACTGAATGCAATTCTGCCAGAACGGTGGCTGTATGCGTGGCATAGAACAGTGTTGGGTGTATATACGTTCGCTGGGTAAGCTGTCCGCCAGATCGTTGCAATTGCTCGGCTGCGAGGGGCCGAATAGTGTGTGTGTGTGGGGGGGGGGGTTCAATATTATCTGTAGCCAGCGTCGCGCGCAGGGTCATGACGCTCGACTATACCAGTCTGACTGCATATGCCATGGACGAGGATGGATAAAGTGGTGGCATGTTCGTTTGAGATGATTGTGGAGACCCAGGTCCCAGACAGACCGGGTTCCTAGTCTCGTGGTGCGGTGACAGCGTATGTCAAATTCGTCAATTGCAATGACTATCCTCTCATGCAGGCACCCAGAATGCGACTTACCGTTTACATCTCGCAGCAGGCCGAGGTGCGATAGGGCCCGGGGATCGAGCCCTCTCAGGAAAATGAGTAGTTGACCCCCCGCGGTAGGTTCACCCCGCGACTACGCTACGTCAGTTACTCGGGGAGTCTCTGGTCTTGGCAAGGGTAGCATCGGGGCAGGATAAGCAGCTTAACCAGCCATCGGAACCGCCAATTCGGGACGCGCAGACCCGATCGTAATCGCGCTTTACTGGGCGCACCCTGCAATAATGTAAAACCGCATTTCATTTTCGCCCGTAAAATGGCTGACCTGCAGTCGGGCCCCTGGATCCTCCACCCTAGGCTGACCGTGTCCGTACACACAGCGGTCTGTCCGCCGCCTGCGGTCCCCCTTGCTGCCTCCCGTCCACCACCCTTGCCCGCTCGTATCTCCTCGTACGCCTGGCCTTGGTGACGACGAATAGGGGGCCGTCGAACAATGCTTCGCCTGACGTCTGATCACTTTCCTGTTTGTGAGTACCATCTCCATTCCCGTTGCTCTCTGCTGATCTGGACCCCCAGTCGTCCCATTCGGTGTCATCGGGTATGCCATCCTCTCGCCGCAATTATCCGTAATGCTGACCCTTCACCTGCAGATTCTACCGCTACCTGTGGTACCTCATCCGTATCGCCGCCGCCCTTGCCTACCGCCCCGTACCCCTCCCCGAAAACCCGACCTACCTCGCCTGCGAAGATGTCACCATCATCGTCCCCACCATCGACGCGGGCGAAGAGTTCAAAGAGGCCGCCCACAGCTGGCTCGCCGGGTCGCCGAAAGAGATCCTCATCATCACCGAGGAAAGGATGCTCGCCCCGCTGCAGGAGCTCGCCGCCGCCGTCGACCCGGCGCGCATCCGCGTGCTGACCGTGCCCTACGCGAACAAGCGCCTCCAGATGGCGCACGGGATCCGGCACACGACGACGGACATCGTCGTCTTCGCGGACGACGATGCGATCTGGCCGCCGACGCTCCTGCCGTACGTCCTCGCATGCTTCGAGGACCAGCGCGTCGGCGGCGTCGGCACGTCGCAGCGCGTGCAGCCGGTCGGGGCGCGCATGACGGTCTGGGAGGTGCTCGCTGCGTTCCGGCTGTCGATCCGCAACATCGAGATCGCAGCGTCGACGCACATCGACGGCGGCATCCCGTGCCTGTCGGGGCGCACGGCTGCGTACCGCACCGTCATCCTGAAGGACCCCGAGTTCCTGCACGGCTTCACGCACGACTACTGGCTCGGGCGGTACCAGCTGAACTCGGGCGACGACAAGTTCCTCACGCGGTGGATGGTCAGCCACGGCTGGGCGACGTACGTGCAGTGCTGCAGGGAGGCAGAGCTGCTGAGCACGATGAAGCCGAATTGGCGGTTCTTGAAGCAGGTGCTGCGGTGGACGCGGAATACGTGGCGCTCGGATCTGCGTTCGCTGTTCATGGAGAGGCATATATGGACGGCGCATCCGTACGTTGCATACACGATGGTGCGCCCTTTGCCTTTTGCATGTCTCCGCTCCCATAATAGTTTTGGCTAGGTGGACAAAATATTCAACCCCTTCACCCTCCTCTCCGGACCTGCTCTGGTCGCATACATTATCTACAAAAGCACGATACCGGTTGCTGACGGCGGGTATCATCTCCCTGCATGGTGTGCTCACTTATTTCCCATCCCTCTTCAGTTGCTCAAACGCACGTCTTGAATCTGCAGGAACGTCGTCGTGAGCTACTTCGTCTGGCTGCTCGCGACGCGCACAGCGAAGCTCCTCCCGCACCTCTGGTACCGCCCGCAGGACATCGTCTACGTCCCCGCGTTCATCGCCTTCGGGTACTACTTCGCGGTGATGAAGATATACGCGCTGCTCACGCTGCACGAGGTGCGCACCGCGTCGTTCTCCGCACATTGCACCGAGGTCTGACGCATATGTACTTTTGTAGACCGCGTGGGGGACGCGTGCCGGCATCGGCGACCCGACTGCCGCCACCGCCGCCGCAGACAGCAGAAGCCCAGGTAAGAGCCCTGAAAAGGCGCACGTGGGTAGTAGGTTCCCGTTCCCGTCGCGCGCACAGGCATACGAGGAGCTGGAGATGCAAACACGGACAGAGTATGTGTAGACTTGCTGCACGAGCTTCCTTGCCGGCTCTGCTTCGGCTTGTGCTCGCTGCTTGTGCTCGACTCGGATGCTACTACCCACCTCGTCTGTCTCGGCTGCCTAGATTGGACTGTTCTGCTCCCTGCATTCTGGCCTGCTTTATTCCACAATCAGCCAGTGTATACACACGCATGTATCGTTACGCCATCTACGCGATTAATATCTATTACATTTACTAGTGTCAGATACCTGGATCTACACGGTAGAATAGCTCTTGCATATCGATATATATCATCGAGGAGCATAGGCATGCTTAACCTCTTGTTTGCACCTCCCGGCACTCAGGATCAAATTTGACATATTTTTGAAAAGAGAATATAGCACGAGTCAGTACATTAAGGCCTTGCTCTTCTTGATGTTGGTCATCCACTGGCACGTCGTCCTAGTTCGCGTGGCAGATCGGCCACAAAAGGCGGATTCATTCCGCGCACAGTACTGGTATGCCATTCATGAACTAATGCTACATTTTGTTTGTGTCACTCTACTACATCAGATGCTGCAGCTGCTCTACCACACTACCAGGAAACCTGCAAGGATAACATATTCAATCATCACACCACCTCCGAGCATTCTGGAACAGCCTGAACCACGGTCCTGTACCTCCCCACGAGTCCACGAACTCAGATGGGTACCAGCTATTGCACTCTAGCCTCGTTACGCGCTCCGGGTGAGGCATCAGTGCAAGGATACGCCCGTTTGGTGTCTGCACGCCCGTGATCCCACCAGGACTGCCGTTGGGGTTGAGGGGATAGACTTCCGTCGGCACACCGTGAGAGTCAACGTATCGTACCGCGACCAGACCTTGTGATTCGAGCGACGTCTGACTGTCCTGGCTGCGGAACGAAACACGGCCCTCACCATGCGCCACGGCCACTGGCAGCTTCGAGCCCGCCATGTCGCGCAGGAACACAGAGCTGCTCCTAACGCTCCCAGGCACGATCTCCACCATGCACACTCGCCCCTCGAACCGCTCACTGCGGTTTTGCTTGAAGTCCGGCCATGCCTCCGCGCCAGGAATGATCTCGCGCAGGTGGCTCATGAACTGGCAGCCGTTGCAGACGCCCAGGGCAAATGTGTCCTCGCGTTGGAAGAACGTCGAGAACTCGGTTCGCGCGATGTCGTTCAGGAGCACAGAATTAGCCCAGCCCTTTCCTGCGCCGAGTACGTCACCGTATGAGAAGCCTCCGCAGGCGGCCATGCCACGGAAGTCAGAGAGGGAAATCGACCCGTTCAAAATGTCGGACATGTGAACGTCAATAGCGTCGAAGCCAGCCGCAGTGAATGCCCACGCCATTTCCAATTGGCCGTTGACACCCTGTTCTCGCAGAATGGCGACCTTAGGTCTGTTCGAGAGACTTGGAACAGGCTGGTAGGTGAACGAGAGGTCGTAAAAGAGCCCTCTGTGCGCGTCGTCAGCGATCAAACCGTATTCCTCCTTTGCACATTGAGGGTTGTCCCGCAGTGATTGCATTCGGAAGGAAGTCTCTGCCCAGGCTTCTTGTAATTGAGCACGGGTGCTGGAAAACAGCACAGAGCCGTCGTATTCGATGACGACGGATTGACTAGTTAAGCCATCACCCACACGGCCGATACAATGTATAGATGACGACGGGAAACCCACTTGCTCGAAGATGGTGCATAGACGATCTAGATGCGCTTTGCGGACCTGGATAACAGCGCCGAGCTCTTCGTTGAACAGACCTGCTATGGGATCGCTGCCATGCGGGGCATCTTGAAGGGAGATCTGAATGCCTGCACGGCCAGCGAAAGACATCTCGGCAAGGGTCGTGAACAGGCCACCATCAGATCTATCGTGGTACGCAAGGACTATCTCCGGCGCTTGCGCCTTGATGACCTGACAGCCGATGAAGAACGCCTTGAGTTGCAGAGGATCATGGACGTCAGGAGCCTCAGAACCAATCTCCTTGAAGACTTGGGCAAGTGCGGATCCGCCAAGACGAGTTTTACCTCCCGCGAGGTCGAAGAACACGAGAACGGTAGGTTCACCTAGGTCTGTCCTGAGTTGAGGCGTCCATGTGGCATTGACATTCTCGACCCTGCTGAATGCAGTAACGATGAGAGACAGCGGCGAGCTGACTTCACGTTGCTCGTCCCCGCTCCTCCACTTCATCGACATGGACATGGAGTCTTTCCCCACGGGAATACCCACGCCTAGTGCAGGACACAGCTCCATACCGACTGCTTTGACAGCAGCATAGAGTGCGGATCCCTCGCCGGCTTTCGACGCAGCGCACATCCAGTTCGCGCTGAGTTTAACCCGTCCCAAGTCACCTATATGAGCCGCAGTCAGGTTGAGCAGAGACTCAGCTACAGCCATGCGTGCAGAAGCTGCAGGATTGAGCAACGCGACAGGTGTCCTTTCACCCATTGCCATAGCCTCTCCGTATGGCACATTGAAGCCATAGGAAGCCTGGGTGACTGCAACATCTGCTACGGGGACCTGCCAGGGTCCGACCATCTGATCGCGAGTAACAAGCCCTGTGATGGTGCGATCGCCGATGGTGATCAGGAAGGACTTGGAGCCTACTGATGGAAGACGAAGGACGCGATGCGCAGCCAGGCTGATTCGGTCTGAAATCGATGCCGAGGGTACGTATTGGGACAGGGAAGTATCGAACAATTTGTGCACTATCTTTCTGGTAGTGTCAGAACGTCGCATGCGAGGAGGCTTGCCAAACAGCGTGGACATCTTGAGTCGGATGACGTTGTTGTTGAAGAGGCGGTCTGTGACAACGAGCTCTTGCTCTGCTGTCGCAACTCCAACAATAGAGAATGGACACCGCTCTCGTGTGGCCAATGCACTGAACTCGGCTGCCCTGTCTGGGGATATCGCCAGGACGTACCGCTCCTGACTCTCGTTGCACCAGATCTCCATAGGAGACATACTAGAATCGGCGACAAGCACGTCCCTGATCTCAAAGGTGGCTCCTAGGTCAGAGTCATGCACCAGCTCAGGCAGGGCGTTCGACAGCCCACCTGCGCCGACATCATGAATCGACTGGACCGGATTGCTTTCCCCCAGGTTGACGCACGCATCAATCACCTGCTGGCACCGCCTCTGCATCTCTGCATTATCTCTCTGCACGCTCGCAAAGTCCAGTTCTGCAGAACCTGCACCCGACACCTGGCTGCTTGCAGCGCCCCCGCCCAAGCCTATAAGCAGCCCGGGCCCGCCAAGGACGACAATCTTCGCCCCGGGTGAGATCCTCGACTTCATTGCGAACGCGGGGCGAACGTTGCCCAAGCCACCCGCGATCATAATTGGCTTGTGGTACCCCCGTACTTCTGTCTCGCCCTCTTCACCGGTAGGCACGCGTTCTGCAAACGTGCGGAAATACCCCGCAAGCGCGGGCCGCCCGAACTCGTTGTTGAATGCGGCTGCGCCGAGTGGGCCCTCGATCATGATGTCAAGTGCGGAGGCGATGTGCGATGGTCGCCCGAAGTCTGCCTCCCAAGGTTGCTCGTATCCAGGGATGAGCAGATTTGAGACAGTGAAGCCGGCGAGACCTGCTTTAGGCTTCGAACCGCGTCCAACTGCACCTTCGTCTCTGATCTCCCCTCCCGAACCAGTGGCAGCTCCAGGATAAGGCGAAACTGCTGTCGGGTGATTATGTGTCTCCACCTTCACGAGAATTGGCATGTCTTCCAGTTTCGACGCATACAGCGGTGCATTCGAAGAAACGTACGAGACGCCAAATCTTGGGGCGGAGTGGCCTTCCAGAACGGCGGCGTTGTCTGAGTAAGCAGAGATAGTCCCTGTGCCGCACAGGTTTTCTGTATTCCGGATCATCTGGAAGAGAGAGGCATCCTGAGGTTCCCCGTCGACAGTCCATGATGCATTGAAGATCTTGTGCCTGCAATGCTCGGAGTTCACCTGCGCAAACATGAAGAGCTCTGCATCGGTTGGATTGCGATTGATCGGAGAAGCTCCAGACACGAACGCATCCACCAAATAGTCGATCTCATCGGACGAGAGCGCTAGACCCAGGGTCTTATTCGCAGCGACTAATCTCTCGCGGGCAGTTTGTCCATCGACATGACCAGACAGGACGTCCACGGTCACCAGAGGACTCGCATCCTTGTGTTCGAAAATTAGATCGGGGTTAGGCCGACTGAACTGGAGCACTTGAGTCATGCGATCATGGATGAGATCGGAGAACGATGAGACATCTTCCGCCGTCACAATGGCCTCGGTGCTCTGGAAGACGAATAGGACACCACGCTCGATTCGCCTAACGATGCTCTTGAGACCGCATATAGCGGCAATATCTGTAGCCTTGCTTGACCACGGTGAGATGGAGCCCGCCCTGGGAAGAACATACACAACATTCTTCCCCTCACGCAATGCGTCCGTGGTATTGGGAAGGGTGACATCGTCGCCATACTGGAGCAGTCGGTTCAGTATCGCCCTTGGTCGCGAAGTGGAGATCTGAAGGGTCTCATCAGAGGAATCAATGAGGTGAACATAGACTGCATCGACGGAGGTGATCTTCGGACATCGCTGTTGGATGTTCTTTAAAAGGATATCCCGCCTGGTGCGAGAGAAAGAAGAAGTCCCGTATAGCTCCAGCATATCTATATCAAAAATGAGAGGCCGAAATTCAGCATTGATAACAGGGCATCACAAATTGATCACACGAACTGGAGTGCAATGCTGGCTTTCCACAAACCCGATGGGCCAGGGCGCACTTGGGACGGTCTCAGGGACTTGCCCGTTATAAGCTGTATGGTATCTTCGTTAGACAAAGCTTACCATACGATTATCAGCATCAAACTCACCAATGGTCGGAAGGGCAGGCAGCCGATGGAGAGAAAACACTCTGCTAAAGGTCCACATCGTGCTCGATCATAGGATAGTGAATTTTTTGAGTCAAGAGCATTCAAAATCTTATCTTATCTGATAACTCTTACCCCGATCATTTGAACTCTTCCGAGATCAGCTCATGCGTCGACTATTTCTCTTTAAGTCGGCCACAACCAGCACTCCAATCTGTTTCAGTTCTGACCCAGAGTAAAGCATACGTATATACTTACTTCAACTATGATATCGACTAGGTCCCTCCTGCCTGAATTGTTCCCTCGACCCTCGAATATTTCTCAATGCGTACTGATTGTCGGCAAGTCATTTACTTACTCAAGGCAACAGAACGAGCTTCAGGACATTCAGATTCACTTGCTGAACTACTGCACTTTGATTGTCGACAAAATTGATGATGTCTATGAACCTATTTGCCTGACTTTCGCGACCGCTCATCCTTTGGATATTTACAGTATGCTCTGCTACAGGCAAGTGATCTGGTGACTGCGTTGGCTGTCTCACCAGTAAAACGAAGGTGAATGACGGATCTTGTATGAATTTCTAACAGGCGGAGAGTCAAAAAAGGCCCCATCGCATCCGTGATAGGGCTTCTTCTCCCTGACCCTGTACATCAACCAGACGACGTCGGCAAGCAGTGGTTCCTTCGATATTTACGAAGAATATCAACTGCTCCGAAGTATTCGAGGTGATCACACCTGTTGTTTACATTCGAAGCTTAGCGGTTTCCTTCTGCAGGGAAAAGGGGACGACTTTGAATAGGCAAACCGAGTTGGAAAACTAGATATCGGACTATAGGCTCGCTGATTCTCGAGAGTATGTGCTGGGTTCTGTTCAATCCTTCGAAACGCGAGGTTAACAACGAGAAAAATAATCCAAGGCTCTTATTGAACAGAATCCTCAAAGGGCCTTATGTGCACCTTCAGAAGACGCCTCTTCGCTCGTATCTACTGTTCAAGCAACGGGTACACCGAACGTATATGCGAAGGCCGTTCGGTGGTGGGATTACTATGTCATCGATTCCGATTTCCTGAATGAGCCAGCTATCAAGGTAGAGCTTTGACTATATCATCCTGTCCGCCATGTCCTGCGGAAGTCATTCCGAGTATCGAGGCTGGGTCACGGTTATATCACCGCCGTTGTATTCCATTCGTAGTCTCCGGCACTCGCTCCTTCAGTCCGGAAGTGCATGCCTGATGGGCATCCCCCCCCAGCACTCTCAGAACGGTGAGAGCCAGCAGGGCTTCGCACTCGAAGCAGAACCACAGGCCGGAGGAGTGTGGATAGATGAGCGATGGGCGAGCGCTGAGCAGACAAATGACCTGCCTTCTCACCTCCTTCCGTTCAGATTTTGGGCAATCAGGTATAAGCATACATCATCATACATCATCTCATGACGAACCCTGATCAGCGGCCACCCGATGAGTCGTATACGCCACACATCGCGGTAACTTCCTACCAGTTCCCGCAGCGATTCGGCCTCTGTAGGATCCGTCTCTCTGGTGAGGGATGAATAGTTCTGGATTTCCATCTCCATCCGACGTGGAAGATATGACCCAGCTGCGTGCTACACCTCGCAGCAGCTGATCAGCATGCTGTGCATATGCGTGGATGCACAACTGCCCAGTCGACGCAATCATACTGTAACGCATGTCGTCCGCGCATCTTCAGCAAGGCGTTCCGCGTCACCGCAGGCCGATTTGAAGCTTCAGTCGGTGGGCATGGGTATGAAACTGATGATTGTGACATCCTATGGCTTCAGATACACGTCATCTCCAGGGGTGCATCGCCTGGCTAGTCTGCGCTAAAGAATTGGCACCGATGCCTATGACCTCTAAATTTGAGGCTCTGAAGCTGCCGTTGCCGGTATTACCTCGTGCAGACGAAAGGCATTCTAGTCTCACTATTTCGGCTCATAGGCCACTGAGACGGCGCGCACGGCGCACGCAGCATGTCATCTTAGTGGATCCGGAATTTCAACCAATGTGTCTTATCCATGGCAATGTGATTGCAGCAAACATGAAAAGTACAAACACTATATCACACCATTGTACCCAATCTGTCCAGTGCTCCCCTACTCCCGACAGTCCGGCGAGCATCCTGATCGCCCAAACCAACCCAGCAGAAGCGTGAGCAAGAGTAATAATCATTATTGAATGTCGTTCCATAGCGTGTGTTGAATCATAAAGCAGGCAAATGAGTCGTGAGATGAAGCATGACCTCGTAAGAACTGAGGGTGGTTTTGGGCGGGCATCAGAAGCAGGATCGCGGCTGCGCAATCCAAAGAAGACTGGAGCAGTTATAGGTGAGTCGGAACCAGGGCTCGGTATATGTGGTGTCTGCGAGTGTCGTCAGTGGGAAGGTCGGGAGGAATGCGTGAACGTGCGGATGGGGTTGATGCGGGGCGATGACGACGATAAATTGTAAATGCGACAGACAACAAAGCAGCGTGAACAAGAATAAACAATTGAGGTGATGACATGAGTGAGCCGACCAGAATGGGACAGAACGAGATAGTAGGCTTGCTGGAGGGGACGGGGAACCAAGTATCGAGCCACACAGAGCGGGAGCAGCCGAGTTGTGAAGTGAGCGTAACCGTCAAACGCACACAAGATAGTGACGCCGAATCACCGAGACAGCGCGCTACTTGCACTCTCGCTCCGGCCTCTGGTCTTGACGGAGGTAATGGTCAGCCATTGCCACCAACGACCTCTGCCCTTCCCGTCCTCGCCCTCATCATCGTCATCCTCCTCACCCTCCGGAACACCCAAGCCCTCAATGTTAGCGAAGGACACGTATCCATCCATCGCCTTACACTGTTCTGCAGCGGTGCGGGCATTGAACGGTGGCGTGGGCGGCGGTGTCAATGGGCTGATCGCATTGTGCGAACTGTTCGGCGACCCAAGCTGCTTATGTGGTGTGCTGGGTGATCGAAGCGGCGCATTGGGTGTATGCGGGGACCGCGGTGGGAGGCTGAGAGATACCGGTGCAGGCCGAGGCGATGAGAAGCTTGCTCGATTCTTTGACGTCGCGGCAGCCGATAGTCTCGAGTCGGCAGACGACAGCGAAGTAACACTCGACTGTTCAAGGACCCGATGATGAGCGCTATTCGCTAGGAGACGAACAGCAATGCAACTCACCTCACCGCTGGCCCCAAAGAAAAGGTCGCCCTCCGCGCTCAAATTCCTACTGCTCGCCATCGAGTTTCCACTTCCACTGCTTGACCCTGCATCCTTGCATGTCCGCTCAGAACTCTTCTCCCTCCGCTCCTTCCTCTCCTGCTCCTTAACGCCCCTCAAAACTCCCTCCAGCCTACTACGCAACACGGCCTCGTGCGGTGTAACCAGCGTGCCGGGGTGATGGCCCGCACACGCCGCGCGCTCACAATCAAAGGACGACCGAGAATTTGAGTGCGAGTGCGTGTGGGAAGCGGGATGAGACTGCGAGTTTGACTGGGAGTGGCGGCGGCTGGATGCAGACGTGGCGGACCGCTGCAACTGCGTTCGCACGGGTGTCGGAGAAGTCGGAGTGCCATAGGCCATCTGGGTCTTCGCATTCGTTTCCGAATGCGTCCGCCCTGATGCATCGCCGCTCCGGTTCCCATGATTCAAGCTTCTATTCCGCGATAGTCCCGAGTGCGTAGGCGTCGTCTGGTAGTGGTAGGACTGGCCATATGACTGCCCGTGCGTAGAGGATGAAGACGATGCGGGGACACCGCTCTGACCTCGCCATGACCAGCCTTTGTTCTCGTCCATGTCATCTTGGGCAGAGCTCTCCTCGATGACGATGGCAGACCCGTGGGAGTCGGCCGAACGATCGCCGCCTTCACTGGAAGCACTCGTCGCAATGGATGACGCGGTGTTCCTACGACTATGTCGTCGACTCCTGTCAGGGCTCGGGGGCACAGCGATGTTGGGCAGTGGGAGGACACCCATCGGCGATAGGAATGGGGAGCCCGGGAGGGATCCTCCAGAGACCTTGGGGCTAGGCATGGGATTAACTGTCAACAAACGATCGTGTTCCTCGGCGCGGCGAAGAGTATCGCGCAAGAGACGTTCAGATCGACTGGATGGGCGCGGCATCGGCGGACGTTGTATGCCTGGTAGTTGGACAGACTGGGTGAGGGGTGATGAGGGCCTTGAGCGCGACTCAGCCCTTCTTGACCTAGAGCGAGCACGGCCGATGGAGCCGGGCATTGGCGATGGCGACAGCGACCGGGTGGAGATGACGGGCGAGGGTGCGTGGATCTGCATGGACATAGCGAGGGTTGGAGGTGCACGTTGGACTGCGAAACCACGCCGTATGCTGAATGCTGGTGGCGGTGAGGTGGATCTGATAGTTACAGGGTGAGTACAAAAAGACACGAAAAGGTCATCGCAGCAGGAGCGGGATCATATATATGAAGTGAAAGGGGCATGAGGTAAAGGCTGCGGTGACGGGGAGAAAAGGGGAGGAGAAACCAGGGAAAGGAATAGTGGAGAAGGCACGCCAAATTGGCCGGCGTTCTTCTATGTGTCAGAGCACTTTGACGCGTCCGGGTGATGGCCCGGACGGTCGAAGCACCCACGACTTCTCGAATCTCAGTGGATTAAGTTCATGGGCGTTTGTACCACGCCCACGCGCAAACAGCACAGAATAGACACGACCGTATCGAGAAGGAGCTAAAGAGACACGCGCACTAACCTATGGGATCGCGTCCTTTGAGAGCGTGGGGAAGGCGACGGCGAAGACGGTTCGTCGAACGGGACACCGAGGGATGACGGGGGCAGACCAGTGCTTGCGAGGGAAGAAACCGAAGTCGAGTGTGAGAGGTACGCGTACGACTTGTTCCCGACTACACAGGCCGAGTAAGACGGACGCGAAGGCGTGGACGGAATCGACGGGGAGCGCGAGAGGGGGGAAGAGGAGGGGAAAAAGAAGCGGTGGCAATCGGGGACGCAGGGGATACTTGTGCATGTACCAACCGTGTCAAATGCCGATTACTCGCATTACACCCAGCATCGGCGTGGTGAGTCTGATGGGCCTGGATGGGTGAGGTTTGTGGCCTCGGGATACCCGAGAAACGGAAGGCCCGGGACGCCCCAGCCTCGTTGTGCGCGTCTGCCTGACCCCGGAATCTGGTTGCAGAATAGACATCATTATCATCGACATGAATTGTGACATTTCCGCCGTTATGATCTTCTCGATAGCTATGCGGTGGGGTGTGACTTCTGGGCGAAGGATTGTGTACCTTTGACGAACCAGGCAATGCTTCCTGACCCAGATAGCGGACCCTGCACCCGCTGCCTATGCTCGCGCTTTGGCGGATCTGATGACTTGAGCTCGTGGCCGAGCGCAGGGAGCGTGTCCTCCAAAGCCCTTTTTCCTCCAAACGGACCTGATAACCAGACGGGGCTGGAGAGGGCAGGGCAGAGGTAGGGGATAAGGAGGAGTAGCTGCTCATGGCCAAAGAAGGATAGGCTCGTGGTCCGCTGGGTCCGAAGTCGTGATGCACGAGGTTAACACGCGAAGTCTACGCAGAACGCGCTCCGGGTCGTCCTCGTTGTCGAATGGCTTGAGCTCGTCGTTGTCGTCGGTGCCGGGTCGGGGTCGTGGGTGGTGGTCGTGACGGTCGTGGGGGGTGTCGAGGGATTTGCGGCCATTTTCCCCAGCGCGTATGGTACCCAAATATGTGCATACGGCTGCGACCCATTTTGTCCGGCCTGAACCCTAGTTTTGCCGGTCTAGGCCTCTGTGGCGTCACGAGTGACGCGCCACTGCCTTGTAATCGACCAGGAACCAATCACGTTTTTCCATTTATTTTCTTTTTCGCGTACATTTCCCCGCACTTCTCTCATCCAAACATTTCTGCCCCACGATGACGTCGCCTGCTACTCAGTATCGTCGATATCGCCTTAGGAATATGTGTGGACCTCATCTAATTTGCCCTTTCTCTTGCAGGTCAACGTGCAGGTTAAAACCCTGCCTCCGTCACGCAGAGAAATGCAGATGTTGTTACACCCGGGGTTGGCATGCAAGTTCCTACCCCAAATCTACAGGCATTTGCCGAAGCCGTTGTTTGCAACCGCCTCGATCTCCATAGCAGGCAAGTCTAGACCAACGCCGTGGCCCGAAGGTATCGCGTGGGAGTTGTTCAGCCGAACGTTTAGCCGTGGGAAGGCTGTATCGGTTCATTCCCGTTCACAGCCACAATTGGCGGGCTGCTGTTCTGAACAGCCAGTGGATTTCGACTCAACCATGAACTTGGAGAAACGTCGCTATTTACAATCAGCTCAATGGTTCGTGCACACCGCACGCCGTAGACTTCCCTGAGCGTAGCTATCTCCACCATAACGCCAGTTGCCAGGTGATCCGTATGGGCAAGGGACGACAGAATCTTCCTCGAGCGAGCAAATTCCTCAAATTGCAAACGTCTGGCACATCGGAGTATCAGCACTGATCAATAACCCTGTGTGCTCTCCGGACTTTTGCGGTCTGATTCTGCATCCGTACCCGCCCCCGATGGCGACGTGATGATGCATCGATGGCGCTGCGCGGCCATAACAGGTGAGTGCGGTGTAGTCCACTTTCCTATGGGTGATTCATGCAGTGCAACCAGTGTGGGTGATTATCCTGAATGTTGACGACAAGCTGCAGCACGAGTCCAGTCCCGCGTGATGCCCTCCACAAATACATAGCCTGAGCAAACCCGGAGCATCAACGTCTCCGCCCCTGCGCGTCTGTCCTCTCAGAACAGGACGTCGGCCTCTCAGCTGATAGGCCTTCCGAATGACACCCACTGAATCACTCTAATGCGCTTCACGTTCAAAACGTCAAAATGCCGTATGTGAAACCTTATAACGCGTGGTCGAAGCCCATGACCCGCGTCAGTACGACATCGCGACGGTAAGCGTTGACTTACGAGGAAAGTACGTAGCCTTTACCGTCTTCAATAGCATATTTCGCTCCTTGCGCAGTCAGACGCGTCCGTGCCTCGACGTCACAGGGTCAGTATCGTTTTAGACTTACACCCGTCGAGTGATCCGAGGGAATTTAGCTCGGACGCCAATAGCAGAACACTCTCTGCACCTTCTCGCGCAGATCTCTGCATACAGAAGGTTTTTAGGATTCTAGGAAGCAAGCATTCAGCGAGATCCGTTGTCCGCGGCGGATGCCTGTTCCTCTGTTGACTATTGCAAGATGAGCCGTTTACGCTGGACGCCACTTTACTGGGACAGCTCGTGGAGCTCGTCTGCATGTGCGCCGTGGACGTTCACAGAGGCTCCGCCCAAGATCCGTGGACCAATACTCGGAGACGGCGCCCACTGGCGTAATTGACGGAATATGATGACTACAGCTGTCCTCGGTCCCATGCCATGATGTTGCCATAAGATACGTCCCAGCACTATGCTCCCATGCAGGTCATCGAGTGAGTGACGCCGCGCTGACAAAATCATCCGAGCTTCACCGGATTCAGCTCCTTTCTGAGTTGCAGTGACGTGGGATATACATCACGACTACCAGTACGCAGGTCTCAAGCGCCCTCGCCTGGGCAATTTCGCCTGGGGGTGATGGAGTTGGCGACAATCACCTTCATGTCCCGTGCTGTACTCCTGCTTGGGATCCTGACACCATCCCATTCCCAAAAAACCTCAGGTCGTGTTCGCAAGATGCGCGCTCCCGGACCCGGTTCGACTCGCTTGACGCTGTGTGTCACGCGCTGGCCACGAGGAGTACGTGCGGCCTTGCTTCCAGCCATCTCCGACTGTCCAAGTGTTGGCAGGATTCCGGGCTGAGAATCGGAAGTAGCTGTCGTTCGGCGTCGAAGAGGGAGAAGCGCGAAGACGGGCAGGGCCGCGGTGTCAGGTGGTACAAGACACCAAAGGGAGCTTGAAGTTGTTCCAGACGGAAGAGAGAAGTAGGAAGAAGTTGGTGAAGCGACGTGCTCGTCTCGATGGGAGCGCTTGCGCCCTCTTTGTGAACCACAGCTTCCTCGCACGGACACGATATCAATCAAGGAACCTCGATGCTGAGAGTTCACCTTCTGTCTTCACGTGGTTCTCACTGCTTCTTCTCATCGCCTTAGGTCTGCCAGAATCTTGAATACCGCCTTTATACACAGTACTATGGAGCAGTCTACGTCAGTCTCTGCTGCTCTTCCTTTCCAGTGCTGTTCTAGTCTACTATTGCGACTAGCCCGCCGCGGCAGAAGCTCTTAACTCCTGGAAGGAGAGGTCGGCTGCTTGCTCATCGAGACATTGTTGCGATCATACTGTCCTGTTTATTTCCTGCTGCTGTTTGTGACATTACGCCTGCTCGCTCTCCATGAGGTTGAAGTAGGTATCGGTGCCCATGTGCTGCTGATTATCGACCCACTTTCAGAGGTCGCGCGCTGTTGACTGCAGGTTCTCGTCCTACCTGCAGATGCTTTTCGCTTAATCGATGTAATCTGGATGTATGCAGATGACGGCTTCTCAATTGCGAGCACACTATCCCAGGTACAGCATTTGTTTCACAACAGAAGGTGAGGAAGTCAGCGCTACATGTTGTGCCAGCAGCGCTTCCGCTCATCCGCCGGTCTTCTCATCATTCGCAGAGCATCAGATCATAGCTATCACATACAATTATAGATGCTCCTAAGCACGCAGTCTTCAATTGGTCTACCGATAACACAAAGATCTTGGGGCGGCAGTCCGGTCGACGTACCTGACGACACCGGAATTTCCGCGATGAAAGCAGTGCGGGCGGACGTCCGCCACCGGCAGCGTTCAAAAACAACTTTCACTCCATTGTTCATTCATGCCGAGATGTGGACCCAGAACGAGCCAGTTGGCGACCCGTGAGCGATCTAGATGCCATCCAGCCCGCTTCAATTCCATCCTGCGAAGTCCCATTCATCGGCGTCACGGCGTGCTTTGCAGACGTTTCGACTCCACGCACATAAGTATCCCATTCGAATGATGCGATGGGCGGTTGTTGTCGAGCTTAGTGTGGGATTCGTGCTATGTCTTGGTCACGCTCAGCCCAGAGGTAGGTGCCTCGCTGGTTGGATGATCTGGAACGAGGCGATGGGCTGACCTGTGACCTCTTGTGTCTCTGACGTTATTGGGCATTCCACAGTAGATGGAGTAATCACTTGATGCCTTTGCGTCCTTCACGTGGGACAGCTAGTCAACTATACGAGTTGCCTGGTTGTCCCTTCACATGTGTAGTGAATGCATCTGGAATACGTGTTTTAATTGAGATCGTTGCTTCACCACTAGTGCGCCAAGTCAGTCGGTCCTCGCTGAACTATATTGTCGCTCAGTGGCGTCTATACTTCTGAATCCAATCCTGTCTGCTTAAGGCTAGGCTTCGAGTCAAACGCTCCTGATCCAGGTATACAGATCATCAGTGCCGTGCGTTTCGATTGAATTGTTTTGTGGCCAGAGCGAAATCCTGGGTCAGTGCGAAGTTGCCTCGTGTATCATTCTAGCTCACGAAGTCTGGAGAACTCGCAGATTTTCGCACGAGGTGCGACTTCAGCAGACACTGTGACCCTTTGTGTCGGCATGCTTGACGCTAAAAGCCGCACAATTTCTCTTTTCTCTAGAGCATACGTCGCAGCGCATCTCTGGAAGACCTGGCCTGCCTGCCGCCGTCATACCTATTCGTGTGAAGATGTGCCTTTCCGACAGCTCTGAGTCCAGAGCGCACTTGACCCCGGTGGAAGTCTCCCATCGTATGCTTTCCATTCATATAATGTAATTAATTTCTAACAGACCACGACGAGCTTCACGCGCGGTGAGCGAGCGATCGGATCTGGTTTATTCAATAAGTTGACTTTCTTCTCACACTCAGAACCCAGGAACGCGGACTGGCGTCCGTCAAATCTCTAAGTCTCTCATGGCGTGCAGACGCCTGTGAACGAACTCGTTCAATGTACGTAACCTAGCATTGCGATCGTTCGCTCGAAGAACGATCCCTGGATTATCGGGAGACTCGCCATGACATTCCCGACAGCGATTCCAATGTGCACGCCCTCGTGCGATGCATTGTCAAGCTGTCCAATAGAGCGCCACGTATTACAAACAAGATCATTTCTTCGATTGTTCTTGTTCTCTCACTCAATGAATCCTCTGTAGGCTTCGAATTGCATCGCGGCTAACACGCATTCCGTATTCCGGAGGACTCTCGGCGTCGATATCGCTTACGAGGTCATCATGAAGACAACGGACAGCCGGTGCCTTTCTGTCCTTTCGTGCTCTCGGCGGCTGGCGAATTTGTCTCAGACGACTTATTCACCTGGATTGACCATCGACAATCAAACAGCATTTATCACTTCCGATACGATAACGCGAAGCAGTAAGCAGTTCCTTTGGCGGTCCTCATTTCGGCATTACTCGGGGCTTCTACGTGAATATATGGCAAAGTACGAGGGTGTGTTACCGATCAGTAACTGAGACTGTAAGTTTTCAACGCATTGGATTAGCGCTTTGTGATCATTTCACAGAGATTGATAGATGCAGTACTTTGACTAGCAGTTCGATTGCTGCTACTGCGTATCGAAGCATGCCCATTGCCTTATTCCTCATTCTCTCGGGCTGGTTGTGTTACTAGACGTAGCTTGTCCGATTGCAATGAGTGAGTTTGGGAGTGCCGCAAGGTCCAGAGCCAGAATATCTGTCGAGCATTTGAGTATTGATGTCTTGTCCTCATCCAGTAGTCTGCAAGAGTCCTCTCCACATGCACCATTGATCTCAAATTTCATGGATCGTCGCTCTTCCGTAACAAGACTGCAGATTAGTCCGAAACTCATCTTCATCCTGCCGATCATCCCTCGTTTGATAAATGCCGTATCCGCGCTTGGGGCAATCCCCTGTTGTGAAAATCAACAGCACGGATTGGCACTCATCTCAACTAAGCCCCAAAAATTGTAGGTCCAGGAGGTCGTAATTCTTTACGGCATCCGAAGCTTCGGGACTTTTGCGAAACGGGACTCATATCGTCGAGACGACGATAATGGACTTATCTCAGTTAGATCTCCGTTGGCAGCCAGGGTGAACCTGATGCACAGGCCGATCAATACCTGGGAGATGAAACCCCCAATCTCGCGGAGCATGTTGTACAGATTTTGCCCCTTGACTTCGAAGCAAGGGTTATCTTGCGGTATCAATACCTTATTTTCTTGCCTTGAAAGGCACTTTGACCTCGCGACGCTTGCTTCTTGCCGGAGACATTCAGGCTCTAATTTGCTAACAAGGTCACGACCAGATCGGTTCGCCGCTTTCGCTCCGGAATGAGTTCTGGGTGAGCGTTGGTCGTGTTCGGGCGTATTGCGGAACAAGATCATCCTGAAGTTCAGCCAGTGGGAGGACCGACCCAGAATGAATCTGGAGCATTGCTAACAAATAGAGACGCATCGAGCCGCGCAGGAACTGGTCTTATGCCTTCTTATGCATACAAGACGGAAGATGTTCTCCCTAGGCGCGCGCCTCGTGCTATATGAGCGGATATCTAGCCTATCGATCCGTCTTATGATAGACGTCCCGTTGGCAGTCATAGACACTAGTTTCTTTTCGACCTCGTACATCCGTTTCATCTTTAGGCTGTCTTCAGTCAGCAGTGCGCTTGTGGTCCTGAGACCCTTGACTCGGATCTCATGCTGATCATGCCTACACAGGCGCAGGTCCTATCTTTCGAATGAAGACGAACTAGTCCGTTCTATTTGCGGAGGCTGTACAAGTCCGTGGTGCATGCGCAAAGATTGCCGCCTGTTGGCATTGCAAGTACCGCCTCATTTTGCCCTTGAAGGCCAAGGCTGTTGGCGAGGAGCGCGCGAGGTTGGAGCGCGAAGGGCATAGGTGCCATGAACCTTAATCCAGACCGCTGACCACTGTTTCTTTTCGCTGGCACAATGAGCGTAGAATTCGACACTCGAACGAAGTTCAAAGTATGTCTTCCTCCAACCTCGTACCGGGAATAACGGTTGATCATTGCAGCTGGGAGATGAGGTCCGTTTTCGCATCGGTCCGAGAGGAAGAGAATCGGTAGGCAAAGTGGTCGCTATACATCTGTCTGCTGATCTTCACGTATGTGTCGCACAAACATCCTGGCGAGACATTACTGACCTTGTCGGTTCCTATTGACGTATCATCAGGTCTCCTATGCATTGGAAGTTGCAGAGCATGCTCCCGATATGACACGCACCGGTCTCACGAAAATAGCTGAAGAAAAGATCAGAGGATTATCCGACAAAATGCCATGGACGATTCGAATGCGACAACGCCTTCATATACGTTGAGATCGACGCTGGCGGTGACGATGATGATGACATACGGACCAAGCGTCTAGCTCAAATTTGCCCGTCTCGGCCTAATGCAGTGTAAAGATGGTGTAATGTGTAGTATCTCGTATAATCAGTGCGGCTCGAACGTTCCTTGACCATACATCACATTAATCATGTTTCTGTACTGATCATAATCACTGGTATTATATTGTGGATCGTCTCGTGGAGTAATAAGAAGACATACATGCAACTAAGTGACCCGGATGACAAGGAATGTCAGCACAAATCCGACCGCCGCTACCACAATGCTGAGCAAGACGATCCACGTCGTGCCCCAGCTCTTCGACCGGTGATCCCGCACGCGCAATCGCTCCTTCTTCATCACATCGTGATTGCGCTCGAGTTTCTCGTGCGTATCGAGCAAGAGCGCTTTGTCCTTCTCCAGCGAATCGGAAAAATGCACAGCATTGCGCTTTAGTTGCGTGGCCATCTGCGCGAGCTGTGCCGAGAGCTCCTCTTGCAGTGCAGCCGAGTTCTGCAAGAATGCAGGTGTCCCAGTGATAGTAGAAGTACTTGGAGAAGAGGGGGCGTTGGGCGGCAGCAACATTGCACCGGGGTTGATTGGGCCAGAACGTAACGCGCTGTCGGTGTCGGAGGGAGAAAGCAACAAATCCTGGGCAGCGATGCTGGTCGTCTCCTCAGGGAAGTAGGTTCGCTTGCTGCCACGCCGGAATCGTCTTCGGGAAGGCCTGCTGAAGGAGACGCAGGATGCGCAGAAAGCGGGAGCACAGGAAGTGGGAGGGTAGGGAGTAGAGGTGCCGGACGCGTCGGTTTCGGTGCTACACGCTAGGCTAGAGTCAGAATAGACTCAATAAAATATAAATGACAGATGAAATGACAATGATGTGACCGCTGCTTTTGTACAGCACCAAAGGACCAATAAACATTGCCCTTTTCAAACTGCCCCGAGAGATGTGCTCCTTTAAATGAAAGCAACACATCTACCAGAGATGTTCTCCTGCATCGGAATTGAGCGAGGTATTTGGCAGACGATCCGATATATTGAATACTGGATATATAGGTCGATATAGAACTCTTCGCAGCCTTCACGATTATCGGGAATTGGCCCTGGTGAGTTACCAGGGATAATTCCCAATGATACACAACCAAGCATTAGTCAAACATGAGCCCACTGGATGATAATTTCCATCCATTGTTCGGAGCTCCGAGCATTGGATGACCATCATGAAATGGAGCCCTACAATTGGTTAGCAGCCCTATCTCGGGCTGCAAACATATACGGTGTCCTCTATACCAGAGGACATTCAGAGCACAGACAGGCAATTTCCCCCCAGATAAGAAACAGCTCTTCGCCTTTCGCTTGGTCCACCTTAGAATACAGGTTTCGACGGCCAAATTGCCCCACGCTGTACAAAAGCAGTAGCAGCCAGAGCTCACACCATGATGCGCGACAGAACGCGTCATCCGTTGAGGATGCTCATTGGCTGACTGGTTGTAGGGCAAGATGTTCTTACCGTGTCCACTTCGATGACCACACTCTCAAGACGTTCTAGCGTTCGCCGCAAGTCGTCATATATTTGTGACGCGATTCTGTCGACTTGTGTATCAGAGCGTGTTCCAGCTAACTAGTGAATGGCGTACGGGTCATCCTCGTGAAGCTCCACATTGTTAAGCAACTTCCGCGCGTATTTGAGTTTCTGGGCACGACATTATTGTCAGCGAAATTGAACCAAACAGGTCCTAGAGCACAGAGGAACTTCTGGAGGAGCAGCGAGGTCTCTGTCGATTCCCCTTTCATGGGCTGCATTCTCGCGCATTCAGGCAGACATATGATACAACGTGTACCGCTTGCGACTGGTCTCAAACTCGGTTATAGATGGCGCACCGCTGATACCTACGATAGCGCGGTGCGGAATATGACAGTCCAAAGCTTACGCAGCGGTCCCAATAATACCACATCACCGCCTGTAACCGTACGTACCTGAAGTGTAGCGCGGGTCTTAATCCAAGTCGCCCGCGGCGGAGTGTGGTTGTCCTCGTTCCAATCCTCGTTAGATATTGTTTTCTCGAGTCGTCTGACCAGCCGGTTTAAATTGACCCTGTCGTGAATGACCTGCTCCGAAGTCTGGTAAGTCATTATTGCCGTGGTCGTGAAAGTATAGCGGACAGTGGGACACGCGGGTGGCGACTGGTAGCAGGTCAGACCAGATCAATTACCATATAAGACGCCTGGGCGCTTGTTCAATCGGCTACCTCTCTCCCTTCCAGATCTGAGCCAGCTTCACTGGCAGGCAAACATCTCATCAATAACTTGTATCGCCTATTTGCTGTATAGCTATCTTGCTTCATTTCTGTATCTTGAACATTGTGTATTGCTAGCCGATTTCTTGACATAAAACCCCGACTCGTTACACGACCGATCCCATATCTATAGAACGCATGGCTAAAGGCAATCATAATCATCGTGGACGAGGCGGCTCTCGTGGCGGGCCAGATAGAGGCCGTCCTGGAGGACGTGCTAGAGGACGAGGCCGCAGTGGAGGATCAGGCGGCGGACGTGGTCGAGGTGGATTTGGATATATGGATGATTTCGACTTTCCGATTCAGGAATGGCCTGACAGTATGTATCGCCCATCTTCTCGTCTTCGTAGTGTCGTCGGCTGATTGAAGTTCAATTCATTGTCAATGCTTGGTGTCAGATGAACCACCAAGTCGTGGAACTTACTTCCCTAGACCTCGAGGCCGAGGAAGGCCTCACGATACAGGCACTAGACTAGCCGCTTCGATGGGCATACATACTCAGAGGGGCACAGAAACTCCTCGCGGAAGAGGACGTGGAAGGGGACGCGATAGTTTTGATAACCCATCACCATACAATAACGATCGTGGCCGTGGTAGAGGCGGGAGAGCTGGAAGGGGTAATTTCAACGCCAAAACGCGCACTGGAGTTCCCCTTTCCAAGCTGCTGTATGAGGACAGACCTCTTTTGAAGCCCATCGTATTTGTGCGATCAGTGCACACCGCTACACTCTTCCAAGAAGAAGAGGAAATTTTGAAACCTCTCGCCGAACCAGTTGGTGAGCGGATGTACAGTGCCTTAATCATTTCTGGGTTCTCAACTTTCGTACCTTTCCAGCTGACGACAAGCAGAGCCATGTCCCTACTGCAGACCAAGTCAGTCGAGTATTCAACGAACCTGAAGAGTTACCAGACAGAACACGCGACGCTGATGAATCGTCCGAAGAAGAACAATTGGAGGAAGTTGACTTCGCCGATGTTGGCAAGATCCAAGCAGAAGTCGATGCCACCGCTGCTTCACTAATATCACAAGAGCAGCCGGTCGGAGCGACAACCGAAGTCGCTGCCTCTGAAGAGAAATTCACAGGCTTCTACGTTGACACCAATCCCACTCCTGTGGGAACCCAATCCACCAAGGAAGCTGTCAAGATTGACCGCATGGATGGCGTACTGGGAGAACAGTCCCAAGATGACGATATCATCGTATACGTCGCGCCACATCCGAGGACAGGACGCATCACCTCAGCGCTGTCGACACCTACGATTGCAGCGGTCGAATCCGTCACCACTACTTCTATTATAACCGGTATCGAGTTATCTGAAAATCAATCTCATGAAGACTCCATTGTGGAACCGCCGGCAGCGACTGAAATCCCTGTCCCCGAATCTCCCCTCATCTTACCACCTCCGCCTTTCAACTCCGTGTCCTTTTCCTTCGCAGAAACACCGCGGAAAAAGCAAGCGAGAAAAATATTCCCGGTCGGCGGGCCGCGTTCTCTCCTGAAACGATCTAAGAAAGCGAGGCGGAGATCCTTGAGGAACTTCGGCTCCTACGGCGCTATGATGGCAGAAGCGGGTGCGCAACAAGAAGGGCGGGAGAAGGACCCGCGCGAGAGCGAGCAGCGGAGGGGGGACTCGGACGTCAACTGGGGAGATTCCAGTTCCGAGGGCGGCGACGCGATGGACCAGTTGTCGAATGGGGTTGGCGCCATGGACTTGGATGGGGACGTGGATATATCGGCGATGAAGAGTTTCGTGAATAGTATGAGCGCAGAAGGCTCGAGGCATGTCACTATGGATGACATTGCCGATATCCAGAGAATGAAAGCGGAGGATGCCGAAGAGGATGAGGAGGACAGAGGCAGCTCTGCAAGGTCTGATCAAGAGAGCGAGGACGAAGATGAGGAAATAGAGCGCGTAGTTGACGCAGAGGAACGCCAGTTGGTTGGTGAGGAAGAGGAAAGGGATGGCACAGAAGGAGATGAAGACGAAGAGGATGAAGATTCGTCAGATAACGAAGAGACTCCTAGGACCAGCTTCCAAGCCAGGTTGGCGAAATTGCGCGCCAGCGCCAAGAATAAGCATGAGGTGGATGAAGGGGATGCTTCAAGTGACGAAGCAATGTCAATCCAGATGACCTGGCAAGATGAGGACGATGAATTCTTCGCAGAGATCGAAGTGCGATTCGTTCGTATCGTCTTGGTCGATGTATTTACTGATTTTTCCTGCAGGAAATTCTTGATCAGAACGCCGGAATTTTGAACGGCAGAGATAGGAAGGCCAGATCCAATTTATTCCGCGCAGTAGCGAATGGCGATTTCGACAGCGATGAGTTCGAAAGTATGATGAAGCCAATTGGTACGTTTTGCCCCCCTAGGTCATGAGTTGTGATAAACCGTCCGATGTAGCGCGGAAAAAAGACAAACATGTTCCACCAGAGTTGCAAGCACAATGGGACAAGGACCGCAGCAAAAAGGCAGAGAACAAACGGAAGAGGGCAGAAGCACGCCTGGCTGCGGCGGCAGATCCACTGGCGATACACAGAGGTGGCAAGAAAGGACAGAAAGCAATGCTCGCTGCCGCTCGGCTGGGCGAGTCCCTTGAGCTCGCCAACCAAATAACAGATCTTGTATCTCTGGAGCAACAGATCCGGCGGTTCATTGCCGATATTGGAGGAAAGACCACCATGTCCCTTCCTCCCGCGAGCAAGGAAATGCGAAAGAAGATACACGAACTTGCCCAAGCTTTCAATCTCAAAAGCCAGAGCAAAGGCTCCGGCAAGGGACGGTATACAACACTCATCAAGACCTCCCAGAGCGGTATTGGTATCAAGGAGAAGAAGATCAACGCGATAATGAAGAGGTACACGCATTCCTGGGATGCACCTGACAGAGGGAACAGTAAGAAGATATCTCTTGCGAAACATCGTGAGGGTGAGGAAGTCGGCAAGGTGTGTGGTTCAGTTGCTGCTTTTCGGGATCAAGCTGATCGACTGCGTTGCGGTCTTAGGCGGCGCCTAAGATTGGCGAGTCCAATGTTGGATTCAAGATGCTGGCCGCGATGGGTTGGGCAGAAGGCGACCGAATTGGTCTGTCTGGTGGGTTGGATGCGCCGTTAACAGCGGTAATGAAGAAGACGAAGCTTGGTCTTGGTGCGACGCTGTAGTTGACTGTGTCGATGGTGTTGATACTTGCCTTCTTGTTCATGTTCGCTGGAATGACAAATCGCCCGCACCGGAATTCAATATTAAGCTCTGAAAAGGCATCATGCCGAGGATTTTTTGCCTTGAGCACTGGATGTACGCAGGCCTCGAACCGTGCCCGCTCTATACGACTTGTGTATGGCTAGTTTGTAATTGTCCACTGGTCGTTGTATAAGAACATTCAATGGTATGAAATATTGTCTGCTGGTGTATGTAGAAGGCGGGGTCTTCCTGTTCAAAATTCTGACTGGGATCGACATCGTGATCTCGAAATGTAACGATATCATTGCTCCATATCACCAGTGTATAAAAGAAACATTCAGCGCCTTAAAAAGTAGATGTATACAACCAATTACTCATACAACGTTCTCCATTCAATTCTCGAAACGGAAACTTTGCCCAAACTATCGATGTCGCCCTATACCGATGCTACACACTGTCATTTCACACACATCGAACTGCAGAAGAGAGGGTCACGTACAGATCAAAGATCAAAGAGACCTGTTCTCCAACTTGAGACACCAAGTCCCAGAACAATAATGGGGAGCATGTGTAGTCCAGCTGAATACCCGCAGACGTTCTTCAAACCAAGCACGCTCCAGGGGAGATAGCTCGTATTGATAAATATGGACGTTGAGCTCCTCGATGGGTAGAAGGCGTCCAGCCTCTGGACCACCTTCCTGCGATACGTTTGTGCCAAGACGCCTCTCCAGCATGCTTTGGATGGGATCGATCCCATGCAAAAAATCGCCGCCGAAATCATCAATGTCCAAGGAAATTAGTCGAGGTAATATCCACTTTCCGTCCTCGCCCTGTATGCCGAGCTCTAGGAGGTAGGGCATTGCATCCGAGACTTTGAGAACGAGACATCGAACTGATTGAAATGTAGCCGCCAATTCCCTAAACATGTCGATACCCTCGCCTGCGATATCGAGCGTGATCATTTGGAGAGAGTGAAAATGGTCTTGGAAATCGAACGAGAATTGTCCTCCTGGTTGGGGAAGACAATCAATCGGATCGGAGATGGTCAACGCTGTCAGTGACGGCGCTTCGATAATGTGAACAAGCTCCATCAAGGAGTCGATATGCACCTTCGTGATATAGAGCTTCTCGAGCATCGGTAGGCATACCCGCGCATTGAGGTGGTCTGGATGAAGGGCCTCTGGGAAGGGCCCGTGAAAATCAACCCGCCTCAGCTTGTGCAGAGGCTGCAGGCTTTGCAATGTTTCCAGCCAATCGGAATGGCAGAAGCAAGCCCGTCCTCGTACTGTAAGAGACCCAATGGAAGGGAAAAGAGACTGCATAATGTTCCATTTCAAAGGCCCGATACCCCTGAACTCCAATGTTTGCAAATTTGGGGTGGCAAACACGTTCAGAATGGACGAAGTGTAGTCCATGGTTGTCGGGAG
Source organism: Amyloporia xantha (assembly GCA_036971615.1). Lineage (NCBI taxonomy): Eukaryota > Fungi > Basidiomycota > Agaricomycetes > Polyporales > Adustoporiaceae > Amyloporia > Amyloporia xantha. Next base: position 165,896 of record JAYKKR010000005.1, read on the forward strand.
CATATTTACGGACAGGGTCTCCAAGCTCTCAAACTTGACCGCTAATCCTTTCCACATATCAAGGGCAGTGAGGGACTCCTCTAGATTGAGTCGAAGGCGAAATGACCTGCATCGTTTGATGTGGGGGATCAGTGCCGTCATGACACGCCTAGCGTTATCCACTCTGCTTGGTTCTTGACGGTCAATGCGGAACTTGTACTCGTATATTTTGATGTCCAGTTTGTCTTCTTGCGACCGCCGCAGAACTGCTTCCAACCTCTCGAAATTGGTCTGGCGAAAAAGGTAGATCCGGATGGTGGTCCAAATGACGGGGTATTGATATGCTACTGCCTTCCAATAGCGACATACACATGCGAACGTAATTGAGAATTCGAGTCGCAGCTCAGCCTTTGTTACCTTAAACGCATGACGCAAGATCTTGCATAGTAATTCGACGGGAAGAGCAGAGATGTGAGTCGATGTCATAATGGGTGGGCTCCGAAGCCTTAGAGGTCGGTCAGTGGGTCGACCGTCCTCTCCTCCCTCCGCAAGGTGACAATTGAGAGTCTGCCCACGAGAAACAAATTAGTTTAAGATTGTAGGATGAAGGATTGAACTCATACGATGGTTGTGCGAGTACGACGGAGTCGGCAACTGCCGCAGGTGGTGTTGTGTTTGCCACACTTCCCAACGTAGACGTACGCGTGCGAGCTTTCCTTCCCGGCTCTTCCGTGATGAATGCATCACTATATACTGACTAGAGGCGTTGTAATATCGTATAGTGTATATGTATGCTGTCAAAGCTGGAGTCCTGCTGCTTTATCTGATACGGCCATAGCGCGTATGCGACTTGCGGTGCTCACAATGTCTTGGCTTTACATTATATTGTAGATCGTAACATCACAACGAACTGAGGAAGTAAAGTTACACGACTGGAACCCGAGTTCAATCGATCTACATGGCTAAAGACGGTATACAAGTCCACTGGCATAATTGAACTGAGTATCAACAGTCAGGTCAGCTATGAAAATACGGATGGGTATAGATAAACTTGAGTTCGTCCGCTTACCAACTGCATCAATAGGTCCGGGTTTTTTCAGGATATCTTGATAATTGAGATCTAGCGGAATGTCCGCAGGCCTGTTGTTCAAACCAAGCGTGGATAACGAGATCTTTGGTCGAGGGCACTCCACCTTTGAGGGAGAATGGGCCTGCGGCGCGCTCGCATTGAAATGTTCCTCAAGCCCATATCCGAGTCGGAACGCTGCCTGCGGTGAAAGGCGAATAAGGTAGTAGCCACTATCAGTCCTCATCTTGCTGGCTGGGCCCGTCGAGGTAATCCGCCACGGAGTCACTTGAATCTGGTTCTCGGGTAGGGGGCTCGAGCTTGACCAGCCGAAGCGAAGGGAAGTGGTCCTTGAACAAGGGCACTCCCTCCGGACAAAGAAGCCCTTTCGGGTAACAAATGCTCATTCTAGTAAGCAGCGGTGCTGTAACCATTTTCAGAGTTCCTCAAAAGTGTCGACCTGCACAGGGAATAGACGTAGCTCTTCAAGTTCCAGCTCCGGAAAACAGATAGGCGAGGTGAAATCGGTCGCGAATTCTCCGAGATGAGGGTTATGAAGCTCCAGTCTCCGCAGGTCGGGCAGAGACTGTAGCCTGTCCAAGAAAGCGCGCCACTCGAGGCCCTGAAAGCATGTCCATCCGGAAAGCGTGAAAGACTGGACCGACAGGAATGCACGCTGTAGAATCCTTTTTGTTGGAAACGGAACGGACCAGAGTTCCAAAGTTCGTAAAGTTCAGCGCTGTAAACGTATCCGGAGATGAGGAATCACAGCTCCATGGATGGTTCACTCGAGTCGATGGCAACGAGGACAACACCAGCCCAATGCGCCTGCACATCGGTCCCACAGAGTCGTGGTTTCGAGAAGCGCGAGTCGACCATAGAGACTGAAAAGGCCCGTAAATATCGATGTCCAGTCCAGCTCCTCGCGGTGGTGCAGAAATACTTCCAAAGTCTCGATATCAGGCTCACGAACAAGGGAGATCCGAATGGAGGTCCACATCATGACTGAGAATTTGTGGGCCACTGCCTCCCAGTGGCTTGGACTGCATCGCAATAATTGCGCCATCGCACGCACACGGCGCTGCCAATTGGCAATGGCTCACTGAGAGCGGGGATCATAATCGTGAGAGGATGTTCCCTGCGCAAGGTGAGTCGCTACCTGAGTCGTCAAGTCTAAATGGGGGTTGCTGTCTGACGCATTTGCATTGAGTTTCCATCAGTTGTGGATCCTTGTGGATCCTCCTGTACGCGCAGTGGTGGAACGAATGGTATTGGCGCGCATAATACGTCGTCAATTTCTCGTCCGTTGCTGTGGCTAGCTAACTTGAATATCGAAAGGTGTTGTCAGTGGCTGCCATTGATTCGCTCATGGATGATAAATATACTGTACAGATTTCTGAATAGTTCGAGGCGGGAATTCATGGTGCGTGTACTTCGAAATCAACGTACAAACACTAAGAGGAGCTTGAAGAGGAGTACTTTCTATGGCGTTGGTGTTTTCACAAATATCTGCGGTTGAGGCTATTGAGCTCAGTGTGCTTTGGACTAATGTTAGCAAACGGCGACATACAACAGGTATACATGAGCCCACACTGCGGGCGGGGGCTCTCTTCAAGAATCGACTCTGAAGACGACGGGTCGGAAATCATATGCATCACGAAGCGGCCTTCGCGATCTCGCGGATGGTGCGGATAATAATGATTAAATGAAAGGAGCATCTAATCCTCTATTTATTTACATGCGATAAATACGGCGTGAACGAGTATCTGCAAAGCAGCACAGGGACTACAGAAGGGATAACTTATGGGTAACTACATGTGTCTGCTTAACCTATGACAAAGCCGGCAGCGCCGTTTGAAACCATTTTTAGCCCGCAAACTAGTGTATACATAATGCGATACGGCACAATACTTATGAGACTCCCAGGCAACAGTGAGCTTGCGCTCTATAGAGACACAATTGGTACACCCGCTCTGGCGTTGACCTTGATATTGCCGTAAGCACCGTCGACCTCGGCCTGGTATTGCTCGAGAATGAGTGCGCGTCTCGGAATTCCCTTGATCGTGTAGCTGAACGGCTTCGACGGTTGTGCACAGACGATCATCTACAGTCGCATCAAACACTGAACAGTTTTCGTACGTAGTTATGGGACATACCTGCTTGCTGATTGGAGCGTGTTTCAATGCGTCCCTGTTCAACTCCTCGATGACAGGCCTAGACTCCAGTTCAGTCATGTTGTTGAGGCAGGGCAACACATGTTTTACTGACCAAATGATATCCCGGAAACGTTCCTTATCTTCCACAGTAGGCATTGCTTCATGATTGAGTTCAAGAAGCACGCCTACTTGAGACCTGCCACGTCCGAACATGATAGCAGCTACAATATCAGAATGCTGGCACAATACATTTTCTGTTTACATGAGCATAGGTCAGCCGATTCAGCAAGATGTGTGCATGTCAAATCCTACCTAGCGGACAAGGGTTGATCTGTAGACAGCCATCGTTAGCCCACTGTTTCAAATATGAATGAGTATTACATACCGTCTCCCCCGTCGACAGCATAATCTGATCGCTCTCTCTCCCGAGGACCTTCCAAAACCCTGCCTTCTCAGGATGCGGAAGCAAGAGATCCCCAACGACGTAAGCATCCTGATCGGCGAGCTTCGTGTTGATGACTGGCAAAACCTGTGTAGGTTTGGCCTGTGTCCTACTCAGCACCTATTCATTTTGGCTGGCTCTAGCCCAACATACCTGAATAATGAGCTTGTATGTCCCATCGCCAACTGGGACAAACAGCGCTCCACAGTTGGTGTTCACATTGAAATATTCCCAGTCATGGGTACCTGGGTGGTCTATAGGACGAGAGTCAATTTGCATTGGGGTATGGATTCGACGATCAACTCGCCTGGCATCACAGCGGAAACAGGGCCCGTCTCGGTGCTTTTGGATAATGAGTCGAATAGAGATGCTGTAGAAATAAATAAACGCACGATCCATAGTTCGTGAAGATAGTGAGCCCTTTCTTGCTGAGGGAGTCGCCCAAGCTCTTGTTCAGAGGCTTGCCTCCGTACATCTATCACCATTCCACAATAAGTATACATCTGGCAATTAAGAACACGTCACTGACGATGCCTTTCAGCTGACGAAGTGCGGTGGTTTGGTGTTTGTTCTTGGCCCAGGCCTGCATGGTGATCAGCAACTGTCGCATTTTGTATGCGAGCAGGAGACGAGAGCTTACCGCAATGATAACAGGTGGCGCGACGGCGTAAGTGGCGTTTGTGTCCATTATGCATTGGAACGCTGCATCGGCGCTTGGATATGTCGCAGGGGATGCAGGTGGAAGGGTGGCCATGATGTATCCGCTAGTTGGCTGGTGACAGCACCGCCGGGAGAAATGGGTCAGCAAGAACGTATAATGTGGATAGAGATACGGACCACACTGATCGCAAAGAAGACACCGATTGCATGGAACAATTCAACGACAGGTAACGCGACGACCTGTCCACAGAGGTTGTCGCCGCCATATACTGTGGAGCGAGTCAGTAAGGGATATTTCCCAGGACGTCCCAGGTGGTCGCGGAATTTGACGTCGTATAAATTCCCCGTCACCACCTGGATACAGCAGCATCATAACAAGATAAAAATGCGTACACATTGCGGCTCCATGATGGAGCATGATGCGCGTTGACCAAGGGACTGGCTTCGGGAAGCCAGACGAACCTGGATATTGAAATGCATTAGCGTCTAAATCAGCGCTGTGTGAAGGACACTCACCCGACGAGTGACAGATAATGGCCGGGCAATCGCTGTCATATTTCCTCAGCGGAAGCGGCTCGAATGGCGCATCCACTTCATACAGCTCTTCGAAAAGCGGCATGAGCGAGATGCCCGGCCGAGCGGCATCGGACTTGGTGTCGATGTCCGCAACGGCCTCTTGGGCTATTTTCTGTATTGGGGCTTCGCCGCTAATGAAGACGTGCGAGACGTCTGTTATCGAGATGAGGTGGGAGATTACAGCGGCCGAGAAACGTGGTGTTATGGGAAAGACGGGAATGCCAGCGAGAAGCAGTCCGAACAGCGTCGTGGCATAGGTGATTGTGTCTGTAAGAGCAATTTAGCTGCTATGGCAGGTTGGGTATGTAATAAAGCGACGTACCTGACGCCGCGACAATCGCGACGGGTTTTTCGACGACTGTGTCTGCTGAGATATCGATGTTGGCCTTTTGCGCAATATAGCGGGCCGCGCGATGGGCGGCAGGGACGACTTGTGCATAGGTGAGGTAGGTCAACTCTCCGTCTCTGCCACGGTAGACGAAGAGCGGATGGTCGGGGTTCAAGGTGTGATGCCAGTTGAATATCTCTGGAAGAGTGAGCGAGCCGTCCAGCGGCGGGCGCACAAAACCACGATCAGACTGAGCTGCAGAAGCATGCTTGGGAAGCGGGGATAGAAGGAAGTCCATGGTTCTCAATCAATTGGATCGTCGGAAGTTAGGTGCTAAATCGTCAGAAGGAAGCTACTGAATCTTCAGAAGAAGCCAGTGAGTATAAGTATTGCTATTCGAGGGGCCCGTCAAATCACACACAAACATCTATTCGGAATAGAAGTGAGAGCTGGATGCACTGGTTGTAACGTTGCGAGGGCATTGAAAGCGAACCACGACAGATTTGATGAAATCATCCCCTTTGCGGCCTGATTGGCAGGGGTTGGCTTCGTTCCGGCCTCAGGTGGTAAGGCCGATCCAAACATCCAGACAATCATTCAGTCAATGGACGCCATCAGGAGTAAATTGCGCAGTGTAATACATCCCGGCTGTGGTTTCCAGGGAGTATGAAGCGCGCCGGCGGAGGATCTCAGGGATGATAGTCAAGGTAAGACAACCAACATGTGAAGCACATCTGTGCACTTACAGTCATGAAATCTACAGAATTGCTACCCCGACCCCAGTTCTCAGTGTTCAATCTTCCGACTCACGTCATGGATCGGAACCTGTTTGAGGCTCCGATGTCACTTACCGGTTGAGAACCAAGGTCGGGTGGAGAGTTTCAGTCGAATCTTATCAGCGACTTTGCAGTTGTTGGACAGTTTCATCGAGACGTAGAGATACACTTTGCCATTCATGAATATGTGCGTCTCATGGGAAATTATGTTCAAAAGAGGGAAGTAAGAACCGTATAATAGCCGAAATTGGAAACCTGTGATGGCGCGGGACGCCGGGGGATCGCGATCGAAAAAGTTATGTTGGAGAGGGAGCACTACCTACTGTTGGGGCACTGCCAGTGCGAGGCTGGTACGCGTCCCGTGCAGTCGTTGTCATCGGCTGCACGAACAGGTAACAATCAACCACAGGCTACCCGTCTCGTTCCCACATCCTGCCATCACTCCCAGTCAGCAGGCGAAAGCAATTCCGAATTATCCGTTTTGGGATCGGATATCGCTTCTCAGCCCTGCTTGATATCCGAATACTCATGGGTGCGATGCATGAATTCCGAATATCGAGGTTAGGGCGCTGCATTGCCTTGGGTAAGCTAGCGGCATTCCCGGAGTCTGCGCGTCCTTGCCCATCGGGCACGCTCGTTGATTGTAAGACTTTTCCCATGTCAGAAAGTACTCCTTCGAGTGAGTATTTACCGCGTAACCTGCCCTCCTTGCTTCTCTGCGTCTTCCTGTACCCAGTCCCGGCGACTTCATCACCTGTAGTCTAAGATCCTTCTAGAGGTGAGAAAGAAGTGGCTCATGTGCATGCCAAAAATACTGCATACTGATTGACTTGATTCAGACTGTCACTCCTTCCAATGGCAGACAAGAAACCAGAGCTTGAGCTAGATGCGTTCGCGGTGGGCAAGGAGGGAATCACTGAGGGCGTCATTACCGAGGGCGTCATCGCCGAAGCCCAGACTGTGGCACTTCCCTTGTCCGACTCCGAGGATCTCAACCGACCCCCAGACGGTGGCCTGCATGCCTGGATGGCGGTTGCAGCAGTGTGGCTCATCAGTTTTGTCACCTTCGGTATTGCGACCATCTGGGGTGTATTCCAGGATGCCTACGTTATAGACCCGACCTCTCGCTTCCACAGCACAACTGCTTTCCGCCTTGGTTTCGTCGGTGGATGTGCAGCAGGCTTTACCTCTGCACTGGGCCCAATCGCAAATATCCTTGTCGGGAAATTTGGCATCCATGCACCGATGATCGTTGGAATTGTCATGGTTTCTGTCTCGTTTGAATTGGCCTCTATCTCTACCCAGTACTGGCAGCTTCTAATGTCTCAGGGCATAATGTTTGGGTATGGTTTTCTGCACAGAAATAGACCACATTTTGACAAGCAATTTGACCCTCAGATTTGGTGCGTCAATTGCGTATATTCCAGCCATCAGTCTTCCCTCCCAGTACTTTGCGAAGAAACGCAGTCTCGCCACAGGCATAGCTAGTGTAAGTGCCTTGACCCTCGTCATGTCCTCCGACAGTTGTAGTGGTGCCAACCTATTGATACTATGTACCCTATAGTCAGGCAGCGGAGTCGGTGCTGTTGTCCTCTCGCCCGTCGTGCAGGCATTGATCGACAATGTCTCTATCCCCTGGGCCCTCCGTTTCCTCGGCTTCTTCTCTTTAGTTGTCGGTCTAGCGGGTGTATCCTTAGTGCGACAACGCCCCGCGGCGAAGAAGAAAACGCAATATAAACTGCTCGATCTGAGCGTGCTCAGAGTACCACTGTTCCCTATGTTCCTTCTATTTGCCTTTGTTCAGTTTTTCGGATTCATCACCCCAATTTTACTCATTCCTAGTAAGCTCGTTAGTCCCAACTAGATCGGGTCAGTGACTAATTATACCACTACGCAGACTATTGCACTGCGATTGGTCTGTCTGTGACAAACGGTTCTGCAGTACTCTCGGTCACCACGGCTGTACAAGCCGTTGGCCGAATCATATTCGGCCTCCTTGCTGACAGGACCGGCCCCATCAACATGCTATTCATGCTCTACTTTGCCATGGGCCTGATGTGCATGGTCATCTGGTGGTTCGCGAATTCTCTCGGTATCATGATGGTCTTCGCCGTCTTCTGGGGTTTCCCTTGTGGAGGTGAGCAAACCGAGCGCTCGATGGAGCTCCGCTGACATCGCAAACACGCCATGTACAGCATTCTGGTCGCTAGCAGTGCCGGCCTCTGCTAAGATCGTCGGTAAGCATGTCTACAGCCCTCGCTTCTCCCATCAGCGTCTCAGCGTCATTGTTTCCAGGCTTGGAAAAGCTCGCTTCCGCCGTCTCCCTGCAATTCCTCGTCACCGCCATTCCCTCCATATTTTCCGTCCCAATTGCATCGAGCATCATCTCCGCGACGGCCACACGCTATGGCGTCAGCATCGACTCGCGCGAGGCGTACAAGTATCTCATCGTTTGGTGCGCTGTCACCGCCTTCGCGGCGTCGTTGATCCTGGTTCCTGTCCGCATGCACTTCAGCCGATTGCTGATTGCGAAGGTTTGAGTGACCGTGTCCAGGTGACTGCCATCTCGGCCTCGTATGGATTATCCTCTCCTGTCCTGCACTGTACGGGTTGCGTCCTCCCGTACCTTATAGGCTAGTCTTTTCCTGTACCGTACGGGCTAGATGCCTCAGTACCGCCTTCACTATATTATCCTGTACGGTAAGGACCATATTATCTTGTATCATAACGAGACATGGACGTTGTACTTGGTTTGAAATATGAGATGTGCATAATAAAGTATTTGTCAGGACAATTCGCCGCAATTGTTATTGAGATTGATGCATTGATGAACTGCGAACAATCGACCCGACCGATACGTAAACAGTTTGAGCCGGGATAGCGCCAAGACAAGTTATTTCATTACTGTAGTCGAAAGACACCGGCAAGAGCGCCAGCCATCCATTAATCACAGATCTGACAGAAAATCCAGTATATTCCCCCGGTATACCGCCTCTCTCCGCACCTTAGACTCTTGTAACCTGAACAGGCACCGCACCTGAACGTCTCTCATGATGTGATCGTAGAACGTCCCGCCGAGCCATCTCATCCAGCGACCCGTACCGGCCAGCGCCACTTCAATAGATATGATTCTTCGTACAACAAGCCAAGCCTGTCATCTCTATCATGGTTCCGAGCTACCCGGAGCGCACTGACGTCTCCTTCCTGATACTGTACCGCGTGCCAAATGTCCCAGTTTCCATCGCCTTGATCTCTGATTGTAGTGTACGTACGAGTCTGAGTTAGATTGACGTCAAAGACAGGCAGTGAGATAAGGACGTACGCAGGGCGACGTGTTTGGAGTAGAAGCGGCTCACTTGCAGGGGCCCTGTGGGGAAGCATATGATCACCGCGACAGTCAGCTCTGGTCATCGTCACAAAGGAGCACGCAGCCGGCCGAGGCCTAGCTGCGCGCAAACGACGCGAGATACGCACCAAGGAGATACCAAAGCCCCGGGACGCCCAAGTCGCGCCAGGCACCCTGCGTCTCGCCTTCCTCATCGAGTCCCCCAATCGGCCCACACGCGTCTGCGACCGTGTCCCCACAGACTGCGCGGATGATTCCCGAAACGCCACCGATCCTGCGAGGTATCAGCATCAGCGCAGGCCATCAACGAGAGGGGTGAACAGCAACGCCCGGACAAGTTACTTACCCTGTGGCACAGATGACGGCGTCTGCACGCAGCTCGGACCCGTCTGCAAAATGCAGCGCGGACGCGGAGAAACGCATTAGAGGTGCATCGAGAATGTTCTTCAGTTTGATCTTGCCATCGATGATAAGCTGGCTCGCGCCGGTGTCTAGATGCGGGTGTAAGATATCACAAAGCAATCAGCATATTGCAATGGTTGACGTACCGAAATAGTGCCCTCCGCCTTTCGCCTTCAAGAGCAGTAGGACGCCTGCGTCCTTGAGCCCGAGGTTCGTCCGGAACCCGACCGCGTTCAGCTTCTCGATGAGCTCCCTGTAGCGCAGGATCCGAGTCGGAACAGAAAGTAGCAACAGAACATTGTCATCAGCACTATCAGCCACAGACGCGCTCAGCGTGAGACGCACTTATCGCCCGCGACGATATCCCTCGTCGCACGCTGCGCAAGGCCGTTCTCAAGCAGAAGTTGCGGCATCGACTGGTACAATCGGTCCGCCAGATCGATCGGGGGCGAGTTCTCCGAGTAAAGCGCTGTGAAAACAAGAAAAAGACAGACAGGAGTGGGAATGGGCAACATGATATGGGAGTGAAGAACAGTTGGAGCACGAATCAGCGGGGAGGAGAGTGCGAATAGGAACGCGACGCACGTCCGCCCATGTACTTCCACTGCTTGTCAAGATTCATGACAAAAGTCGGGCTGCGCTGGAGCATCGTCACCTCTAACAGCGAGCGGCGACAGTGAGCGTCAGTTCGCCGTCATACACGCATCGCATATACGCACCTATATCCTGCCTCGCGAGGTCCGCGGCGACGTCGTGCGCTACAGCGGGTCAATCATCCATTAGAAACGCGTTCAGCAAGCGTCAACGGACGTCTTACCTGAGTTCCCAGAGCCAACCACGACGACCTTCTTGCCCTCGTAGCCTGTAGCGTTCTTGTAGTGTGAAGAGTGCACGATAGGGCCTTGGAAAGTGTCCTGTGCGATAGGTGAGAAGTGAGACACGCCTCACACCAAGCAGGAGAGGGAGGAAGACGTACCATCCCCGGGACGACGGGCATGTTGGGCACACCATCTCCGATACCGGTTGCAAAGACTGCATCATTGATCGAAGCACTTTAAGCAACGAGGAGAGAATGCAGAAGAACGCCTCGGGAAGAGCGACGCACCGAGGTGGTTCACACGGAAAACGCGTTCTGTTGCGTCTGCACGGCGCACGACGACGGTCCACTTCTTGGAAGCGGCGTCCTGGGACGCGCGCAGGACGGTCGTGGACGTCCAGACGTTCAGGTCGAGGATTTGGGCGTAGGATTCGAGCCATGCACCCATCTGCGTGGCGGCATATAGTTAGCAAGCGAGATTGCATATGGTAAGCTGGACGAGGGGACCCGCCTTGTGTGAGGGCGTGTAGAGTGGCCAGGTCGGGGGGAAGCTGTGTGGTGGATGGTCAGTGCACGTATCGGGAGATGAGGGAGGGGGAGGGCGCACGGAACATAAGGCATGTGGTCATACCCTGTGGCAGGCGCACGTCAGTCGAGCGAAGGAGGTACAAGGAAAACGCGCGCAACGCACAGATCGGCCAATGGAGACAGAGACTGTCATACCGCCCGCGCCAATTGTCGCCAATCCGCGCACTGCGCTCGACGATGAGCGCAGGGACGTCGAGGCACCGCAGGCGCGCGGCCAGCTCGAGGCCGCAGTGCCCGCCGCCGATGATGAGCACCGCCGGGTCCTCGTCCGCAAACGCGACTTCGCGGCCACGTGCCTCGGCCCACCGCGCGCCAGGGACGGGCACGCGGGGGCGCAGAGCGGCGACGCGCTCAGGGTGCCCATGGAGCGCCTCGAGGTTGGTGAAGACGTGGTGGGCCTTCCAGATGCCGGCAGGGGTGGGGACCAGGCGTACGACGCCGGAAGCGCGACCAGCGGTACAGGTGAATGAGAAGCAGGCGACGATCCACGCGAGGTCGGGATACGGGCGCTGGAGGTGCGCGTCCTCGAGTGCGAACGATGCGGGATCGGGGAGGGCGGTGGGGAGGGTGGCGGAGAGGAAGTCAGCGATGGCGGGAGCGCCGTCGAAGGTGCGGAAGTCCCAGGTGAAGGCAAGGAGGTCGCGCCAGAGAGCGTCGGGGCGAAGGAGGGCAAGGACGAGGGCGGGATTGCCAGAGGTAAGGGTACGCGCGAACGCGGAGAGCCAGGAGGCGGCGAGAGTTGGCGCAGCGCTGGCGTCTGAGACAGCTGTGGGTGCGACACCGAGCTTGTCGAGGGTGGGGATTCGGTTGGCTTCAGAGGTGGACGTCATGGTGACTTTGGGAGATTGTGTTGGGCTGGCGTGCATGCAGGCCGTCTCCTATACCTCGCAGGAGGTCCGTCTGGGCGCGGGCCCTGCGTCCAGTCAGGTTGACATTTCCGAATACAAGCCGTCGCCGGAGGTAAGATTGATGGTTGGTGTGTTCCGAACACCAATGATGTAGTACCATGGCGAAGCACAAATAGGCAGCAGCGCTGTACGTACTCAGGACCCAGGCAACATTCCCAGAGGCAATACACATGTTCGGCTCCATCAAGAACGCTATCAAAAGCGTGGAAACGTACACATCTGTGACTATTAGCATGCAGATTCACGGCGAAGGACGGTAACAGTTCTAAGCGTCGGAATTGAGAGTCAATGCTTGAACACCTAGGAGCGACCGGATTCGCCGTAACCATACTCTCAGCCCTTTAGGAAAACGCAGACTTGACCCCGGATTGGAGCGGCATAAAATGAAGCATTTCATTGCATGTCACCATCAAGTAACAACGTGAGACGAGGGTGCAGCGCAGCACGCCGCCAGATGGTGGCATAAGTAAAGCGTTCCGATCCTAGACACAGCGTTCAGTTCATCCTATAGTGTCAGAGGTGTTTGGTCAATCTGGGGAATCGCCCGCGTCCTGCATAGTATTCACGCCAAGGATCCGGGATGCGTGCACCCTGTATTGCGGGCGATCTCACGACGGGGAGGACGAACAGCGCCCGCTATCAAAGATGGGATAGTGACAATCCAAGGAGCGCGTACCCGCGTTGATTTCCGAATACATGAGGAGCGCTGCGGGTAGTCCAGAGTTGGAGGCGATGCGACTATAGAGTGGCAGCAATGATCCCAGATTGGGCCAGAGAACGCCAGTCTGCAGGACACTGTAGACGGAGCGATGCGGTACGGATTGAGAGTGATGGCGGCGGTGGGAGGATTCGGTATCAGAGCAAAGATTTCCACTGCACGGCGGCGCGGTGTTCAACTGTCAAAAACCTCCTCCGCTCGTTCGGAGCCAGGCTCTGTTTCCCCTCTGGAGTCTGGACATAGGTGTCATGAACTTGTGGTGGTGTAACCACCCGCCTCCAGCGGAGAAATGGAACGGGTGCTAGGCTGTGCTAGGAGCACGTAGGCCTTAGCCGGTTAGAATGTCCACATCGGACGAAGATTTGGCGTCGACGCGCTGGGCAGGAATACGCAGGCAGCGCGTTGCACGTGACTTGGCGTAGCAGACATTCTACCACCTCGAGACTCGAGACTCGAGATCTCAGATAGAAAACAACCATGAGAGGTGTACTTAGCACACTCGAAATTTCACCGCTCTCAATGCAGCATACGGAGGCGTCCGTGACCGTCAGAGTTTTACCGGCCATTTCTGTGCCCACTCATCATTTATCTCTTGCGGCCAGAGCGACCTAGGACCGTTGCTGCCTTCTACATTCACACTCTGTCCTGCGACCAACTACGGGCTAAGCTCACAGGGCGGCCATGTATTTGGAGATGATTCAGGTACGCACCCTGTCTCGTGCTGCAGTCCGCTCTGGGAACCGACAGCGTCTTCGTCGACACTCCTGGCGGTGAGTCCTACACGGGGTCATCCATCACGGATGTGTTACATGCCAAACATACCTGGCCATGGGTAGGATCTCAATGGGAGAGTCTGATCCGGAAGAGTCGGTCAAAATGCTTCACCCTAGGCTATTGAGCTCGTACCCATCCTGTGAGTGCTATGCCACGCAGCGAAGAGGTCGCCGTTGGTAGCTCCTAAACATTACGAGCTCGCCAAACATACTTTTCAGATTGTGCTCATAGAGCTACAGGGATATCTCAGCCCCAACTCTATTGAGGTGGGAGAGATTCTTGCTCTATACGGTCATCAAGGGCATTTACAACGTCCATGCGAGCTTCTTAGGGCCATCTGTTACTTTTTACGGCTCTCACTTACGCTGCTATTTCTGACCGCAACAAGTCGAAACACTTCAAGGAAAGTCTTGAAAGGGCTGTTTCACCTAAGATGTCATTGCACGTACAGGACCACAGAAATCCCGGGAGACCTATGAAGTCTCCTCCCGTCGATGATTCTTAAATGTATTTTCCTATCGACTGCCATTTTCCAAGAGTGCGGATACGGTATGCCACCTTCATTCGAGGCGCAGTTCGGCTGGCGCCTGGTGCGCACATCGCCGTGTCATATCTGGACATCCCGTTCAACTCAGAAGCTGTCATCGGACCCTTGCCGTGGGTACCACAAAGCTGCATGCCTGCGCCTTGATGAGGTATCTTGTTACCACCTCCTGTACCTATCCATGGTACTCTCATCAATGTTGGTCGGAAACGGCCATCCATCAATCTCGCGTTGAACGATGGGCGCTCAGTCTCCCACTCCGAATTCACTACCGTATTCCGAATTGTCGACCTGAAGCAGGGTGAGCCCAGACATGCGTGTCCGTCGACAGCGGAAGACCCTCGCTGAGACATCATCCCGCGTAGCCAGGTGCAGCCCCAGGATACGTTAACCACGGGCAATTAGTAAGGGGGACACGAGACTCGTCGGTGCGAGCACAGCACCCTCGTCTTCTCCCTCAGGCGAGCCTCCTCTAACTCACAACTCGCAAACGGAACTCCCCCTCCTTATTGTCGCCAACATGTCTGCCTCTGAGGAAACCTCGGCGAACGCGCTGCCCGCCTTCGGCCACGCGATGCGCCCGTACTTCTCCCTTGATCCGTTCTACATCAACCTCAACCATGGTACACCCACCCCTCTTCTTCTCCCACTCCGCGCGCTCATCGCTATTCTTAGGCGCCTTTGGCAGCGTTCCTCGCCCGGTGCTCGCGGCGTGCGATGCGATCACCGCAAAAGTCGAGGCGAACCCGGACCACTTCATGTGGTTCACGTACTTCCCGCTGCTCACGGGCGTGCGCGCACAACTGGCGCGCCTGATCGGGGCGGCGGAGGACGAGTGCGTCGTCGTCCCGAACGTGTCCACAGGGATCAATACAGTTCTGAGGAACATGGAGTGGCGGCAGGGAGATGTCTTGGTGATGAGTACGTCTTCTGCTCTTTGGTTTTCGGAGGGCCTTCAATATGTTAAGTTGACCATTGTGGGTCGTTGAACGCTGTGTTCTGGTTGTATGCTCTGGCGGTGCAGCTTCGAGCACGTTCAACACGGTCGCAGGTGCTGTGCGCAGTGTCGCCGACACCCGCCCCAATCCGACCCTTTCCGAATTCCCGCTCCAATTTCCCGAATCCCGCGCGAGCCTCCTCGACCGTTTTCGTGCACACCTGCGCGCGCTCAAGGGCCCTTCGGAGTCAGATGTCGTCTCGCACGCAGACACAGGTGCCAGCCCCCGCCAGATCGTCGCCGTGCTGGATAGCATCGCCTCGACGCCCGGCGTGCTGATGCCCTGGCGCGAGATGGTGCGCATATGCAAGGAGGAAGGCGTGTGGAGCGTCATTGATGCAGCTCATTCCATCGGCCAGGAAGTGAATCTCGACTTGGAGAGCGCTGCGCCGGACTTCTGGGTTTCAGTGAGTGTACAACCTGCTGCTGTATCCTGCGCCGCCCTCAACCGTTTGACTGCCGCATCTTATAGAGTTGCTCAAAGTGGCTCTATGCGAAGCGCGGGTGCGCCGTGCTCTACGTTCCGAAGCGGTATGTTATCATACTTGCTGTTTCGGCTGACCGACACTGACTAGATATGCATGTCTCGCAGAAATCAGCACATCATCAAGACGTCGCTGCCTACTGCTGTCAACTACGTCTCAGCTGCGGAGCGCAAGGACGCTGCCGCTGTGCCCTTCGCGTCGAAATTCATTTGTACGTCGTTGGCCCTTATGTTCCTCGCGTATGTGCAAGCAACTGCTTACCCACCATTCATACCCAGGGCTTGGCTCTGCCGACTTCGCTATCCCACTCAGCATCAAAGCAGGTCTGTCTTCTTCTCGCTTAACCGATGGCTATCTGTTCTTGCAATTCCAAGCGCGACGCTGACTGATCCGCGGATAGCAATGGACTTTAGGGCCTTCCTGGGCGGAGAGGAACGGATTAACGCGTACTGCCGCCAGCTCGCTCTTGCGGGGGGCAAGCGTCTTGCGGAGATCATGGGCACAAGCCTCATGGATACATCCGAGCAGAGCGAGTGGACTGTGAATATGGTGCGCACATCGCATATTAATCATTGTTGTTGAACCTGAGTGCTGACTCGGGGGTCTTCATATGATACTGCTACGTGATATAGGTCAACGTTGAGCTCCCGCTCGCGGCAAGCATCAAGCCTTCGGCGGATATTACGCATGTGTTTCAAAAGAAGCTGCTAGAGGAACACCGTGTCTACGCGACGCAGTTCTTCCACAACGGGAAGTGGTGGACGCGCGCATCCGCACAGGTGTACAACGAGGTACGTCCGACTGTTGCTGTCGATATTATCAATGGAGAATGATCCCGTCGTCGCGTATCTCGCATTTCAGATCTCAGACTTTGAGAAGTTAGGAGAGGCACTGATTGCCGTTTGTGCTGATATTATGAAAAGTTGAACTAGATGTCTTATCATTTTGATTCATCGGATCCCGTATACGATCGACCTGTTGGGACTGCTTTCCACTCCCGGGTTGCTGCCACCGAATTCACAACAAATGTGATCAGACATCGGTTAGGACAGCGGTCATGGGTGAGACAGTCCACGACGAAACGTTAGAGCATAAATCTCGTGCATGAGTGATAACGACAAAAAATACCGTGTCGATGCCATTAATTGTATCACAATATCTTCATTATACAGAAATGGACACCTCAGTGTGATATGTCAACCGTTGAAGCCGACTGGGTTCCCTGCGACAAACAGCGGTAGCTTGGCGAGGCTAACTGGAGTCTCATTGGTTCAATCATCTGAAATTAAGTCGCAACACTGAGTCCCGTCGACCTTACGCTCCCGTCGTGAAGGCGTGAAGGTTAATGTAATGGTGTGTCCTTTCTTTCGATGCTGAACGAAATATAACAACTATATATCATGCCATTGTAATATCCTAGTATGCGCTGCCTTGAGCTGGTAAACCTTGAGGGAAGAATTGCTTGAACAAGTCTGGGTAATGACGCTCTGCAACATCTGGATGACTCCTACGTTAGTGGATCATGGTGAGCACCGATTTATCAAAGGAGCATCAAACTGCACAGCTGGGCTCACTTTATACGACCGATCAGGTTGACATGCCCGGAGGGCAGTTCGTTGTACTCCGCATAATTAACGGCTGCAATTTCACAGACGGAAAGCCATCAGACTGCATGTTGCCAGAATACACAGGGTCTCTTACAATCTACGGCTCCAGTAGTACCGCGCTGTTCTTTAAGCTTTAGTATCTCTGGGCTGACTAGTACCAGAGACTGTGCAGTGAGGTGGAGAACTGCGATGAAGTATGATACGATTACGTACACTGCAAAGTAATGTCCTTGACGGAAATACGTTGCGCGATATTTTGGAAAAAGGGGATCGAGTAGCGAGGAGTAGAGCCAGCGGGTGGGGAGAGCACACGATGAGATGTCGCACGAGCAAGTCCCTGTGTCGCAGTCTCGAGAGCTGCCGGGGACGTGGGGTAAGGAAGATCAGTTCAGGTGATGACATGATACTGACCTTTTCCTATGTTCACCACGAATGTGCCCGGAATGGGAGGTGCATCTATCCACTCCCCTGCAAAGTTCTGTACTTGTAAACCGGGGTGTGGAGACGCTTGAAGTAACTAGTACCATCCCGTCAGCCGGCTCGCTGAAATCGCAAGGACGTCGATTGCGCAGATACTCACAAATGTCAGGAAACCACCATCGAAGTGGGGTCCAACACCTTGATTGGACGACAAATTATCCAGCGCAGGATATTTAACAACCTTGGCACGATGCTGCGTGGGGCCATCTGCCTCGTAGAACGCCTTGAGGGCGTCCTGGGTAAGACCGAGAGCCTCGCCAAGTAAGCCGATGAACTCGTAGCTGAGCTTCTCAACCTGGGCCAGATAGCGCAACATCGTTTTCTTGAATCCGGGGAGCAGGTCCTCGTCCGGCCACTACGTCAATTGGCTAGCTGTGTCATTTCAAACCTACCCACCAATCGAATATTAGTTAATCCTGCCGCACCTGAGCGGGACCCCACAGTCGCACATAGTCAGGATCGCCCGGCTTCCATCGCTTCTCGTAGGGCGTGGCGAAATCAAACTGCTCCCTTTGATCTGTCTTACCCTTCGTGATCTCGGCACCCAGTCTCGTATATCCAAAGAAGTGCTCCGAGTTGGCCATGCGAATATTGTCCTTCGCTTCCTGTGGCAGCTCGAAAAGGCGAGGTGCGTAGTCGATAATGGCGTCGATGTCCTCCCGAGCAACAGGAGAATTGGCTAAATACAGGAATCCGACATTGATGAGGGCATGTCGGAGCTGTGAGATAAACTCTGGCCTGTGCTCCGGGTCAGCTACTAGAGAATAGTCGAGAACTGGTACGCTAGAGAAGTTAGATGCCATCTTGATACAGTGATACTTCAGCGAGGCTGTGAGGATTGCACATAGTCCCCAACAGACTAAGCATCGGACTTATGTACGATTACACTACGCCACAATTGCTTCTTGAGAAGAGCAGATGACGCGATGCTCAACTCATGAGAAAGTCAAGTCACCTGCGCTCAACGTGCCTTCAGTCTTCTCACTGCCAGTGTGACTGATTATATAAAAGTTGCCATCTATAAATCGGACTGCGATGCGTAGTAGTAAACGGTACTGCAATGACGACAAAGAGTGAGGAAGAGAGTGATAACGATGAGGAGGGCGGGGATCGCTATAAAAATCCATCCCAACGACCTAAGCCGTCTGTCCTGGTTGCAACCGTGCCCCATAGTGTCCATATACTATATGGGTACGCAGTAACTTGACCCCGTTAGTCAACCGCGACGCTCTCCGACGTCTCTCGACTAGCAAATAGCTAGCTATATCATCGTGGCAACACGGTCAGACTATGGACCTACGTCACATTGCAGGACGTTATCACTTACCAATGAATCTGTCCAGAGAGTCGAGCACTTCGGGCTCAGGTTTGATCTCGAAGTGTGCGTGCTGTGACATCCGGAAAACACCTAAATGCCGCTTGTATGGGTGGAAGTCTGCTAACTGCTGTTCCGGGTCGTCTGCACGGACCAACTGCATGCCCGGGGGATGTCAGAGACAGTCCGAATCATTAACGGTGATAATCTACCTGGAAACGACCTTTGTAGAACTTCCACGCGTACTCGACACCAGCTTCAGTGGCAAATGTTCCGCCCCTGCCAGGTCGAAGAATGTCAATAACGATTTCCAGAAGATCAGCGACAAGTGCTAAACTTACTGTGAATCTGCATCGAATTTGACAAATTCAGATGCTGGCATCCAGTCTCCCTTCTCCCCGCCGAATCGGATCTTAGGTTCCTTGGTTGTGAGGCCCTCAATCTCAATGAGCGGTGTCAATTCACGAGTCTCAAAGTCGTGCTTGATGATTCTGGTGATGTCTGGGTTCCAGAAGCGGGTGACGACCTCGTAGTAGAACTTGTCGTCCTGCACCGAAAATGTCGTGTTGCGCAGACTGTTCAAGGTCAAGAACAGCTTGTGTGGTGGCTTGGGTTTTGGTGGGGGCGGCATCTTGATTCACGGACGTGGGGACGGTAGTAGAAAGTCAGCTAAGACCTCTAGATAAGTCTGGCGGGATAGATAGCGACGGTGGCAACGGGGAACCGACAGCGTTTGAGGCTGCAGAGTCAACACCATAGCTGAATATAAACCCTGTTTGCGCCGAGAGGTTCCCAAGCATCATCCGACACAGTGTGGAAATCTTTCAGGCCACTGATGACACTTCGAGCAAATCAGACGGGAATTCTCTCACAACCAAGTTGACAGCGCTACAGCCCTTTCAGGTTAAACGCGGGAAAGACCACTCGAGCCTCGGAGGAACAGATAGTATGGCGTGGAAGACGTCTAGAGCGAGGGTAGCTGCCAGATAAAGAATGACATTCGCAGATCGACCAGGAAAGCGTGAGACTGTGAGACTGAATCGATGTCGGCAGCGAGAATAAGCCTACAAAATTGAGCGGGTCGAGACAAGGATAGACGCAAACATTCCACGACTGGGGCCATAGATCGGAGACGGTGAGAGTACATCATGTTCCGTGGGAAGCGCTGTGATATACCGCCGTACGTTTTCCCGTCAACATCCGAAGCAATATTAGCTCTGCACGCGAGCGCTCTTGCAGCATCCCGTACTGCAAGAACGTAAATAGCACTTCGGATGAAGGTTCAATGAAGGTGACCACTGAGAGATCTGTCGGCTCTCAGAAAGGAACAGATACTGGCCAGATGGGGATAAAGCAGTTTTCTGGTGGGTACAAAACCATATGAAGCTGATCCGGTGGCAGAGGAGTGGTTCGCGACTGGCGCCATTACTATTGACCTATTGATGAAGCTTGATAAAGACGCTCGGATAAGGCAGGCAAAGTTCCCGTCCTGTCAGCATCGTGTGGGCTGCTACCACTCGAAAATAACGAAGCAGCCCCACAGTTTTGCTTACTACATAGACCTTCCGAAGCGACAAGGACTGAAGCTGAAGCCTCAAATTCGTGATAGTGGTATTTTGAGAGTGCCAGGTAAAGTCAGGAGCATACTTTCCTGGATTTTATTCATTGTGAAAGATGATGTCGTATATCAATGACCCCAAGGAGCGACGTGAGACAATGGGCCATCTGTTGATACTAGCAATTTCCAGGCATGTCCAAAGGCGAGCGTCCAACTGTTCAACATTGACGTTAACATTCAGGATTTGCAAAACGTTGACTTGCTCTCGGCAATGGAGTGAGTCGGTAGGAAAGAGCAAGCGATAGCTAGACGCTCGTGCTGAACTTACATTTGTCACGTGCTGTGACTACAACGATCCCGCAGCAACAAGCCACCAGCCACAAACATACCTTCACGGCGACCTGCAAATCCGAGTGCGATTCTGTTTAAATCTCTGTGAATAGTATGGTATCCTTGAAGAGCTCAACCCTTACAAACGTTTGTCGGCTCTCTGTGAAGCGCATTACAATCAAATAAGGTAAGTACTTGTTTTCTCAAGCCCGGATTGAGTAGCTCTATAAATTTCACGACATACTGCACAAGCCACTACTCACAGGTAGCACTGGCCACAAACCAGGTGCAGAACAAGTCGCGTGGCTCTCTGTCCGTGATAGAGAGTGCGTTGGCAATGGAAAACTATAGTGCCTGCCTGGTGGCGCACCCTATGGCACCCCCTTTCATCAGACAACCTCAGTCTAGCATGTATGTGCCTTCTTAACTGTTCTCGCTCCTGGTCACCATTCGCTTTCATGTATGCTTCCCGATGTTCACAGCGCGGCATGACTGACCTAACGACCTGACTTCGATATAGCCGATGGTTTCGACTCTTTGTCCAGGCGTCCTGTCCAGATGAACAGAGTTATGCCATGGAGGCACCGGAAATCCGTCTTCATCTGTGATTCATGGCCGAAGTATGAGTCCAACGTGAATGCCTTCACATTGGTTGCTCTACTGAGAGAGGTTTGATCAGCCTGTGCACTGCGAGCATTGCGAAGGTTATGTTGTGCATTATAACAAATCTATCAAACTTCTTATTTACGACATTACTCCCATCTTCAGTTGACGTTTATCAATGGCGATACGTAACTAGAAGTCCGCACGAATGCCTCCTGGCCGCCGGTCGACTTCAGCATTGGCACTATCCTTTCCAAGACTCACATCCTCGGCCACGAATAGCAGGCCACGATGCCTTATCATTGTGTCTTATCATTGTATCGCCATGAGCTCTTTACTCCAACATGTAAGCGCCACTATGTTGTGTGAGTACGTGCTGTCCTTCGTTTTGTTGCGAGGCAGGATGCTGAGCGTTGACCACAGACTAGTTTCATGGCAGTGTTTTTGGTGTAGTCGTTCCACTGCGCAGCTGCTGCTTCCAAGTTCCATCAGCTTGGGAGCCTCGAGCAACATTCGCTGACCCGAGTCCTTCCGAACCCTCACTGCACGATGCATGATACTTACCCAAGTCTGCAAACATACTTCACCGGAATGCGCGTATTGGAGATTCTCGGGGGTTATGGCTGGCCGTAATGTCTACGCAGTTCGAGCTGTCTTGTCCTTACGAGCTCCTGTCTGTAGGCAGTAATACCCTAATTTCATCTGAGTTGAAACTCTATGCGAAGGACTCGAGGCCATATTACGCACGGGCCGTCTGAGCCAAAGCCGCACGGGAGCTGCCGGAAGTTGCCGAGCAGGGGTTGAACCTTTCCTGTTGACCACCAAGTCCCTTCACCTGTGCGCTCTGCTTGCCTCCGCTATCCGCCTCGCCGCACGCCCCTCTACGCGTCTTAGTTCGATAATATGAGTAAAAAGGGTGGTAAGGCTCAGCCTAAGGAACAATCTTCATATGAGTTCCGTGATATCGTGCTCGCCAAAGTGCGAGGATATCCCCCCTGGCCTGGCATGGTGAGTGCTCCTATTGAAAACCATCGCGTCCTGGAAGGCGAACGCTCCAGCACTTATATCGTATGTCTTACGTCCTTTTTCTTGGACGCGTAGATTGTGGACCCGGACACGGTCCCGGAAACAGTACAATCAGAGCGGCCCAATGCCAAAACCAAGAAGGGCAATTGGTACTGCGTCAGATTTTTCCCTGCCGGTGACTAGTGCGTACTACTACTTTGAAGAGTCTGTCAATGCAGATCTGTTGATCACTTTCACACAATTAGTGCTTGGATAGTCCCAAAGGACATTTCCAAGCTGCAGCAACACGAAATCGAGGCATATATTAACGAGCCCTACAAACGATCCGGTGATTTGCTGGCAGGCTATCGTATCGCACTCGATCCCAAAGAGTGGGAAGAAGACCGCGAGGCGGCCCGTGCAGCAGCAGTCGAGGCAGAGGCGAATGCTGAGATTGACCAGCTGGAGAGCGACGGCGAGGAGGAGGCTGATGATGGGGAAGAAAAGAAGACGAAATCAAGAAAGAGAAAACGCGACTCCGAAGCGGCACCTGCGAAGTCAAAGGTAAAGGCCAAACCGAAGAAGGAGTTGATAGAGCCTGCCAGTAAGAAGAGAGCTGGCAGTGCTAAGGCTAAGAAGAACGGAGTGAAGTCGAAGGCGATGGTGGAATCGGAGGACGAAGGCGGCGCTGAACCTGAAGATGAAGATGCTGGCCCTAGTAAGCAGGCCTCCCCACCACCTGCGAAAAAGACGAAGCGTGAAAAAGAAGGCGAGGATGAAGTCGATGGTAAGTTGGACCGCTATCGATGATCCTACAAACATCGCCACCACAATTTCGACCGATTTCATTTTTCTACTCCCATCTAGCGATTCTCAATGCCGATCCTGAGGCGCAGAAGGTTAGGGACTGGAGACATAAGCTTCAGAAAGCCTTCTTGAACCCCAAGGCCATCCCCAAAGACGAGGTGAGTCATGCTGCGGATTACCCCACCGTCGTATCTCGATTCATAATTTTACAGGACATGCCTGGCCTAGATACTCTCGTCACAACGGTTGAAACTTACGAGAACATGAGCATCCAGTATCTTTCTGTGAGTTTTCGCCATCTCATACCCTATCCTGCCGTTGCTTTGCTGGCACTCCATGACCACGCTGCTGGATACCGCGGGAATGCTTCCACATCACGCAACAACATTCCTCCTGTATTTGGCAATGTTACTGACGTGTCGCGCCGGTTGCAGTTCTCAAAAATCGGCAAAGTCATGCGTCATATTCACGCCCTTGCGGACGACAGAGTTCCGCGAGACGACGAGTTCAAGTTCCGGGAACGTGCAAAAGCCCTGGTCGACAAGTGGCACGAAATTCTCAACGCTAACAAGGCTAATGGCTCCGCCACAGAGGGCGCCAAGGCTACGACGAACGGCACGAGTCCGTCTGCGAAAACCGCCGATGCGGCAGATGCCGGCACGACGACGAACGGCAAGCAGGGTAGTGAGGGCGCAGCTAAAGCGGAATCAGGCGATGGCGACATGGAGGTTGACGCCGACGCCAAGGGCGAAGAGACTGCCAAAGAGGAGCTTTCTGCTGACGCAGGGGAGGCAGAGGCAGACGGGGAGGCTGAGATGAGCGAGGATGCTCCCGCAGATCCAGCTGCAGATGAGTCTGTATTGGCCGATGTGACGATGTCGGAGGCTGCTGCATAGGCCACTAACGATTGAACGTCGCTGGAAGTGTGTGGAGGGGTGAAAGCGCTTGCTATGTTGTCCCAGTGGGTGTTTTACCCGTTCATTATTCGTCATTTCGCTCCTCTTTTGCCCTGCACTTGCTCAGCAAGGTTGTGTCCTGCACATGCAGAAGAATAAATGCTTAATGGTTATTTGCTCGCTGAGGTCGGCCCATCTGTATTACTTTCTTCGCGGTTCTCACTTATTTTCGCTGTTTTCCTACCTTCTCTATGCCTTATGGTCCTGGGAGCGTTGTTCTAAATCAGAAGGCATCGCTTTTCGTCGACGCTCGAACTGCACGTCAATAGTTTTGTCACATCTATGATAGTCTGACACTTGTATATAATGCATATGCCTTTGCAATGCCTTCTCGCCGTGCGGAACTTCTTCTGAGAATTCTCAGAGCATTTGCAAGGAAGAGCCTGGTGATCCAGGATCACCTTTCACCAGACAGTGAAGTGACCGCTCTGTTCGATAAATACTATGAAGAACATGATGATGGACTAGCTCGGTCTCCCTCACGCATCCGGCTTTGGTGAACCAAAGGACTTTGCATCTGCCCATGGTGACAGTTCGCCCGGTAGATAGTCTACAGGGCGCATCAGAGGATACACGTAGTCGCCGACGTCGGGTGATGGAATTGAGGGCGACGGAGATGGAGACGGCCTCACCATCCCCGAGCCTATTGACGGAGACGGCGAGGGTACAGGTGAAGGCCTTACGGATGTAGGCTGTGACAATGATTCCTCAAATCCTGCTCTGGTCCGACTGCTGTCTAGCGATACTGGATGCTGGAGAGTCTCGTCAGGAGGCGGAGAGGACGACACGAGGGGAGATTCTGCGTCCAGCATCAGAGGCGGTGGGCGATGCGAGGATGCCGCAACCACCGTGCCGGCTGATGAGGGGTCCTCGTCGGCCAAATTGCCAGAATCAGGGGATGGTGGCCTAGTAGATGGAAGAGACTTAACCGCTCTTGCGGAGGACGTCGACGGCGCGTGTGCATGACCTGGTGTGTGTTGGTCGCCAGATTGGGCACGATCTGAATGTCGGCTTTGACGTTCTACGAGGCGTAACGCGTTTCGCAACGCCTCTCGCTCCGCCTGTAGCTCTTTGAGTTCATCTTCAGTCTCAGCGAGCTTCTTGCGCTCGGTGGAGACCATTTTATTCGCCTGAATATACCATGTGAGTACGACATTCGACACAGGAGCAGGCACCAACCTCCTCGAACAACGCCTGTGACAGCGACTCTAATTCAGCTTCGAGGGCCTCCTTCTGTGCAATCACAGTCTTCCGCGCTTCCCGTTCACGCTTGAGCTCAGCATTCAGGTCCTCAATCTCTTTCTCTCTATCCGGTACCAACGATGGCAGAGAGGCAGATGTCAAATGTGACCCTGTCCCGCTAGGGAGAGGAGATTTGCTGCCGTTAGCAACAGCGAGACGGGGAGAGGATGGGAAACTTCCGGCGGCGGCACTGCCGCTACCGAATCGAAACTTGAAGAAACGGCCGTCAGAAGAGGGCACAGGAGATACAACAGAAGCGGTGCCCGGGAGGGGAGAGGGGGGCATAGGTGATTGGTGGGGAATTGGTGAATTCTGCGCGGTGTCGAAAGATCCAGCACTGTCCATGCTGCGTCTGCGATCCTCCTCCGCCTCACGCTCCTTCTGCTCGCGCGCACTCCACCGCCGCCACCCGATGTCCTTCACATGGCCGCCTGTCGTGCGCTTGAGTGCATCCTCTAACATCTCATTATTCGCGAGCGCAAGCTGAAGGTTCGACTTGGCAAGCGTGAGCTCAGTCTGGAGGTCGGTCTGCGCCTTGAACGCCTCTTTCAGCATGGATGTCTGCCCGGCACAGGGGACGGAATGGGTGGGCACTGTGAGGATAGGTAATGACCTGCGAGATCTGAGAAACGGCGTACTAGCTCTTCCACTCTGCTGATCATCCTGCTGAGCGCCATCCGGAGATCCTCCTCCTGTCCCTGCGTATTGACCCGCTTGATGTCGCGCAGCTGCTCCTCTACTTCGGCAAAGTAAGGGCTCTTGGCGGCGGCCAGACTGTCAATCCGACGCGGTAGGTCGCGATTACTATGCACATGGGGCTTCATGGTCTGTGTGGAGCGTTTTGCTTCGTCAAAGTGAGAATCCAATGCTATGGCACTCGGCGACAGAGATGACTGCACAGATACGAGAACGAATGAGTTAGATTGGCACGTACGACCACCTGATCATAATAATACACACCGAATTGGGAGAGTCCCTGGCTTCAGCGTGTGGGAGCGTTAGACCAGTCTCGTAGGATTAGGCAAGGCGAAAGAATCTATATGTCAACTGCAGAATTGACGATTCTCGCTGCCCCAGAGCTCGAGGATTGTTACTGTGCGTGCTGGCAGAGAAGAGAGCAAGCATGCGACGGTACTTATGTACCTCAATGAACGCCGTCGACCTGGCGCCTGCACTGGTCGATCTATTGAACTCTGCTACTTCACAGTGCACATCGAGCGCTCGTCTGACATTGACACTCATAATTAGGCTTTCAGTTATTGTAGTCGCAACGCGACTAGAAGATCGCTGGTACGAAGGACTGGGTACAACGTATATAGATACAGACATTGCGACCCTACGCTGAATTTGCTTTGCAAACAAAGCTGCTTTTAGGTACACTGATCCCTTGGGGATATCATACACGAGTGGGTGCAGGCCTCAACTCCACAATAGGGTAGTAGTGTTGATCGAGTGAGGTTGGAAGACAAGAGCGGCATTACAGGACCCCTCCTCCAGTTCCCCTATCGAAGAACAAGCAGCCAGCATCTGTCAACCGATAATGGACGGCCGCTTGCCGAGGTATCAATGAAAAGGGTGGATCAATAGCAGTGGGTCCGGCATGTAATGCCACCTGTGGAACAATAAGCTTACTGCAGACGTTGATGATGTTAACGCTAGGACATTACCTGTCCGCTCACAGAACCACTCCTACCACTAGAAAGAGGCAGTACGTCCATGTGATAAGTGCACAGTTGTAGCAAGTGCCGCAGAAGATCGTCTGGCTCTCCGGGCGTTGTAATGTGATGTCGAACGATGAGCGCCGTATTCTTCTACAAAGACCTCTCAGCGCTGGGTAGAATATAATCGGAGTCCATGCTTACCCTCCTACACATCGCACAAAGAGCGCGACTAAATCGAGCTAGCTCAGGCAGCGAGATACCCGTCCATTCGAGTGTAGCAACGTCGTCTAGTATCACTAGCGTCTGTGCATCTGCTTGGCCCGCTGGCTCGTCGAGTACAACACCGAGCTTGTCGAGGAGGGACATCAACGACTTGTTCGCATTCTCTCCGGGCGCAGCTGAAGACAGCACATCGTTCGCGACGTCAAGAAGTATCAAAGATCGAGACGCCAGGGATTGAGCCAGGTTCACGTTCTTCACGAGGTGTCGAAGATTCAATACGGGCCAATCTTGCAAGTCAGGAGGCGCGACGGACCGATCGAGTAGCTATAGCCTTCCACCTCGCTACATCTTCCGATACAGACAAGAGTATACATCGGGCTTGCTTGCCGTTTTTTAGATGCGCGGCCAGATGACGGTGAAGCATGAAATCGGCTGGCGACGCGAGCTCATCGGTGATGAGTAGGATCTCTCCTGGAAGTGGAAGCCCAGGAGGAGGAAACATAGTAAAAGCCTATAGTTACAATTATTGAATGCGAAGAAAACCGCCGACGCGACAAAGTTGCGCTCGAGCTCGACGACCTTCCCAAAGCGGATAGGCGGGAATCTGTCTGTCGGAGTTTCAACGATTGTGGCGGCGGGCGTTCTACTCAACAGCCGCCCGCGCCCTTGTTCCACGACACGACGTCCTGATTCGCTGCCATGTTCGAACCAGTCAGAGGAGGAACGCGCGGAGGCCAAGCAGAATTCAAATGGTCAGACGTTTCAGCAGACAAGGACAGAGAGGTGAGTATCAGTATCAGGCCTTCTGCCGATCAGCTAATTCAGTCCTGCACACAAGAACTATCTCGGGCACAGTATCAACGCGCCGACGGGGCGCTGGCAGAAGAACAAGGATATCCATTGGTACAATCGCGAACAAGAGCAGACGCAGGCAGAGAAGGATGAGGAGATCCGGAAGATCAAGGAGGCAGAGGCAGAGGCGCTCGCTGCTGCACTGTGAGTGGTGAAACTCGTTGAAGAGAAGCTTCGCCTGACCTCTGCCCTTGTTCGCTGCTTGTAGAGGATTTGCAGCTGGGCCAAAAGCAGCTGGCTCTGGTGCCCCTGGCACAGGGTCCAATGCCATCGGCGTCGCGCCTAAACCCGACGCAGCGGGAGACTTGTCCGACCCAGACAAGGAGGAGAAACGACGGCGCAAAGAAGAGCGACGCAAGGAGAAAGAGGAGAAGCGCGCACGGAAGGAAAAGCGACGAGCGGAGCGCGAGCACGCGCGGGAGGGTGAAGATGGGCGGAGCACCCACAGCAGACACCGGCGCCACTCTCGCTCGCGGTCTCCCCGTCCGCGAGACAGGTCGAGGGACCGGTCGGTGGTGCGTGGCGAGGAGCGGTCAAGGGGCCAGTATGTGCGCGACTCGCGCAGTCGGTCACGAACACCGCCCGCGCGGAGAGTCCTGGACTATGACGAAAGGCAGCGGGAGCGTGAACGCGAGCGAGATCGGAGGAGGTGGGAGGATAACGCGCGGCGGGAGCGGTCAGGGGCACGATGGGGGCGCGATTGAACGGTGTATGGTATTCCGTCGCCTGAGTATGCGCCTTTGGTCTCCGTTGATGTTTCTTTCGCTGACGTACCGAACGTTGAATCATCCCGTCGTTCAGCCCCTTCTCATGGACCTCGTACCGCTCTAGACGCATACCTATGTCCCCCAAAGGCCATGTATATGTCAGCCGGATTCGTTCTGCCTATCAACGTTCCGTGCGACCATCGGAGGACGGCACCCTACTTTCTTGTCCTTCCTGCCGTTACGGTTCCCCCCAGCGCGCGGGAGTACCTCCCTCGTCTGCAGATCGCTTAACTGATCCTCTATCTCCGCTGACCGGTCGCTTGCCTGCGGGGTTGCAAATCGCACCGTTCGCGGTGCCTGCGCACCAGCATCCGTACTATCTCGGGTTGGGCCATTTGCTTCCGCTCGGTTATGCGTGGTTCTTACTCATCGTCCTCAGTACGCGCGATTGCGCCATCTGTGCGGCCTTCTATAGTGTCTATCTATGCTCTGCTTATTTGGTCCCGCGAAGCGTTATGTATTCCGTCGAGCAGTCTGTACCATTCTATGGGCCTGTTCCAACGCTTCGACGCATCATAGTTTTCCGTTCATCGCTAGCGGGTTACCATTGCCGAGCCTTCAGCTCCATAACTCGGGCATGGTGCTCCCTATATCCCTTGTCAGTATCTGCTCGAGACTCTGCGGGTCTGATCCACGATCCCGCACAGCGGCGTATGTAAGGTAGAAGTCGACGTGCGGAACCGCAGCACTGAGCACAGGATGCAAGACTAAGTAAGTCTGTATGTGGCTCAGGCGCCGCCTGAGCAGTGGGGCAGCTGAAAATAGCTCCCGAGTTATTCGGGATTCACATATGCGACAGGACATGTACGTACGGATCTTGTAACATTATCCGTGTCTTTGCGCTGCCCGAGGCATCAAATGAAACACATACATTGCGATGTGGATGACATAAAGCCTTGTTTTCGTGAGACTACTCGTAAGCACAGCGACGGCTCTGTAAGGGTCTCGTGCAAGGCGTGTATGACGGATGCCCTAGGGGCTGCATCAGACAATGGACATCGTGTGCTGGCAGAGGCCCTGGGAAGGCTTGCGGAAATTGTACGTCCCAGAGTAAACCAAAGTGGCGACTTGCGGCCGTTAAAGTTTGCGTATGACGATATCATTGACAGTGCATCATCGTCTGCACTGAATTGCAGACTGAATAGTGTGCGTGATATCGTGATATCGATATTCCGAATACGGGGTGTACGGCGAGATGACGTGTCTAGGAACGCTGCCAGGCTGCAGGCATGCAGGGAACAGCACACAGCCGCCAACGGGCGCGATCGCAGAGGTGAAACACGCCGCAATTCGACATGGCAGGCCTCGCGCATTACGTCGTTGCCGCCAGGCTGTTGGGCTCCTCGGGGCGGCCAGCAAACGTTTGGGGACGCCGTAGAAGGATAGATACCCGAGTTCCGCAGGACATGCTGCAGGAAAAGGGTGGACGTCGGATCAGCGTCGTCGGGGTGACTTGAAGTGGAACGCGCGGCCGGAGTGGCGACGTGCAGTCTGTCACGACGCTACAGGGTCCTTGAGGCCTGAGGCCTGCGGGTAGCTGTGTTTCATCGGCGCGAGACACGGCGAGAGTCACCATGCCAAGGGCTCATCCGACACGCGGACTGAGGTGATCAGGCTCATTTATCGTCGCTAAGGAGGGGGAGGTGCAGGTGCGGCGGAGCGCGACACTGGAGGTGAGGAGATACGGCAGCGGCGGTGAGAACTGGAGCACGGAGGCTATAGGTGGGCGCACGGAAGCAAATCTTGGGACTGAATTGTCGCTGTCCGATGTCGAGATGAGGCGGAGGGGATCTCTGATCACGGTCGGCGCCTGTGGGCCATGTGGGCGCTTGCTGGCCGACGGTGAGCGGCGCGGTATGACCGCCGAGATTTCTCCCATAAACGGTTTAGCAGCTGTGCCTTTTCGACCCGGCGGGTGAGCGCAGAAATACCCCAGGTTGCCGATGTTTCGTTTACCATAATCCGCTAGCTTTCGTCTTTTCCCCATCCTTGCACACACCCCGCCTCGGAGGCTTTGGCCCTCTCCTGTCCTTATATATAATCCCTCCTTGCCCGCCACTCGTTCTGCCACTCACCTTCCTCTACCCCCTTCCACCACTTCACCGCCACTCATTCTTTCTTCTTTCCCCCCCTACGTCCCCCAGCATGACACAGTTTGGTATGCCCTATTTCCTCGAGGACCAGACCGGTCAGATCACCGGCTCGGAGTACGTCGAATTCCACAACCGCGTGCGCCTCAGCCTCCGCTGCACGCTCCGCGACACGCATCGCGTCGCGTACATGGTCTACGACATCTCCGCCTCCCGCGGCGGCTTCAACGCCCCCCTCGCGTGCTTGGACTTTGGCGCGAACAACGCCCTCGGGAAAGTAAAGATTGGCGAGGGGGAGAACATCAAGATGTCCGACTATCTCTCCAAAGTGGCCACCATCGGGAAAGAGTGCGTCGTGTTTCGTTTATGTCTGGCTGCGTCCTAACGCTCCCCCTCAGCAGCAAGACGCGTAAATTTATCGCCTCTGACGGCCAGGAATATCGATGGACCCATAATCCGGATAGCGACGCTGAATGGACGGTCAGTTTCTGCCTTGCTTAAACTTTCTGCGCTCGCGTCTGACAGTTTTATCGGCCGTCTTCAGTGCTTAAATTCCAAGGGCTACCATGTCGCCTCATACAGCCTCAAGCTTGCGGGTGAACCTCAGTACAGCGGTTCATCAGGCTGCACCCTCACCGTGGAAGAGTCGTATCCACACCTCATCGGCGGTGAGTGTGCCACTCTCTCCGCCACATAGCCACTCGACTCACTTTGTCCCATCTGTCCTTCTCTTCTGCAGAACTTCTCGCCTCGCTCATCATCATGCGACACATCGCAAAGCACAACCTTTGACCAGTCAAGCACTGTGCCCACCGCCGCCGGGCGCACCGTCTCTGCCCACACATATACCACGCACGGACGCTCGTTCGCTTCGCGTACAATACCGCTACTGTCCTACTTATCCTCAGCTCTAATCGTCTAATGCGCCCTAATTGCTGTCTGTTCTGACATACATACTTGCTTTCATAGTCTTCCCCCCATCCCCTTGTCCTATACTGTGTCGTGTACGAGGAAGAAGAAGCCGAAGTCCCTGCACATACGCACCCCGCCCGTGCCAAAATGTACCTTACTAGTTGTACATATTCTCTTACTCTTACGCGTGCGCCGCGCCGGCGCCGCATAGTACTCCTTATACATAGCTAATTGTTGTGAATCGTGTTGTCCTCGCGTCGACATTGTCCCCATACCTTACCATACCGTACCCATCATAGTACATACTCACCATGCCGTAATTCATCTCGTTACACAGTTCGAGGCCCTGTCCTTTGGCGCGTCGCTGCAGCGCCATCGTCTGATGGACGCTTCCTTGCCCCCGATGCCGCAGCCTGCGTTTGCGCGGCCGCGGCTATCAGCTGGACATGGGCCCTCTGAGCTCTCGAGCCATCCCTGACGGCTTCTAGCTCGAGAAGAGGCGACGTTCACTGAGTTCGCAGCGGACGATGCCCTGATGACATACACCGTGCCCACGTACGATCAGCGCTCAGCCCTAACAATGGCCTGCATGACGCCTCCTCCGCCGACCTCTGCCCAGTAAGTACTAGTGCTTCTAGTCACCCAGCCTGAGTCACCCCCGCATCCCTCGCGTCTCGCTTGCGCTTGCCCGTCGTTCGCACTTCGCAGGGTGGGATCTGGATTCTGGATGCCTCTGCGGCTCCGAACTTTCGTTGCGGGGATTCCGTCCGTCTTTTGGACTGCGCAGATCGCTGTGCTGCCCGCGCTGGCTATGTATAGAACGTTGACGGCATGGCGAATGGTTCTTGCTTGACCCGCAGGCGGCCACCGACTGCCCTGGGAGCCCGGGCAATCGTCGATCTGCAGCCAGCTACCGGTGCATCGCTTTTCTGACCGTTTACCTCACCGAGTCATTCCGCAAGGAGCATTCGTGGGGGAGACGAAACGAACCCCGGCCAGGGCTGGCCAGCTGGGAGCGTGGTGAGTCGCCTCGGATGTGTTCAATGTGACAGGCCGTTCGTCTCCGGAGAACGCGCGATTCGAGGAGCACTAGGGCAAACAAAGTAGGGGGGATCTGCTTGGCTATTTGGCCGGGTGGTCTTGAGGAGGAAATCCATCTCGGCACGGCGTCCAAAACGCTAGACGGGATGGAACCAGGAGGGACGGCTGGAGGAGAGCTTATGGGACCCAGAAACACCTCGTGAGTGGCCGACTGAGACTGGGCTCTTGATGGTGAGAGCGTATACCGTACTGTGACTATGTGCCACGGCGAACTTCGACGAGGGACAACAGCGGGTTGGTTCAACCTGTCTTGGGCCTGTGCCACGCAGGTTTGCTGAAATCTGGCAGTCATTCAAAGCGTGCATTGCTAATTCAACATACCATACGGCGGAAATCGGCTCTACGCATCGGTGGGTGACTCTGCTCGAGCCTCGCGCCCACTGCTGACGCCTCTGTTTTTTCCGACCCGAATGACTGCTAAGACCGCAACTGTGACGAGCCAGGATATTATATCGATATGAATGCACCTCAGGAAAATCTGGATCAATGACTCGGAAGTCTGAAGACGTACCTGCATTTTCAAGCGCCAAACGTACATGTCGTTATGCTATACACCATTTGACTTACCAGGCAGTTTATTCACGTTGCGAAAAACGGGGGTTCACTTTACGTCCCCTTACTAAACTATTTACCACCTTTATGGACAGGTTTTCGCAGCCGGGCTAACACGACAGCGGTGATCGTGTATTTTTGAATACTGCTGGGATAATCTACTGCGGTCCTGATCGTGCTCGCCAAGTGCCTAAGTTCGATATCAGTAGTTTTCAGCGCCCAGGCAGGTACAGGCATTTTTCTGCTGGTAGTGATCACACCTAGTCGATGATTTGTGCACGGCCCCATTCATTTATCAAGGAAGACAGCGTTTCCCCTTCTCTCTTCTTATCGCAGGAGTGCTATCATCATGAAACCGGGTCTTGTGCCCCATAATAGTAACGAAGTCTCTCTTCGCTATTGAAAGTATGGTGAGTCGTTGATAATCTTTCCGTCACGCTCCAACATAGATTCCTGACACCTGTTTGATTGCATGTATAACCGGCGCAGAACACTGACAATCCGATTCAGTATATGTCATGCCAGATCTTTCGCGAATTACCGCTAGAAGAGAGGCGCGAAGCGAAAGTGGCGGTATTGGCCGGGATGCTGTAAATATAGAGCAAACATGAAACCTGCGGAGACGGCTGGGGGGATACCTTGCACAAGAAGGGATTTATGACGTCGCGTGTGGAAGAGAAAGGACATCGGTGGAGTACTTGAAGAGATGTCCTTTCTTTCTTGATTACATGAGCCCATCTAAAACGCGCCGTGATGTTATTCATGCTCTTCACGTCGGTAGGTCAGGTTCAATATTTTCAATTTTTGCCCGCGGTGACTCAGGTGTTCGATGCATAACTACATCGGTGGATTGTTTTCCTGATTTTGGACGATAGTACCGTCGATTTGGGGCTCTCACTTCGAATTATCGTCTTGCATAATCTCCTACTTCTCAGTCCTATCAGCCACTTCATGGGTGGTAAGAATCCAAGATAACTGTTGATATCACAAGAATGACTTGAATGTGCCGGATCTGGCATGCTGGCGTTATCGCAAAGTGCATTGTTCTGCGTAGATATTCTTGTGGCCGCAGGACGGGAGGCGGGCGACGGGGGAAACAGTCTAGCCTCGACCAGATGCGCTGTACAGGTAAGCATCGCCGCGACTTACGCATGGCGGGAGGCCAAATCTTCGGACAATTGTACCCTCCTTTCTTCCTTCATTCAATCAGTCGGGGAGTGCCATCTTCCCATCGATACCGCTCGATACCGCTCGCCGCCGTCTCTTTGTGCTCCCTGGGAATGGGGCACCTACAATAGACCATGACGGATAGCTTGGCGTTCGTCATAGTGATCTTTCCAGGCCGAGCAGAGAAGGAGATATCGTCGTTCCGTCATAAAACATCGACGCGCTCCGTGTACAATCTCTCACTCTGCGTCATGCGGCCTAGAATGGCTCCTGAGTATCATGTGGTAGCTGGATTCGAATACGGACTAGTGCACGAACATGCATTCGTGCCCATGCAGAACGCCAGAAGAGCACGGGGATTCGTGATTCTGCGTTCCTGGTATGATGCATGCGCCGTGAGGTCGAAGAATCTGGTAGGAAACATCCATGCCCCATCGCCTCAGATTCCGGGCCCCGCGAGAATTGTATTGATGCTAATTATGCACGCAAGAACAGGCCGCTCATGCGCCCAGGAAGGCGCCATACGCGCGCATTAGATCCCTGGAACTTCGTGGATACGTTTCGCCGTACTGCGTGATAGGCCAACTACATCGATGCTCCGACCCGGTCAATTTATTCCTGGCTCTAACCTCGAGGCCGCCCCCAAGTTTCACTGAAGATATGTAACACGAACTTGAGCCCATTTCCCCATGCATGAATTGCAGTGCCAACAAGTCCAACAGTATTGATTCCTGGCTGTGAGACAATACCTGGTGACCGAAGCTCATTCCTTTTCCATTCAAACTATAGATCCATCCAGCGCGCGCTTCGTCCCGAGCGCTCTGCAGAGTCGACGGCGCAGAAGAACTCGGACATAGACGCAGAGATCGTTGAATGAAACATATCAAGCCTTTCCTAGTGTGTAGCAACGTTCTATAAATATAAACGGGCTTGTCCTCGGCATTCGTTCTTCATAGTGGTATCGCATTCTCAGTATCAATCGTACAGGCGCTAGACGGGGACTTATGGTCGAAGCATATGCATACGCGCCTGCGGAGGAAAACTCAAGCGTCTCCTAGATTGTGCATCGCGAGAGGGAGTGCTAACGAAAAATGGTAGTATGAAGTCGTATTGAAGACGATGATATCTTTATTGAAAAATGAGATCGTCCAGATCGTCTCGCCTTGGAAGGACTATCCTACTGAGATCTCCATCGCGAGTCCCCTTCCAAACCTGCAAGCCTTATGATCGTCGACTGATCGTCGATCACGGATGCTGTCGCAGTTGTTCGGCTTATGGGCGCATTCAATGACAAGATTTTTTTCTCTACGCCGGGCGCGGTGACCCCCATGTTCTCTGCCGCCCGACATGCACGGCGTTTCTGTAACATAAACGCCTGGGCCCTTACAGATAACAGATGAACTGTTGAGGAAGCCCATCTTTTTCTTCTTCTATACGCTGTCTGATACAGTTTTGTTCCCAGATCATTCACCAAATCTGGACGACAAGGCATCGTGCAATGCACTGTCAAGGAGAAGCAGGAATGGAAATATCTAAATTCCTGTGAGAGAAGGTTCGATCATGATAAGACAATATGTGCCCTCACCCACCGCACGTCACGACGAGCTTCGCAGGATGCATTATCCTCAGCAGCTCACTTCTTGTTCGCATAACCTGGGAGAACGTTCGCAGAACCCAAAGGTGCCAAATTTCTGCAGATAATATGCCCAAAGGGTGAAAACCAAGTTGAATCATAGACGCGACAACGTTACAATATACCAAATAACAGGAAGACGTAGTTAGGAGAGTAGGCTGATTATACCAGTAGTCATGAAGAGTAAGAAGTAGGATGTCGATACAGAATTTAGGCTACAGAAGTAACAAATCAGCAAGCGAAAGATACGAACATGTCGGCATAACAAAGCGAATAATGAAAGGCGTGTGTCAGTAGCGCAACGCGTGCGCTAAAAAACCAATCTATCATGCCCGGAGAATGGGCGGTAAAGTAAGTTCAGCAGGAAGGGGTGGAGGCTTCCGGGCAGAGGAGCACGCTTCCTCGAGCCTGCGTCGAAGCTCGTCGCGCCGATTGCGCTGCTCTAGATGCGGAGTGCAGATTAGACTTCAGGGGCTAAAATATAGATTACGAGATTATGCGCACCCAGGGAAGGCCACAGCGCATTGAGGACATCGAGGGGGATAAGAAAAGTCTTGGCTAACTCCAGCGCATGGACCAAGGAGCGATCATAGTTCCACAGCGCGAGACATATCATGACCTGGCTGGAAATCCAGTTGACCTGAAACGGACGCCGCGATAGAAGATAACCAGGGGCTTCGCCCAGTTGAAGCACGGCTGCCTTGATGCCCTTTGCTATCTGCTCCTGATAATACACTGCGCGGGCGCTAGGTATGAGAATGGTACATCAGGCCGGTGGAACAATGAACTTACACCACTCTTCTGCTTGTCTCCGGTCAAACACAGCAGCAACACCATCTACATCTTGAATCCTGTTTGATCATTTAGCCGGAGAAGGAAGACAAATCAACATTAGTACTCACCGACGCATGTCATAGGTGACTGTCATCCGGGTGCTGGTGACAAAGGCTGTGAGATGGATATCCAGGCACCAGGATAGGGTGGACAACGTACTTGTACAGGAGCTCCTTACACACGTACGACAGTGTGCCATCCACGTTGCACTGGTGCATGTCCAGTGCGGCCTGGACCGCGCGCGTCTCAGTGAAAATTTCCGAGGCAAACCGTGATCGTTGGTCGATTGTCCATGTATCATCAGTTCGGCGGATGCTGCTGCTCCACAAGAGCATGCTGCGGCAGTACACTGCCCAGACCGATTCCTTTGGTGACTGCCCGTACAGCTGCTCGTGACCGAGAGCACGCTCGTACGCCTCTCCGGGGAACAACAATGCGAACTGAAAGAGACAGGTCCTTCAGACCAGCGACATAGTCATTCAACAATGGTACATACGTTCGAGGGTTCTGACAGAGCAAACTGCAAGGGTTCTTGGTGAAAGGCAGAGCATTGCAGAGTGTAGCCAGCAACGAGAGCAAGGGAAATCCAGCACAGCCGTCGACATTCCTCCTTGCGTATCTCCGCATCCGACCAGTTAGGGTTCCAAGGGGGATTCATGGAGTGGTAGTTGTCGATTGGAGAGGACCCTAGACTGTGAGGGGAGATGACACAGCAACATTTCTTTGGTGGTCGATAATTATCAGACATATAAACGACGGGAACAGCATGTGAGGGAAAGATAGAGACATCGGGATCATGGGCATCCACGGAGCAGAGAGAGAGCACTTGAATAATACGGTCTAGAAACTGGAGGGAACAGGTTGCCCGCTCGGTATTGTATTCGGGGTGTGAGGAAGCCTCAAACAGAGCTAGAATCTGTGTCATCGAACAGTCCGCTCAGTTCCAACATCATTAATCCTAGACTGGACGAGATGCTACGCACCAACGCGGCTTCTGCGAGTGTGTAGTCAACCGACTGTGAGCTACATGCGGCTTCCAACAACGCTTGAGCATTGTCCCGAAAGTACAGAGCGCGTGAGCGGCCATCGGAGCCCAGCTCAATTTCGCTCGATTTCATCAGGGTCGCCATAGCCAGGGCGGACATGATAAGGGCTGGTTGCATGCGCACGCGCAGCTCAGGGTCTTGCAAGTCTCGCATAAATGTTGGGGTATGTATAAACGAAAGCCAGTGACCACTGGACGAAAGACTAGATCCACGACCAGTTGTCAACTTCATAGACTAAGTGACTGTCGAAGGCACTCACAGGAAATGCAAGTCGTTCATGATATCTCTCAACCTGCATCATAGTTTAGCTAAGTCACAATAAGGGAAGAGAGGTTAGCTTACGAGTGTTCGTGCAACAGATTATCCCACCAGGTTTTCCTGGTGAATTCGACCGAGGGAGACAGAGGAATGAATGTAGCTTTGTTTTGTTCATCGTGATGATGTCGATGTAGGTTGAGATTGAGGGCGCGACTGTACGATTTGTGTGCGGCATTAGTTTCGGAGTACTCCATAGCAGACTGGTAACGGCGAGATTGAGGGGAATAGTCATGCTATCAGAACTGAATGAATATCTGTCGACGTCTGTTGTTACGAGCGTACTCGAGCAGTGGACTTACCCGTGAATACATCAAGTCAGATCCACTATTATGAGAAGGGTGAATCACATCCAGAGCAGAAGCGGAATGTGAAAGCTGAGAGCTGGCTTCGTGAACGGCAGTAAGAGACAAGGAGTGCACTTTCGAGTCTTCCTCGTTCTCCTTTATTTTGGCATCGAAGCTGTCGAGGACATCCTCCCCAATCCTGCGTTTCTTCTTCGCGGGTAACGAACCAGCGTCGGATGGTCGCTTCTTGCAAGAGCGCTGCCTTGTGCCGGGCCGCTTGTCGGGACCTCTCCTCTTTGGGACGGCGTCATATTCGCACTCATTGTTGCGGCGAGTGCAGTTGTGGCACACAGGCCTTGTCGAGTCACAGCGGATCTTCCGTGCTCGACTGCACAGCAGAATTAGCATGAGGGTTGCCATAGCGGTGCGCTGACACTCACCATTGTTTACATGCAATGACAACAGTGGACGCCTCCCTTCGGGCTGGCCGCGTGCTAGACGCGTTGCTGCTCGACGTGCTGCTTTTTGTGACGGAAGACGCAAGTGAAATCGGAGATGCATCCTCATTAGAGGACATGGACACGGTTTGTCGAGACGAGTAGGAAGTTTGTTGATCGTGAAGGGATTCATGAGAGACGCGGAACTGAGATTCGGGAATCCTGCTTTGCGGAAGGTGGTAGGTATAGTCCGCCGTTGGTGTCAGGGCAGTAGGCTGAAATCGGCCTCCCGGACTGTCAAAGTCGAGCAGTGTATGTTCGTGAAGGGATAGTTCTTGATCGAGATGGTGTGCTAGGTCGTGGCCATGTGGGGGCCTCGCCAACGCGAACCCTTCGAGCGTACGAGGATCGCGAGCTTGCGAGGTCACGTCCGACGCGTCGACGTGCCCTTCCCAATTTGCAATGAATAGTTGCGTACAGGGTACGCCCTGGCCAAGCGCATACGGCCATTCTATGTGCCACATGAGTAAGACGCGTCAGAAGACAGTTTACGGGCCCACATACCGTGTGGAGTGTAGGGCCCGTCGTAGACGGGTGAGTGCATCTCGGAGCCATCCTCGCTAGACTGGAAGCCCTCCTCGATGACCGGAACGCGTGAGTATGGAGCGTAGACTTCGCCGTTCGCGCTGGCGACCATGTCTGGGGACCGAGGAGATGTGAGTTGTGGAATCGGAGGTGTCAGAACAAAGGGAACTTGAAGAGGCAGCTAGGGGCAGTGTATAGATATGAAGGCCACGCGAGAGTTCCCAGAAGTCAAGAGCCGTCTCATGGGTTCACGGCTAAAGAGTTGCCTGAGACGCGCAGATGGATCTGCTAGAAGCCGAAAGTCTGGAAATTTTTTGAGGCGTGACAAATATGAAGAAGAATGGTCAAGAGTCCTGGATTGGGATAGAAGTGAAGTCCTTCGCGGGACCTACCCTGATATCTCGGAACTTACCAACAGTAAACCTTAAAGACGAAATGGCGCGAACGTGGGGTCTGCGCGCCACGGCATATTACAGATCAAAACAGTCATATCAATGATCGTGGAAGATACTGTCGAGCAGTTCGCAGACCGGTCAGATTGATTAGGATTGTTACTCACGAATAGCTAGTCGCCGTGGAGATGGTCAGCTTTGTTGTGCTCTAATTGTTCGAGCCTGTCGCGGTCCAGACAGGTCAAGGATATCAGAAAATTGGTCAACACGGCCTGCCTGGCATGTGCACGGACCGATGGATTGTCGACGATCAGCTCTCCGGTGAAAATGGACGAGAACGGCCTCGAGATAGAGGAGAGCTGGCTTGGGAAGGAGCCCGGGAACCTGAGCTTGAATGCTTATTTCCGCTTTCTTTGTCAGCAAAGGGTTCGATAACGGACAAAATCATATGTCTGCGGAGACGCGGACCACTCACCGAGATTCTTGCGGTCAAGTGTGCGGTGGCGGCGCGGTGTTTCCGTTCAATAAGACGGTCTCTATAATTCTCCTCCTTTGCAACGTACAATCGCGTCATTCATCGACAATGCAACAACTATGGGTGCTGTTCGAGTGGACAATGTCAAACATTTATCGTTTCCAGGCCTGGCACACACTCTTGACGACACATAATTACCCACAGCTTATAGCTAGGAGCCGGCACCTCGTCGTGAGGTCGCCTGTTGAGCTGAGCCAATTGCATAGTCGGAGTGGTGTTGTAGGCATACAGGCTGTCGCTGGCGCGGTCACAGCAGCAAGATCACCTGTGATTCGACATGCTTTCTCGGATCAACCTATAGCGCTCGCAGCGTTCAGACATTCAGCAATTACCACAGCTTGCTCATCAATTCATCGAACGTTTATCTTAAATCATCTCCTAGGGCGACTCATCCACAACATCACAGCTGGCGATCGCAGGCTGTCAGTCATTTTCCACTGTCTCTGACTACCTCGACATTCAATGCTGCGTTGCTCAGCCATGAGATTGTCAACATACAGCGCTTCGTCTTGCATTCCATCGGGTCCAGGTTGCCTAAAACGCTCTAGATGGATTATTTCCGCCCTCGTCTGCGAGGTACGCTCCGAATCCGCTGCTCACCTTCTGGCTAGAAGACTAATGTCGTCGGCCGCCCGGGAGCCCTTGCGTTCCGAAGGCCTCAGCCGCTGCGCACATCGGTCCACTGTTGCGGATTGTGGGCTTGGGTAGGGTAAGTATACGCCCTCGTTGATACCAGGATCCGGCCCTGGCCAGATATCCTCAAGCCATGTTCGGCTTGATATCCTCGCCTGTGGTTCGGGAAAGCTGTCTTGATTGGATCATCCGTGAAGAGTATACGCCGGGGCTTCTGAGCGCAAACCTTGGTCTGGACTCAGGAACTCTGAATCCATATGCGATAGACCGCTACACACGTGGCCTCAGATTTTTGGAAAGCTGATGCCTGCCACATCGCTGTCCCTCGTCTGATTTCTCCTCCATTTTGCTGTCATTATTATGTCGAGGCTCTGCCACAATAAGCTCGGACTAGAACCACCAGGGCGCATCTCCATTCGTGCATCCGCCTTGACGGCCACTTGATAATCCCCTTCGTTGCGCGGCATTGCCCGTTCCTATGTTGGATACCTGCATTTTGAGGGGCCTTTCTGTCTTTGGCATGCGGACCTCACAACTCAGCCAACCTGGTGGGGCGATCCGCGTCTCACTCTTTCGCCCTGTGCACATGAGGTACGTACGACGGTACGGCGCAAATAGATATTCTTCAGCCGGGCTGTCCGTTTCGGAGTGTCTGTAGGGATGCTGACCTCGGGCATGCTCCACGTTGTTGGATACTCATTTCCATTTTCACCAGACTGCGGAGATCGCGCAATCCACTCCGGAGGTCTATCTCGCTAGCCCGGAACAATAAGGCTTCACTCCCGATCCTCGTTGGGTTTCAGTCGTACCCCCGCGGTGGCGTAACCCCTTATCGAATGGATGCTCATTGTCAAGTGCCCTCTACCGGCCAGTCAGGCCGAAATCGCGCGGACGAAAGCCAGTTCTGTGGGATGCTGTTACTAACCTCGATAAACTTCTGACAGATTTTTGGGGGAGGAAGCGCTGCTCAGAGCTAGAGAAAGTTCACCCCAGTTCAGTCCGTCTATCGTATCATTCTTCACCTGCCCGACCAAGTGATAGAGAATCTGGGTGAGTTTGGAGTCTCCGCTGGTATGTTTCGGCTTCCGCATAACATACACGATTCGCTGAGGAGCCACTAATATGATACGGGAATATCCGTTGGAAGTCAGCGCAATTCAATCCCATGGCTTATGTGGGCGCGGGGTCATTAGAAGGGTTTCTGTGAACGAGCGGGGTTACTTTGCACAGCACAGCCCTGATCGTCGAGTCTATATTCTCAATGGTCCATATCCAGCTCAGTAAGCTTGTTTGACTCTAGTCAGCAGTTTGTGGACAGATCGATAGCAACGGATCACGGGGCGTGAAAGAAGCGCGTGGGGAAATTCTCCATGGTGAGCTTTCAATGGTGAGAGCGTATGTCCTGTTTATACCTCATCATCGGATGGTGCGACAACGTCTCGGCACCGGTGTCCGTAAAGGACAGACCCGTTAGGAGCTCAGTTTTACGTGTTGCCAATGGTATCTCACTGTTTAACCACTGGGAGTTTTCTCAATTGCTTATTTGTATGTTCTACAGCTTTTCACAGGTGGTCGTGAATATTCCATTATCAAACCTGTCAAAATTTTACCACTCATAGCCGTTGACCTTCAGACATGTGTATCACAGGTTTGTTTCGTGGCTGTCACTCAAGCTAAGCTTTTATCGTGGAACTTCTATCTTGAAGACTGCCAATTTCAGGACGTACCTCGCCTGGCATTCATCCCGATTGACATAATGCTTACTTCATCATCGGCTTCCACCGCCAATGGTAAATGCCCAGTGTTTCCAAATATATCTGTCTCCCTCTGATAGATCATCATTTGCGCGTCCTAGTGCCGAGATTGTTCCTAAAGGATGAAATCTGTCTGTGTCTTATGTCCTCTATGCGCCCCCTTTGCGTTAGTTTCTGGACATGCCTGTCAGGACACTTTTGATGCTGGAAGCTCTGTGGTGTTATCTATCACAGAACACCTAAATTTACCGGCAGACACAGGATGGAATAGTCATGAATATTTCCCTACGTTGGTGAGTCTTCCATCTTCTCACATTCCACTTCGGTAGACATAGCGCCATTGGCGTCTAAATGTTTTTGCTACATTGCAGATAAGGACAAACGACCATCGATTGCCACTAATAGCCATTCAAGCTCTGGCAACATCCGGGGTTATGCCTCGATAGACTGTTTGTTGCTCGGGACATCCCCCTGAATGCCATCAGTTTCTCAGGAGACTTTCCTCCCTTCAGGAGCTAGACGTGTATTCTGTCACCCATTGCGGTCACCGATGATCATGCCTCTTTCACT
This sequence comes from Amyloporia xantha, assembly GCA_036971615.1. NCBI lineage: Eukaryota > Fungi > Basidiomycota > Agaricomycetes > Polyporales > Adustoporiaceae > Amyloporia > Amyloporia xantha. The sequence goes on from JAYKKR010000005.1 coordinate 209,706, forward strand.
GTGCGAACATCTTTACTACGCGACCACGCCTCGAGTTCACGAAGTCAAGAAGTCTATGTCTAATTACATGCCTTTCTGGGCCATGGAACATAGTCGGCTACGGATGTCGGATCGTTGCGATTCGGGTTACTGACTCTATTTCCCAGTCCCCGCATAGGACCTGCAATCTCCGCAAACTGGCTTCCACGAACTCAAGCAAGTCGGCACGCTGCGATATCGCTTATTCCCTCGCTCCGCACGGATCTTCCGTGAAGTGCTCAGAATCACACGCTCATGACCACTGTTATGCGCTGTAATTGCGCCACGGAGCCCACAAGGCGTTCCTCCCGACTGAAAACCTTATCGGTATCAGTAAAGCGCAACACGTAAAGTTGACGTCCACGGCTGGGGTATCTTCTGGTACTTGACATAAACTGGCATAGACCACCAGACCACGGTACGTTTCACCCGGTGGCCGTCTTTCGCTGAGGACAGCTTGGGTGCATGCAAAGGCTTGCATAATTAAGGACTCAATGAATTATCTGTACTTATTTTGCAGACTAGAAGGCAGGGCTGTGGGTACTGATAAATGAATATAATGAAGGTGAGTCTTGAATACCATTCAATTCTTCGATCATCCGGACAGTACAGTATCAAAAGTCATAATTCCAAGTAACGGTATGTACCACCCTTTCTGTCGCAGAGTACCTACACCTTCCTGCAATATGCCAGTAAGCCCCTCGAGAGGAGTGCCAGCGTCTCACGTGCATCTGGAGGATGTGCACGTTACTGTGGACCGTCTTTCCAAGCGGTTGATGGCGGGTGATGTGCGATACTTGAGATGTCTACCTCTGGGGATGTTCCCATCGTGTTCTCGTCATGTTGCGTACACGTTCTCTGTTGGACGTAAGTAACCTTTCCTTCCGATCAGTATCCCACGTATTCACGTTCGTAAACTGACCGGTTTAGTGACGGTATGAACTGGCACTTGCTCAAGTCCCATGCAACACGAGTCCGAAAGTCAGTACTGAACAAACTGATCGAAGCACTCTTGCCAAGGCAGTATGTATCGCACGGTATGGCTACGTCCTCACTGAAGCGACCCGTCTTTCACAATTCATGGGAGTGTTACGTTGAACAACGACATACGCATGAATGACGAAATACCATTCAGGTACCTTCGCAGATCCTTCGTCGCTTTTCCACACTTTTTGACTTTTTCAAATTCAGACGAAGGTCGTTCCCGTGGTACGATTCTATCCTATCTGCGCCCATCGTGCAGACCAGCAGACTCGACGATGTCAGTGATTTCCCATAGGAATTCGGCACCCGTATGTCGTAGGGCTACATCATGTCCTGATGACCGTGGGGTCCGCTACGACACCACATTCTCGCGGCGCATGAAGTCAGGGCTTAGAAGCTGCTGTGATAGACTCGAGAAGCCGCTCGCACCCCCTCCGTGCGAACCCAAGCCAAAAGTCAATTCAGACGGAAGCGCTGACGATGAACTGGGCGGCCGAGATTACGGCAATTTAATTCATCCATGCAACGAGGGCGATGTGCGGTCTGTGTTGAGTTCTCGGGAGCTCGTACAGATCGCATGAAATTGTGCGCTGTATCTACCGGCAAGGACATAGGCGACACGAAACCGCTGCAAATTTACCTGGCCTGCCACCCGGATCTTGGCGATTGTATCATGTACGTACTCCTGACGTTCTGAGCGAGGCAGCACGCAGGTTTGCGTAATACACAGGGGTCTTTGTCAGATCCCGTGCTCGCATTGACTGCAATGGACGCGCACGCGAATATTCTCTGTTCACGCTCATCTCAGGATGTCGAAGACATTGTCATCTGAGCATAGCGCGTGCAGCGTCATACTAGTTGCTTCGAGAAACTGTATAACATGGCGTCAGTACATGTATGATATCACGGGACGTCTGGAATAAACAATGACATTCCGCCGCATGCGCACCGTTACTATACACTCCTGATTTCTGCATTTATGTTTGTCCACTTACCCTGTTCTCTTTACAGGGTTTTAGGATAGTCTCCCAGGCATGTAGCAGGGCTGAGTTCGTCTCCTGTAGCTTATCTCATCCACTGTCCATAGTGCGCTGCTCTCACGCACCACGTACTACAAATGGAGACCGAAAACAAAGTCATAGCTCAACAATTGATCTACTGGTGTTGCAATTTCAACATAAAACGGCAAGGTAACTGGGGGATAGACAAGTGATAGACAGCTGTCGAACGAGCGTTCAGCGCTGCTTTATTTGTCCTCAATCCCGAGGTGTCTCCATGATCAGGATCCATCTCATCGATCCATGCTAACGGTCAGCGCACAGTCGTGCTCTAAATCGTGCTCTCCATTAATTTCCGTACATGCATCGGCGCGATAAGACAGAGCGACGACACACAGAGCGAGGCTTAAGGAGCACAATAGCGCACTTTCGTCGTGCCAAAATGGCCCAGTGCCGTCCGCCAACGCTCGCGGAAGCAAAAATATATGATGATGTTCTGGGTCGGGATCATCAATGTATCATCAGATAATCAGTCGGTGTTTTGTGGTACGCTATCACGGAAAGCATGATGATGATCATGCGGATCCTAAACGCAGAGTCATACTGATGGGTAGATTTTACTGTCTTGACATTTTCATAAATGTAGCATATCATATTGTGAAGGAGGGTGTCTGAGGGTAGCCAAATCTATGAACGATATAGGCAACTCGTGTGACACCGACCTCGGTCTACCATTACTGTAACCTTGAATCAGTGCATCATTATAGTCACGGTTGGAAATACGGGGCAGGCAAGAAAGATGGCAATGAACGCCGGAGGTCAGACACATCAATTTCAGATGTAAGAATTCAGAGCAGCAGGACATGGCGGAAAAGGTATTGATATACTACAAAAAACGCGCATAAAGACGAAGCGGAAACACCGGATTTAAAGTGACGACTGACGCCCCAGGAATTCATGTGTTTATAAAGGACAGGTGGCCAGCCCTCGATATATAGACAAGCCGATTATGCTCCTTCCAGTGTTCGCCCAGGTTGCTTAGGATGCCGGACGACACTGCGGTCAGCACAATCAGATCAGATCGCTATCTCAGCAGCCCGTACAGATGGCGATAGCATGGTGATTCTCGCGCACTTGGCTGTTGACCGGTAGCCGGGCACGATGCTTACGGAGTACCTTTGCATTTGGGGCTAAGCTTCATCAACGAAGTCAGCGCTCGAGGATTATATCTGACATGAATGTGGCAAACTTAGTTGTGCGGAGACTGACGTCTTGTCAGAAAGCTCTTCGCCCAAGGCGGAACGGACAGCGCTGCAAAGAGACCACCCAGGCCCCACTCTGCTGCAAAGCACATCGAAATGAGACCGACTTCGCCACGAAGAAGCAGCACAGCAACCGGACTCACTATCGCTGACCGGGGGCATCGCGCACGATCTTACGAGCCTACTCTACTCATTCCGGCCGTCCGCAATCTCCACCGCCCCGCTGCGGGATGACCAAGCCAGATGCAGGTATATTTCCCCCGCGATCGGGAGGATGGTGACGGTCTTGGTGAGGAGGACAGCGCGCTAGCGTCGGATGCAATACATGTATCGGGGTCTAACGAATTGGACGTCGCGCCGACTCGCTGCTGCAAGCCTGCAACCGACAGTTGACTGTGCGTGATCAAATGGAACGATACGTCCTTGGCCGACACGTTTATCTGTGGATCGCAGTTGATGTCGACGATGGCCTGATCGTCAAACGTCTGGCATCGCGTTCAAGTCCAAGCGTCTCGTTGAAATTCAGACAGGCCAGTGGCACCATATTGCATCCGAATGCTGATGGAGATGTGACGGACTTTGTTGCATGTGAAGAGAAACGCACACGAGGCTACCCACCGCCAAGCTGCTAAGGGATATTTTGGGACGAGCCGGTTAGTGAGCACTCTTGATTATGAATTGATTGGCTGTGAAACATAACCAAGGCATTTCCTGACCTCAAGACTACAGCCGGGCTGCAGGTACAATCAAGTTGCGTAGTTCCTCACGGACCAGTGCAATACAACTGTCGCGTTCCCTAATCGCGCCCGGAGTCTGAGTCCCACCGCCCCGAGGAATGATGGCGTTCAATGACCGTCGCGGAGATGGAATCAGACAGTCATTTGACCTGCCGGTCGCTGGTACATCTACTGAGCAGTCCAAAAAGGGTTCGACTGCGGGTGCTAGGCGTATCGGGCGTCGAGAATTGGTTCCGGACGGTCCTCGGTTCGGTGCAGGATCGGCGTGCGTCCACCGCTCGTCATCACACATTGGCGAGTCCAAGTACGATGTGTAGTAGGTAATATAGACAAGTTAGCAACACCGATGACGAGCTGTGAGACGCTGCTGGTAAAGGACATACCGACGCACCAGTCGGTGCAGGCCGACGCGCTGTCTGATATCACGCGGCGTGCTAGTGGGAGTGGCGTGGGAAACCGCCGTCGATCACTGCCGGGTTCGGGCGGCGAATCGGGGTCTGCGCCGGGCAGGGCTGTTATTGAAATCTGCGTCGCCTTGTCTGTCCCGCCACCGCAGCCTGGCCGCTGCAGCCATGCACATGCCCTCCCTCTTCACCCAGGTCTTCGCCTGCTGCATACGCAACCGGTCTCGCAGCCCTCATCAGGTCTGTCTCTCTTTGTGGCGAAAGAACGGATGCACTGACGGGTGTGGATTGCATTTGCGCAGGCTGAAGGGCCGAATGAGCAGACGCACTTGATTCCGCCCACTAACGAGGTCCCTCCGTGCGTCATTGCGTCTTAGTACGGACCCATGGCCTTTTGACGTCTTTGTGTGTGCAGAGTCCGTACGTACATCATCGACCACCAAAAGATGCGGGAGCGCCTCGGGACGATCGTCCGTGCCAAAGAAGGGTAAGTCCCGCTCTACCTCCATTCCAATCATTCCCCGCCTGACGTCGCCGCACCTCACACCCCGCATGTACACAGGAAAATGGTGAATGTAAATGCGCAGGTGCCGTTCAATCTGCACAATCGCGCGCTGCACACGCTCGACCCCTCTGCCACGCGCTCGCGCTCGGTTTCTGCGAACGACCTCCCTAGCGCACCGGGACAGCACCGCGTCCCGTCGTACTCACCTCTGCGTGACGAGTCGCCCTCGCTACTGACAAGCCGTTCGACATCGTCGCTTCACCCTGGCGACGCGTCGTACCTCCCGCCCGAGGCGGACCCGGAGAGTCAGCTGCGCAAGCCCGTTTTCAGTGTGAGGCTCGTGCGCCCCACGAGCGCGGGCATTTGGACGCGGCGCGGGAGGAGCGTGACGAGGGGAAGGTTCAGCCGGTTTGGAGACGAGAGAAGTATGGGGAGGCGGAACGGGGAGAGCGAGGCATGCGGTGGGAACGGAGATGTACCGGGGGATGGGGACGAAATGGCAGGCGAAGTGGAGGGGAACGGCAAGCCGTCGAATGGGATTGCGAACACTGGACAGGAGCTCGAGGATGCTGCCGACACGCCGAGGCCGGACGGGCATCCTACGTCTGCGTCCACCGCGCACCCACCAATAGCTTCGCAGCCACCCGTGCCCTCGGCCGGCGACGATGAGACCGGGGCAGAAGAGGACGCGGAGACCGGCGTTGACAGCGGAGGGACGCCGCGTGCCCCGAACTTCCAAATCCAGATACAGGACGTCGGGAAGATCTCGCAGAGCTGGGGCGATTAGCTCACTCGCTGTCAGCGCCTGACATTTTCTGTCTGGGTGTTCGTGACGTCTATTTCCAACGTCGCGGACACACTGGCACCCACATGTCTACACTGTCTCCCTCAGATATATCCCTCTTCCCTTTTTCGACACGTCGTATATCATGCAGCCACGATCTCCACGCCAGGGACGCTCACCCGAAATGTACAGATACACATATCAACGCCAAGGAGAAGGAGGAGGTTGCGTTCGGTGGTTCGGTTAGTTGGTTTCGCCATGGATCCTCTGTCACATGTAGCCTAGTATCTGTCCCTGCCTCTACTGCAATACCCCCATTCCCAATCTCATCCCATTCAGTCTTGTCCCACTGCTCGTCTTTCCCCACCGCGCATGTGTGCACGCAATAAAATATGTCCCATCACATCGCGAGTAAGTCCGTAAGCACAAATATCACGACGTCGAACCCCCCGCAGCCACAGAGGCCGCCTCCTCCTCACACGCATCCCTCAACAGCGCCCTCACCCCCTCCTCCGTTCCGACGTCCACCTCCCCCCCAGCCCCATACACCTGCCTCACCACCGCCCGCCACTCCAACCACTCGTCCATGATCCGGTCCCGCACATGCCCCACGAGCACACCCACCGTCCGCTCGTCCTCCAGATACAACCGCATCCGCCCGACAGCCGCGCGCAGCTCCGTCGCACACACACCGCGGAACGCCGTGTAGAGCGCGGAGAGCGAGCCGGGCGAGGCCCAGGGCTGGCTCGTGATTGGCTGCTGTTGGGGCCGCTGCATCTGGGCAGCGGAGCCGGAGCTGGAGGTGCCTTGCGCGCGATACGCCCAGACGCGCTCGGTCCACGCGCGGAGCGGCGCGCCGGCAGGCTCAGCACAGGACGCAATGACCTCTTCGCACGCGCGCTTCAGCTCGTGGTCGATGTCCTGCGCATCGCGTATCAATCAATGTTAGACAGAGAGGAAAGATAGAGGCAACTGTGCGCGGGTGACGCACATGTTTGACGTAGGCCATGTCTCCGTCCCGCGGCATTCCGAGCGAGGTCAGCAGCGAGTTGGGCAGCGGCAGGTACGACGATGTCTTCCCCAGCATCGCCGCCAGTGTTTCTACCAACAGACGAGTTCACACCTCAGTGCTCGGCTCCCATGCCAGACATATGGCTTCTAGACAAGGGAGAATGAACGCACCTGTCACACCTGACAGATCGATCCCGCGCCCAGGGTTTGCCTGCCCGAGCTCATGCTCGATGTCGAGGTGCTGCGTGAGCTCTTTGAGAATGAGCAGGTGCCGCACGAGGAAGAGCTGTCCGTCGAGCGTGGAAGAGGGTGGGTGCTTCGACTTGAGCGTCTCGGCGGCGTTCACAAGGGATTGGCGACAGAGACTGACGGCTTCGCGCGCGATGTCGTCGAAGATGGCCGGCTGTGGATGGCGAATGATGAGAAGTGATTTGTGATGTATAAGATGGTGATGTATTTCATTACAGAATGGTGATGCATTGCACACAGGAGATGAGCAGAAGAATGGCAGGCGAGGTGAGATGAGATGAGACACACCTGGACGAAGTCGTGCAGCTGGGAAAGCACCCACACTGTCCTGCGCATCGTTGGATACCATGTCTCCTGCTTGTCCAGGGACTTGAGCTGGAACAGCTGGCTCACGCTCTCCTTCTCCTTGATCTCCAGCCCAGACGCAGGCTTCCGCGCCTCTACGGCGGACAAACGAAATCCATCTTCCGTCAATGATTCACCCTCGCCGAACAAAACTAATAAATCACCTAGCAGCTTCTCAGGATACGCCAAGTCCTCCGCCTTGGGGACGTAGTATCTGATATCGGACTGGATGACAGACTGGGCCTTGAAGAACAGCCGCGTCTGCGCGTCCTGCAACACCATCTGTAATAGATGGCTGATCTGCAGTGCACGCAGGCCCCGCCTTCCCTGCCGGCCTTGGGCGTCGCCGAAGTCGAGATTCAGAATATCTGCTTCTGGCGACACCTCGTCCTCTTCCTCATCCTCGGAGAGAGCGGGGACGTCGAGCACCATGAGTGCCTGGAGAACTGTGCAGACCTCACATAGTGCAGTGAGGCGTGGTTCATGGAGGATACGAGGTCGGAGATCGTCATAGAGGTAGTCGCATAGGTTTTCGAGGTAATGGCTAAGAGAGGCGAATTTTTAAGGGTGTTATGTGGCAGAACGATTGGAGATCACGTACTAGAGCTCCTCTTCTCCGGAATTGAAGAATGCTCTAAAGATGTTGAACTCGTCCGTGCAGAGTTGTTTCAGATAGCTACACCCAGCTCTTGTCTGTGCACCCCAGCATCGGTGAATATATAGCGCAGGAGAGGTCTCAGTAAAGACGCACCAGCTCAACAAGTTCTGTTCTCGCAGGATCGAGACCCTTAATCTCCTCGGTTAGACGATTCACGAGGAGCCCTCTCCGCGCAGCGAAGAATGCCGCATGACATTCCGACAAAAGAGAAGACAGTTCCTCTGGATGTGCCGCTGCTCTGCGCTCCAATTCAGCTAGTAAAGGAGCCAGTTTGTCTGACACAGTGTAGAAGCGTGTGTAGAGGAGGTGCATTTGTGCCGTCAACGATACGTCCTGAATTATTCAAAATCCGTCAACAGGATACCATCAGCAGTTTGCTGGATGCTTTCAACCTTTTCCGACATGCGCTTTGTCACGTCAACTACGAGGGCTTTCAAGGAGCCCACGAAGTACATTTTGATGAGAGTCATAGCCCTGGTCATGCACTGCTGGAACCGGAGCAGGTATATCTCTGCTTCTCGGAAATGCCGCTGTAGTTGAGTTAGTAATGTCAGCATAAGAGACTCATAACACTCACATGCTCCTTCAGATACTCTATACAAATGTCTACTCGCTCGACCATGTATAAGAAGTCGGTCTGTAAGACGAGAGAGTCTCCTGGCGAATTAAGCATGCGGGTGGCCTGCTCAAGCTCCTGGAAATATTCCAGTCGCTCTCCAATTCTTTCCGTCGTGTCCAGTAGTCTGTCCTGTACTGTCATGTCAGCTCGAAGTACCGCAGGTAAGACCTTCGCGCGTACCCTCTCCTCAAGCAACTGCTCGCATGCTCCCTTCAAGCTCTTCCCTCCCTCCTCCACAATCGTCCACTCATGCAGCATGTCATCCACTGCCGCGTCCACTTCATCTATTCGCTGGACGAGCCGGTCGCATGTCTCGAGTTGCTCCGATACGCTCTCCAGGTGTGCGCGGAAATGGGCTTCCTGACTGTGCGCGACGGATCGGTCGATCAGCGCGAACCAGTCGTAGAACTGCTGAGGTGTCTGGATGGGCTGTTTGGGGTGGAGGGCATGTGTTGCTGGGTGGCGGTTCGTGGGCGTTGACGGCCGAGAGCCTCCGCCAAGTTTATTACGGAGAATAGGTGTCGAAGGTCGGGATGATGAGCCGGGCTCCTCTACGCTGAACTTGACTTGTTCTCATTTGCGGGTGTTGTGGAACAGAGGTGCTGCAAAGAGGACGCACCTTTGGGGGCAGAGCAGCCTTCTCGGTCGCTGCCTTGATGACGTTCACACTCCTTGCTTCAAGTTCTCCAAGAGGCGCTTTTGTTTCCCATTCTTCTACGCTGATAATGGACTTAGCGTGCGGGGTGAGGGGTGGAAGTGCAGCAGGGCGTTTGCTAGATGAGCTGGAAGCCATCGTCTTCATGCAAGTCAGCTCTCGACCATGCTGGTTTAAAGATATATGAAAACATACGGCAGAGTCGTGAAGGCTATCCTGTCAATCTCAAAGTCCCATGGAGGGCTCGAATGCTGCGAGGTCGGGCGAGGGAACCAGAGACGCGAGTAAATGGTGGAGTTCCATCTTCTCGAACACGAGGCTACTCAACGCCAGCTATGGGCGCTCGACACACTTCCTTCAGCTGTGCACTTGATCCCTTCATAGCGACCGTCCTTCTCTCACTCTCAAAGGACGCTATTTGAGGTCTGCATATTGGAGATAAACTTAAGATCCGCGTTCTCTGTTTATGCGATGTATGCATTCCGGAGTGAAAGAGGAGTTCTGGCATTCATAATTTCTATTCTTGATGCATTTCTCACCGTAATGCGTTGTCCCGATACCACGTTCGCTAGCAGCTCATTTAGTAACGTTGGCGGCGGTTCCACTTATTCATACCCGATACCTTCCTCCATTGGTCACTGGCAGGCAAAGGTCAGGAAAAGTCTGTCTTCCGCTGTGATGCCCCTCCGACACTGGCAGGGTTGTGTTCGCAAGATCTATACTTCGAGGACGAAACAACACCGGTCCGCCAGGCGCGACCCAGACCATTTTCTGACAAGTCTTTATATACTTCATGTGGCTACCATCGCATTTCATGCTTCCTTGTTACTACCCGGCAATCCCCGGCCTTCCATTGTTGACCACACTACGGTGCCACAGTGTGCCACCTACCGCAGGTATATATATATAAACGACTCTTTTTTAGGTCTCCCAATTGAACTTAAACCTCCCCACAGTTGTGCAGCTTGTTCGTCTACTACTTCTCCACCCATCTACTCCTCCGACAATGAGCCTCTATATTAGGACGTCGACACCCGTCACCGCTCTTCCGGTAGAAATACTATGCATGATTTGGCGATACGCCTTCGACGAGACAAAAGAGGAACAGCGATTGACTCTCTCAACAAGAGTTGCATCTGTGTGTCGCCACTGGAAGGTAGTGGCCCACAAATTCTCAGTCATATGGACCTCCATCCGGATCTCCCTTGCTCGTGAGCCGGATATCGAGATTCTAGAAACAATTCTACAACGATCGCGAGGCGCCCGACTCGACATCGATATTTACGGGTCTTTTCAGGCAGAAGGGTTCACTGAAGTGATCTACACCGGTCGAGTCATGACTACGCTAATTGCACACGTCAAGCGCTGGAGGACATTACGCATTCAAGTATCTATGGTCGATTCCCTTCTTGAAGCCATAACTTTGTGGGATGAACATGCAGGCGCGTTGGAAAAGCTGGTGCTGTCTCTATTGCCATCAACTCAAGTGAACCATCCGTGGAGCTGTGATTCCTCGTTTCCCGATGCGTTTACCGCGCCGAACTTACGAACTTTGGAACTTTGGTCGGTTCCGTTTCTATCAAAAAAGATTCTACAACATGCATTCCCGTCGGTCCAGTCTCTCACGCTTTCCGGATGGGCATGCTTCCAGGGCCTCGAGTGGCGCGCTTTCTTGGATAGGCTGCAGTCTCTGCCCGACCTACGGAGACTGGAGCTTCATAACCCTCATCCTGGAGAATTAACGACCGACTTCACCTCACCAATCTGTTTTCCGGAGCTGGAAGAGCTATATCTATTCTCTGTGCAGGTCGACACTTTTCAGGAATTCGTGGAAATGGTCACAGCACCGCTGCTTACTACAATGAGCATTTGTTACCCGAAAGGGTCTATCTGTCCGGAGAGAGTGCCCTTGTTCAAGGACCACTTCCCTTCCCTTCGACTGGTCAGGCTCGAGCCCCCTACCCAAGAACCAGATTTAAGTGACTCTGTAGCGGATTACCTCGACGGGCTCAGCCAGCAAGATGAGGACTGGTAGTAGCTACGACCTTGTTCGGTTTCCATCGACACCGACTTTGTCCCGATAAATGTTCGATGAGCATCTCAATGTGAGCGCGCTGCAGGAACCTCTCTCAAAGGAGGAGTTCCTTCGACCAAAGAGTTCATTGTCCATGCCGTCTAGTGCGAGATACTCCCGAGGACTGCTTGGTTTGAACAACGCATGCAGACATACCGCTAGATCCCAGCCCCTAAAGGATGTATTGAAATGACCCGGACGACGCAGTTGGCAAGCGGGCGAACTAAAATGTATCTATCTCTCCATGCGTATTTTCATAACTGGCCTGCCAGTTACTGTTGATCCTCAGTTCAATTGCGCCAGTGGACTTGGATACAGTTTTTCGCTGTGTGGATCGGTTGAACTTGGTTTCAGTCATGTAAATTTATTTCCTCAGTTCAATGTGATATCGGCCCGTTACGATAATATTCCTGGACATGAAGTGTTCAGGTCTTGTGCCCCGTAAATAGGTGCTCCACTCTGTCACAGGTTTGTCTCATTCAACCTCGACCAGAAATCTCTGTATGTCGGGGCTCCACTATGTCACATATGCTCGACCTGGGTGTCCCTTCCGACATGTGCCCGTATCCGTAGTCCCTGACCGAATGTTGTATGATGTATGTTGGGGCTCCTGTACCCATCTCAGGGTGTCCAGGACTGCCCGGAGGGCCCTACCTATTAATATAATATAAAACCAAGTCTAATTAGACGTGAGTAACCCGACATCCAATATGCCCGTGAATCCGGACTCGGTGCCTCACAGTGCATTCCAACAAGCATGAGTTATCTTTGAGCCACAGAATCGGCATAAAATACAGTCAGCGGCTAGAGCAGCTAATGATAATATACATTACTCAAACGCTACCATATCCGCGAACAGTGTCTAAAAGCAGTCGCTCCAGATGCGAATAAAAGACAGGTAAGTACCTACCGCACAGCCAGACACAAGCCTTCAACAGCGATGTTCGCCTGCCAGATGCCGAGGCGGCGGGCAAGGCGGAGCACGGCAGGAGCGGGCCAGATTAGCACGAGCGAGACAGGTACAAGCACGATAAGCAGGAGGAAGAAGAGGACCGTGATGCCGGGCTTGATCACGATAAAGTAAAAGAGGGCTTGGTAGGATGTCGGATCGGTGAACTGCAGAAAGACCAGGGTCAGTACCTGCATTAGGTCTTCTGTCGAACATGATAAGGATCCGTATGGGAGCTTACCATCGCATATGCGTTCCGATAAAAGGACTTCTCTCGAACCATCCCCAATCCCGCCTCGACCTCAGCAGGAGTGGGTGGGCGAAGACGAACAAATATGGGTACGGGCGGATTTGGGATTGAATAGACAAGAGGGCCGTGGAAGGCGGTTTGCAGAGCGAGCTAATCCAAGCCAATAGTAAATGTCGTCATATCAGCGTTTATGTACGACAAGTCTCAAAACAATACAATGCTTACTTCTCCCCTGGAAATGATGCGCGCACCGATAAGATTCAGGAAGCAGAGAACGGCACCGAGTGGCAAGGCCATCAGAGTGGTTGTTCCGGCCTACGGTGACCGTCAGCGCTCCGTCACAAGACCAACGCAGTCGGGTTGTGAGTAGGACAGGACATACCACGGTGAAGACAAATAGGTACACCCATGCGAGGAGTGCGTATGGGAAGTTGAGGACAAGTAAATGAAAGAGGGCAGCATAATATGCGCGTCGGGCCATTGGTCGAAAGTACCGCCTCCATCTGACGCGCCATGAAAGGTCTCTCTGTCGATTGAGCCGCTGACTAGCGAGCTCGGCTACGAATGCCCTTTGCTGCTCGTCGAGATGGCCACTGTGTCGTAGAGATGGAGAATCTAGTGGACTGTCCCCTTCGCTGCCATCATCGGCTCCTCCTGCTTGCCCGTCGCACTCTGGATCAAGGTCAGCATCCCTCTCTGGGTTGAAGGCCGATAGGACGGTCTGCGCAAAAGATGGGCCGACGGAGGCCGTGGAGCGAATTGTACTTGTGATAGAGAGTGTACGCTGCCGTGTCATGGGCCCCCCGGCGAGCCGAGCAGAACTGCGCGGAGAGGACATCGAAGAGGCCAAGAGAGGCGTTGCTTCCGTTGCATCTACATCGTAGTCATCTGTGTCATGTTGCTGTTGCGCGACGCCCTCATATTCGGGGCCACCTCCTGTAGAAATGGAAGCGATGTGTGAAGCATTATCTTGAGCTGAGTCGAATGCACTGCGACGTCTGCGTCCTGAGCGCGGAGCGCGCGTTCGTCTCTCAGTAGCAGGATACGGAGGTGGAGGATCGTGGACGGGAGGGGTAATTGACAAGATTGCGACAGGTGAATTGGAATCCGAGGCGATGTTGGCTAAAGGATCAGTGACGGACATGGTCCTATGTGTGTATAATGTGAACAAGCGATTGCTCAAGTCCAAGACAGCAGCGCAGGGAGAGAACGTCAATAGTAATGCTACGAATCTTAGGGTAACAGGCACTATAGCCAAGTGGTTAAGGCGACAGATTCGAACTAGTGATATCTGTTTCCCTATGGGAGCGCAGGTTCGAACCCTGCTGGTGTCGTAACAAGGATTCATACAAGTTTTTACTACTTTGCAGTAGTATGAACATCTGAGAAGAGTACTCAAATCGATGGTGGAACTTGAAGGCGGATGTAGCTACTGTGATAGTTCTATCTCGTATATCCCAATCTTGATGGTTATTTTTTGAAGTGTACACGTTGGAACTTGATTCCAGCTAGCAGTACTAAGTCTCGACTATGCGCAATTTGCGAGGCGGAAAAATGCAGCTGGGCTTCGAATGCAGATTGTGATGTACAAATTCAAAGCGAGGTAGAGCTCGGCCTACGACACCAAACAGCTCATAAATACCATTGTATGGAATGAATAAGATGCATCGACCAGATGGCCTTTCCGCCCAAACCGACGTTCATGGAATTTTGCAAATATCGAATGCATCGTGTGACATACCCGTAGTATCGAGTACACATTCCTGAATTCTGGCATGTGAATGTTTGCTATACTGTAAATGCGCCGGGCTAGGGGAAAGAAGTTGCAGTAGGTTCAAACAGGTAGGACTACCCCAAGATAAGAGACTGCTAGTGCTGGAGCAGAGCGCTGCGTACCACCACAAGGACGTTAATTTGGCGGTCGACTTGACATCTCCATGTATGAATCACCAGATATTGATCGGAAGATGAACTTACAGATTTATAGTACGCAAAAGGCTTCTGTGCTGCACGGGACTATTGAGTCGCATTAAGACCACGCTGCTTCGAGCAGCCCTAGAGTCGTGCTGTACAGCATCTTGATAGATAAGTCCAACACAACCTAACACAGGCTTCTGAGCGGCAAACAATCATTTAAAAAGTTTCATGTATGGTGGCACACTAAAACCTACCCGTGTTTTTGGTTCTGCGAGTGGAGCAACACGCAGCAGTGAATGTGGCGATGCCGTAAAGCTATCGCAGAGATATCCGCGTTGCAGTATCCTTTGAGATGTTTCGTGTTTCTGTTTTTACTCCGGTGGATGTCGGATACATTGCAATCACCCCTCTCGGGCCATTTTATAAACAACCTGTGAGGACTGGAACGCAAGTCGACAATAGCAGTAAATTACATCCCAATAGCTCGCGGCCGCTTTCCTGAAAATAGTGGCCGCTTGAACACTGATTCAGCCAATCTAAGAGAAGACGACGGATGCATGACACTCACAACGCTGAGGTACACATCATATTGCCCGTGTGCCTGATGTATCACTACTGGAAAGGTACCCACTGCATTTTGATGCCGACCAAGCCACGGCTCAGGTCGCTCGCCGTGGTTGCATATATCCCGCACATGTTCAATACATGCACATACATGTGGTGAGTCATTGATTTCAAGCCACAACGACATCGTCTCCCCTCTTTACGGGCCGCTACGTCATAATTCAGTATTCGGATGGCCTTCCTGTGAAAACTGTGGCCTCCATAATGCCGGCATTCAAGATCTGAGACGTGTGCCATGACAAATCACTGAATACGCGAGTGTCGGATTTGACATACTTCACCTGTCTCAGAACACATCCCATGCTCCCCTGTGATCATGAGCCTAATAAGTAAACGCTGGGTTTTCCCGCAGCAGATGTAGTGTTCTCCGCGACTCACAACAAGAAAGAATTCAGACCCTGTCCGCATAAAATAGCTGATGGAGTCCTCCAGCCGCTGTATCGCGAACATACTCGAACGGACCTACAGGAGTCATATCGGATGCAATTTGCCCTGTTAATAACGGCAGCAATAACCCTCAAGCGATAGAACAGATCCGTGATGCAAGTATGCACATAGTCAATATCAATCGCGAGACTTCCTCTGCCCATAAGCTGATACGTCTTCGCTCAAGAACATGATGAACTAGAGAAGTCCGGCTATTTCCGTCGTCTGATGAGGACGACAACATTAATGGGATATTGTGATATTGTTGTTGCGGACACTGAACCACGGGAGGACCGCATTTCGGTTTTGCGACCACCATGGCTGTGCTGCCAGTGCGGCCCCATGATAACCCTGTATCAGCGTGGCTGGGACATGATGTCAACACCCATTCCACAGATAAATGATGGACTGCGCTTACCACAGCCCACAGCATCGATTCCGTACATGCGTGGGGATCAACCTACGTGCACACAGGTGGCTACGCGCTGGCGATCGGTCATCTGGCAAGCAGTTCTCGCAGAATCTGTGGAAGTCGCCGATGCATGCACATGCTCATTGCTCACCGGTGTTTTCTTCGTGCATCTTGGTTCCCCGTTGATCCGCCAAGGACCTAGTGACCTTCCCGAGGAGTGATTTGCTCAGATCCGGTAACGACTGTCTGACAGACCTCATCAGCGAAGTGTCGGCTTCCACTCGGACAGCCCTCGGTGAGGAACGATCGCTGACTACAGAGCGCCATCAAGACGGTGGCGCAGCTTAAGCCCATTTGTACGCAAGTCCCACCCGAGGAACATATATGTACTGATCATTAGCGAAAGGTATATAACGTACGAGTGCTCAGCAGATAAACGACACAACTACAAATCAACAAAATGCGAACACCTGAGTGAGAAATAGTATGGATTCAAAACCACTATATGTATGGCCATAAAGGAGCGACACGAACCGTGAAAAACTGGACTGTTAAGGGCAAAAAGACTCCAAGTATGTACAGTAGAATGCAGAGGTCAAAGCGCACGGCTGATGGATGTTGCGGTGAGACAGAGAATAAGACAGGGTAGATAATGCATGCGATAAAAACTTCCGACTTTCCCAGACCATCACTTCGGCACCTCTGCTACAGGAGACCACATTCCCGCAAATGTATTTGCAGAAGGATGTCCTGGATGGCGCTCAGGACGACTGTTCAGTCAGCAGGCACGGGATCAGCGTCAATCTCCATCGGCTGAACAGGTGTCACTCACATTTGATCTGTTGGGTGTCTGTCGCGCATGTGTAGTGGGCGTAAATCTGTTTCGTAGCAGCACTCTGATTGAGAGACACGAAACGATGGAGCAGATAATCACAGGCGGCGTCGTAGTTGTCACCGCCTGTGTAGTCGGGGAAGTAGTCGCCAAGTGGTGAATTGGGAAGTTTGTCCGCGAACAAGTCAATCTTGTTGAGAAACAAAATCTGGTACGATAAGCAGTGAGCGACCAAATACAACGGCGAGGACGATAGCAACGCACGATGGACGTCTTCACAAACCACCGTGAATTGCAAATCGAGTCGAAAAGTGTGAGAGCTTCTTGCATACGATTCTGACGTTATATCAGTGACGGTATCCGATCACGGAGGTCAACGACACTTACGACGTTCTCGTCCTCGTACAGCATCTGGTCGTACTCGCTGAGACTGACTAAGAATACCAAAGCCGTCACGTTCTCGAAGCAGTGAATCCACTTCTTTCGCTCTGATCGCTGACCACCGACATCGAACAGCTTGTACGTGAGCTCGCCGACCTTGAATGTCGTCTCCGTGATGCCCGTTGTCTTGACACGAGACCGCAAGATATCCTGGTCGGTTGGCACGTAGTCCGGTGATGCCATACGGTCGATGGCACTGAAGTAGTATACGGCCGAGTCGTTCAGCTGGAATTCCCGTGAACGGCGCACTGCTTCCCTCACGCCCGGGTCCATCCAGAGACCACGAACGGCGTCAGCGATATCGGGCGCCAGCACCTCACCCTCGAGCTGGACCGGCAATGAGAGGATGATCGACTTCCGAGCATCATTTTGGGGTGACAATTGGATGTCGAGGGCAGACAGAGCCTCCAAAATGGCACTGAACGACATAAGCTTAGGAGGGAGGCGCTGGGGTATACGATGTCACTTACCGCATGGATTGAATAGTGTTAGAATAGATAATCTCCTTGTACGAGTCCCGCTCTTGTTCATTGTACCCGCCGTGGTGAATGAGCTTCATCTGCTTGAGCACCGTCGACTGCCGCAACAGCTCAGTGCCATAACTGAGGTAACCTCCTATACGCAACACACCTTGCCCGACTCTCCAGCTCCCAGCAGCAACATTTTGATTTCATTCTTCGCCATCATACGGTCCCGTTTGAGCTGGCTTTCTATCTCGTCATTGCCTAAAGAGAAGCAGGAATGTTTCACACAAACGAAAAGAATCAAGAAGTCGAAGAACACTGACGGGCCTTTGCCTCGTCGTCGATTCCAGACGACTGTACGCAACCCATTGTGACAAGTCAGGGGAGGGAGATAGACAGCGGGGGGGAATTAATGGGATAAGAAGAAGAAAAGAAAAGGAGCGGAAGGAGGATAGGGCGTCTGAGGAGGGCAAAGGAGGAAGAAAGAGTCGGACAGTTTGCAACAAGTTTGCAACCGACGAAACTCGAAGGACAGTGATGATGTGAAAAGCCGATTTCCGCCTGATGCGACCGGGAATATCCATGCACGGCATCCATACAAACATGTCAAAACAATTTCTCCTGAAACGTCGTCACGACGCCCGTCGCACTGCAGGCCTAGGTACTTAAGTGTTATTGGAATATCAACCTGTCCAACAATTTATCCCAGTCTGCAAACACTTTACGGCAGAACACTGTATATTGCCACTTCTAACACCCCGTCTGCTAGCATGTCACAACTGTGGGAATTAGGAACAAGCGGCGGACGCAAGGCGGAGGTACATGCATATGCATTGACAAATTCGCGAGAGCGTAAGCCGAACAGAACATGTATATGCAGCGCAAACTGGGAGTAACGATATCATTTCTGGATCGATATGCAACATGAAGGGGAAGGGAGGCTATCGAGAGATGTCACTATGACCCACGTCTCTTATCACCGACCGCGCCTCCCTCCCCCGAACAGAACAACTTGCAGGAGAATGTACAAATGGAGCAAGCAATACTGAAAGACAGGCTGCAGCAACGCAAACCCGCCCGCGTGTCTCCTTGCGAGGGTTAACGCGGGGCGGGCGCGTGCGGGTACAGGCACAGTCGGGGGAACCAAGCTGGAAACATCACTGTCAACAGTGTCCACAGGGGTAACGCCAGTAAGCATGGTGGTCTCGTCAGCATCGTCGACGTCAACAACGTTAGGGGCTGCATTTAGTCAGGTAGAGCCGTCGTTGACCTTTATCCACACCTGTCCTGTTCCGGGCTCCTCAGGCGTCTGGCTTCCAGACGACTGGTCGTCACTGCTCTGGTCGTCCTTGTCCTCACCATCGTCCTGCTTGCCCTCCTCGGATGGGGTGTCGTTCTCCTTGTCGGCCTCTGCTGCGCTGGTTGCATCCGCGACCGCCTTTTCAGCCTCCTCCAACTTGGCCTTCTCGACCCGAACTCTCTCCTCGAGGAGCCTTCTCTGCACCTCCTCTTCCTCCTTCTTCTTCTGCTCTGCCTTCTCCTTCTCCTTGATCAAGAGCTCCTTGCGCCGCTTTTCGCGCTATAGCATAGTGAATCACGTAAGCAATCGTCACAGCAATACGATCGGCCGGATTAGGAAGGAGGATCAGATAATCGATTTGGTAACCCACCTCGAGCTTTTCCTTGAGCTCTCTTGCCTCGCGCTCCTTCCTCAACCGCTCCCTCATCTCCCTCTCGCTGACCACCCATGCCGCAGCTTCGTGCGCAGCCGCCTCAGGTCGTGACTTGTTCTTCAACAAATCTATATGGGCACCCGCACGATCGTCGATCGCAAAATACAAGGCCCAACAAAGCAAGATCGTCAGCACTCCTCTCGAAATCGACCACACGCACCGTCCTCCATTATGACCACACATACGCCCATGCACACAGGAGTGCACCACGTATGTGGGGAGGCGGGAACGAAAAAGAGAAAGAGCAAATCAGTGCGCGCTAAATGGGTACTCACAGCCTTGCAGCGCGGCTACGCTGAACTCCTCATCGGGAATGGCGTCCGCGAACGTCTTGGCTAGCGCTGCCAGCGTGGCACCGTCGAGCGGCTTGGCAGAGTGCTGCGCGATCTCGTCATCCACTGGCGGTGGAAGGTACGCCTGGTTCATAAGCTTCTCATCCATATTAGGTACCTTGAATTTGCCCGTAGATGTGCGACGGTCTGGCGTGGATGGGGCGGACGGCAACGAGCTATATGACGCTGACGGCGTCGTGGGCGTTGAGGGCAGAGAGAACAGGCTCGACAAGCCCGAAGACGACCCGGCCGATGGCGATGGTGGTGTGGGAAGCTCAATCCCCTCAAGATCACCCTCGATGACGACGTCGTCCTCATCAGTCGAAGGGAAGAAGTTGTTGAAGAGTAGCTCAGCCTGCCACTTCGATGCGTTCTTGAACTCAACCCAAACATCCATACGACCTGGGCGAGATAACGCAGTGTCAAGGCGCTCCAGATGATTTGTTGTCCTGTGGCTCGGCGTCAGTAAACCGGACACTCGAAGGTCGGCATGGAAGTACTCACGCAAACAAGATCCGACCCTCCGACGCGGCGACACCGTCCAATGCGTTCAGCAAACCGCTCAGACTCAAGGTGTTCACATCGGACAGGTGTTCCTTATGCCGACTACTACGGTGGCGTCCGTGCGACTCGACTGTTTCAGATGCTGTGCTGGTCTCGTTCGATTCTGGGCTACCTGTCGAGGAGTCGTTTCTCGATGTACTTCTTGTGAATGCTGCGTCGAGGTCTTCCAGCAATACTATGCATCGCGCTGGTACACGGCCCATGAGCGTTGTGAGCGTGCTATCACTGATCCATGAAGACGACAACGACACGACATAGATATCCAGCATCAGCTCTCCTGCGATTGCATGGATCAACGAGCTCTTGCCCGAGCCCGGAACACCGTGGAGGAGGTACCCTCGTCGGAAAGGAATACCACGGTCGGCGTACCACTATCAATCACAGGTCAGTGATGCCTCAAAGGATTCCGGCTATGCAAAACTCCACCTTCTCAGACTTCAGGAAGTCCTTCGTATCGGCGAGGAGCATCTCTTTCACACCCGGGTTCAGCACGATGGAAGACATCGGGCGCTTATGCCGCGAGTCTGTCCAACGCCAACAGCCATGCGAGTCGGCGAAGTAGATCTGAATGCGGTGCACCGCCTCTGCCTCGTACTCCTTCTTGGCCTGCAGGACAAGCTGCTTGAGGATGGAGTTGTTGCGCGCTACAACGCTGATGGACAGCATCTCGCAGTTGCTCCCGTCCTGTTTCCTCCCACGCTTCACACGCAGCCAGTGGCCCTTGTAGTAGATGGTGTGCGTGGTATTCGTGGTGGGCTGGAATACGACGCGTGTCTTCACTTTCCCTGGTGTATCCTCGCCCTCTTCATCCTCGTCCCCGAAGGAGTTGTCCGTGGTGCTCGAGCCCCAGCCATGACTCGCAGTACGCGTCGTCGTCTCAAACTCACGGGAGCGCTGCCACTCGGGGCGGCGCGAGAGCCACAGCATCAGCCAGTCATATGGATAGTCCTCTTCAGAGAAGTGGGCTGTGAGGAAGAAGGCTGTGGGGCTACGTCAGCAATGCGGGATGCGCATGGGGACGGCGCGGACACTCACAGTTGATGAAATGGGACCTGTGTGATGCACGCGTGAACGGTGAGGACGGGACTATATAGAAGAAGGGCTGGGAGTGGCACGTACCAGCCTGAGCTCGCCATTCGACGGGCAGTCTCTACGGTGCCGCCGAGGACGACAAGCTTGACGCCGTCAATCATCGACGAGCCTCCTCCGCCGCCGCCGACGAGGGGCTGCACGAGCGACCTGAGTACGTCCATGACAGTGTAAGTATATTCGTGTAGGCAGTAAATCCAATGTTGCCACTGCTACGGTTACGGAAATGGTGGTGCGGGGGAGAGAAGGTGGACAGGATGGAGAGAGAGGCGCGCTGGGAATTTGGGCCGCGGTCGGTCGCCCTTATACGCAGGAGGCGGTGATACGAGGGTCAAAGCGACTGTGCCTGTTGACTACGTACGGAAGCGCTTTGTAGGTAATACACGATTCTGACTCGAGCGGTTGGGAGCGGCTCGAGGATAAGAGAGGTGAACGTGTAAGCTGCAATGCTGCTCGCCCAACGACGTGTTGGTGACCGGTCGACGCAGAGAGATGGGAACGCGTGGGCGGCCTAATATGTCCGGCGCTTGGAAACGGCGCTAAAGCGACAGTGCCAGTGGCGCTCGCCTCGCGGCGCCGCTGCCACGGGCTTCTGGAAGCACGTTCTCGCTTTGTGCACTGCTACGGTGCGCTTTCGTGACTCAGGCCACAGCCGTGGTGGGCAGCACGATGAGTCGATCTGCCTGACTAGGACGTACTATACTGCGTTGGCCTGGGGGCTCGACACACGGAACAGCCGCGCCAGCAGCCGAGGACCGCGGCTGGAGGTCCTCAAGGCAGCTCGACAATACCACGGATGTCCGTTTGGTTTGGGGCTTACTGTCCTAGGGCGGTTAGTGCTCTGTGCCAGGCCATGTGCCAGAGCTAATTCAGCGAAGCGTTGGGGCCATACACGTATTGCTACGACCGAATGCCTTATTGGGGCTACCAACACCGCATACAAACTTGGCAACTGGTACCCGAAGAGTCACTGATTTGCCCAAAGACCGGCGTAAGCATCGCGAGACCCGGCCAGACCGCGAGGAAATGAAGCACACAGGGCCGCCCTCCGTAACGGTGCGCGAACTCTAGCGAACATTTTACCCGTACCACCGCGGTCAAAATCTGTTGTTCGAGAGCTGAACTCCTTCCGGACATTTTCCGTCGCTGATAACATTAACCAAAGGAGGACAATCTATTGATTCTGGGTCCGAACACAGGTTGACTGGCCAATCAGACGCTGTTCTTCAGGATGTTCAAATTCCGAAAACACCAAAAGTCTGTAGTCAGAAAATGACTTCCCTATCGGAAAATGTCTGAGAGATGTCCGCCCGTTGAACATCTCATCTAGCCCGCGGTGTACGCCGCATCCATTCTCGCTGCCTCTCACGCCATTTGTTGGCTGCTTTGACCATTGTTGCAAGACGATGCTGGGGACGATTCTTTGTATTTGAAATGGCAGAGCGGTCCGGATGGTGTCATGCAAAATGGACGAAATTTGTTCGACAGGAATACATGAGCTGAATCGTCCCTGTACATGTACATTCTCATCGCATGTAAGGCTTCTGAGTACAACATCGTTTTCCAGGTAACTGGTCCCGTGTGCGGTGGTTCTTGAATGCACCCCCAGATGACGCACAGAGGAACCCCAAAAGAGGTAGGTTTAGTTCCTAATTTGGACAGTCTCAGATCGATCGAGCGCGCAGGCCGACGCTCTCGGTTGGAGTCTCAATGCCATGTCAGCCGCACTGAGTCCCGCCAGCCCCAGGATCTGCCTATAAAGAGAGCCCGGTCTAGCTAGTCGTCCCCCCGACGTTCCTTTCCTTCTCCCACCACTTACTCCCATGGGCCAGCCAGCTCTCCCTTTTTTCCATCACACCTGACCACGTCAGCCGACGCCCAGTGCGTCCATCCTTTCATTCCGTGGATGTATGCATCAATGTGCCACTATCCGATAGTCGAAAATATGGAAGAGCACCACAGGACCGTCGATCAAATTGGCACATGCCCGTGTGCTCGGCGACGGTGCACCGCCCTCGCCACTGGTTTGCCAACCCACGGGCTAGAAAATCCAAAGCCAATGTCGCCGCCCAACAAATCAGCATTCGTGCTGTTAATCAAAGAAGGCTTTATCAAAGCCATGATGTGTGTGGTCTGTGGTATCCGCAAGCGGGTTTTGAGCGCATATATAGCAACCCGTGATATGGTACGCCTTGCCACAATGATTGCGGTTTTGACTGAATGGAAGAGTGCCGTTACTAGTGTCCCGCAGGCCGCGTATATTCCTCCTGCTCGTTGTCAAAAAATCGACTTTCCTGAACCATGATTCAAAAAATTTGCTCCTATCGGAAAGTCGAGGACGCTTGGGTCCGTCAGCGACCGGATCTTGATGGTATATTTGCTCTTTTCCGTCAGGCACGTTGCCGAGCGCTATTTTTGTCAGTGTCGAACGAGTAAGCTTCAACCACACGCTGACACTGGGGAAGCACATAACAGTACGTACTTTCTCACCTACGTCAATCAAGCGTTTTATGCATATAACGCCATTGGCAAGCCGACTTTAGAAGCCACGTCCGCTGACGCAAGGAACTGCGCGAAGATGGAAACTGAGATTGATAATCGATGGCGACTCTGCCCGCATACAACCACATACGTGGGCGCTTCCCAAGTAGTAAACTTCACCTCTTGGCAACTAACAGCATTGCATGCAGACTTGCAGAGTGCCTAGACAGCGACACAGACCCTATACAGAGTGGAGCGCGCATTTTTCACGCTATCATACCATACGTGACACGAGCGTGAAGCTGGCTCCTGCTCGATGTCAAGCGGGCCCTGACCCCTGTCGTGGACGCTGATACTATACACGTTACCAGCACAAGAAGTGATCCAGGAGTTGGAGTCGGACCGGTATACGCAAGATCCAGTCATCGGGACGACATATGACAAACCACACCGTGTCCCTCGCAAGAGGGCGGTGCAGCTGATTTGTCGTGCCGGCATAATAGCATGTGAAGAATCGAGTCACGACAGCAAGCTGGAGCTACGAGCAATACACGCTGAGGGACTGGTACTGGCCTGGATGAATAGCAGGTACGTAGCATCCATATGTTTTAACGCTTACGCATCGATTCTAGGACGCGTTCGAAAGCAGTAATGGACGAACATTCCAAATTGCCACATTTCATTTATCAGTGAGTAGTATAGTTCATCCTCGCATTGATGCAATTCCATTATGAGTAACAGGGGCTCATTCAAAGTTTATTATAACCTCAGGTCCGGATTTCTTTGCAGACACTTGAGAGAGCGACGAGCAGGCTATGATATCTAGAACATCAACAAATTCGAACGAATGCGCTACAAGTGGCTTCGCATGGATCTTATCGGCCCGAAGAGGTTCGACGAGCAACAGATTTCGAGACAAGATTTGCTGTCGGCGGGGTAACGGGTGAGCAGAATAACCAGAAATTAGCGCATATATGGAGAGGAGTCCATCAGACTTACATTTCCGCCCCACAGTATGTCTAAGCGGAACAAATTGGCTTCGCGCACGGAAATACTAGCGATGGTTCCTCCGCCGCCAACTAACTCTGGACACACTTCGAGTGTCTCTCCTGCCGTCTCAATCGGAGTGAAGGATCTCATGGTTCTATAACGTCTCTCGCCTCTCCGGCCCGGACTGTGCGACCTGTTATACCAGACTTCTTTGCCACCTCCGTACTTCCTGGATCAGGATTAACCACGATCAGAGTTAAAGTCGAATAAAGCAAGTCATCATCAGCGCTCGCATTGAAGACAAGGGGCCAGGCCTTCGCTGACCATCATGTGGATGTCCTCGGTGGAGAGTCGAACCTGCGCACGAGACTCGGACGAACGTAGTCTGGCGTCGAGCCTGTTTCCCAGAAAACTGTCCTCTCGAACTCACGCCACCAATTTATTTCGCCCCAGCCAGTGAGAGCGGCACAAGAACTGGTGACAGCAGTGATGGTACACTCGCCAGGTCTCAACATGGACTCCCCCATTCCTCGAACATCATAGAAGTCACATCCCGGAGTGTGCAGATTGGCACCTGTGCTAACCCCAGGAGGCCTTCACGAGCTTCGCAACTGCACCAATGCCTACTGCTTTGTCTGGCTTCGACGGCTACTCCAAGCCGCATTGCTATTTGCCACGGCAGATAGTGGAGATGCTACGGAAGGGGTTCCTTTGCTGAATGGAAGGCACTACAAGCCGAAGGTGATATCGAACTACCTTAGGAATCCAAATGACCGGTGTGGCCAAATGCCGGGGCTGATAATAGGAACACGGCCAAAGAAGGTCATCAACTTAAACCGTGGGATAGGATGGTCGAGAACGGCAATGATACTGTGTCTGCATCCAGAAGCCCCACACAGTATGCGGAATAATGCACAGAATATCAAGCCCAATAGCTTCTCGTGGTCAGCATTCTGGATGTCAACACAGCGATGTGGATACGGGACAGGTTCTGTGACGATCTCCCGATGAAGAAGGCGCCGCACTGGCTGCAATACCCCCGAGGAAGCAAAGTGACCTCTCCAAAACTGTCTCTCCCTTCTTTAGTCCAAGCGCATTCTCTGAACTTGGAATGCGAGATTCGAGAGACCAGTTCGCTGTCATGCGAGGGTCGGATCGACAACTCAATGGTGGTCAAGAAGGGTCAGAAGGCTGGAAGCTGTGTTATAATTACGGCCCAGATCCATGTCCTCTTACCCTTTCGATACGGGTCTGACTTCCATGCTTGTCATTCTCTCCACGAACATCATGACAGTGCTCGGGAGTGAAACATCAGGAACTGTGCCACCCTTCACCTTCCACTCGGAGCCTAGGGTCGTTATCTGATTCTTGGGACATTCTGGACGACTAGACAACTTTCGATTTGGCAAGAAGGCGCAAGACACGAAGTTGCTCTGTAAAATGATTTGTCTCGACCCGATTCGCAAGTTACTGTACATGGTCTGTGTTCCTTCCAGAAAGCCCTAGTCTAAATATAAATACAATAGAAAGTGAAAGTAGTCATGCGTACCGACATCTGTCACAAGTTTGCGGACTGCGAGTTGGCATGAGGTGGAAGATCGGCGACTTGCCCAATTATGTTGTATCTCTTCCTGTAGAGAAATCGCAATAAGTAGCTGTACAAGCGTCACGCGTTGATACAAGCTGACTCACGCAAAGAAGGCATGCCAGTCATTGAGTGTCTTCATGTCCGCCGCCGATAGCCCGCTGTAGTCTGAGATCGCGTCCTCCTCCTTCAGGCTGGACATTCCGAGCGCCTTGGACGCGTCCTTGCCCGCAAAGAGGTTGTAGCTCTTTCCAGGACCATACGTATCGCGCTTGTGCGAGACGTCGAAGACAGTGCCTATCTCCCATGCGGGACTGCAGTGAGCACGATGAAGAGGAAGGCACGCGTGCTACGGACCTTTGATCGCGACATAGATAGGTTTGGACGGATCCGATCCGTCGTACTGCTTCAACTCCTCGAGGGTGATCGGGTCGTCCTTGGGAGGCGCGAGGTCATCACGGGCAGGCTGCATGATGGACTTGGGCTCGTTCTGTCTAGCCTTCTCGTTTGTATTACTGGATTCTTTCTCGGCGATGGTCGGGGGAGAGTTTGCAGAGGAAGCGGGGCGCGAGCGGGCGAAGTGGACGATGGGGAGAAGGAGCGCAAGCGCGAGCAAGAGGATCGAGCCAATGGACGGCATGCTATTCGTACGACGGATGAATAACGCAAGAGCAGGTGACAGGAACACAAAACGAAGGACCGATCACGACGGCGATCGCCGATCTAAGTCCCTGGCGTAGTTTGTGTCGCAAAAAAAAGAACGACATCGACGTCTCGTCTACTATAACTATGTGAAATACGATCTTACGTCACGAGAGAGCATATACGGATATACAACTGACAATGAAATTATAACACTGTTCGCCGCTCGGTATCTATCGGGATGAAACGGGATGAAAATGTACGAATGAGCAAGATTAGATTGGACCGTAGCTGTACACTTACACACGTTAGAGAGATGATGAAAACAATGACGACTATGTCGTACTATCATTGAGTTCGAGCAGTTACAGCCTACGAGAACACGGCACGGCTTAGATTGACGAAGGCTGTCATTTGCTCTGCATATAGGAAATCGAACGCAAAAAATACCTCTAACTCCTGGCAGCGAGATCGGGCTCTAATTGCAAAGACGACTTTCCAAAACTACCCACCATCGCCATGAAGGGATACCTGATGTATATAGAACAAGATGGCCCCTGGTCCTCAAACTTTCGGAATGTTTTACAATGGCGCAACATACCCTCGCAATGGATGACATTTTGTAGTTCTTCAAGGCCTATCATGGCGCGTGCAAGGCCTGCAGAGACGCAGCAATGCAGGCTGTGCAGCCAGTTTCTGCTCGCGGTCGGCTGAAAAGTGGTGACGGAGAGCGCAGAACGATGCCTCCGTGAAGCTTATCACGGCTAAGCTTGTTCCTCGGTGGCAGAAGGCAGTACACGAGTTCCTGGAACATACCGACGCTCTCATTCGGTGCAACGTATAACGGTCGCAGCTGAGGCGGAGCGGCGAACAGCAGGAGCGGCACCGAGACCAACAAAAGTGCACCTTTGTCGAAGGCGCAAACAAGGCGCTTCTATGTCTGGAGGGAAACGGTTTCGAAGAATCAAGCGGCTGCTTACCGTACGATAGGCGCGGCAATTAAGGACGACGGTTGCCTTAAATTTGAGAGGAGCTACAGGATGATGATGTACGGCTGTAATTGAGGTGGGCGTTAGGAATAAATATATGCATAGAGCGATCCTCTGTCCGAATTGGACGAAATCTTGGACTCTCAGTTCTTCAAAGTACTAGTATAGCGGCCGTTTTCACGCGTCACATGAACTTGGCATGCAGGCAGAAAATTGTAGCAATATGCTGTGGGATTCCTCGAGGTTAACGGGCCATGGCTCAAGCGGAGAGAGCTTTGCATGGATATTCGGCCACAAAAAGTGGCTGTATTTGCACATATTTGGCTTTGCTCCTTGTTAGTGACTGCAGCTACGGCGTCCAACGAACATAAGTACTAACAATCATGGCGGCCAAAAGTCTGGAAGACCAGGAGAGAGACATTGGGGATCTCTTGCGCAAAGCTGAGCGAAATCCGGTTAAGACATCTGCTATGGTGAGTGATACTTCATTGTGGCGGTCTTTCTCAACTGATCTGCGCACCGCGGTAGCGCAAGGATGCTCTAAAACGGTTGATAGACCTCGCCCATTCTCCTCAGCCCAAGCTGAAGATTATCGTGGCCAACAACATCAAGTCTTTCATCAAGGATTTTCCTGAATTGGAGGATGACGCGATCAACGCCGTGTACGACTTGTGCGAGGACCAGGTCACAAAGGTGTGTTCGAATGTCCTGCATGTATACTGTGCGCGTCAACCATTACGCCCTGCAGGTTCGAATTAGCGGATATAAGGCTATTGTCGACGTTTCCAGGGAGCAGCACAAGTGGGTGAAGAGGAATGCCGACGTATTGGTTCAACTCTTGCAGAGCGGTGAGTGTCGAAAGTGTTTTTGATTCTCGGCTTCTCGCATCGTACCTGCCCGAAGCGGATTATATTTCAACTTGGTACTGTGTGTGCTGCTGTGTTTGGGGCTTGTTGTTGTTTTGTCAGCATTATCCACCTTGGATGTTCGCACATTATTTGACAGACTGGTTTCTGATGCGCCTCTGTGATAGACGAACCAGATGAGGTTTTGGAAGTCAAGAGATCTCTCTCCCAACATCTTGATATGGACCCTGCCGTTACGCTCGGTGTACTGTGTGATCAAATTGTGCCACCAGATGAGCCTATGGATGAAGAGGAGCAAGCCATCCGAAACAGGCTACGATCACTGGTACTATCTTTCATCACAGGCTCAGCCAAGCGTGCTATAGTCGAACGGCACTGCGTACCAGAAAGCGCTGCGGAAGAAACCCTCGTTAGCGGCCTTCTCAAGGTTGATTTCATCACTAGTCATCGCAATAACTGTATCGCTGACACAGTGCACTGCACTCAGGCCATCAGTAAATTGACGTCGACAGATATCGACGTGATTGTGAAGGAAATTCTCTTTTCCTTATCCTCTTTCAAACCCTCGTCTCCTCGAGGTAGACAACTTTTGGAAGTCGTCCTCGACCGGGCAAGAGCAGCTCTCAAAGTCGACCTTGCTCCAGGAAGCCAGCGCTCAACTCTGCAACAGACGCGATACTTCTTGGATCTTGCTTCCTACATTGCGGTGGAGAAACATGTCGCTCAACCTGCACACCTACTTCGCTTTTATTTTACATCCTTGTCTTCGAAGATCACTCTTCTTAGACTGGATGAAGATGCGCAGGTTTTCGTACTGTCCCACATCGCCGAGGCGATAGCTTCGTACGAAGGAACGTCTGCAGGGGCCGGTGCTACTTTCGCCGAAGATACGCTATTGCGGAAGCAGATACCGGATATCTGTGTAGTGCTGTTGCAGGTAAGACTGGTGGGACTTGCCACCTGATATATTCAGCATTCCATGATTCGTAGGTATTTGCGGAAGGAAATACGGGTGAACGGAGGCCATGGCAGGCTTGTCAGACATTCTTGCGAGCGTGCCAACGTGTAAGTCTTAATCTTATTGGTGCTATTCTCCGAGGATTAACCCGTTATGAGAAGCACAAGACCGATTCTAAATGGGCGGTGCCTTCCCACCTTGCCACAATTCTCCAGAACATTCAATCCCTTGCGGCGCAGAATCAAGGAAATAAACTGGATAATATTGAAGATATCCAGAGCCTGATTAGGGTTCGCAATGGACCGTCTTTCGTTTTCGCCGTCTGTGTCCAACGATCCTCTCTTCTCTGTTTGAGCAGCCACTCCTTCCTTCTACCCCCAAGCCGGTAGTCCCGGCACCGTCGACGGCAACAGCTACTGACATTTCCAAAGGTATGAATAGTAGCAATGGCACAACCGTCCCCAAACCCGAGCGCCGCATCATGAACATAAAGCGCAAGTACGAAGACCGGCCTGCCACTTTGCCACCTCGACCTCATACAACAGCAGCACCAATGCCTCCTTCGAGTGGTGCAGCGTCAATGACGACAAGCCTTGCCACGGGACCTGCACAACCCAGTATTTCACAAGCACGCCAGCGAGCGTCAACATTCACAGCAAATGCCGGATCAATACAGAAGGTACAGCGAATACCCTCGGAGGAGCAATTCAGGGCGGCAAAACGTGCGAGGATGGGCAGTAGTGGTGTCGAGGATACCCAAGATCATCCGTCTCTGCTGAGTCGTTTGGCAGCGGCAGCAACACCAGTAAACGGCCGCAGACCGGTGGAGCGTATGAGCAATTCTGTACCGGCGAAGCGGCGAGTCGAGTCCGCGCCGATTTCTTTTGACCTACCCCAGCGCCCCCCACAAGATCCGGATAAAGATCCTGTGGGCGGTTACAGCATTAAGGGTGCAGCAAGAGCAGCCGACCATGGGTCACCGTCGCGGGGTGGTCAGATCCAGAGGACATCTCTGCTAGCTAGGCTGCAGGGTGACGATGGTGGTTGGGACAGTGCGCAGAGGAAAAAGAAAAGGACTAAGACGTAGAGACAACGTGTATAGCTGAAGTGGTCGATATTTTGCTGTCGTGTGTTGTCAAGGGTCTAGGATAATTTGGGCTTGGGATGGACAATAGTCCTGAAGAAGGCCATCGTATGGATTGGCAAGATACCAAAACAGTGCAATGTGATTGCGATGGGCCACAAAACATCATGCGCTTCAATGGAAAGATAAACATGCACGAGGGCGAGGATGAGAAGTGTGTAGATGTATAATATCTTCATACGAATCGAGAACCGTCACCAGTTTGCGGATCTCTGAAGAGGGCTTCAAACTCTTCGGTCGATTGACCTATGACACCGAAGGCGTCTTGCAATGTATGACCGAGATAATTGAGCTCGTCAATTACCCCTTTCATTGTGAGGGCATATGCGAAGAAAAGTAATTGCCTTGAGCCTCTGACGTCCCGATTCCTGACGACGTCCAGTTTACGGATGGCGTCGACCTGTAGGAAAGATGTTATTGCACAGAATTTACGACAGAAGAGAGTGTATACCAAGCGCAATCGGGCTTCTTCGGCAGGAGGAAGATAGGGCGGAAGAGGTGCTTTCAACTGAAATGCTGCTGCGAGAGTAGAGAAAAAGAGGATAATGCTCCCGACCATTTCCCGTCTTTCCTTGTTGACAGGTAGGATGAAATCACGTCGGACAGTCTGAGAAATTCCAGATTAACTCAGTGAACCAGTGAATGTGAAAAATAGTACCGTATGCCTGCATGAACGTTCAGTATCATATCTGGGGATACAAAGTTGAGAACTTACCATTCCTCACGAGATGTCACACATCTCATACTATGTAGCTTATCGAGAATCGTTTGAAGGCTAGCGAGGATCGAACGATACAAAGCTACTGGGAAGGGTCCTTTCAGACGCGGCTCGTGCTGAGTCTGCGCCAAGAGTCCCTGAAGCTCGATCAATTTTATCTGCAGATGCAGCTCCCTACTCTCCAGAAGGAACATAAATGCATGACAACTGTAGCAGGTGAGGGAAAGCGATGACATACATAGCCATAAATTCGTGGATTGAATCGGTCAAAAAGGTATCGGCCGCAGTCTGTAGTAGCGCCGTCGTTTCCGTGCTTGAGATGTTGCTCCCGTCATGGCCAATATAATGGTCGCGATCTGCATATGAATTGAAGGCAACCAAGCGCGTGTAAAGCCATCCCATGTTCAGGCAGAAGCTGCACCCCGCATAATGAGACAGAAGAAGGTACCAAAAGCGATCAGGCACTTACTCGCCTAACGCTTTGCTGAGCGCCCGCCTTGCTTCAGTCGGCCACCAGTAGCGCGAGACAATCGCTGCCCATACGACACCTATAGTCACAGCCAGAGCACGATGGAATGCAACGTCCATGACCTCTATGTCCTTTTGCCTAGTGTTGTAGCTATGTGGAGGAATTTTAGAGTTTCCCATATAGTCGATGACATCTAACGTACCAGTAAAGACATGTCAGATTATATGTCAGCAGCACGAATCTCGCAGAAGTTGCGTAGTCAGGTTTGGCGACGATGTAGTAAAAACAGGGGAGGGAGAACAGAAAGCCGAACACTGATAAGACATAAGGATTTTCTGGAAAGGCGGTCCAGATAGCCGCCGCTACGGCTGCACCTAGTCTGCCAAGAAAACATCGTTTGTATCATAGAGCGCGCAGGAATTTCAGATATCCACACTTACAATGTCCCAAGCACTCTATGCACGCTCAGAAAGTTGGTCTTAACACTTGAAATCAGTCTTTCCATAACGAAAATTATTATGATGACTCACAGCTCCCACAGTGGGGGATATGACTACGAAGAACTGGAATCCAGGTTCAGTGCATGCCGACTCCAGATAAATGTCACCCAGGTATGACTTACTGAGATCAAAGCCCACTCTCCACGGTAGTGAACGAACATTGGCCGCGTGGAGTCGAAGAAAGCTGGTGCGGCAAGCATAGCAGTCGCCATGCCAGCTTTGAAGGCATACTTTATGTCCTGTTCCTTCAGCCGAGCGCCAAGCGCCCATATGGACTGCTTGAGTCTCCCAACGTACGTTAGGTTCGATCTCGCTGGCGTTTGTATCGTATTCGGAGCGTGCGGTCTCACTTTCGGGAAGTAGACCGGCCTGCGCCGAGAATTCTCGTCAAGGAAGTATGCAGCTGATTTAAATTAGTATGACCGTTGGAAGCCCAGGAAGAACATGTAACGTACATAGACTTTTCCGTAAGCCGCCCCCCGCACGATCGCTCCGCGAGGGTGATCGCGCGCCAAGCATACTCATAAATCGTTTCCACCAGTGCCTACCCACAGGATGCGCTTGTCCGGCAGCATATAATCGCTCAAGGGCATCAACGAGAGACATGAGTTCCCTCGCAAATTCTTGTAAAGTGAATATGAAGCTAGAGTGCATATAGCGTCAACATAGAGCGGCTAATATCAGGAAATGCTCACTGACAAATAAACAAGGAAGACACTCTCGCCATCAAGTCCTGCGAGCACCTGGTGGTCTTCGACTAGAGAATTGACCGATGCCCTAGACTGGGTGCCAGAAACATTATGACTCCTGTAGAATCTCAAGACTGCGTGATTCGATGTGCTTTCGAACGTAAACAGGGCGCGTTGTATGCTATCCGTGAATTTCTGAAAATCTGACGTCTGAAGAGTATTGTCGCCACCGACGCGCTTCGGCTGTAAGAAGGCTTCTCGCAATCGCTTCAGAGTCACAGTACATGTTGTCTAAATGGGAAGATTAGCAAACGAAATGAGGGCATGAGAAGGGAAGTTCTGCACCGAGAGAGCCTTTAGGGGAGGTCCCAGATCATCCATGAGATCACCGAACATGGCGGCAGCAGCTTGCAATATCGCAGTTTCCTCATCCTCCTCAGTGCCAATCTGACTGTTCTCCACCGTTCTATTCGCCCCACCCGGAGGGAGATTATCCGCAGTTCGCCTGCCCTTCCGGTGCTTCGTAGACCGACTCTTCAACACGACTTTCCCACCCCT
Organism: Amyloporia xantha; assembly: GCA_036971615.1. Taxonomy (NCBI): domain Eukaryota; kingdom Fungi; phylum Basidiomycota; class Agaricomycetes; order Polyporales; family Adustoporiaceae; genus Amyloporia; species Amyloporia xantha. The sequence continues at coordinate 243,631 of JAYKKR010000005.1, forward strand.
TTCTGCTTTAATGATCTCGGATTGCAAGTCAATCCCACTTCGCAGACCATTGAGGTGTTGACCCAGTCTGTTGAGACTGTCGATGGCATCTTGATATGCTTCGCCGGAACTCGCGCGGGTGCCTGTAGTTCCGCTACTATTCGCCTTCCTAGGTCCACCAAACATCCACTCCGACTGTGCTTCTGCAAAGTGCTTCTTGAGGCTAGTGAAGCTCGCTTGGTGACTCTCTGCTGCGCGTTGCAGCTTGTCCCGACTTGCATGATGCCCAGGCTCTTCGAGTAGGAACGTTTCCGTAAGCATTTCTAGCAGCATCGAAAACGATTGAAGGGTCTTGCTCATAGTGTCTTGTAGATTCCTAGTTGCGCGCTGCGGCCATAGAACAGCGCAAACGACGTTCGAGACCGTCGCGCCACACAATATGACGAAGGATACTTGAAGTAGAGTTTGAAGACCACCCTCCTTCACAACGCTAGGATAGCTCAGCCTGGGATGTGCGTGTACGATGCGAGGAAGCACACTTACACAACAAATAATATGATGGCTGTCATGCTGCAAGCTTTTGTGCGTATCAGACATATTATTCCAAGCTGCAACAACAGCTGACGCACCTGTGTTGAAAGACGGTTTGGCCATCCAAACTTTCATCCATGCAACAACAGACATGCCGAGACCTATCCATAGGAGCACCAGCGAGTCTGCAAGCCACTCCCAGCCCTGCTGCACCTCAAAGAACCAGAACATAGACATACTACCCAAAGACACAAACGCCGAGAATAATAGGCCCATCGAACAGAACAAATCGGCCTCCATCATTCCCCCAAGAGTCTTGGCAGGATTAAAGTACACTGCGCTAAATTAGACGGTCGGAGATGTGGTCAGTCAAAGGAAGGGCTATGGAACGTGTGAGCGACCAACACAGTGGCAACCATATGGCCTGAAGGCGATGGCGTTGACTCGCCTGATCCATAATTTGTCAAATCAGCAATGAAACCCGAGAGATACGGCGAAAAAGTAAACAGCGAGGCTACAAAATATGCCACAGCGCACTTGAGAATATTTCGATGCACTGGTGACAATGAAGGCAATCGAGGAGGTGACCATCGTTTCTGTTGATTAGAGGATAGTTGGCGCACTGAAGGTACCTCCTGAAAGGTCTCCGAATCAGATTCCTCCGACTGATCATCCGATGAGAGATCTTCCTCGTCCATCGTGACAATGGAGAATGGTCGCTCTTCTGGCTGATCGTCCACTGGGGACTGTATGATCTCCTCACCAACAAAGTCCGCTGGCCCAAAGGGTCGACCTGAATATGAACGCGAAGCGTCGACGTTGATGCCATGTCGTGAGCGTTGGGATGAACCCATTCTGGACGCCCTCGGCTGATCTTCTGTTTCGTATAGTTGGCCAAAGACGCTCCATTCACGTGTCTCCGGTCGGGGCGCGCGTCGGAAAAGGGAGTTTGTTATATCGTGCATTCTCGAGGACGTGTCCGGTCCCCCGGAGAGCACATAAGATGATGAGATACTCCGCCCAATTTTTGGCCTCATGATCTTACTATGAACTCTGGGAGAGCTGGTATCATGCCTCTCACGGGTCGGCGTACTTGCAGGCTCTTCCGAAACGTGGACTAGCTGCTGTGGAGGCCCTATCGGCCCTGCTGGTAAGCTTTGAGGAAAAGTATAGTCAACCGTATTATGTCTCGCACGGGGTATCTTGGTGGAGGAAGACCCTGTTGTATTGCTAACTTCATGGGACATATCTTTCCCTGTTGACAACTTGTTCCCTTTTGCAAAGGTCGTGAATTTATAAGTTGACAAGGGCAGTAGCCGCCGGGCGCTAAGCATCATTCAAGCGCGTCATTTGATTGATGACTGACAGAAAAATCCGAAGTTGAATGACTAACATGTTCAGTGTGCGTTTAATACAAGGTTTGAGGTGTAGTAATTGACCGCCTGGGATCCCCAAAGGCCGCAATAAGCATTCGGGTGCCTGATGCTTGTGCTAATTCGAGGGACACCGTCAGCTAAGCGTTCATATATATCTCACGTTGCATCCAAATATAAAGATCAGACATACAGAATCGTGGGACCTGGGTCCACAGGGAAAGGGGATTCAATCGGAAAAGGGCAGTTAACAAGTCAAGTTACTTGTTGCGAATTGTCACCAGACGCGGCCTTACTTCTGAGAAGGTTAGACGGCTTCTGCGCTAGATTAAGATGCTCGGATGAGATTGAATATAGCACGATAACTTGGTGAATCGTATGAACACGAGGAGTGCGTGCGTGTGAGCTGGAAGTAGCAACAACAGCACAGAATGATCCTAATTTGAACGTTCGGCACGCGAAGTTCAAGAGACGCGAAACATCCTCTCGGCCACGTGACTTATGATCGGGTGATGTACTGTTGAAGCGCCCCCCCCCCTGCTGAATTCATTGCAGTGTAACTTTACTGCTGCATGCCCCGGAGTTGAAACTTTTGAAGGCTAATCACAACTACTGTATTTTAGAATCCAGCAATACAGCGGTCTATCACCGGTGCTAGTCGCGACTTCTGAGCGTTCCGACCCAGGTCCGTCCGACTCTGAGCGGTGCATATTGTTTCTCATATTGTTTCAAGTTCTGCCCGATTTTAACGACAGGCCGATTTTACAAGCTAGATTAACAAGAAGCACTGAATGGAACATTCGGCATTCTTTGAGTCCTATCCATAACGCAGATGGTCAAATCATACCGTGTCTTTGTTGGTGCTCCTACAGTCCGAGATATATCACAGGATCCGAGACCATACCGTTGGCAAACTGTGACTACTACTAAACCTATCTTCTATAACATTCCTCCGGCGACGCTAGAGGCAGCAAGCCGTCGAATATCCTTACTCTATGAGAACATTATCTTCCGTGAATCTGAGGAAAATACCGGGCAGGAAAATGATCAGGCAGAGCTAACTGACAACGGCGATGAACGGACAGGTTTTCCAGGTAATTTGATGCTTGACACTTCGGTATGTGGAATCATCATGAACAACAGATAATACAACCGTCATTTCTTGGCCGCCTACCGCAAACGATGTTGTCGAAAGCCAGGATGCCAAAGTATCATTTCTGCGGCCAACAGCGAGTGCATCGCGGATACGATCCCAGCTGGGGACGCAGGAAACACAAGACACCGGATCGTACAACTACTCCGATGCCTCATCCATCGCCAGGTTTCCTGCTTTCCACTTCAATCTTCACAGCCTCACTTCCCTGTCCACACTGATCGCCCAAGTACAGGGGTACACTGGCACGACGGCGCAGAAAGGCTCCCGAAAAATCACAATACTAGCCGCGGTGCTTGAAATGGAGGGACCTGACACTATCCGCATCAAGCAGGGCGTTGATGCAGGCAAAGAAGTCTCTTTACTCAAGATCATCCTGGGAGACGAAGGGGGCGCGGTCTGCAAGCTTACCGCGTGGCGAGAGACTGCAGAGTGTTGGGGAGGAGCCGATCCTGAGATGTCCGCTAGTCTCAAACGTGGAGATGTCGTGCTGTTCGGAAGTAAGCTGCGGTAGCGAACGTGCCGGTTGCGCTCACAGACTCGAAGATTTACTGATTCATCCCGTTTGATTGACGTAGACGTTCTTGCATCTTGGGCAGTGGGTCCTGGATCGGACATCAGCAGCGCCGTTCCGCTTACCCTCACCGCTTCGAGTACCCTGAAGTCAATGATCGAGATCTGCTACCGTACCATGCCTTATATGCCGGAGGATAGCCGCTTCCGGCCTGACTTGAGACTGGGTTTCAGTGATGCTGCGGTTCGGAAGGTCGCTGCTGTGGTCAAGTGGTTCGAGGACATTTCAGGGCTGTCTGAAATTTAACATAAAGTATGCTTAAACTATAGTACTGCTATATCTACGATCCTACTTTCGATTATCTCCGGTCCATGCAGATCCATCATTGACAATAATCACCACCGAGAGGGTTCGCCGTGTTCTGATCCACTTTACTCGGGATACCGACGAGGAGTACACAACCCTGGACCGGTTCCTTACACAAACTGTTTCGCGGTAAAGTGTACGGCCTTGGCAGCAACGCGATTCCTCATCGAGAGAGACGGCTTGAATTACCCTATCATCGGACTCACATAGTTAGCCGACATAAAGACAGCAGACATATACAGCACAAGAGGCGGCCGCCAGACCAGGAAGCGAGCAAGCAGAAAAGGATTGATTTTGTCAGTATACGTCATTAGCACTACGAACAGCCTAATAAGTGATTGTCTAATTCTACATTAGTCCCATGAGTAAGTATCATGGCAAGGGTAACAAAAGCGAACTACGGTATGCAATATGATAAGTGTACAGTGCTAGCGCAAGTCCAAAGTCCAACTCGTAGTCCGTATAGTAGTCCGTAAAGTCCAAGAAGTCCAAGCAGTCCTATACAGTCCCTGGTATGATGGTCCGCTAGATGGTCCGCGCTCCAAGCCCAAAGGTTACTAGTAGTAGTAAGTCCGAAATAAGTCCGTACGTGAGTAGTCCGTTAAAATGTCCGAACGATCGTGAAGCAGTGAGAAGATCAGCGTGATCCAACGTGACACAACAAGAACAACAGTCCAAAGAGCGTGAAGTTCATCAAGACGTGACACCGTATCTGCACTTCAATGAAGCAGTAAATATGCGGTCCTGCGAGAAGAGAAGGGAAATAAAAGATGACCGAGGTCAACCGGCGGCTCTGCAGCTCGAATCGGAAAGTGAAGGTTATTCTTCAAGAGGCGGGAGCCTATTTTGACTCCAGGAAGGTTTGTATCTTCGCCGCTTGATAGCCTGACGACATCGTTGCTTGCGGTTAAGGAGCCCGTCACGATTAATGCCTATCACAACTCACCTAAGAGTGGGAACCTCGCGCTGAGCTTAGTCATGGCGACCATGATTGCTGCCAATTCGCTGCGGACCTCCATAGTGTTGATAGGAGGCCACGACGTCTGCAATCGCACGACCTCAGACTCCAGCACCCTCGCAGCACCTGACCAACACGGCTGGAGACCACAACTAATCAGCGGAAGACAAATGCTGGCGATACTGACACACGCACCCCAACCAGCGGATCAAGGAAATCAAAGTCGACGTCAGGTATGTGCTTCGCCACGAGGACCAACGATCGCGCAGCCCTCAGGCATCGCTCGCGGGAAATCGGATCGCCTTCCATGAACGGGACGTGCAGGCGGATGATAGAAGCATGCGCCAAGCTGTGAATAACGATCAGAGCGAACTTGTCCTCCGGCACCGCTGCCGATAACTGATGCAAAGGAAGCAGCGTCGACGCAAAGCGCGTGATAGTATGCTCCAGAACTCCGAAATTATCCATGAAAGAGGTTGAAGTAGGTACCTCTGGGAACGTATGTTAGCGTCGAGGAGCATCCAGGAAAGTGAAGGACGCACGAGTGTTCCAGCTGGAGGACAAACGGTTCGCAGCCTCAAATAGAGCAGATGCCTTGGCACGCATAGCTGTAGTTGAGAAACCACTGATGGGATCTGACGTCTGACCTTGGCGCATAAAGAAGCCACGGACGGTAGGGCTTCCAGTCGATACAGCTATGTCTCCCTGGTAAAAATGAGCAGCGTCAGGGGTAAACGACACAGCAATCAATAAACGACAGCGTGCTCACGCATTCGTACTCATCCATGCTCTGAGGCCATGGCGTGCTGATACATGTCCAGGGGTGATCGCTGTCCGGAATAATTGACGGACGTCGTAGGGCGACGGACCAGCATCGGTCGAGACTATACACCTGCCAGAACGTCAATATGCGTTCGCCCCGTTCAATCGTGTCCTTCGCCGGCTCCAGCCTGAACACAGACTCCCATTCATCGCCGCTCGACTGTGGCGTGCGCTCCTCGGACCCAATCTGGTGCAAGCCAAACTGCACGGTCAGTGAAGCAGCGACGGTGGCGTGGTAGCTTCCCTCAAACAGCCGTCCATTCGAGAGGTAGTACATCGACAGCAGGCACGAGGCTTGAATGAGGTCGATCACTTTCGACGAGTACTGGACCGCGTCCGGCATGGCTGCGAGCGCTTGAGACAGGTAGTGGGGCTCGTGTTCGCTCAGAGACCCTGGCCTCGAGAGGTAGCAGGCCCACAAGTAGATCGCGTTCATCAAGACCGGATGCCGCCGTTCGGAGAGGGGGAGAGTCAGCGATTCTCGCAATCGGCCCACGTGCACGTCCAGTCCACACTGGTGTCGATGGGGAAGAAAAATCTCCAAGCTGTGCAAAATGGCGTCAGAAAATGGCACATAGCGTCGAAAAGGATCGAAAAACACACAGCATCTGAGCGAGCTCTGCCTGTGGTTCCTGGGATGGGCTGTATGATTCGCTAGTGGACGGGTAGTCCTGAAGACGACAAACACATTAGATGGGTATCATTTCGCATCAAGGAGGGGTCACGCACAGCTAAACTTGCCCATTGGTTGTCCCACGCATCCATCTCTGCCCACGGACTGTCAGTGCACAGGATGTGACTTTGTCAACATTGATCTCACCTTGGAAGGGCGTTGGCGAGGCCGAAGTCGGAAGGCTAAGAGTGCCTGGAGAGTCGTGACTAGACGAAGAAGACGACCCAGAATAGTACGGCGATGGTGCATGGGGATCAAAGAGTGTTACAGAAGGAGACGAATGTTCGACATTCTCCAGTTCCTTGATCCTGTTTTCCAGACGAGCGATGTGTTCGCGCATGAGCTGTGTCCTTGTCTTCCCCCTGCCATCGTCATATTCGCATGCCTCTCCCTTTTTTGCACGGACGCATTGTTGACAGGCGGGCTTTGCGCCATCGCACCTCTGTGGCTGATGTCAATGTTGGACACAATGAATTTGACTGAAACTCTGACCATTTTGCGCTTTCGGCACCGCAGACATGCTTTTCCTGCGGAAAGAAGGGGTAAGCTAGGCCGGATTGAGGGGCGATCGATGTGCTGACCTCTCTGAAGAGTGCTCGGTCCCGGTGTGGGGTTGGACATCCGCTTCTCGGCCATTATAAAAATAGTAGGATACGTGAAGGAAAGCAAAGCGGGCACGGAGCAGGATGGGAAAGCGTCCGCCCGGAACCGAAAGGAAGGTATACACGGTCCAAACTGGCCACCTCCACAGTAGAGTGGAAGAAGGGGAAATGCCAGGGAGAGGACGCCGTACAGAGCTGGACGACGTTCTCCTTGAACCGACGGACTCGAGTCAAAGACCACTGACGAAAGTCGAAGCGAGGAACAAGGTGATCATAATGGACGAGTGATGAGTACTTGTATCAAATCTGGGTAAGGGCGGAAGTCACGGCTCCGGAACGTAACGACAAGAGGCTAGTGGCAAGCGCCTGCACTGCTTGCCTAAAGGCGGATGGCTGCCATGATGGTCATATGAGTCCTCCTTCCCCCCTCTCACAGCGGTCAATCATTCCCGTCTCCCTCCACACTTGGCACCTCTACCCGGCATTCACCACAAAGGCTGATGAGCACATCCCCCTGCCTTCAACGTCGACGACGGGACACCACTCACGGCCTCTCGACCTCTCTCTAAGCCACGTCCGACGATCGGACCCGGTCATTTCGAACAGATACGGTCTACAGATCATGCGCGACAAATACTCGGCTCCTTTGCTGGCGCCAGCGTGCCATCAGAGGCCACGGCCACCGTACGCGTACTCTCGTCGCGCATGGACCAACAGCTCGAAGACGAGTCGGTTCGCGCAACAGGTCTTGGCCCTCACCACGCTCGATCGTACCCCTGTTTCCATGTGCCTTGCCATATCAGGTCCTATCCTCCTCGAATGTGATTCGGATTATCTCATCGCTAAATATTAGAGTTTGAGATGTCGGAGGCTGAGCAAGCGCCATTGCAATGCATGAGACCGGACAACGCCTCCTCGTAGTGGAGGACACGTGATCGTAGCGATGTATGGCTCATCGCATGTACAGGTGAGTTTGGAGCCAATACATTGAAACCCTACTCAAACCCGTGGTACTGATGCGCTTGCCGATTCCCCTAGACCCAATCATACGGTACAGCAAGTGCACCGTCAATTGTATGCTTATCGTGCCTGATGCTTCCTTTGTTCATCTCATCGGCGGTAAGGTGGGCAGTCGCCTTGTTATCCAGACGATGCTGGATGGCCACGAGGCCTTTTCGAATTATCTTTTTGTTCCATGGGCTAACCTTCTTTGCGCGCTGTACAATGTCAATTGCCCATCATAGAAGGCCATCTCCGAGGTAGTCAGCCTTCAGGGCTTTCGGCGTCGATTTATTTCATTTCCGTTATTGTGCATCGAATTTCTGTCCTTCAAACCCCCACGTCAAACTATGTTTTTCGTGAGCTGAAGAGTGCAGGTTTGACCCCTCCCTTTGTACTATAAACGAAAAGTACAATCGCTACCTCCTTGTATCTAGAGGTGGATAAGGTTGCCAAATTTGGCGGCAGGTATGTATACAGATTACCGACTCGCTCTGATTAAGCCATTTCATCGTGAGCATGACATAAGAGCGTTCACCATTCTCCGCTTGCCAAAAGGATGTTGTAATCGTTGATGTGCCTACTATGATTCCTCTTTTCGAAGCTAATGCGACGCACCGTGGCATGACAAAATAGGTGCTTTCGCAAGTTGACTGTGCTCTCATACAGGAGGTTCTGTACTCTCTCTGACAATGTTTCAATGATCCTGTGGAGTCAGGTCCGCGCGGATTCTCTCTTTCCTCCCACACATGTAGTGAGTGTCCGCACCACTTCCGGCGCGTTTCATACATGCACAGTAGCACCTTGATCAATATATCTTGCAGAAACTTACATTTTGTCGTGCTTTACCGTCCGGTGAAGCTGCAACGGAACGTAACGGTGGTTCTGGAAATCATATCTCCTTCGGAACGAATCGACCATCAAAGGTTATTTCTAAAAACCTCCTCTTCATTGGCACGTTCGTGTTCATGCGATCTGGCGCCGTCATGGCTATCTTCCGCCGGCAGTGTCGGGAAATAGTCGACTTTAGTTCAGCGCACATTGTGTCCGCTGCAGATCAGCGCGCTCGCCTCTCAAGACACCCGCTCGACATGCAAGCGTCCATCATCCACATGCTTCATTGGCGAAAATAATGCCCGGGGCTTGGGGCTTGTCACTATACCGAGGGATCTCAAATTCTGTCGCTTCGTCAAACATGTCTTGACACGTCTTCGTTGTGATCTGCGGAACATTTATGCTTCCGACCACAGCCTACCTGCCTCATCATAATGTCTGCACTATCTTGAGGCCGCGCGAGACCATGCCGCGGGAGCGATCTGCTTGACAGAACACAGCCACTATGGTTGGACTGACGCGCGAGAGCCATTCTCTGCCGGTAGTGTTCTAGCGTGTGAACGCTAGAATAGGATAGTTTCGGATCAGGAATGCATCTCGTAGAGCCGCGCCTTCGACGTCGGGAAAGAGTCTGCGGTGCATGATGTAACTGTCTCTAAACGACGCGGGAACGCTGTAGGGTTCGTGAGGCGATGCGGTTATTCTTGAAACAATGTCCTTACTAGTTGGCGCTCGTTCATCAAGCGTAGTCGAGCAAAGTGTTGGCCGAGATTTGACTGAAAGTATGGCCCACAACGATCATCCTCAATTGCAAGAGTACTACGGTCTACAAGACTACAAGCGGCAGTGTACGTACGTACGTAGTTAATTCCACCGGCGTCTATCGCAGATAGCTTGATCGGTGATCTCAGGCGCGCCACCCGTGTTCCGCCAAGCCGCCACTCATGTCGACAGTGTAAGATTCCGAGCCTCGCGATGGATGAGCATTGAGTGATGCTTAGGCGGTCACGTCGAAGGGGACATCCGCCTACGGATTGACCACAAGTTTTAGGTTCTCCGTGAAATCATTTTCGGGGTCGCTTAGGGCGCTGCCGGCATTAAAGATGCACCGAGAGGCACTGCAGTGTCCACCCTATGTCCAAATGTATTTTCAGGGTTTGAGGACGCGAAATCGCCATGTGCCACTGGGCACGGATAGGATACGAACCATGTCTGTTTTCACACACAATGGTTATTCCCGTCTGTATACTAAGAACATGGGCTAGAAAGTAACGTGCACTCCGGTCAAAAGAATCACGGAGTAATGGAAGCGGCGATGCGACAGGAAGACGTGCACAACATGTTCGAAGCATGTATGGTCATCTGCAACAGCGCCGCCGCATCTGACCTGCCCGGGCAACGCCTGTAACACGTTGTCCCCTCTGCAGAAGTGTGAGACGTGAACCTCGGTGATACGTTCCTCTATACAATTCACCACTTGACAAGAGATGCCTCGCAAGCGCACTATACAGGTTCCAGAATTACAGGGGACTCCGTGTTCATGCTCGATTTGTGAGGTGAAGTCGAGATGTTCCTAGGGTGAATGTGGCCGCCAGTCATGATACATGATGATATCGCTGTCATGAACGCTCGATGCGGTGGTCCAAATTTACCATACACCGCGTTTCTGATTTGAAGAGAAACTAAGTGTGATGCAGCAAGAGGTGCCCCATGAAGACTCGTGGTCGAAAATGCTTTCATGAATACACCTTCCGAATAGCTTTATCGCGCGTGCCGTTAGCGCACAGCGGCGGTAGTGATCAAAGTCAACCTACGGACCTGCAAGTTGGACACTACAAGCTGGACACAGATATAAGCAGGCGCTCCGTTCCTTGGGCTTGAAGCTGTGCATATACTGCCGTACGGATCGGCGCAAGTATGTCAGATGACCGCAAAAAGAGCCAAAATTCCAAAATTATTAATCAGCCTGTGCCTTAGGATAAAATCCAGTCGGCTGCGATCCCCAAAATGGAAGCAATCACGAATTATGCTCAGTAGCAGACGCTGATCCACGCTCACCTTAACAAGGTACGCATTTGCTATCTCCACGCTTGTCAGAAACAACTAATCGAAGAACCGGTTCTGAAATTCGCCATAGATACGAGGGTTCGTCGAGCGTACATCGAAAAAATGCGACCATCGACCATTCGACTAGATCTTGAAGTGAATCAGCGGTTGCGGCAGAAAATGCCAAGGAGCCATCACCCTTGCGCAAGTAGAGCAAGTCCATGAGGCGTAGAGTACTGTCGAGAGGTGACCCAGAGAAAACAAGGACACTCACGGTAAAAATGGTAAGATCCGTCTTCATGGATCATGCTGTCCAACAGTCAGACATGAACTGCGGTGATAATCGATGGAATCTCTTTCAGGATGTCTATTTTGGATTCCACGATACGGCAGTGATGACACGTCACAGAATTACAAGGTTTAGGAAGCTTCTGGCGTCTTGGAGTACACAGTAGACGTCAGCGAGAGTCCAAGGACTTTGGGGTGCAGGTGTACTGCCTCTTAGATGGAATGAGTCATGAGCGACTGCGACTGATAGTAATACAAAGGGAGGCGGAACACATACCCTCATAAGACGGTCCATTGCCGGAAGGCCTGCGGCTGGGCAGCCTGTACTTTTCTGAACCCCAGAGGGAAGTACGGGACTCGGAGCTGTGCCGTTGAGTGTGAGGCTGAACGTGTTTCCTTCGTCTATTTGTCGTGATGAAGAAGTATAGAAGATTGTGAATCAGACGACAGCATCGGTCATAAGAAACCGGAGTAAGCCTGCGCGAACCTGAGTACGCTGGCGACGCTAGCTTCACCGCCAAATGTCATTACATAAATCTGGTTCCTGGGAGTTCATCAGCGCGCGCGCGATGTGCAACCAGGAAGCGTGCAGTATATAAGCAAAAGAGAAAGGGGTTTTCTGACCGTGATGAGAGGCTGCAAGGTCGGCGTTAGAAATCGTAAATCACAAGACGGCCTCAAAAGCCCTTACAAGCAAACATATTATCCAGAATATGCCAAACCAGCAATATACTGCTCGTAACACGCCTGTATCGATACAGATGTACGCCATCGCCGACTAATTGGGATGCTTAGAAATTAGAGACAATGCCAATCAGTCGTGTATTTCCCGTTATGACACTGGAGCCCATTTTATGTATGGGCAAAAAATATGAACCTTCACCATTGTAGGTTATGATGGAGAAGGGCACTTGTCGCCGAAGGCTGATAAAATAAGTTCTTTATTCCCAACACGGATAGCATTGCCGGCATGCCCCTTCACCACACTGCTGGCATTCTGCACGACACGAGATGTAAGTGAAGCGAATCTGATCATGGACGTGGATATTGGATATTACAGAGTATAGCTCGGGCTGCGAGGCTGGCTCGCCGTTCCGAAGGTCGAAGCATGTTTCAGTAAATTTCCTGTCCGGATTTTGGGGTCCAGATGGCTAACCCAAATCTACCACCCACTGCTAGTTAGATGCATCCTTTCAAGAAATACGTCGAATCAAAGCTTACCACTTCACATAAAGAATATGTCCTCCCCTTCAAGTTCTTAGTAAGCGCGCTAGAATCCCTGATGCGCATATCTACAGGCGTCTAACTCAATACCGCAACCCGGCGTTTGTACGCACCGACTAGTACTGCTGACCGACGACCTACACCACCCCGAAGAATATCAGTAGGTTCACATGAGAATCAAAGCCCGCTGCTTCAAGTTTTACATGTTCCGATGGCGACGTGTCTAGCAGTCAGACTGTCGTTCCGGGTTGGGAAATGTGCGCAGTTTTATTTCTTTGTTCGACGAAGGCATATCTCACCATATCGAGTAGACCTGCCAGTGAACTAAGTGCTTGCTGTTTCGAATGTTGGAGAAGACACTACCATAGATAATGATTGACTTGTAGACGGCAGTCGCGGTCTCTGGAACTCATTTAACTCAGCTCCGAGTCACGTTGTGAACCTGTCAACAGGGTATGCAGATTAAGAGATGTCTACCGGGACATAGTGGCGAGCAACAGTAATACAGCCAGTGCAATATACATTTGATGAGGCATAGCCAATTTGAAATTATATGCAGGTGCGACCATGCAACTAATATCGAATGCGTACAACTACGGATAATTTGGACAATGAATAGCAGATACGATGATCAGGGAACTCTGAGTGTGCACAAGAGTAGGACGGGCTCAACCATCCTACGGCATTCGACTAGATAATGCATAGAGATGACTTGGACACCTGACTAGCAGTCGCCGTCATCGTCGTCCTCGAAGCCGCACGCAGTGCGGATGGAGTCAAGCAGAATGTCGTCGTAATCACCACCGGCCTCCCACATGGCGAACCCACGTAGGTTGTTCGAAGCGATGTAACTGCCCTTAGCAGCGAAGGACTCAGCGTTGTCGTAAGAGATCATGACGCCAGTGGACTGGTTGAAGACGTAAGGCTGGGAGCGGGGAAGACTAGTCAGTAACAAGGGCTTTTGCTAAATCTAAAGATGGGCCTACAGTTTGACTGCACTCGTCGTAACTGTAGTCGATGCCTTGTGCGACCGAGCCATTCGGGAAGAGGTATCCGCCGTCGATCATCCCCCAGAAGTCGAAAACACCAGACGGGCCAGAAGTAACACCACATACATCTGTGTTGTTCTCGCTGTCCCAGGCATCGCCAAGAGGCTGCAGGGATGCGTTGAAGAGAGGGAACGAAGCGAGCGCCGTTCCATCAGGGATGAGTGCATTGGCAACGTCCACCTGATATGAATGGCCGTATGACGCAACACCCAACACGATCTGGTGAGTCGGCATGCCTGCTGCTGTCCACGCTGCAATGGCGCTGACGGCGCTACCTGCTTGATCAGCAGCCGGCGCACAAGTGTCGTTCAGGGGCGAGTTCGGGCCTACAGCATTGCTCCAGCTGCCCCAGATGTCATAGTTCATGACGTTGATCCAGTCCAGAACCTCTGCGAAGCCCGTCACGTTGGTGACACCTGTAAACGGAGTGATTGGTGTCGACGCGGTCAGTGTCAGGTTTGAACCGACCGGGTCCGCACGAAGAGCCTTGAGGAAGGACAAAAAGTTGCTAGAGTCGTTTGCAGAGACAACATTGCATCCAATGCCCTGGTTACCAGGGTATTCCCAGCTACGTGACTAGGTTAGCACTATTTTTGACAATGTCAGACGCCGACCTACTCAAAGTCGAGACCATCCAGGCTATATGCCTGGGCGAAGTCTGTGATGGTCTTGACAAAGTCGGTACGGTTCTCCTCCGATCCAACATCGGACGAAAAGAACTGGGAACCACCCCACCCGCCAACAGACACCATGGCGCTCACATTCTGGGAGAGAGTTAAGACTGGACGAACTGAACACTTCCGATGCCCCAACTTACATTCTGCTTCGCCATAGAAACAAATTGCGGTAAGAGATCGGCATCAGAACCGTTCAGCGTGATGTTGCTGACGGTGGGAGTAGTGATGCTGTACGCCAAAATCTCAGTACCGTGCGTGATGCATGATGCATGATATCATAGCTACTCACGCAAAAGAGTAAATCAGGTGAGTGTACTTATCCCAGCTCACGTTGTTCAAAGTGAAGTTGTCGGCGTGCCAACCGGCATACCATGAGGCAGATACCATGTCTACCGTAGCATTGGTAGAATTTGCGAGCGCATCCCGAGCAAAGAACGGATAACTGGTTGCATGAACAGCAGGGACAGCAAGAAGACCCAACGACAGGAAGGACAGCATTATGGTCGACGTAAAAGAGTGGACTGAGTGCAACAGGTGGAGGTCGAGAAACCAAAGACAGTGGATCTGGCCTTTGAAAAAAACAACTTCGGACACGCTGAACTTGCCTTTATATTTATATTACAGGCCACGTGCGACTGCGTTGCAGAGGCAGGCAGCCGGCGGCATTCAAATTTCACAGCCCCTTAATGCGGGGATAAATCAGCCTATTTGATGGTGCCGGTGTTTCGCCAAGATCTCGATCTGCCCACATACATGCAACCTGCACATACAACATTGCAGCCTTATATCTGTGTTGTTGAGAATACTTATTTTCCGAAGTTGCAGCATGATTTGATCTTTCTCGTCACCGCAGTGAGCGACCGGTCGGCAGCCGAGAAAACCAACACCGGAGAACTCCGAGCGATCGTGTAAACGACGATCGAATCTCGGCGAAGGCGACGTCTCCCACACTCTATTCTCCGAAAGTTATTTTTGTTTCCGTCCTCGTTTCGACTGGCACGACCTGCGTGTCGATGTACATGTGCTTGACGGATGGTGTCACGCAGACACTATCCGTGCGTGCCCTGCTGCGACCCAATGTCAGGCCTAAAGAGCAAGCCTCTATGACCCGGCAGCTAGCCTGAGTACTCTGACACCGACAAGGCGAGGGACTGTGCGCTTCTTAGTCTTTACTGAAAATGAAATCTACTTGATGGGGAACTGTGCTTATGTTCCCTCTCTCTGCTCTGAGGCCGTAGCATAACATACAGTAGTAAGTAAAGCGGCCTACCTATCACGATTCTTGAGTAATTAAAAGACGAACGTATTCACAGGACGTCTTAGGTCCCCTTTAGCATGGAATTTTGTTTATTCTTGCCCACCAGCTGCAAAGCTAAATCATTGCCTAAGAGTCAGCATGCGGCGGGCGTCCTGCTCCCTTTGCGACCCGCCAGCGTTGACGCGTGTCTCGATCGCGTTCGATCACGTGAGGAGACGACCTTCGGCTTCCCTGCCTCATGGCTTATATAGGCTTGAAAGGAGGCATCGCCTCCCCCAACTACTTTGTCTTGCTCTCCGACATGGCTGTGTCAGGTAGCAACACAACTGGGTCGAGTCCCCCTTCTTACACTTCTTCTTCGGGCAATGATAATGTTGACAAACTCAAGGAGTGCTTCGCTACGCTTGTGGGTGATCAGCTCGAGATTCAGAAGCTTTTCAAATCCGTTGCTGGCCAACTCGAGACGACGCAGCAGATCGGCGAGGGCCACCCGCTGGCCGAGGAATGGAACAGACTGCGTCAGGTCAGCTGCGCTTGGGCGTTTCTTGCTGTACAGGAGATCTCACACGGTCCTTCCAATCACCTTTTAGAGGCATCGGAAGATATATCGCGATTCGCAGCACAATGCCGGACAGTGTGCGAGTTTTCTGAACAGTCGGTCTTATTAAATTTGACATTGGAACAAGCCTTGACGAATACCACATTTAGATTATGTGGAAGTGGTCATTCCGTTGGCGCAATCGGCGATGGCTTTGGAGGACAAGAAAGTGATGATCAATAAGTTCCTTGAGGTATTCTGCGATGCTTGTGTATTTGGACGGCTTTTGATCATGATGACAGGCTATTACTATACATCAAGATACCGCCAGACGTGTTGCGACCAAATTTCATGAGCTTGGGAAGGACGTTGAGACATTCCAACTCAAAGTTGCCAGTGCTCTTAGAAGTCAGGCGGAACCTGCCGGATTTTTCCAGCAGGTCTGGTCAGGACTAGAAGAGTAAGCATTATACATATTGTCACTTTTCTCCCATCTAAATCGGATTTATGTTAGGCTTTGTATGACCATATGGCAGGTAAGTCAGCTGGCTTGGCATTTCGACGACCCCTTGCCAATATAGTCAATTCATAGGCATTGTACAAGTTGTTGAAAGCAATGGTTGACACATTTCATTCAATGCTTTCACGCATTCGGACTATCCGCTTCTTCTGTGGTATGTTTCCATCATTATGGCAACCCTGTTCGTCTGACAAGTTGTGATCAGGCATCCGCATTGACATCGAGTTTGAGCGCTGTAAGTTGCATAATATTGTCGGATGGTTCTCAGTGAATTCAATACCCGTATAGATTCTCATCTACCGTCAGAGGTCCATGAGATACCCACCAGAGGCAATGCCACGCAAATCAAGGAGGATTGCAAGGATCTTAGCGACAAGCTCACTGGCTTCGAGGATGCGTGGCACACAGTAAGGCTGTCATGCTCAGACCTCCTGCTCAATGTTGCTATGGCCAACAGTTTGACTGTGAGTATGTCTCTCGTCTGGCCTGCACCGCGTGCTGATTCATTCGTCTATGATTTACCTTTACTTCTCGACAGTCCGTACCTGCCGCATGTGATGCCAACTTACGTTCTGCGGCAATTATATACACACCACTTTTGGAGTGTCTTCGGGCGTACTCGCAGGGCAAGTCGCCCGATCTTTAGTATTGCAGATCGGATTCGTATCTTTTCTTCGCTCTTAGTGATCGTTCAGCATCTTGTACGCCTGTAGGCATAGCATTTTTCTGTTGTAATACCCGTGTAAGCTCAGTAGTGAACGTCCTTGACTCTCTAGCATGGTCTAGTTACAAACCATTATGCATTATGATTTCCCTGCGGGCATCACGATGGTGTGACAAGGCGCGTTGTGTTTTCACGTGGTTTGTCACGTAGGTATAGGGTACTCTTATCAGGTACGCGTAGATCGATTCCTGCGACGACCACTATAACCCCCCAGCAACTCTAGATCTCTGTGTTACCTGTGAACGATTCACTAATTGAATACTGTGAGCTCCGAATATGTGTTCGCAATGAGGTCCACGACATAGTACGTAGTATCAATGCTTACATGATGACAAGGTTTAGCGGATTTTATGTCGAGAGCTGTGGCGTCACGATCAGGAGCTCGAAATTTGGTATTCGAAATTTGGTATCTAACGCGTCAGATACTTTCCCCAATATTCCCACCACTGTGGCTGGAAACAAAGGACATGTCTTAACGCTTTGTCCTGTCAACCTATTATAAAGACAATGGCCCAAATGTCGGCCTCAATCCCCCCTTCAGTCGTATCTCAAACCCCTATAGACAATCCAAATGGCTTGCAAACCAATGACTCCCGCGCCTGACTCCGTATGCGAAGTAGCATGCACCGCTCGATCCTCCCCCGCATCATATGAAGTCTCCGTCGTCCGCATGCTCGACCACCTTCTTCATCTCCAACGACAGCTTTTGATCCTGCTGGATGAATACCTCCGCTTGCGCACGCGGATGAAGAAATATGCGTGCGACGCACGGCGCGGGCGGATCTCGCTGGGAGACGTGCCGGACATGCATCTCGAGGAGGAACGCGTCCGACACACGCAGCGGTATTGGGATCTGCATAGGAGCCTCGTCGAATGTGGGCGCGAGGTGTATAAGGTGGCTTCGAGAGACGTGCAGGATACGTTCGAGCAGTGCGTATTAGTGGATTGTCGGCGGGAACAGGATGGCTCATGTGCTTGACAGATTGACCGCGAAGCTGGTGGTGTTGCAACCTCCAGCTCGGCCAACGTGATGCTTAATATGCTTGGGCTCTATAATTATTATGTGAGAAGCAGTCATTCCGCTGAAGTCAATCTGCTCGATGAGCGAGCCAGGACTCGGATCGTCATGGGCTCATGTGTAATGTGCATTTCCTCTAGTTAGTATATATGCATACATTTATTACATTAAGTAGCATTAATCAACCCGTACGTAGTGGTCTCGCACCTCACTTTATACTGTACATGTCTGGCCCTACATAGCCCTTAGCTTATCATCTCGGTCCGGTTAGAGTTGGAGATGAATATACTCATATCCTACTCTAACGGGAACCAAGACCCACTGGTGCTTGCTAACTATCCAGGCCTCCAGACTAAGCAGAGTATATTGTACGCCCGCTCACCGGTTCAACGACTGCCGGATTTCGATATGGGCGTGATCATGAAGCCGGTATATATTTGAGTGCACCCACCTTGAGGATGTAAACTGCTGCCTCCACCAGTCAGGCTTTGCCTGTGCGTTAGTGATTGCACATGTCGCACACTCTGCCATCACGAGGCCTACTCTTCATTCGGCGAGGCGCTGAATGCTGAGCAGAGTTCGAGCCTTCGGCAGAAAGTCGATCTCCGCGAATGACGGACGAGCTCACCTGTCCGTGCCGCGGAAATTGTCCAAGTGAGAATTCGAAGTAAAGAGCGTACGCAAGCACTGAGGCATTATAATGGGCACAGTGTGGCTGCTATGGGAAATAAGAACGAGGTCTAGAGCAGCTCAGAGACATAGAACGGATGACATACCCAAATGTGCGAAAACTACTGCTCGTAGGTTGAGCGACGAGATAGTGAATGGCAGGACCAGACAAGTCGGAACAGGCTTGCTTTGCTCAAAGTGGAGGATAGTTGCGTGTTATGTATAAACTGCACCAAGGTTTAGACACCGGCCGACTAGGATGAGGTATACCACACGGACCGAGTTGTGCCGTCTGAGAGATATATCATGGGCCTAGGCTGTGGCTATCTGAACATCACTTCGCGTATGATCAAGGGATCGCGGACTACTGGTAGCACTAACCTGAAGCATCGCTTCGTTTGTCAGCTGCGAGTCATGAGACGCTGGCGTTGAAGCTTTCACCAATTGAGTGGTGCGATGGTGGTCAGGGTGGTCAGTAATATTCATTCGAAAGCTTCGACCTCTGCGGCAATTGTAGGCTGTAGCAGGGTTGGCTGTGTACTGTGTCATGAGCGCAGGCAGAAATGGCAAAATGAGTCATGACGGTATAACTTCGATACACCGCATGGCATCCTTACGACACGAGTTCGCATTTGATACATGATAGGCCGGGAGGGCAGACGATACCTATGAATAGAACTAGAACCTCGCAAAAATAAGGCATATAGGTTCTCGACGGCAGGACTCCTCATGCTATAGGCAGAAGCGGGAGCGAAAGAGCCAATAGACTGGCGGAATGGATGATGACTGCCTGGTGGATATAAGCATGTCCCAAATTTGGAGGGAACGTCAGTCGAAGCTTTGATTGGCGATAGAGCACAGTCGAAGATTGGGCGCCAGATGGCGACATGGCGTGGGCTGGAGGGACTCCTCGCCTAAGTCACCGTATACCACAGAAGATATCGCGGCTGGCTGGACAGTTTGAGTGCCAGTGGCAGCTCCTGCCCTACACCTTTCCTACTCGTTACCTACGGTTAATCTCATATAATACATAGGTTTTCGGTCACTCACCTCACCCGTCATGCCTGGAGTCCTCAGGCTCAAGCTGACCTTTTCACAGATGGCGTCGCCTGCAAAATCAGAAGGACTTCCGCCATCCCGTCGGATGTCCTTGGAAGATGGGATGCGACACTCGACGCACATGGCCGCCAATAGAGAGGCAATAAGTACTGAGTCATAGGGCATGCGCATTCGAGTCATATTTCTTCTCGTGGGTGCTGCGGAGAATTTTTGAAGGAGGAGATTATAACAGACGTAGCAACGTCTCGCAAGCACGGCAATCCGCTGATTTCCCTTGCAGATATGGCACCTCCAGCTTTCGTGAATAACTACGTTCCTCCGGCGGTGCGTCCCCTGCCCGACCCTGAAACGGTCCTCGCGTCCACGGAGGCCTACGACATCAACTTCGCGTTCCCCCTGTACGCAGACACGCTCACGTCTCCACGCGTCCTCCTCACGCCCTTCGTCCCCCGCCTGCATGCGCGCAAGTTCTGGGACAGTGCTGCGCCGCACCTCGACGCGCTGTACAAGTACTTTCCCAATGCTGTAGAGTCGCTGGGCGAGTTCCTGGCGATGCTCGAGAATTTCCGGCGGGAGCCCGAGTGGTGCACGTTCGCGGTGATCGATCGGACGCGGGGGGAGGCGGGGGGCGAGGGCGAGCTGGCGGGGATGATGTCGTTAGTGAACACGTCCGGGCGCCACCTGTACACGGAGATCGCGTTTGTGATGATCCTCCCCGCGTTTCAACGCACGCACGTCGCGCGCACGGCGGTCGCGCTGCTTCTGCGGTACTGCCTCCAGATGCCCGGGTCCTCACCGCCGGGGCTGGGCTTCCGGAGGGTGCAGTGGTGCGCGCACCCGAAGAACGTGCGGTCGATCAGCCTGGCGAAGAAGCTGGGGTGGAGGGAGGAGGGTGTGCAGAGGTATACGCGGGTGCTGCCGGATGTGAAGGCGCTGACGAGTGTGGGGTACGAGGTGAAGAGGCGGGATGCGGGGTCGGGGGAGACCGTAGGTTGGGCGCGGCACTCGGCGGTCCTTTCATTGTGCTGGGATGACTGGGACAACGGCGGAAAAGAGCATGTCGCGGAAATTGCAGAATTGTAATGTATGGGTGGAATCATGAGGTGGTGCATGCGTGTAGTATATCTATGTAATCCGTCAAGAAACTCGGTGGCAGTCTCGCAGATTCGCCCCTGATGCGCATGCGCATGCGACGCGTCACGTGTGCCGTGAATGGGTATCGTCGATGATCGACATCGTCGACGAAGGCCGCCCTGTATGTCGCAAATTGCTTTTATTTCAGGTTTTGTTTTTCCAACATCTCTAGCATCTTCAGCTTCAGAACCATGTTTCGTTTTGTCGAAGTAGGCAAACTGTAGCACAACGGGTGACGCCGTCCTCCTCTTGCGTCGTCATTTTGATGTTGCCAGACATTACCGACGAATCGATTCACGTCACCGGAGGTGAGTTTATAATCGGAGTCAAGCAAGCAGTCACGGTCCTAACCTTGATTGTATTTTATACCGTTCCGAGGGAAACACAACCGCAAGGTCTCAAAATGCGGTCCTTGAATTATGAGTCTGAAACCTCCACCTATTTCTCGTGTCTCTCATCTCTCTCCCCGCTAATCCCCTTTGTATCGCTCGGGATCTTATTGTATGCCTGTGCCATTGGATAATCAGGATCTGTACCCATTCCGTCGGCGTTCTTCAGTAACCGACGTCGTCATGTCCAATGCTTGGCTGGCGAGTATTGTCCAGTGCATAAAAGGGGAGAGTGTGGATCGTTACCTTGCTCAGAATTTCGAGCTATCCTGCTCGCAGGTTATGCATATTATGGGCCTTTCCCCGCGTCCGACCAGTCGTCGGCCCATACGGTATCAAAGGTGGTCCTTCGCTGGACATCTGACCATCTGTGGACTCGGTGAGCTCTTAAGACTGCGTCGTTGCACTTTAAGTCTTAGCTCACCTTATGCAGTAGCATATTATAAGTACTTACATCGTGTATGCAGCCCCTCGACATTGGTCCTACTAGCGATGCGCTTCACAATACCTACCAAGGACGAGTAGGATGGTTTCTTCTCCGCAGAATCAACTAAAGAAGTCTTGGGTTGCCGGACCGATCGCACGACTATGGATCACTATTACTTGGTCGACAGTCCCAGCATACTGCCATTCCATGTCAAGGATCCCTATGAAGCTTCTCCGTGGTAGTCAAAGTCTTCATGTACGATCTCCACTGGCTGGATCAGGCCGATCTTTAGCCGGGTAGCATATGTCTTTCAAACGACGTGCAGCGCCATTATGCTAGACTCGATGAGGTTTCTGTACAACCTCTTTGGCGGTAAACATATCTCAAGAGCCATGGATGCTAGGTATGTGCGGTACCAGTAACGAGAAGCATCTGGTTGTTGACTACGGATGAGTAGGAAACACTTTGCACTTGGCTAGCAGAAGAACAAAGGGGTTAGGGATGCCCAAGCCGTGCTTATATGCTTGAGCGCCTACACGTTTGCAGCGAGCTTCTCGCTTCACATTCGATTGTGGAGTGCATTGTCACACTCTCTCGTTGTATGCCTCTAGACTGGTCAGTTGGGTCAAGCTATCCGGAAGGACCTAATGGGCGGAACGCCACTGGCGTATACGGATGGACGGTATATCCCCGGCCGAAGCCGTTGCGATGAAACAACTTGCTCAGTATATTCAAGGGGACAAGAGGGTGCCGTTGAATGTTTCCGATTCATTCGCTCTCTGCTACCGATGGAGGGTGGGCGTCTATGTGATCCTGCATTGTCCTGACTGTAACCTGTCATTATCGACGCGCTTCGCTGGAACAATGTGACAGTTATCTATCGGCATACCCGTACCGTATACATGATCCGCGAACCCTCTCCGTGCCACAGATACGGGGGAAATAATCGACAGAAGATTCTCCCCATCTCCTCGTCATCGGTCTGGAGCTCGTCGAGGGAACGCGCGTTCGCTTCTAGATGGTTGTATTGTCTGGATTATCGTTGACTTGGACGACTCTCCAATAAGTGCAAGCACCTTTCGTCCGTTGGATTGTCCCATGGCCTGTTAAATAGCGGAGGGTTTGTCCCTTTATTGGCGCTACTTGATGTGACCCTCCTGCTTCACGGCAAGTCTTCTAGCTGCGCGCACTAGCCAGATCTCGGTCTCACGCGAAGCTCATTGATCGACTGGGTTGCATCGTTTCAATGATTCGCTCTGGAGGGTATATTGTATGGGTGGCAGTGGCAACAGAAGGGATGCTTCACGCCGGCGGTCGCGGCAGTCCTACGATCTGTTTCGACAGGCTTGATCTCAATGCTGGCAGACGACCTCGAAGGATTGCCTCACGATGCACGTCGTTCACAGCCCCACTCCACCCATAAACACGATGTTTGGTCTCAAACATCATCCGGAATTCACTGAACAGCCGACTATCTTCGATAGTTTCGTACCGAGTACAAACGCAGGAGCCTCAAGTGCAGACTGACAACCACGGATTCGCACGGTGTTCACCTCCTCTTTCTCTCATCCTGCATTCCCCATCTCTCCCGCCGACGAGCGCACTGTTGGAGACTTCCCAGGCTGTCCCGCTATCGCTCTCCAGCACCTTTGGTAAACACTTTCGTTGCTGCTGTCGATCAACCACAGCACCTACGCTGGCAGATGACGAGTGGTTCCATGTGCCAGCAAACCCGTCGGCGTGCAAGGGAGCACGCGCGCCGAACTCGACGACCGGCGATTGCGGTTAGCGACGCGCTGCCAGGATCTTAAGCAAGCGGCAGCCTGCGCCCTTTGCTGCCGACCAACCCGCGCTGGCTGCGTCCTCTACCTTCGTAGGCCCTCGCAGCCTGAACAACCGGGGGCCTTCGCATCCCAGTTCGAGGTCCACACTTGCACGCTTGGACATGTCGCGGCCATCAGGGACCTTGTTTGCCCCATTGACGTATGCCGCCATGTACGGCGCTGGAACATTGGATAGGCGTGGCGTCCTCACCGCTGTGGAATCAGAGGCGCTACTTGCACCTTCTGATCCAGATGAGGCATCGCTCCCGCTTCGCCCACGCCCAGCATGCACGAATGCCGACGATGTGGCGGTGGCCGGCTGGGGAACCTGCTTGACCACGGTCGGCCACGCTCCACCATGGGCCTGTTGACGGGATGTGTTACACACGTATCTCTCCCAGTTATGGGGATTTGACTTACCCTTGGCTGGTGCGGTACCGCCTTGTCTTGAGAGCACAGGGACTCGGCAGCCTTCCCTGTAGGAGCCTTGAGGCCCAGCCCAACCCGAGGATTATCAACCCAGATCGGGTTGAGGATCGCGTCCCATCGGGGAAGTTGGGTCTGCAGGTCAGGTGAGTCCTCAGAGTGATATTGTCATAGAGATGTTCAACTCACCCTCAGTAGTTGTGGCACTGCCACCTTCGGCTTACGGAGGGACTCTGGCACCTCCCAGTCCCCGTCAATGATCGTGGCGAAGCTAGTCCAAGGGAGTGTAGGCCTTGGCGCCACAATGGACAGAGCCGATGCTGTGTCTGTCACGCATGGCTCGGCGATGGCGCAGTCGTCATCTTGGTCCTGCACAATGTGAGTACTCACAGTATAATGGGGAAGTCTTTGGTTGTTGACTCACTGCATGACCATTGACCGCTATTATGTTGTGTGTGCTCAGGGCATACTCCCAGTGCCCATCTAGAATTGCAGCGAAGCTGGCCCGCGGGAGTTTTGGCCTCGGGCATATAATGTCAAGAGGCCGAGCGGCCCCAGTCGCGTCCGACCCAACATTTCTGCACATCTCTAACGTGAAGTGAGGCGACGCCATTGAGATTGGATGCGGGTGGCGAAAAAGTAGAGGGAGCTTTTTCTGCAGTGATTTTCGGCGAAGAGGATGCCAGGTATGTTTGATTAACAATAGTGAGGTATGTCCGTTTACTGATGATGCGCAAGGTATGCTCCGTTATGGTAGAATGTCAAAGCTGAGCACTTCCAAGTCACGCCGCGCACTTTATATGTTCGAGCGCCTACGCAATCGTGGCAAGTCGCGTGCTGAGACAAATTTGTAGCGTCTTGTACTTGCCTTCCATTGTCCTCGCATGAACGGGTTAACCGGGGGGCCCATCGCAAAAATGCGGACTCTACTGAACGCCAAGGCATTCTATTCCGTCTAGCAAACAAGTTCCCCTGCCAAATCCGTGGAAAGTCATCTCAGCTCGCTTGACTCTTGGGGAACTGCCCAATCTCACCGACGAGGGATGGAGATTGCGCAATTGCACATCGACCTGACTTTACCTCGATTCAAACTCTCGGGAGTACGTACGAGCTCGGCAATATCCTTCTGTGTAGGTCCATAGGGTACAACACACCGTGCGATTGGCCCTGCGTAGCATTGGACTCAAATATTTCCTCACTATCCCTTGAACATGCTGTTTGAATACACGTTCGTATCCCGAGGGGCATATCGCACGAGCCAGCATCACGACACAAAACAGGATCTGACGATTCGACTCGAGTATCGACATCTCAATGCCCGCCAGACTTCCCGACGATTTGCTTGACATCGCATGCCGTTGATAGGCAGACAGCGGACGTGAGTTCAGAATCTAAACAGAAGTGATCATTCAGAAGTCACTGATAGAGCGATCGTCTTTGATAGAGTTGTACAAGAGGTAAAAACGCACGAGTCACGAATGCAGACCATCAACCACTATCTCTCTCATCCTTCCTCAGCCCAACTCCAACTGAGCGTGCTGCTGAGGATACCTGGGCATGGTTGTTTTATTTGTCGCCTACGATCAGTAATGTACCCGTTGCTCCTCTTCCGATGTATGAACAACGCCGTCGATCCACGGCGGCCCTGTGCTATTTCACGGTTGCTGTGTTCATCAGCCAGCACCAGGAGTCATCGCCCATTGCCTCAGGAATACAACGTTGAATTTCTGGCGAGATAGCGCGCACAATTCGACAACCGGCGATCGCCATCAGCGGCGTGTGAGCCGGAGCATTCGGCACCCTGCCGCCCCCACGCCCGATGCTAGGTCGACAATGTCTTTCAGCAGGACCAATGGTGGGGTACGGACCGCTGTAGAGTGCGACGCGCTACTCGAGCCTTCCGATACGGTCGACGACTCGCTCCCCGCCAGTCCCCGTCCAGGCTGCATCTGTACTGACTCCCTAGCGGAAGTCGTCTGGACAGCGTGCTCGATGGCGCCGTCGGCACCACCCGTTAGCTGATATCCGAGCCCAACCCCCGGTCCGTCAACCCAGACGGGGTCAAGGATGGCTCTCAGACGGGTATCCTGGGTCTGCCAGGGCAGTGATCAGAATCATATCACCGCAGCGCAGAAGTTGAACATACCATGGTTGGTCGCGACAATATGACCTTCTTAGGACGCAAGCTCGTATTCATCGAATTTGAATCCGCTAGCCTAGCCTACGAACAAATATTAACGATTAGAGAAGAGGTTCAGCTGATACGACATACAGGACGGACGACAGCAATACTCCTCGTTCTCAATAGAGTGAATCTGATCGGGCAGTTGGTGACGAATGGGTTATGGGTCATTTCCTGGTCCACTCTTTTGGTTCGTTCTTCAAACTCCCTGATTATATTCATACCCGTCTCACCTGAGGCTGCTGCAGAGGTTCGGTACAATGTTTTTTTTCTTTTCATCAATGTCTCATTAATTGCCACGTAGTTGTAAGTTCTTTCAAATTGCATTTGTCATAATAGCAATCATCATTTCTTCCGGTAAGAGCTATCATGCTTTCACTTCCGCCACTCATTCGTTTTAGTGGTTGCTGCGCTTCGCGTATATGCTGCCAGCGGGGGTGACTGGCGACTAGCGCTCCCTACTCTTGCATTGGTATTGATGCCCGTTGGCACAAATCTGATAGACAAACCTTCCCTCGAACCATCTTTCAAAATCGCTTCGTGCTGAATTCTGATCTTGCCAGTTTGTCAATATTCAGTCAACCTTCAGTATGTTTACCGTGCTTCAGATGCCATTCTGTGAACAAGACGCGCTTTATTCGCAGAGGACAATCTTCATGTAAGTAGTTATCTGATATCTTGCGGCATGTCATGAAGGTATTAGCTCCTTAGCTGTGAGCTCCCTAAACCCTACGTCAATACCATATGATCTGAACTGACTGATCAACGCTCTAGTGTCGATTCTGCCTCGAACTTGGGTCATTGTATCCGATCTCATCGTGTTCGTTGCAACCTGGTATCATTCGTACCGGATGGTACCAGCGGCTTCTCGGAGAGGTTGGCTCAACAAATCTGTCACGCTAGGGGCGGTGCTGATTCGAGACGGTAAGTCGTAGACTGAGGTCTGAAATTGGGGACTCTTACATTGTATATCCGCAGGTACTCTATACTTTGTGTAAGTGGTATATTTTCGGCAATCTGCAGTCGCTGAATGACATATCCTGATAGGGCGTTGTCGTTGCTGAATATCGCGGACATCTTCATTATTACTACCAACAGCGTATGCGTCTTGATTGCTTAGTGGTCCATTATTGACACGAAAGTTTAGGCAGGGGCGAACCTGGGTATCGTCGAGTTGATAAGTCCGTTAGTGCCTATTCAACTTGCTTTGAACACCAGGTGCTCACGTCATGTCTAGCTTGTCTTCCGTCCTCATCACCCGATTTCTACTGCACATTGGCGAAGCTGGGTTGGCTACGAGAGTGGTTGAGGTCTGGCCTGACTCGAGTCCTCTGGAAATTCAGATATCGTCATGTCGTCATGCTCGGTTTGAGAGCTTGGATGGAACTCGCTGCTCATCTAGTGCTTAAATCTGGTGCGCAGACGCTACTAGGAACAGCACGACCTTAGCTAAGAGCGACGATCTTGGCGATCTTGATGATCTATGCGCCAACACAGTGGCGGGCGACATCACGGAGGAGCAGAGGATCATGGAAGAAGAAAATAAGCTCAACGTGGAGGTATAAGTTTGCACGACCGATGGCTGAGGAGGATATACGGTTGATATACCACAAGTCGGTTATACTCGGTTGAATCTGTCAAGCGTGACATTTATTGACTCGAGTTTCAGATCATCTCTAGGAAATACGTCTATCAAGCATCTAGCATTATACATGTCAACATAATCGTCATAATTTCCATCAATTCTTTAAGTCCGAACAGCCACTCTCCGGCCGGTACAAGTACAACGATTCTTGCTGAGGAGAGATGTGTCAGAATAAAGAGCGGACGAGTTTCGAATCTAATGTAATTTCTCCATTCGTAATGTCAGCCTCTGGTGGCCGCTTTTCGAAACCGGTCTGCATGAGGCATACGGACAAGTCTCCGCAAAGTCCAAACAAGTCAGCACTCGCGTGACACCTGCATGATGGATTCTGGAAGCACCTATGTGACTGTGCATGACCTGGGTCCTGAACCACGCCGAGTGGTGGCAGTTCTCGAGAACTTATAGAGTGATTAGCTGCCCTGGGGAACAGACGTGTATCCATCGCATATGGGGGCACGTACGGCCATAATGACGTAATAGATGAACAAGGGCACGCATGAAATTGTGATTCAGCAGAGCCGATATGTCCAAACTGGCCTTGCAAGGACATCGACCAATCAACGGGACTGGTAGCAGCTTATAAGCATCAGATTTTGTCTGTATGACCTCACAAGGACTTACAAAATAACCTTCAGAACAACCTTCAGAACAAAAGGAACATAAGTTGCGGGAACACATGGTTCAGTGGCATCGGAGTGGCACAATACTATCTTGGGTGCCCTGATCCACTCGCCAGAAAGAAGAAACAAAGGGTCACGTCCCGCCTTTTAAACGCGGTGCACCTCGTCCAACCTGCATCACATCTTCACGCCCTCCATCCACTATGAATTCCTAATCTATTCGCTCCTAGACCGGAGCTTCAGCAGACACCTGTTCTTCAATAAAGCAATTCACTACCATACAATCGCCTATAGCACCCTCTCCGCATCGCACCCTTGTGACAATATGAGGCGATCTTGCAATCTTGCGCGGAATGGTGAAGCGGTTGACCAGGATGGACAGAGTTATCCAACCAGCCAGACTAACCACCACCATTCGAGACAAGGAGCCGCAGCTCGCACGAGGTGTATCGCCTTAGCAGATGCAATGAGCAGGACTCACCATATATGTCAATCGCAAGACGCCTCTTCTACATCCCGCCGATTCGTTTTGAACATCTCGCGACGGATTAATGCCACTTCCGCCCACCGTCGGCCCCTCCCCCCGTACCTGCACCCTAGCAAATTCGTAGGTGCGCTAGCGGATCGGATAGACAATAGTCCTGTCCCTACGTCCTCCACTCCATGGCAGCAGAGCATTGCACCCATCGATCCACCACGCGACACCCTGTTCGGCGCGTTCGGAATGCAGAATGGAGTGATCGCGGATATATGGCCCGCAACTCGGTCTTGCGCGCGCTCACCGAACCCAACGACAGATCGTGGTGGGTGGGGGACAGACAGCGAGACTGCGGTGGAGGAGGCTGAATCCAGCGACGATGGAAAGGAAGAGGAAGAGTGCTTCATGGAACGTGTCGCACGCTTGAGGGGCATTCAAGAGGACGCGAGGTCTCCGCGAAGGCGACCCGTCCACCGTGTTGCGTATTCGGATGGCGGTTTCGAGGCGGACGATGAGGAGAGTGAATAAGAGATGAATAAATTTAGAAATGGACATATGCAGGACCTTTCGCGGGCGAACGGCAATGCCTCTTGTATGAATACACTCGTAGTGATATCCCCAGTCTTTACGTGTTCTTGGGTCTCATTGACGAAGTGTACCGATAATATTGGTTTGAGTCCCTGACGACATGCGACAAAGGGAGACTGGCTATCTCCGTGTGCAAAAATGCATGATACAATTGTCCCTCCGCATGTTCAACTGGCGGAGAGGCTTTGCGATCAATCGAGATCCGCGTCTTCGAGATGGATTATCCCAACTGACTTGTCCATGTAAAAACAATGCAAGACAATGACAATACGCACCACAAAGGTACTTCTGCATGAGGTCTGCTGCAAATGTATAGTCGCCCCACTATATAACAGGCCTTCGTCACCTGAGTGTGCCCCCATCCCCTCCTACTCCCGAATTCTTGCCACTTGCGCATATTCAGCAAACAGTCACTTGTCGTAGTCGTCGGATATGCGTACCTGGTTCCCTCGTCGACCCCTCAAGTTTGATCCCAGCTATGTCTCTGAACAAACCAATCTTCTGTGCGCAATCCTCAAATCCACAACCTTCGCAATGGCTCCCAAGGTGGCGCTACACATCTCCACGAGCATGAATATGACGGGGGCTGTCCGACCTCCTGAGATCGCTTGCTCAGCGCTCCGTTGCCATGAACGAGCGTCGAGTCCTCCTATGGGTGAGCGCAGTTTCTGCAGTGGGACTACGCGGTTCTGAGGGCTCACCTGGTCCACAGAGACAACACTGGTCGGCCTCAAGGCTGTATCCTTAAGCGACAAGAAAGCAGCAGTCTCGGCCAGCCGTGGTGCGTTCAGCCCCTCTACACTTCGATAGCGCAGTCAGTAGAACTCACCTTTCCCCAATATCAGACTCAAAATTCCTATCCGGGGGCAATCCTCACGCCCATACAGACTCACGATGCCTAGTGTACAATTGCAATGGCATGACAAATACATGCCTTAAGAGAAATGCTGCTCAATCACCTCCGCTGATGCGTCCCTGGAAGGGGTTGCGTACGGCTGAAGCATCCAAAAAAACCAGGGAACGCGCGCAGTACGTTAGATTCGCCGGTAATCCAAAGACCCCTTCCGAGAGCTGAGTGCCGCAAAGCGATCGTGGACGCGGAGCAATCCATCTTTACTGAGGCTACCGACGCGGATCTAGTAGTCGGAGTCAACGTGCCCCGAATATCATGGCTCAGATGGTCCGGAAAGGCGAGAAGGGCAATGGGTTTAGGTTTACTGACAGCGAGCAAGGCAAGCTACTGGCTCGTCAAACTTACGCCGTCATACATACTAATTGTGGTCACCAGTCACTTATCCTCAGGCTCACTATTCCTACAGAACCGCTGTGATCGCGCAGCGAACGCCGTTGACCAACGGGAGTAACCACCGACAGATCGAGGAAAATAAATGTGCTGACTGAAGATGATGAAGGAAAGCAGTGTATTCTTGTTGGGAAGTTGTCACCAGTCAACCCGTCTGCAGTCAAAGTCAGAGGGAAATCGGTGATCGATAGTCCTAGTTGTTTGTATCCCACTTACGAGACACTATACACAATCAGTTTCTCAATGAATTCTGAAAGATTATCTGATTCCAGAATGTGTACTCCATCTGTAGTTTTGGGCTGTGAGACTCGGAATATGCGATGTGAAACAACGTGTCGGAAGTGTTCGCTGGCATTGGGACGAGAATTCTCGAGGTGGATGCAGGATTATGTTTAGTAGTAGATCAGGCCCAAACCATGAAATTTAGACACTGAAAAGACATAAGGGTGAAAGTCGGAGAGACTCGTGGGCAAGGAACAGGCCGTGGCGGAGTGGCGGCGTTCA
Organism: Amyloporia xantha; assembly: GCA_036971615.1. NCBI lineage: Eukaryota > Fungi > Basidiomycota > Agaricomycetes > Polyporales > Adustoporiaceae > Amyloporia > Amyloporia xantha. The sequence goes on from JAYKKR010000005.1 coordinate 275,024, forward strand.
TCAACTCGATCGATCAGCCTTCGGGCGTACAATCTGCCTCTGAGTCCCCTCGCAGAATGTAAGTGTATGGCAATATATAGGCATTTCTTACCTGGTGAAAACAGTCATAAGTGATATGGTCTTGAACTCCTATCCACCTTGCTAATAAAATGGGATTTTTGGGTAAGCTCGCTCGACACATCATCACAATAAGTTTTCGCCTAACGAGCAGTTTACGGTCTTAGACCTTGTTGCTCACGTTCCCGAGGAATTTATGGCCGATTCAGTTGTTTCTCCCCCTATCACTTCGGTAAATCACCTTTATTGGCACGATCCCTTGGTACACGGAGTCTACGACGAATTGCTATATGTACTTCTAGGATTTTCGGTGGACGCTGTAAGGCAGTGACATAAAAGTTATAATATCATCTCCGGTAATCGAGGATTAGACATCGCTGAATTTCCGCAATGTTGCCTTACACCAGCAAACCCTGCATCAATTCCCCGCCCAACACGAATATCTCATTGCCCTTCACCTCTGGCATCGACCAACGTAGAAAGTAACCTGTGTTTCGTACCAAGTTTCCACCATCTCTGCCAGCCGTACCGAGACTTGACTCCTCCGGATGATGGTCCCGTCATGGAGGTGAACTGAACACGGCGACACAGCTGCCATCAGCTTATCGACAATAGCAGCTCTAACACAAGACCTCAGCTAGCGGTATCATATATAGCTGCGATACGTGCGTATCGGGGACTTCGCCAAGGTGAAGCGAGCCTCCATCAGTTGACGCAGCCATATTGGAATGCAGGGCACAAAGAGCAAGTGCGCTTGCGATTCGGCGAATCGTCTAAGAACTGACGACACATCAGTAACAGATAATAAGCAAGCAGATTTCGTGTCGGAGATATGCAGGAGCTATCGCACGGAGAGTACCAGTGAACGGCGACAGTGTGTCTGTACAAGTGTACATTTCCAGAGCCATATTCCTAGCCTTCCATAGGCATTTGGCTGGTTCCAACAGGGTATGCCGATAAAATGAATTAAATTTGGGACAGTAAGGATGAAAGCACCTGATCTCCACTGGTGAGACTACATGCTGTGTCGAAGACGCACAACAGTCCCGGACGAGCTAGGCAAGCTGATATTTATTTTGACGGATTCTACCGTAGTCTACGGTGGGATTATTCATGTTCCACGGGTGCGAAGCTTGGGTACTTGGTCATGACCTGTATACATGAGATGCGGTTACCGGACGCCACAGTTGCACGGGGTCGGCCGCAAATGCATAGGCGCCCGAACATAAAACGGCCATACTGTGGCTTGGACCTCCATACTGAACCTCATCCTGCCCACCACGGTTCAACACCGCAATTCAACACTGCTTGTGCAGCATTAGTGACAAAGCATACGAGCATTTATCACTACTACTGCACCTTGCATCATGTCCTTTTTGCCATTCGCTCCCGGCGAGACAGCATCCACGCTCCTGTGCCGCATCATGGCGCAGAACTTCACAAGACCGCCAGCATCGGTCTCAAATACGTACACGAAGCCTCACACAGTTGAGGCCATCCAGCCTCGGGAGATCTGGCATCCCAAGCCCCAACTGTCACAGACCAGTTTCGCAGCCATCCTTGATTGGGAGTGGCAGTACAACCTGAGAACAAACATTATAACGGAGGCCAATTATTGCATGGTGAGTTCAACAATCAAAGGCTTTCCCGTTATAATGTAAGTACTCACATTATCGATACAGACCGCGGACAATGTCAGACCATGCGCCACATCTGCACCATCGCCTCTCCCGATCGCAATGCCGAGGCCCATGCTGCCAAGGACGAGAATCCAGGGCATCATCGACGGCAATTATGAGACACCGGAGTCGTTGCGTGTGCCAAAGGAAGTTGTGGCGCCACTACCTCTCGTGAGTCGAGCCTCTCCACTACGGCGACATCATTCTGAGAGCTTACCATGATCATGCAGACTCAAGTTGTCCCAAGGGACACAATTCTCAGCCCGGTGTTAGTGGACTGTCCGGACCTCAAGACCATCACATGGGAGGCCCTAGAGTCGCTGAGCATCGAGGACAATGCAGCGCTGCCACTGCCAGGGGTAAGTCTATTCTTCGTATCTCAATGGCAAGAACCTAAGAATAGACCCCGCCAACAGGCTCATGTCGGAATGTCGCGGATGGACATCACCACAACCACGATCGAGGAAGTCACTCGGCCCGCTATCGCTACATCGTCAGCACCAGTAAATGCTGGGCGTGGCCGGAGCGGGAGCGACGCATCTGCAGCATCAGAAGGTGCTAGCAGTGCGACCGACTCGACGGCGATACGAACGCCGCTCCTGAATACGCACGATATCAATGGTCCCCAGTTGCGAGTGCCTGCGAAGGTAGAGAGCGAAGCTGGGGCGGATTGGTTGGCGGAAAGGAGGGCAGGCTGTCGCCTGCTCAGAATTATAGCAGCGCGCCAGTGATTACGGTCGTCGCTTGTCGACTGTGGCTCACAGCTACTTCTCAATAAGCCGGAAAAGCCGATATCTATGTGCAGGGGTTTTGACGGGTGTGCTGGCTAATGAACATTGCTCGCTGGCAGGCTGTCACGCATTGACAATGTCGTCAAATGCCTCTCGAAGAAAAATGAGCTCGCTCGCCACAAGACCTGGGGAGTGAGCAGTACTATTTGGTAGTTGATAGTCTGAGTTTGAGATCCCCGTGTTTGTACTTCTTGCCTCTGTAAAAGACGATCCATCGTTTGCTTCCCAATGATATTATTGACCGGCGACCCTCCGCCAGTGAAGACAATCTCTTCACCCGAGCAAGCCGAGCAAGGTGGATTGTATTTTGACGAAATCGGTGATTATCCTGTTGTAACGTCGGCATTCAGTCGTTTCCGTGCGTCCTTGCGGTGCATTCTTCCGGATAGCCGATTCACATGAGGAAAAGTACAAGACTTGCATCCAAAGAGGCTTGCCAGTCGCGTGAATGCCTGAACTTATAACATCGATTAAATGGATTTACATTGAGGACGGTTTGCGAGGATGAAAACGCTCCATCTTCATCGGTGAGACTCAATGCTGCGTCGACAATCCTCTTCCCCTGAACAAGCTGGGTGAGCTGGTAGTAATTTTTCAGAGATCGTACAGAGCGGGGATCGTTTCTTTGCATGTTCAAATACACAGAAAGCTTGGGCATTTGGTCACTCCCATACATATGAGAGGAGGTTTTCCGTCAAGTCCGTTTTGAAGATGGTGCAATGCCATAGTTGCACGGGGTCGGCCGCAAATGCATAGGCGCCCGAACATAAAACGGCCATACTGTGGCTTGGACCTCCATACTGAACCTCGTCCTGCCCACCATAATTCAACACTGTTTGTGCAGCATTAGTGACAAAGCATACAAACATTCATCACTACTATCGCACCTTGTATGATGTCCTTTTCAACATTCGCTCCTGGCGAAACCGCTTGGACGCTGCTGTGCCGCATCATGGCGCCTCCTTCCGCAAGACTGCCAGCGCTCGCACCAAAAACGTGCATGAGCTTCGAGACGGTTAGGGCAGTCCAGCCTCCGGAGATATGGCATCCAAAGCCCCAGCTGCCGCGGACAAGTTTCGCGGCGATTCTTGACGGGGAGTGGGAGTATGACTGGAGTACCAACACCGTAACAGAGGCCAATGATTCTATGGTGAGTCCGATGGTCAAGGGCTTCCCTGTTACAATGCAAGTACTCACATTATCGATACAGACCGTGGACAACATCGGGCCACACGCCACAGCTGTATCATCGCCTCTTCCCATCGCGATGCCGAAGCCCGTGCTCCCGAGGACGAGCTTCCAAGCCATCGTTGATGGCAACTTCGAAATGCCAGAGTCGTTTCTTGCACCGAAGCAAGTTGTGGCGCCACAATTGCCTGCGGTGAGTCCAGCCTCTCCACTACAACAACATTCTGGAATCTTACTGTGGCCCACAGACTCACGTTGTCCAACAGGACACAATTCTCAAACCGGTGCAGGTTCCTCGGATTGGACTGGGCCTCAAGGCCACTACAGAGTCCCGGGCCATCCAGGAGAAGGCGGTACCACCACTGCCAAGGGTAAGTCTAGTCTTCATCTCAATGACGTTAGTCTGACAATATACCCAACCAATAGGTCAATGTCGGGGTCTGGCCAACCGACATCACTACTTCCTTGATCAAGGAAGTTACTCAGCCGGCTACGACTACGTCGTCAGCACTGGTGACTGGGCGTGGCCGAAGCGGGAGCGACGCATCGACAGCCTCAGAAGGCAGTAGTGCGTCCGACTCGACAGCAATACGGACGCCACCCCCACGTAAGGGGGATATTGATGTGCTAGCGTTGCCCACGGCACCGTCTACCAATGAGACAGGCAAGGTCCAATATGGCTGTCACATATCGGAGGAACTGGGCGGCCCCCGGTTGCAAGGGCCTCCAAAGAAAGAAGGCGAAGCTCAGCCGGATTGGTTGGCGGAAAGGAGGGCAGGCTGTCGTCTGCTCAGGATTATAGCAGCGCGCCAGTGATTGCGGTCGTCGGTCGTCGACTCTGGCTCACAGCTACTTCTCAAAAAGCCGGAAAAGCCGATATCTATGTGCAGGGGCATTGACGGGTGTGCTGGCTAATGGACATCGATCACTGTCAGGGTATGCAGGCTGTCACGCATTGACGGCGACGTCAAATGCCTCTCGAAGAAAAATGCGCCCGCTCGCCACAAGACCTGGAGAGTGAGCAGTACTGTCTGTATTTGGTAGTTGGTAGTCTGCGTTTGAGATTCCCGTGTTTGTACTTCTTGCCTCTGTAAAAGACAATTCATCGTTCGGTGAATCCTTGATGACGGCGCAGGCTCCAATCGCGCCAAATTTTCCTCTGGTAAAACTAATCGACGCTCCGGAGATGGAATCCTACGCGATTGATGTGGCCATGGGAATAGAACCGACGAACGAGCAGGTGCAGAATCGAGCGACAGGGCCCCCGTGGCAATCAAGTCGACGAGGAGATCAGAATTCTCGGTTTGATTATATCAATGGCCTATCGCACGGGGAGCGTTCATAAACAGCAACGAACAGCGTGCAAACATGAGCACCGCTATCTGCCCAGTATGTACACATTGGAGGCTCGCCTCATCGAAGCGCGCCAATAATGTCAATTGGCCGCCAGGACGGCATGAACGCAAATGACCACCCGCCCTCCTTCGGTGAGGGCGAGTACTGGGTCAGATAGTGCGGACAGTCTTCTCTCCCGAACAAGCCAAGCAAGCTGCAGTTTATTTTGACGAAACCGGTGAAGTTATCCTGCCGTAAACTTGGTGGAAAGCCTCGGCATTCGGTCGTTTCCGCGCGTCATTGCGATGCGTTCGTCCGGATAACCGATTTACGCGAGGACAATGGAGCAGAAATACAAGGCCTGCCATAATCGCGTCCAAAACGAGATTTGCCACAGTCGCGTAGACGCCCAAACATATAACACGCCCAGCGCGAGTGAGATGTGCCCAACCTCGCTTGTTCTTCCACCACCACTCGACGCGACTTCGTCCTTGCGCGGAATCAGCGAACGGCCAATTTTGCATTCGCAATTCCACACACCTTGTGTACGCGTCTCTTTGCTGTGTTGAACAACAACCGACAATCGAAAGTATTCACATCACCCCCCTACTCGAACTCGAACATGACATTCGAGTTCTTCTTCACAACACCAGCTTCCTCCAACTTGGAGTGGCCATTTAGGCCTCTTGAAATAGCTCACCCGCGGCCTAGACTACCACGAGCTTCCTTTGCGGCCATCCTCGATGGCCAATGGGACTACGACTGTGAGCACAAACACGTTAATGACAGCCAATAATTATATGGTGAGCCCAACAAGCAAAGACTTTCATTAACGTGCAAGTACTCACATCGTCTCTACAGGTCCCCAACGCTGCCGATCGCACTGAGCCGCCCGCCGCAGACACGCCTTGGGCTCTGCCGCTCGAAGTAGCGGCGCACGTGCTATCAGAGACCTTCGAAGACAGTAGCCAGGAGCCAGAGGCGTTATGTGTGCGGGAGGAGAGTTGGGTACCGCGGCTGTCCATGGTGAGCTAAGATTCTGTAGCGCGAGATGACATCCGGAGAGCTGAATGTTGTTCTGCAGTCGCGGGACGTCCACTGCGACACGATCTTGAACCCATTATGGGTGGACAGCGCGAGTGTGGGACTGGGTCTCAACACCAGGGCATGGGAGGCCCCAGAGTCATGCCCTCCTGAGAAAAAGGTTGCGGTATCGCAGCCACCTATGGTACGTCCAACTTCTGTACTGTAGCACTATGGTTCTGATCACCGCACTGACAGGCCCAGGACACCTGCCTGGGAACCCTCCTAAACCCCATCTGGGTTGACGGACCAACGGTCGGGCCCGAATACAACCCAACTGAAGTGCAAGGCGCACGGACGACGGGCAGCGCCGACGGTGCCGTGGAGCACGCTGTCCAGACGACAGTCGCTGGGGCGTCAGCGCAGACGTGTCCTGGACGGGGACGGGCGGGGAGTGAAGCGTCAACCGCGTCAGGAGGCGCGAGTAGCGCGTCTTATTCCACTGCCGTGACAACCCCTCCGCCGGTCTCGCCTGACCGTGTGTTAGACATAGGGAATTCCCCGATCTTGTCTGAAGCAGCCAGGGTTGAGCGGTCAAGCCACGCTGCGCCGAGCGACTGGAAGCTGGGCACAGGTTCCAACATCCCCCGCCTGTTCCAGCTCAGACGAGCTATCATAACAGAGGCGAGTCTGTTGGCGGTGAGGAGGCCAGGGTGCCGGATGCTCCGGCTGACATCGGCGCGCCGCTGATTGCGATCGCTGGTTGTTGTGTCGCGCTCGCCGCCAGTGATGTGAGCCGAGCTGAGCATTTCGGAGGAAATGGGCAGGCGATTGCTGGTGCTGACCGAGGAATATGTCAAACGGTCAAACAGCACGGGTGCCACTGTTAATCGATGGTGTTGTCTACACATCGAAAGAGGGGCAACGCTTCCTTACAGGGTCAAGCAGAGCAGCTATACCCGTGTATTCACAGCAGCACCACGCTCGCCTGGGATTGGACGAGGGAGGACCAGAAAACGAGCGAGAGAGCCGGCGATGGATGATCTTCATTTGAGATTTGCGTTTGTATCTCTTGTATTGCTCTGTTAAAGACAATCCGTGTGTCGGTGACTTTTGAACGATCCATTCTACTCAGATAGTGAACTCACGTCTAGTGTTGGGCTACCAACGGTATGCGATGTCAAGCGAATCGTTAAGTGTATTTGCCAGCATTGAGACAACGGAACTCGAGTCGGATCGTCGGATCATGTTTTGTGTCCTCCTTGAGGTCTGATTTGATCGCAAATTCATGTAAGTGTTGAACACTACTTGAGAGTTGACGCGATGAGAGGCGTACAGGTGGTAGGCACAGGAAGGAAGAGTCACGATGAGCAAAGGCGCTCTGGCAGATCACCATCAGCAGGGGTGGCGTTCATTTCAGCGCGATCGATCAGCCTGCGCTCCGAGTGGCAAGCTTCTAAATATATGCATTCCCTCCAACTTGCTCTCATTGTAGCAAAATCCCTTTCCATTCCATCATTAATTCTAAAACATTCTTGCTCTACTGTTGACGGGCTCCATAGCCTACTATGATTGTATTAATTCCTCTATTGCCCGTGCACAAACGCTGGATAGAGATGGCACCGACGAGTCGTCTACTAATTCGAAAGAGACCCGCACAAACTGATACACTGTGCTTCGTTCGCTGGCCGTTGCATTGTAGAGAGTAGCCTGCATTAGACATATCCATGTCCAATAATGCGGAAGCTAGACTTGAACAACGCGTTTTTCGATGACGAATTTGAAGCCGATAATAAAGAGTGAGAGAGGTGAGCGAGATGAGACGAGGGGGATCCAAGTCAAAAACGTACGAGTTGCACTGCACGGGGAGTAACTCATCAACGGCGATACATCTCGAGGAGACGTACGCCCATTTTATACAGATGCCCATGCCGTTTCAACAGGATGCACCCGTTAGGACGGATTACGGTCAGGACTATGTGTCAGCATGGAAACGGACTATCGGATGAGGGCTTGCGAGATAGTCAATAGATGGACAGACCCCTTCCTTCAACGACCGATACTTCAACGAATTTGGCCGCGGAAACTGTCCCTTTGTACGCTCAATTATGCGGAAAGCCTCGGTCCCCCAGTGAGTCTCGTATGTTCGGGATGCTTTGACCTACTTCCTCTTCGACGCAAGGGCCATCCGGGCAGTGCCATGACAGGCCACGCACACATAAGCGCCCGAGCATATAACGGGGCCTGCACTGCTTGGACGTGCCCCACCTCGCTTGCTCCGCTCCCACCATCTGCTACTTCCTACTTGCGCATACTCAGTAAAGAAACAACGAACCTCGTCACTACTGCTAGTGAACGCACCTCGTATCCTCTCTAACTAGCTTAACTTTTCTACAATCCACACTTTTCACTTCTACCCAACACCTATATCCTCAACAATGGTGCTCAAATACATGATGAAGACACCCACCAACACTGACACGACACCAATGGAGAAGCCTCTTGTAATCGCGCAGCCAAAGCCTCGATTCCCGCGGGCAAGCTTTGCGACAATTCTGGACGGTGACTGGAAACACGGCTGGAGTACAAACAATGTAACGGTGGTCAATGGTCAGACTGTGAGTCAAACGATCAACGACTTCTCCGTTACATTGCAAGTACTCACGATATTCATGTAGTTCACCGACACTTGCCATGCCGCCGACTTCGAACCGTGCGCCACATGCGCCACATCGGCGCTCTCAATCGTGGCTCCAAAGCCTACACTCCCGCGAGCGAGCTTTCGGACGATCGTACAGGGTGAATGGGAGGTGCCACAACCCCTTCCTGTCCCTGAGAAGACTGTCGTGGCACCACAGCCCCCTGCGGTAAGTCAATCTCTGCATCGCAACATAGATTCAGAGACTTACCATGCTATGCCTGCAGAGCCGTGAGTTCCACTGGGACACCATCCTCAACCCAGTCTGGGTTGACGGCCCGAGGGTCGGGCTGGGCCACAAGGGCATCTCGACACACAGCACCTGGGATACGAACAGTACTACCGACCGGCCAGAACGCGATGCCCACACGACCACCACTGCACCGCCGATATCCATGCTTCCTCTGCGGGTGCGGCGCGGGAGCGATGCGTCGTCGGTATCGGAGAGCGCGAGCAGCGCCTCCAACTCGACGGCAATCCGGACACCCAGCCCACTCGACGTTGTTGAGCCAGCGTCGAGCGTGGTCACGTCCATCTCTACCGCGTCCGGAGAGGCTCTTCAGACCGCTCGCCATGCGGACGAGAGGATCCATCTGGGATTCGATGTACCCCGGCTGCTGAAACTTGCAGGGGCGGGTCAGACGGGTGCGGATGAGAGAGCCATGGCTGCTCGGGCTGCAGGCTGCAGGTTGTTCAAACTGACGCCGGCGCGCCGCGGATTATGGGAGCCCGTCGTCGAGTCGTGCTAGGTGTTACCGGCCGATATGTCGGTGAAGCCTTCATTGAAGCAAAGGGGTGCTGTGAGCATCGCTCAGGGTGTTGTGACCTGAGAACATCGCATCACCGTGGAACGACATAGAGGGGTCGTTGATCGATAGCGGCATCCGTACACTACAAGAGGGGCTCGTTCTCGAAGAAATCCTCATTTGCCGTTTGAGTAGGGTGGGAGGAGGAATGGGAGGAGTAGAGAGAGCGGGCGGATGGCCCAGGTTGCGATTGCGATTCTTGTATTTGTATATTTGACAAGGCTGATCGTACACAATAAGATCGGTCATCGGGTGGATCCTAAAGGTCACTTGGGCACAGATCATGCGCTCACTTACGATATTTGGCTACGCATGACATGAGATGTTGACGTTGTCCATGAAGAGCATCCACCAATTTTGAGGAAGCACTTGTCGAATAAGACCGCCCAATTGTGCTTAGCATATTGTAGTGAGTCTGATTCGACGACAGTGTCCATGAAGCGTTGAAGATTGATGACCTTGTATATTGAGCTTCAAGAGTTGAACGAAGAACGAAGAACGATGATGATGGCAGGAAGGAAGAGATCGGACGGCGAGAACGAAGATCGATCGAGAATGACATGGTCAGGGATCATCATCTATGTATAACAAGACAAACCTCATAGCACTCTTCTTCGTTCCACCGCGTATGCTGTCATAAGGTGCAGCGTCTGAGGCACAATTTAGTGGTTTACAGTTGTAGGTCGTTGCCTCCAGACGGTTTTCGAGTTGACGGTCTTAGTGCTGGTGTCAGACGAACGCGCGCTCAAGTAAGCGGGGACTAACTCTCAGTTGGATTTTGAGGTCAGACGAGCTATCTTTCCTGTTCTCGCCGTTCCCTCAGTACGATCCGTTCAAATGTCCTCAGACTGTCGTAAGGTACCGCCTTTTCACCCTAGTGGACAGCTCTTCTAGTTCCATTGACTGGCGGAATGCGCTGAGTCTGTATTTCTGAGGAAAGACATGCCACTGGTTCATCCGAGAATCCGTATCGTTACAGATTGGCCAATGGGCCATGGCGGTCACGGTCGACCCGTCACCGCGACGCGAATTGACCATCGTGTTCATTCCCTTAGTTTATGATGCTCTCGCAAGGGAGCGCCAAATGTGTATGAACAAGCCTGCTCTCGTTGTCAACTACATTTCGCACCTGGACGTCCAATTGTACGTGGATACTACTGCAGCGGTTATGTACAAGGTCCTGCGCAGGCGGATGCACAAGCCTCCCAGGCTCCCACTCACCAGAACTGGATGTCCTATTGGAGATCGCCGGCGATGGTACAGTGACACTGCACCTTTCAAGACTCTGAGAGAGAGCAGCAGTGATACGCAACCTTCACACAAACGCGATTCGTACCGAGAGGCGGACGACGGATAATCAAAGCCGCGGCGTGCGCGCAAGGAAGCGCCTATACTCTCTTCGATTTTCTGGTCGAGGATAAAGCAAAGAGAATGGAAACGCCACTCGCCTTGTCCAATTATTCCGTCACATTTGTGTAGGCGCCAGGGTATTTAATGGCCGTTCGCGATCCTCTAGCACAACATTCTCGTCGGTCAAATCGCTTGCAACCCGTTGTTTAGTGGTCACCCATACACGAACGAGAACATCTCCATAACACTCAGCGTCGCCACGCTCTCGACGTTTTCCACCTACTGCCCTTCGCAGAAGCTCGAGTCTGCGCCTATCGTCGAACGAAGCCAGTTGCGCCTAGTCAGCATCCCAAGGATATCCCATCTGAAGCCGACAGTACTGCGCACACGAACGAGTCTTCCGCGCAAGTGGAACCTTTCCAGAGACCTGGGCAACGATAACACGATGGTCGTACGTCCATATACAGTGAGTACAAAGACAGACACATCCAACGTATTATTGTTGCTCACCGGAATCCACGATACAGGCCACACAAATGATCGGGAGGGCAGCTGGAGCCAACACTGACAAACACTCACCTCAGAGATACCGAACAACAAAAGAAGAGCCTGACTAGCGGGAACGGGACCTTCCCACCCACAACACGCTCCCGCGTAATGTATGACTGCACCTCTGCACCCATCCGATAGCGTCTGACTCTCTGACAGACTCGAAAGATGGGTAACACATAACTGGATGCGCACGGGAGAGAAGTGACAAGACAAGAGCTTTGATTGCACTTGCTGCACTTCAGCGTCGTGCAAACGCTGCGGCTCTGACGTCAAATATGCACTAGGCACCCCGTGATGGATCTCCTCGAGCGAGATAAAGAAGCTCTGATCCTGCAAATGACTCGATCCACTACAAAGGCAACTCACTGTCCAAATTCTCCCGGTGACGCTACACGGTTGCAGGCAAACGGCGTAGGTCCAGAGGTGTAACCTATGCACGGATAGGTTGGATTGCGAAGCTGCACCACCCAAAGCGATTGGGGCATCTCATCAGCGACCTCATATTGCTGACTCGAGCGACGCATCACCAAGTTACGAACGCTCGCAATCATTCATCAGTCGCTTGGGAGAGGTGTATGCTGATGTCAGAAGAGGTAGCACGCGGAAGCCATGGGGGACGACCGCGCGCATTCCGATCATGAAATCCTGACGACAGGAATAAATCCAATTCCAGAATACCTGTAGCAGCTCTTCTCTCACCACGACGAGATTCTCCGGAGCGCGACTGACAAGCAAATCGAGGTACTGCGACTAATATGAACACCGACGAATATTATGGTCAAGCGGCGTCGCCACAGAGTGAGTGCTGGGACAGATTCATCCAAAATGTTAATGGTGCTCACAGGTAATGCTTCGGTAGCGATGATCCTGCGAGCGAGAGAAAGAACATATTGGCAAGGAGCGGCAAAAGACAACCAGTGTCACTTGTTTCTATTTCCCTATTGACGAGGCCACAGGAGACGTCAAAAAGCAATATTGGCCAGCTGACAACTACCACGGCTAAGAGAGACTATGGGCAAGCTGAGCACACACACTACACGGATCCCGCTATGCTAGTTCGTCCCCGACCAAGACAACGCCTCGCTCGGGAAAGAACGAGCATGAGCCCGCTTCCGTCGTCACAGTGACCAAGAGTCAAGGTGCACCGCGTACGCATCCTTTCCAATGTACGATTTAGGGGACAACCGAAGCTCGCAAGACAACCGTGACGCACCGCTAGTTAAAACGCTAGCCTTTCAATGAAGACAACCTTTCCGAATTTTTGTAGCTTAGGCCTATCCTCTACCAGCTCGTGGATGACGGTCGTCAACAAGACATCGCGTCATTCATCTCTTCAGCATGCCTCATATCACACAATGTTTTCTTCCACATGCGATGAGTATAACCATCACGCGTCGAGTGATGAACCGCAAGAGAGCCAGGATTGCAACGGAGGATAAGAACAGTGAAGGAGTCGGCACCAGATGATCGCTAAGAGGTATTTCTTGGATGTATGTCGACTATTATAATGGGTTTGAAGAAAGTAAGGATTGAACAGGGCTCCCGTCATTTCCGCTCGGGATCTGAGTGTGCGATCGACAAACGTGTGAAGCCAGTTTCTTGCAAACTTGTTCGTGGTACTGATAGCACTGTAATAGAGCCCGAGACATAGGTAAATCTAGCGATAGACAAGAAGCGGAGGAAGATGGTCATATGGACCAGCCGGTGGCGCCTGACTGCACATGGTTGGATTGTTGACAAGTACCGGTCGTAATTGTCTTTTGAAAGGCGAGCTATCGGTCAGGATAATGGCAGTGATAATCAATGAGCGATGAATAGGCAGTCAAGAGAGGCAGTCAAGAGGCGTTCAGTGACCTCAGCCGAGACACCCGTTGGGAGGGAGCACGTGGAACCGATCGTATGATGATTGCCTCCTTTTGGCAACTGTCGTTGGCTCACGCCCAACGGCTACTATTAGGCTACCGCACAATTCTTGGAGCCGCACTGTTTCAAGTTTGAACGAAACTTCGGCCTTCAAGCTTCAAGCTTCAAAGCTTCAGATCCTGTGAGAGCTTATGCAACGGAAGTACTCCACCTCGTTGTGTGAAAACAGTTTCGCACGATAGCTTCGTGCTTTATGAGATGATTCGGATGCAGAGGCTGATGGAACCAGTCATCAATCACGGTTCGCCACTACCACATGATCGTTCTCTGTCTTGAATTCTGGAGCTCTTGACTTACTGACTGTAGAAGCCATGCTCCTACAGGCTGTTCCTGACGCCAGCTGGCGCCCTACGAATTTGAGGTGTTTCCCCGCAAACAGAGATGAACGTGGTCGGACAGAGGGAGGAAGCCCAGAACGTGCATGGGCTGCACGGTGATGGAGCGGCGTTCAGGCGACATTCGATGATCCCAACTCAGACATGTCTTGGCACGCTCTCCGACGAGCATGCTATAACATGAGAATTTGACGATTGTGGCTGTTGGTGCGTGTGGACCAAGGCGCGTATCGCGGACGAAGTCTTCGGGTGTCCGCAGTCCACGAGGATCTGGATGAGAAGCGGGTCAGGATTACTTCCTCTGGCTTTCTCGATCAGCCGTCTCTGCCATCCCCACATGGTTCTTGTGCTGCAGAACGCACATTCTGCTTTCTCTGACCAACGTGCTGTTCTGTGCTGTCATACGGATACCCTCCTCGCCGGGGCATCCCATGTGCTGACGTTGTCTTCCCTTCGACATCTGCTCCGATGTTTTCAGTCAGATGTGGGCCGTTCAGTTCGATCGCGTTCCAGGCGTATATAAAACAAGACTAAGATATGCTTTCCTCCCGAGCACCCAGCCATTGGTACTCATCCTGCCGCGACACTGATCATGTTCGTCCTACCGGTTCTCGGCGCCGCTCTCCTCGCATCATCTGCCTTCGCGGGATTCATCCCTCCTGTGGCCAAGAGGCAAGGCGTCGCATACTACAACCCCACCGCCAACGGCGGTTCCATGCTGGACAACGCTGGGGATGGGTACGGCGAGCCGCTGAACGTGAGCTGCTCTGCAACTTATCAAATGCCATATTGATCCCTTCGCCAGGTCATCATCTCGGGAGAGAGCTCGGCAGATGTCCTCACCGAGGACGGCATCGTGAACTTTGCGCGGGCGATTGGATTGTGAGTGGAAATCCTCAGGCTTGATCCTGTGGAGCGTGTTTGACGGTCTACTCTTACGGCTGTACACTCATCGCCTTCTCCGACGTCTCGCAGCTCGAAGGAATGTCTCGACATCCACCTCGGCGGGCCCCAAAGTGCGAACCTCGGCGACGGAAATGGCTGGGTGAACCAGACCATCGAGTTGCGCTGGGACTACGGCGTCTCTTCAGTCGGGACCTGCCTCGAAAGTCTCGAGGGAGGCGACCATTTCCGGTGCGTTCGCTGATTGTTCCATCTGTATGCGCGTTGACGCCGCGTTCCCACAGGGTTTACATACAGAACGGTCCCGAAGCCGACAGTGGTGCACTCTTCCTGGCGTCAGTATTACAAGCTCCATATCGATTCTTTTACGTCTCGTCTGATTTCTCTTGTAATACGACCCAGCGTGTCCCAGGAGGAAGACGCAAGTGATGGCCATGACATCATCCCCAATGGTTACAACATCGGGCGGTACGTCGCATCCTATATCTCTACCTGAATGTTTCATTTAAGTCCTGCCACAGAGATAATCTTGTCTCGGCTGCTATCGGCACAACCAGCTATGATGATGTGACGTACTACACTGTCGCACAAAACATCACCGGCCTGATGCCTGCGGGCAGTAACGGCGTTAACCATGGTGTGTTCCTTGTTTGGTCGCCGATCTGTGTGGTTCCTAACATGCTGCTTCCAGGTATTGCCGTCGATGGCATCGTCACTCTGTTGACCGTCACTATTCAATGAACAGATTGATGTTCACTTCCCAACCAATATACCTGTTGTCACAATTTCATTCAAGGGTGAGTATGATTACCTTGGGCACGAGCCGCATGTAGCATTTTGCATATCCAGCCATTTCTGTTGTACTTCGAGCTCAATTGCATTGCATTGATTAAGACATATGTTGCCACGCATCTGAGAGGCTTTCCACTTAAACTCCAACGTAAACAGGAATGTGGTGTCCCACGCTGAGTGACATGGTAAGAGATTCATAGAGAGCGAAGATAATCAGTAACACAAGAATTAAGGCAGAGGCTACTATCGACGGAAACCTTGTCTACACTCCCATATGGTGGTTTCGTATACAGACAAACCTACATTAAAAGGCAGCGGTTACCAATTGCAAAAGGAGGCACTCATCCTACGACGCGTGATCCCAAATGACCTGTCATTTGGTTATCAATTCATGTACGGTGTGTGGTGCTGACAAATCAGCTCCACCCATTGGAACCTAAACGTTTATCCGATCATGTGCCTACTCTCCATTCCGTATTGCAGGTGTTGCTGGAGGGTCCACATAATTTATTGCAGGTTTATTTTGTTATATTGGGCTTCAGTCAGTGTGCTGTTGACTTGCGTATTTTTTTCTTGTCTTTCGCATTTTAGTTTATCGCGTGAGAGACAGTATTGCACATTAATCACGTGGATTGCAATCAAGCTCACGTGCAATCTCACGTGCAAGACGCGTCGCGAGCGAGCCTTTGAGCTTCTGCTTGGACTCGTCTACCACTCTCGAGATTCGCCTCAGGTCACCTAAGTACTTCACTCCCATGGCTGAGAACTCTAGAATTGCATCATTTTTCTTTGTGGATCACTCTAAGCTAATTGTATCTCAGCTAAAGGCTCTGTGCAAGGAGCGTAAAATTATGTGATATTCTAAGCCTGGTAAAAATGCTCTCATTGATAAATTTTCACCTGTGGAAAGCTTCGCAAGTCTTGATGACAGTGCAGCTCTGGAGTCCTTGGCATGGTGGGGCTCCCGCATGAAGTGTAGACAGTACAATCCTTGGCACTCTCTCGACGACTCAGACTCAGTCGTGCAATATTGTTTCCAAAGAGTCGTCTGTGCTTACATCACCTGGATCCGTGCAATGTGCATGTTTGTCGATGATGAGGAGGAAGATTACAACGAGCAGTAGACCTCAGACTACTCTCACCTGTACTTCCGTCTCACCTCCTCGTTGCAATGATCTAACAATGGGCAGTACTGAGTAGACCTTGGGATACTCTCGCCAGTACTTTCTTCTCACCTACTTTTTTGGTCTCCATTTATTGTCTGCAAGGGCACCGCCCTATGTAGACAGTAGGTACGGGATTGTCTACGAAGTATCTGTAGAATTATCATGGCGAACTCGCCTACTTATCACAATCCAATCCTATTCATAGAGAACACTGCTAGGGTTGCTTCCTCATGTGAGCACTGTCAGAGTGTGTTCATGCTCGTAGGTCATTTGGTAACGGGCGTGCGGAGCATCGCCATCTCTGCACAAGTGGGCGGATGTGGCGCGACGCTCGTCTCGATCACGTGCGACCGAAATGTGAATCGTCGGATCCGGAAAACATGCACTGTCTATCCTGGACTAGGCTCTCACTATCACATCGGTGAGCCTCAGATCGAGTTCGAATGTAGCTTCTATTGAAGAGTGGCAGTGACTCGATATATAATTATCCTGCAGCTCAGCCTCTGCCCTATGCGGCAGAGTTCTCTCAAAGGCTTTCAAGTCGATCTCCGCCGATTTCTCAGGCCTCCTTTCTCCTGCAATAAGCACGGCAAAGTAGAACTCGCCGATCCCCAGAGTGCCGAACCCCTGTACGTCGTTTGTACCCGTCCCTATTTTGTTAATTTCCACCATTCATACCAGCATTCTGTCCACCGCCGTTTGTATACAGACTAGGACAAATCGCAGAAGCGGTCAGGAACAACCTTTTCAGTGTATGACGGCAATTTTGTGGCAACATGGCGAACTTCCATTGCAAAATGAATTAACACCTTACTCCTGTGGTCTTTAGAACTCGGTATTTACTACTGCATAGAGAACAGGAAAGAATGAGAAGTATCATGCAGATGCAGGGTATGCGCACACTTGTCCCCTCCGTATATAATCTCAGTTCCGAAGCAGGAACAATGACCAGGAGTTCCTCGCCCTCCTAGTACGCTTCCTCGTATACACGCAGCCATGTTCCCTTCCCTTCACGTCATTGCACTCCTCCCTTTAGCGTTGCCTGTCCTCAAGTCCGTCGTCGACGCTATTCCCATAGTGGCCGACTCCAAGTCGCCCCCTCTACGTGCTCCATGGCCATCAGTTCAGAAGGCTCCCCTGGAACGCACCGGTCCTGTATTCGACCGCTATGGCGCAGAGATCCCTCCATACGACACGGTGTATTACTTCGACCAGTTGATCGATCATGACGATCCGAGTCTGGGGACGTTCAAGCAGCGCTACTGGCATACTTGGGAGTTCTATGAGCCCGGTTAGTTCTTATATGCATCCTATGCTTCATTACCATTGAATAAAACTCTAGGTGGGCCTATTGTCATCACTACCCCGGGAGAGACGAACGCTGATGGTTAGCCAATTAACTTGCCGATCTCAACACTCGAAATTCACCATTAATCCTAGGTTTTGAGGGCTTCCTCACCAACACAACCGTCCCAGGGCTCATCGCACAACAGCAATCGGGCGCGACGGTGGTCCTCGAGCACCGCTACTACGGCTACTCGAACCCGTATCCCGACCTCTCCGTCGCGAGCCTCCAGTACCACACGATCCAGCAGGCCATCGACGACCTCGCGTACTTTGCGGAAAACGTCCAGCTCCCGATGCCCGGCGGGGACGCGGTCACGCCCGCGCAGGCGCCGTGGGTCCTTGTCGGTGGCAGCTACGCGGGAGCATTGACCAGCTTCACGAAAGTCAAGTAGGCCATGGTTCCCTCAGATGACTGCTGTGTGTTTGATTGCTCGGTCGATAGCAAGCCTGATGTGTTCTACGCCGCGTGGTCCTCGTCTGGTGTGGTGGAGAGCATTGTGTACGTATACAATTCCTCGGCTTCTCTTCGTTCCACCTCATCCTTCTTCATGGACCAGCAATTATTGGGGCTATTTCGACATCATTCGCCAATTCATGCCCCAGAACTGTTCCGCCGACCTGCAGGCTGTGATTGCACACATCGACGAGGTCTTCACTTCCAACGACACTACCGCAATCGATTCCATCAAAGCCACCTTCAATATGGACCTCTCGCACCTCGACGACTTTGCTCAGGCCTGTAAGTACTCGCCTCTTACAGGCATACAATGCCTGCATCGGGGATTGAGGTTTAACTATGTTTGCTGTGTCTCCAGTGACGTTCCCAGTGTCAAGCTGGCAGGGGCTGCAACCGTCCAGCGAGTTGGCAGATTCGCCATTCTTCGAGTTTTGCGATGCGATGGAAGTACAAGATGGCGTCAACGCGCCTGCAGAAGGGTGGGGTCTCGATTATGCGCTGCAAGCGTTCGGGGCGTATTGGTCGAACACGTACTATCCTGACTATTGTGAGCTTACACTCTCCAGATCGTACTCGTTCCTATTACTAATGCGAGGAATTCACCTTGAAACACAGTATGCGGTAGCGAAATCGCCGAGTACGTGCCAGTCTTCGTTGTCGCAGTTTTGAGGCTCAGTGTCCCTTTTCATTGTCTACATTGTAGGGAATGCTTGGGCAGTTATGACGCGTCGAGTCCCACATATACAAACACTTCGGTTAACAATGCTGAGCGTTCCTGGTACTGGACTGTGTACGTACCACGCCATCTACCCTAGTCTATCGCTAACATCCCATATAGTTGCACAGAAATGGGCTTCTTCCAGGACGGTGCTCCCGAGGGGTCTCCAACTATCGTTTCGCGCCTTGTCAAGCCCAGCTATTCCGAGGTGAGCTATTCGTCCTCGTATAAATATCCGCGGAGATATCTGATCGGTGCTGCCACTAAGCGTATATGCTCCTACTACTTCCCCGAAGCCTTCAGCAGTCCCACCGCCCCGCAGGTGAACGCGACCAACAAGGCCTACGACGGATGGTTCGTCCAAGCCGACCGACTTTTCTTCGCGAACGGTCAACGTAAGTGCCCAGCTTCATCTAGCATGGCGCGGAATGCATCGCTCAACCGACATGTGCATCCATTATTATTTCCCTACACTCTTCAGGTGACCCCTGGCGCGATGCGACAATCTCTGCCGACGGGACGAATTTCGCGAGCACGGCGTCGCAGCCGATTGCTGTAGGCGATGGATATCACTGCTCAGACCTGTACGCAGTGAATGCGGAGGATCCGACTATCGCTTCTGTCCAGGCTCAAGGACTCGCTGCTGTGCAGGATTGGCTCGAAGACTGGACACCGTCCTCTGCTTAGGCGTGACGGATGCGCCTGTTCTGGTGGGATGGCGATTTACTGTCTTGATATATAACTGCTCTATATTTCTTTTGTACAAATTGGACTTAGTTGATTAGTGTATTTTAATCAACATATTATCCCCGGAAAACCAGCGCATATATGCATGACGCGCCATATGTTCTCTCTGTACATGCCATCGCGCAAGTCTTGCGTTGTCAAGAATACTATGTTCGCACCATCAGGAGATGAGGTGTGGCACGCAACTTTTCAGTTTCTTAGTCTTTCCGTGAAGTGGGTACAATACCGCCAGTTAGAGTACAATGCAGCTCCTGCTCCCCGACATCAGATAATACCGTCTCGCCTCAGATATTTTTCGGAGTTTCCTTTCCAGCGCTCTTGAGAAATGAGACCTCAAGCTTTTTCTCATCACTGTCCCACTCTCGGTCTTAGATTTGAAGCGCCAAGACGGATATGCGTCCCAGCCGCCGTAGAGCCCGCTGCTGCCCGGCCCGCCCCCGATGGGCTATAGCTGAGCCTGCGGAGCCTATTGGCGCAGTAGGCACATACTGAACGAGTGGGGCAAACGAGTGGGGCAACTTGCGGACACTCGACACACGCGTGCAGCGGGCACTGTCAGTGCGTGCTGGCAACCAAGGAGGGGCGGTCATGTCTCGTATGTGCATGCTCGCCAACGAAGGACTCGCGAGGACTCACAGAGAATTGAGCTGGGGGTGCGTGCAAGAGGATGGACGTGAGCAGGTGAGCCTTGGCTCACAGACTTCCTATAATGTCGGCTTTTACTGACACATATCGATCGGTTGTATACAGGCCTTTTCTACTGCTGACGGGTATTGATTCTGCTCTGATCCTTCTAGTTGGAGGATCCGTTGCACTACTGCTCACCGTTTCGAGGTGTTCCTCGGCGATTGCAAAAAGTCCCGTGAGTTCCAGAGCGGCGAACTTGACGGTAGGGATGTTGTCGGACTCGAGCAATTCGACGAGTGTGGTCATCCCGGACAGGAGTGTTTCGGAGGCGAAAGAGGAAACAGAGAATATGTCGACGATGCTCGGGACGCCTTGTGGCAGGGAGTTTGCAGAGAAGATGTTGAGGTACATGTATGACGTGCGCGGCCAATATAAGCAGGAATGAGGGACGCGAGGGAGTAAATGGACGAATCTACGAGTAAAGAGAGTGATCCTTTCAGATAGGAGGGAACGGCATCTGACTCAGACCTCATATAAGCCAACAACAACATGCATACGCAGTCAGGAGTGACATACCTTCTGCACCGTCCTCCGGAATACTTGGCAGAAGCGCACTGCTTATCCCTTGGCCCAGAAATGCCTCCTACTACGTCAAGTCCTGCTCTGAGTTCTCGTCCCGATATTCACAGTATTCGAATCCTAGATGGCGAGCAAATAGAGCACTCACATGCTACGCAGAAAGCGGTGAGGTACATCCATATTGAATTTAGAATTGATATATATATACTTGACTAAATAGCATGGTAGACCCTGACGAATCTAAATCTACCATGTTAGAAAAGTAGGTGCACTATAGCATTGTAGACTTTGCAAGCACAGCAATAAAAATGTAATTATTCAACTAAAAGTGGTCCCCGGTTGTCAACTAACTTCCAGTCATCCATTGATTAGGCTTTAACTGACCCACCATACAACCAGCTTGGACAGACATCCAGTATAAGCATCCATCCATTCAACACATCAGCATGCCCAGAATTGTTGCAGATATCATGCTTAACAGAATGACACTCGACTTATGTTGAGTGCTCGCAGCAGAGTTCGTATGAGTGCTAGCATCGGTGCTGGCGCTCGATGTGCCCGTAGTCCCGGAGGCCGAACCTATAGTCGGGCTAGGTGCCGCCGCCGCCTTGCCATTCATATCCAGTGCCGTATCCGACAGCGTTGCAAAGCCGACGGAGGGTGGATTGTAACGGAAGACAGAGTAGACGTTTTTCTGTACAGATGACATGTGAGGCCACAGTTTACATGGAATACGCAAGATTATAACACGTACAAGGAACGTATCTCCCAGGACCCAAGGCGGCGCACTTGTTCCTGCGGTATCTCCTATGACAAAGGCGCCAAAGCACATATTGGGTTCGTTCGACGACGAGTATGTGAAATCGGTAGCAGATATCGGCCACCCGACAGAGCTGTTGCCGAACGTGAGCACTACTTCGACGTCCGTAGAACATGCTGCAAGAAGGTTCAAAGGTGATACGGGGAGGCTGCTGCTAAGACGCACGGTATGTGTAGAATGTCGAGTATTCCCCTGTACCTTGCTGGCTACCGGGGACCTGTGCGTAGATCTCGGCGATGACGTCTGGAGGCCCGGAAACGAGAGTGCTGCCCGTGTCGATGGCGGCGTAGGACCCGGAACCGGATGGCAAGGTGACAGCATGGCCTTGAACGGTGATAGCTGTAATGACGGCCGAGGTTACATTGTTACCGCTGATCACTGAGAGCTAATCGTTCGTACACACCACTGAGCTGCTGAAGCCAGTAACCAATCATATCGTCCGGAATGTCCTGATAGTCGATGTCACCGGTGAACAGGCTCGAGTTCGTAGCACCCAGGGTAAACGTCCCTCCTGGCTCTAGCGTTTGGGCCGAACTGTCGTTGTCGTATCGCGTCAACTGGAATGCGAAAAGCGATTCTGTAAGTGAAGTGTTCGACTGCGCAAGCGCCTCCCAGAATGGTGTCGCTCCGGAGGACGCGATTTGCTGCCACGCAAAGCCCATCAGACCAGATACCGGGGCGTCAACTACTTGGCCAGATACGTCGTCGACCACAGCAAATGTCTGGGAGGGTATAGTGAAACCGGCCATCTGCACGATGTCCTGCCCGAGTGTGCCCTGAGCATCCCCAGACCCGTACTGGATTGAGAATGTCCGATTCAGGGTATGGAACGTTGAAGACTTTGATGGGTCGAATGTCGAGACCCCGATAGGAATATTTGTGACAGCATCAGCGGTGGTGCTCTGAGAAGCGAGCCACAGGTCTCTGTTATAGTGGATTTCTATGAATTCAATAGCCTGTGAATGTACAGACGACGTACGAAGAGCCTGTATCAAAAACTACGTCGAACAGTGCAGGTGGAGTCCCAATAGCCAAGGAACCGAAGAAGCTGAACAAATCGGTAAGGGAGGTCGTGATATGTACACGAAAGCACGTACCTGCTGTCCTGACCCTGGTTCGTGAGCCTAGAAAATGGCGGTTAAAGGACGTTGGCAAGTATGATGATGGTCACATTTACAGATTCATTCCGCTGGCACGTCGCTGGTTTTTTGCGTGACCGAAGCCATATTTGGCCTCCAATGCCAACTGATGTCTCCTCAGCAACTCCGGTGTGCGTCTCCGTTGATTAGGCTTGCGCATAAGACTGACAGATGTTCCAGACACCTCATGTGAATAGACTTCCAGGGCCAGTGATAAGAGACACGCGACTGTTGTCGAGAGCTCGAAGAAACCGAGCATGGTGTTGTCAAGGAGAGAAAGCCGAAACACCAAGGCTTATGAAGGGACCGCCGAGGCTGCGCATCACGCAGAGCAGATGCATGTAATTGTCACAGCCTTTTGACCTATTATTGAAATAGTGCACTAGGCGCCAAAGGGGCCCGGGAAGCAGGCGTAGACTTTACTAATAAACGATTAGGCATAGAGTAAACCTCCCGTCGTAAGCTCGGATCGAAATCTGAAACACTAGCACACCAGATGCGCAACGCAAACACAGATCTCGTTGAACTTGCTCTTTCGACATGCATAAGTAGTGCTGATAGCTCCTGCACATCAAGAAGACGAATTTTGCAGTGTACATATCCGTTGGACCACATGTCGCGCTTTTGAGCTCCTCACAAGATCCGTTGCATTAATCAGATGTGAAGTGACGGTACGAATCTACAGGTGAACGGAGTATCCAGTACTAGTCCTAGTCACCCCCGTTCGCAGGAGATCTTCTGTCAAGTATCACGAGCTCTCACACGTTATTCTGTGAAGGGAACGGCGTGAACCATACGTAGTAATGGTCAAAATATGTGGCTTACTGAGTTGAAGGGTCCAATCCGGATTCTGCGACCAGCCTCTGAAGCAGCGCTTGGTTGCTACATGGATCAGTGTTTGCAGCTCGCTCATAATGGTGAGCATACTCCGCATGATAACTAGGGCTGTGACGGTAGCCGGAGTAGTGGTGCGGACGCAGACGGCCGTGACGGTAATACGTCGGGCGATGAGCCTCTGCATGATGGGACGGGCGATGGGGCTCATCAGGATGATACATCTCATGATTATATCCAACGTGCCCTAGGCGGTGTAAGGCATACTGATCGATTTCTCGCGCGTAGGTTTCACCGCTGAGCTCGGGCTAAGCGTCAGTATTGGATTCTATACCAGGCTGTTTTATATCACTCACGAAAGTGTAGTGGATACCGCAGGCGCCACAAGTGCAGCCAAAGCGAATACGACCATAGCTGACGCACGCATGATTCAAAGGGAC
Organism: Amyloporia xantha; assembly: GCA_036971615.1. Taxonomy (NCBI): domain Eukaryota; kingdom Fungi; phylum Basidiomycota; class Agaricomycetes; order Polyporales; family Adustoporiaceae; genus Amyloporia; species Amyloporia xantha. Next base: position 299,330 of record JAYKKR010000005.1, read on the forward strand.
GACGCAGAAGCGATGAAAAGTAAGGGAGTGTAAGGGACTAGATTAATCTGGCTAGAGCGACAGTTGTAGAGTTGGGAGGTCGCAGTCGTCAACAAGAAATGCAAAAGGGTCGTGACAAGAGGCAGGCTACGCAGGAGGTAGCTTTTACGTCAATTACACAGACCACAAAGAATCCTCTAATGTACTCACCAACCAGTGCCGACTCTTGGGCTCAAATGAGGGATGGAGGAGCTAGGTTTCGTTTAGCACGAGAGCGTGCTTTTATCATCACTGCTCGGAGCGAACGAGCGCCAGCTAGCATAGCCGTAGTGAAGCGCACTGCCTTCCTGTATAGTATCGACATATAAATGATGCGTGCAACAAGTTACAAGTTACACTTTTGATCAAATTGATGATGACTGCGGTACCTGGCTCCCTTGTCAATGTTGAAAGGCTACTAGGAGGGCTTCCTTGTGTACTAGACACTATAGAGGCCACGCCTACAGTTTAGACGCCCAGATTATATAAACCCTGATGTAGGGTTGGGTTCACCGCCATGATTCGGCGGCCACTGCAGTGGCCCTCTACTTATGACTTATCAAAGGTATACGTTTCTGCATCGCAAGATGTTGGAACCTCACGCTGACGATACTTAAATAATCAAACAGCATGATGAGCTCCTCAAAAAGTTCGCATTTCAAGTACGTAAATGACGATCAACGAGAGTCTACAACCATAAACTATACTACCCATCCATAATACTTCAATCTCGCTTTGATTTCCACACCTAGCCACCTAGAAATCGCCGGGCAGGGCTCTCCTGCTGCTGTTGCTGTGGTGGCTAAAACCAATCTCAGCATCGGAACGGTAAGACCCAGCGCCAAACACTCACTCAAACAACTTAAAGATGTCCTTGCCAGCGTTGAAGATGCTTCCGAAGCTCAGCGCCTGACTCTGGTCCTCAGCCTCACGCGCGAGGACATCTACGATCTCACGTGCGACCTGGCGATGCGCGTCCGTAGGGCGGCGGAACGTGGCATGGTGACCGTCCATGTGGCCGTGACCGTGGTGCGCAGGACGGTGGGCATGCATACCAGGACGGTGGGCGTGCATACCAGGATGGCTGAGTCCCTCGTGCTCATCGAAGCGACGAGCCGGACGGTGGTAACGCTCGGGTTCACGCTCGTGGTCGTGGAAGTGCTTGAAACGGTGCTCCCGCTCGTGCTCATGGAAATGCTGGAGACGGCGCTCGCGTTCCAACTCGTGGAAGCGATGCTCGCGGTGACCGCCCCCGTAGTGTACTGGGTGGTGCTCGTAGTCGGAATAGTGGTGAGCATACTCCGGATCATAGTGGCGAGCAATCAACTCCGTCAACTCGCGGCTCTTCTGGTTGTTGTTGTTGCTGGAGCCGCTCCTAGAGATCTAGATGAGGAGATAATTTCGTGTTTGCGACTGAAGTACTCACCCAAGTAGGTCGCCGACACCCTTGAGGCCATCACCGAGGAGGCTCCAAAGGCCGAATGCTTGGCTGCCCTCCTGACCAGCGGGCGGAGCTGTACGAGCAATGAGGTCGTACAATTCGCGCCGGTCATAAGTGACCTCATTGCTAAAACCCGGTTAAGTACGAGAATACACGCAAAATTAGACATAATCCATAACTTACGCCAGAGACATTGGCACAGCCGCCGCAGAGAGGACGAGAGCGATGAGAGTAGAAGCACGCATGATGATCGTGAATGTAGAGCGAAGGATAAAGAAGATAAAGGCGGATTAGAATGATAGAACGAGAGAAAGGTCGTAGAGTAAAAACGTTGAAGTCGTCAACAAGAAATGCGTCAAAGAACGTAACAAAAGTCAGGCTAGTAAAAGGAAAATCAGCATAGCTGCGAGGGGATGACGAATACCAGATGCGACTCACCAACCAGTACCGACTTCTGGGGCTCGAGTGAAAGAATGAGGAGCTGAAGATTGTAGACTAGATACAGCAGTATTTATACCTACGTTGGGGAGCAGCATCCATCGATGCCGAAAGCAGCGGCATGGCGGCAGCACGGCACCTAGATGCCAAGCAGCGCCCGTAGCTTCCAATGATGAACTTCGAGTCAGGAACGAAACCGGAATCACCGAGGGATGAATAGCGCGCGGCACTCGCTACGTACATAGCTGTTATCAGCAGTGATCGGTGAGCTACAGTGGGTCAAGCAGTGAGATCCTTCTCCACTGGGCAATGCCTGTCTTGTAGATCATCCTCCCAGACCAGATGAGAGCAGACAAATAGAATGAACAGCGCGGTGCGATGTATACCATGGTGCACCAGTCGCTATAGACCGATACAGCCGCCGAAGAGGATTTCGAGATATGAAACACCTCGAAGACGCGCTCAGCCGGGGCAGTGAGACTGCCAAATCACGTCCGTCAAGACAAGATAGATTCGAGAAGGCTGGTTCACGACCATCAGGATTGCAGCAATATCAAAACGCCTGCTCACCAGCTCACAACTGCAGACGCCGTACAGACGCCTAAAGTCGTTTGGCGAAGTTAGCCTACCGGTGCTGGTGTTGGATCCAGCGTTATGTCGATTGTCATCGAGACTCCTGTTCACACGGCTGTCGCTTTCGCACGAGTTTCGAATTGCAGAGGCGTTTGTTGGTCATAAAACCCGCTCACAGTCTCGTGCATGCCAATGAGAGCCAACCGGGTAATCGGGGCGTGGGTGCAAGGAGATATGCAACATTTACTTTCGGAGACTCCGGATCACGAAGAGAGCGTTAATTATAAGGATAGGACGAACACGAATTTGTGCAGTGGATGTCGCAAGATTTCCAAGATGTAGGCCTTACACCTCATTGCGACCGCAAGCAGCAGGGCAAAAGACTGAGCGGATGTAACATCTGTCGAAAAAATCGTCGTTTTGAGACCAACAGTGCGTGGACATCCTAACTTGCGCGGAAAATAGCGGCGCAGAAAACATTCATTGAATCGTCAGCGAACAACACTTAGTTATGCGATTGAACAGGATCAAGGTGCTCACGTGCGGTGTCGGGTATATACACCCGTCTTATATAGGCAGTACTTTTGTGAATTCAGTACGGTTCGGAGGGATTATCTTTCGAAAACAAGATAACGCCGAACATGTGATGCCGCGGAAGTCAGGAGTAAATGTTCACGAATCTCGAGGACACTACCGTATTAGAGCACAGCGAGAAACAACAGACCAGGCTTCCGCGTACAGGAACAGGACGAAGTTTGGCGTTGACTGTAAGACCGAGATACAGTTAGAGATAGAAAAGCAGCTGCACGACGTAGGGGATTGATCATTAATAGAGCATATACTAGGTGTTCACAAAATGGCAAACGTAGACGAGAAGACGAGTCGGACAATGCGGCAATTGATGGAGAGAGATTGCCATCTGACAACAGTGGTCGGAACCAACCAGTGGTTGTACAGCCTGGATTCGTCAGTCTGTATTGTTCTACTCGCGAGTTTCTTGTCCCATTATATTTGCACTTGTAGAGAGTTGAGATAGACTGTATTCCTGGTAGATTGGTGGTATAAACAGAGAAAAGGCGTAGAAAACCCCTACAGCGCAAGTATAAATGGAACATCCTCTACTAAACATACAATAGGCGGGAGAGTAACTCACCAGACAAAGAAAAGACACCCCAATGCATTGCTCTACATGGACAGCGATATGCAATTACGTCGAAACAATAGCCATCTACCAGTTCTGTTGAAAATTTATCATAAACGCGATGAGATATTTGAAGGCGTACAGGTTTTGCCCAGCACCGATTATATTACAAAATCTATTTAAGGGGTTAGCGCGTGACGATCAGTGAGGACCTGTGCTAGAGATATCAGGACATTCAACGTAGTTGATTATGAGCGGCAGAACACAGATACTGATTACTTATGTCCCAGACTTAGCGGTCGTTTTCAGACAGCGGATGTCGGACCCAATCCATACATTGGTCTTCGTGACGGCCTATTGTGGATGGTGCTTGCGGTGCGCGCAAGAAGGAGGAATTCTGGTCAGGTAAATGACACCTTAGCCGATGATACGTGTGAGCTCGAGGGCGAGTTGTTGTAGTCGATACTTTCTTCTGTCGAACCTTCGCAGGCTCAGAATATCCGGAGTCGTTATGAACCTTGAGTGGTTCAGCGCAGGTGTGGCGGAGTTTTCGAAGATGCATAGCTATACACGTGACGTAATGTTCTCCCATACGCGCCTCGGCCGCCCCTGCACCCGAGTTTAGTCTCCGTGGCTTGACCAATATAGACGAAGACAGTCGTTCGGCTTTATACCCGAGTTGGACTTTATTGGATTTTATTCGCCTACGCTTGGAATTCAAGAACGGCAATACAACTGCCATGGCGGCGACGGCACGGGGTGCTTTTTGCAGCTCTTGGTGAAATTCAAGTATCAAACCGAAAAATCTACTTCAAACTGAACATCATTCCTCCATGAAGTGTTCGCCGAATTACTATGCTGTGTACAGATTAATCTATACAGCCCGTAACAGCCGATGTACTGCATGGATTGGAACGGTTCAGGTTTGATTTTATCGTTGTGGAGACTTCTTAGCGTCCATGCAGACCGAGTAACCCGAACGACTGATGAAGGTGAAGATGTATGCTGTCCATGTGTTTGACCCTGGTCGACAAAACGTCAGCTCTTTTAGAAGTAAGTATGAGCAAATTTATTTGATGCTATCATGAGATTTCTCGTCGGTGAGTGAGTTAATTCATTTAACATCTAAACAGTCGAAACGACTCCCAGATGAAATTCATCCAGACTCGAACCAACTTGCAACGATGACGGTCATCACCCCCGTGTCTAGAAGTGTGTTATTCTGTCGTGACAACGCTGTGAACTCGTTGAAGGTAGTGTCCGCCGAAAGGATAAGTCTCATCCTCTGATCACCAGATGGCTTCCTAAGGCTTCTACTGATTTTGCAGTCAGCGCATCCTAATATAATGTATTTTTACACGCGCGCTGTTTGATGCATCAGAAAGGGAAGATATTGACCGCGTTTCGACTTCCAGGTCGTGTATATAAGCACATCGAGACACTGTCATCCCCCAGCTCCTCCTATCCTCGTTCGAGCCCCAAAAGTCGGTACTGGTTGGTAAGTATATTGTTCTATTCACCGCTCAACTGTCTAACTAAGTTCCTTCAATATCAGCCTGACTTTTGCTACATTCCTTACGTATTTCTTTGTTAACGAACTCGCCCTTACGACCTCGACCCCTTGTCTCAATACTCCACTCTCAACCCTCTTACTCCATCTTCATCTCATTTTTTACGATGCGTACTTCTACTGTCGTTGCTCTCGCCCTTTCCGCGGCTGCTCTGCCCGTGATGTCTGCTCCTTTCACGTACGTCTCTCGTCATTGATAACCGTTGTGCCTCGTTGCTAACTCAAAAGTACTTTCAGCGGAACCATGGATTACAACCAACGCCGGGAAGCCGAGAGCTACTCAGACCTTGTTGCTCGCGACGAGATGCTCCAAGATCTTGTTTCCCGCGCCGTTCAGGAAGGCAGCGGTGCTTTGGGGTGGTTTGATATCGCCAAAGACGGATTCAAAGCTTTCAAGGCCATCGATAAGTGAGTTCTCCGTAATAGTTGCTCTCACCGACAATGCTGACTGGACATGAAGTCACGAAAAGAACAAGAAGAAGGACAAGAAGAAGAAGCACAGGCGCGACCTCGCTGCTCGCTTTGTGCCTCAGGGCAGTGGCGCTGTCGACTGGGAAGGTCTCGCTACCGATGGCGTTCATGTTGTTCATGATATCTTCGAGTGAGTAACCGGTGATGATGTGTGTACTCACGATCTCATTGTCTTTTCTCCACAGTGATGGCGACAAGAAAAAGGAGGATAAACGCGCCTTGTATGATTTCCTTGCCCGCTCGGTATCGCAGGGCAGCGGCGCAGTCAATTGGGAAGGTCTTGCTACCGATGGCGTTCACGTCGTCCATGACATTTTTGAGTCGGTCACCATTCCATTCATCGACGTGGTCAATAAACTGACAAATTACGATTGAACTAGTGATGATGACAAGAAGGACAAGCGGGATCTGTATGATATCCTTGCTCGTGCTATCCCGGCGGGGAGTGCTGCCGTTAACTGGGATGGATTGGTACACGACGGTGTCCATGTTGCGCAGGACATCTTCGAGTGAGTTATGCACGATTCATCATACTTAAGCCGTTTGTTTATTATGTACGGCAGTGACAAGAAATCCCGCTCTGTGGATGAGGGTAGTAGCGCCGTAAACTGGGACGGTCTGGCCAAGGACGGTGTCAGCGTCGTGCATGACATCTTCGAGTAGGTAATATTGTCCGGTCTGGTTGCACTCCGCTCACATTCCTTTGTAGTGACGGTGACAAGAAGAGCCGAAGGGAAATTTGGGAGAACTTCGCTCGCAGCCCTATGCCAGCAGGCGGTCGTACAAGACCCATAGGAGATGGCGCCAAACACGAAGCTTTGTCGGCTTTGCCGTCCATTTATAGGCCCAAGTCCCGGTACTGAGTAGCCTTTGCACATGCATGGTAGTGTAGGAGTTGGTGAAGTGGGACTGCCTCCTATAGTAATTGAGATGAGGACCTAGTTGTTTGCGCGTTCGAGGAATACATCGGAATTTTGGAGGAGCTCATATTTGTCCGATGCATTTGAGATTGGAACCACTATACCCTTGTGGCTGCCAAGTATTACTACTGCGTGCAAGTTCTCCACATCCAGTTATCATGAGTCTTCTAACTACATCCGCGGGTCGACTCTTTCTAGATGAGTCTGTGTGCATGTTGAGCGCACACCAATATCAACTGTAGCAATCAGTCTAGCATGCGGAGAGGTGCCGTTATTGTGTCGTTGGTTTTTTTGTCGACGTGACAAGACATACAAAACGATATAAGTAGCGAGCAGAATTATTAACATGTACGATAATCGCAGGAGAGCCAAAACGACATAAGTTATGCAATATAAAAATAATTGCTGGGCTACAGATCATCCTCTGGGTCCCACCTAGAAATTTTGCCAAGCGGACGCCAGTAGTACTGTTTTGATTTCTTCGTCTCTGATCTCTTTCCCGGACGCGGCATCATACTCCGAATAAGCGTGGCTCGCTCTTGGTCCTCGTCCCTCTCTGGAACATAGAACCATTGGGCTTCCAGTTCATGATCGACGACATCCTGATCATAACGATGAGAAATGAGACGGTCAGGTAAAGACAACAAGCATCACTGTACGCACCTTGACACTATTCTCCACTTTTCCAAAGACGCCGCTGGTCTGACATCCAGCTTCAAGAACGTCTTCAATCGCAGCTACCCATTCTTTCTTGGACATGATACCATCGCCCCGGACGCTACGGGACTCCTTCAGTGCGGGACGGCTCGAAATGAGTGCATTGTAAAGGGATGACGCAGGAAGAGAGGAAGCGCGGGAGGTGGCGAGCGTCTCGATCAGCATCCCTTGCATCTCGGGCAAGGGAAGAGGGGGCTCAACGCACTTGCTGACAGCCGAAGGACAAGAGACTGGCTTATTATCGTCGGGCGGCGGATCGCGTGCAGAGGCGGACAACGAGGTTTTGCTAGCTGCCGACGTAGACGGAGCGTTGTTCTCAACCTCCTGGTTACTGAGATGCTTCTCCTTGATCTTCGCCGCTTTCCCGGACTTCTTTGCGACCAGCGCGTTGTTCTTCTCCCGAGAGACGTCCTCCTTCTCTACGCTCTTGGCGTTCCTACGCTGTCTCTCTTGAACAACAGGAAGCTCTGTTTCAGACTCAGAATCGGATAAGACAACGCGCGGTCTCTTCCTCACGGGACCAAGAACTTGTTTTTCCTTCCGTTTACCCGTGCCTGCGACCTTTTTCTGTGTTGCTTCCGATCGGATGTCATTGTGGACGGTGGACCGAGCCCGTACGTTGTTTTGTACTTGCGAGGGACCACTGTGTTCGCCCTTCGGATAAATCGCACTGGAGGCTTGTGCAACGGGCTCTGAATTAGAGACTTTCGGCAGCGTCTTCCTATGTGAACCGTTGGTGGAAGTCACAGATCTCTTCCTAACATGAAAAGTTGCATCAGAAACCGTGTTTTTCTTGCGTTCGCGAGAAATGTTGGTAGGAGAGCGGGAGCGCGCAGTTGAAGGACCAGCCACAGGTAATCGTTCTTTCATGGAGTCTTCGTCTTCGGCTTCATCATACATAGAGGTGACCACGTCAGATGAATTGGCCATAGAGTGAGCCGACGGCAATCCTATAGCACGTTTAACCACTCGTACCGCAAACCGAGGGGAGGATGGGGGCGACGATAAGGGCGATGATGCAAAGCTGCTTGTCGTGCTCCGCGCTGGAACGCGACGAGTGTGTGGAAAGGGCGGGGAAGACAACGGAGACAAGGGGGATGACGACAGATGGTCACCCGGCGGCGCAACACGTTGGGGCGTCGACGGGATCGGTAGGGAAGACAATCGAGTATGGAGACCCTGCGGAGATCATGAGTCAGATTGGGAACCATCTGGGGTGATGAATGCGGGCACACCTCATGAGAATCAGGTGCGGGCAGATCGTCTTCGCATTTGGGGAGGGTAGTACTTGGTTTGATGACATGACCATGATCCACTGGAGGTGCCTCGTTGACTTCCTTGGACTCTGGTAGCTCCAGAGACAGCTGTAGTGATGTGTTTCCACGCGCATGTAAAGGAGGGATCTCTTCACCCTCCGCGACACACGAAGGGCGAGTCGGACATTCATGTTGAGGCTCTGGAGCAGGATTGAGCAGCGCAAATAATGACGACCTCGAGCGCGCCGTCGCCACATCCGCACACGGGTTACGAGAGGCAGATGATGGAAGGGCGGAGAAATCCATCAGCTGATCATGTGCAGCTGGAAGTGGTGAGTCCGAAGGCACATATGGTGAGGACATCGGTAAATCGGAAGAAGGCAGCGACAAAATAGACATCGCCGGCGAGGAAGGGGGCAGTGGAGACAAGGGCGTGGCGGGAGAAACGCTCTTTGTTCTTTCAGCGCATTCGCAGGGAACCGAGCTCGCACAGGAATCCAATCCTCCATTCAACACTGGTAGGCAGCTGTCCGTTTTGGTCTTGCGGAACAAGCCGTTTGCTGGACCACAGCTGGACTTGACCGGCGGACAGCTCGTCGTCCGTATGGCCCCGAAGCCCGGCGGTCGTGTAAACGGCGTCTCGCGCTCGGCAGACGTCGAGAATGAGATTCGGCGCCGATGAGAGAAGTCGACGTCCATGGCGTCTAGAATGTTATCTTCTGTGTCGGTGTCATCTAGGGAAGGGAAGGGAAAGGAACGAAGGATCAGCGCGTGGTGCGTGAGAACGGGAAGGGACATGAGCACGATAAGGACGCGAAGGAAGACTGGATGTTACATATGGTGATATGTGGGATCCTATGCGCGTCTGAATAGCGGTTATTTGTGGTGTCAGGGCATTGTAGAAAGCGCATATGTGCCGAAAAGAGCATCGTGCACAGTATTTCCGAAATCCAATGTGTAGTGGGATATCCAGCAAGGCGCTACTGTGCGCATACATCCGCACGTAGGCCTAGACTTCCGGATGTCCCTAGATTGCAAACACGAGTTACCACCGTGCTGACTCGCGTGCGACCACACAGCGGTCGTGGATAACGCTAATGTGGTCACAGGACATCCTCCGAGGACGGAGCGCCTGCTACAGCCATGAGTAACAGATGCTGCCCTGTACTGCGCAGTCCTCGAAGATCCCGCTCCGGGATATTCGTCCTGGCGCGCCTACCTTCGATTCCTCGCCAGGCTTCTTTTGCTGACAGGAGAAGCCAGGTCGGTGTCCGGACATCGATTTCTTGGCACAAGACCAGTGCTCGACGGCGCTGACGTGAGAAATGATGTGCACGATGAAAGATGGTGCGTGTATGCTACCTGACACACGCGGAGGGTTATCGCCTCAGGAGCAGCAGAACTTCTCGACGTGTATGCGATGCAGGTCATGCGTTCGCCCGCGTCAAATGCATGCCAATCGAAGCTCTACCACACGAACCGAACTACGCAAAACGAGACAGATGATTTACAAAATACTCACTATGATCATGCCGCGGGCCATCGCCATCCTCCGATGCGTCCAGATCGATGTCAGACGCTAATGGGGTCAGCAGTGGCTCCCTCGGGACGCCATTCCGCGCCGAGTAGGAGTACGAATAGCCATACGACAGCTGGTCGCCCAAAGGCGACAGCGGTCGCGCGTAGCCCGCATACGCGTATTCTGCGCCAATCGAGCGCATCGCAGCTGGCTTCGAGTAGGGGTGTAGATGAGAAGAGCTATAGGAGGCATCTTCATCGCGGAGATCACGTGCACGGATAGCAGGTTCGAGGATCGGACTGGACTGATACCGGATGCGTGGCTGCTCAACTAACGAGCTTGTGATATTGGCGGTAGAAGACGAGAAAGGGGATGAGGATGCCGGAAAGCGATCGTGCGCGCAGGGGCTCGAGGAGGGGTATGCGAACGACGAGGACGTGTATGACGCGCTGCGCGGTGGGGAGGAGGAGTACGCGCTGGGTGGGGAATGGGACAGGACAGGCGGGTAGTCAGAATCAAGGTCGAGGTCGGATGCGGTGAGGCTTTTCCGGCGGAATTTGAGAGGCAGAGCGCGGGGCCGGAGAGGCGGGGGCGAGGGGCTGCGCGACAAGGACGCCGCGAGCGTCGAGGAATGCATCGGTTACAGAAGCGAGGAAAAAGAACAGGAGCAGGACAGCGCAGGCGGGGGGAGGCGTCAGAAACCCAGGAGATGGAGGGAGGAGGAGAGGAGTGATAAGCCTGTGCTCGCGCCTCACGTGGGGCAGTCAACCGGAGCGCGTCTGTGTGCGCGTATTTGCACGGTCACGCGCGACGCGTCGCGTCATAGCGCGTGCAGCCGCGGTGGGATGCGGTCCTCCGTGTCCGAGGCCAATAATTGGCCGATACCATCACATCGATATGTCTTTATCCCGGAATATATACCGTCCTGCCCAGAGACAGATGGCTCTTCTCATTCGCCCCTCTAAGCTCATAGCTGGCATCGCGCGCCGTCCAGCTCCAGCTCGTCTCCAGCAGCCACACAGATTATTTACCACCCACTCGATTGCCAGGATGCCACGCACCGCTGAGACCGCGAGCTTCAAGGTGCGCCGCCTGGGCGTGGGATAAAGGGCGGGCGCGATAAGAGCTGACCGACGCTCCTCGGGCAGTTTAACCACACCATGCTGCGTGTGCGTGACGCGGAAGCGTCCCTCAAATTCTACACGGAGGTGAGTGGGTCCTATGTGTCCTATCCACCAATGAACGATTCGCATCAACGATTGTGCCAGGTTCTTGGTATGGATGTTGTAGACAGTACGTCCCCTTCTTGTTAGGGCCTCACGCTTGCGCTCACCTTCTTTTCCCCACAGAAAAAGTCTTCGACTCCTTCACGCTTTACTTCCTCGTTTACAACCACGGCAGCGAAGTGACCGATGCCACGACCCGCTCCGGACGCGAGGGTGTCCTCGAGCTCACCCACAACCACGGCACCGAATCCGACCCCTCCTTCCAGGGCTATGCCTCCGGCAACTCCGAACCTGGTCGCGGCTTCGGCCACATCGCCATCGCCGTCGACGACGTCGAGAAGGCCTGTGAGCGCTTCGAGCAGCTCGGTGTCAAGTTCCAGAAACGCCCCTCCGACGGGAAGATGAGACATATTGCGTTCATCCTGGACCCGGATGGGTGAGTGTCGGTGGATGCTTCCTCGACAATGATGTGTTGACACATTGTGCAGCTACTGGGTAGAGATCATCAAGGCATATAGCCCGTGAATGTGTGTGGCAGATACGGACAAGGATATAGTCGACACATGTACAATCAGAAGGAACCCAGCAGCGTCGAAGATGTAAGATTATGAACCCAATGATGATTGCCATTGAGCTGTGCATTATCTTGTTGGTTGTCTTGTCCCAACGATGGTAAACTTTCTTCTATATCTCTCCACTTACGAGGGCAATGGAATTTCAAAACTTGCATATGGACACGACTTGAAAGCTAAAGCAAAAACATTGTGAACGAGTATTGACATACCGTTGCTGTCTGTATGTCCAGGGCAGGCAGGATGCAAAGATAATCCTATGCTAGGGTTGGAGGCAGCATATGATCGACAGAGATATCGGATCGGGTAAGATTTAAAGCTGCCAGGATCGATCTAGCTATGTCATCATCTCCGCCGTCTATAATTACATGGCACATCCACTTGCTATCCTCTCCGTCTGACCCCGTCTTTCTTCTCTTACCCACTACATCCTCCTTGAGCTAAGCTACCATGGCGAGCGCAGAAACTGCAGGATACCAAGTACGTCGTGTCTCATGTTCTGACAAGTGTATGTTGACCATCGACGCCTGCTGCCGTTATCGTACGTAGTTCAACCACACCATGGTCCGTGTCAAGGACCCCGAGGTCTCTATCAAGTTCTACACAGAGGTGCGTCGCGCTCGAAATGCGCTCTCGCTGCCTCTATTCACGCGATTTGACATGGCCATTAGGTTCTCGGGATGACCTTGCTCTCTCGTGCGTACTTTTATTTTAGAACCATGCAGCCCTGTAGCCCTAGCGGACGATCTGACCGCCCTTCACATGCCAGAGGCCAAGTTCGAGAGCTTCACGCTCTATTTCCTCGCGTACGACCATACCGGGGGAAAGATGACCGCGGACGCTCTCCAGGAAACCCGCTTCAACCGTGAAGGTCCGTACCCCTTCCACCTCTTCACTCCTTGACTTCGACCAACTGCACTCCCAGGTGTCCTCGAACTCACCCATAACCACGGCACCGAGTCCGACTCGAGCTTCCAGGGCTACGCCTCCGGCAACTCCGACCCCGGCAAGGGCTTCGGCCACATCGCCATCACCGTCCCCGACGTCCCCGCCGCGTGCGCTCGCTTCGAGAAGCTGGGCGTCACGTTCAAGAAGAAGCTCACCGATGGCAAAATGAAGGAAATTGCGTTCATCCTCGACCCCGATGGGTGAGTGCGCTACTGGAATCGCGTTAATGGGAAGAGAGATCACGGTATGCTGATTGCTTGTCTTTTTTGTCCACAGGTACTGGATCGAAGTCGTCCCGCAGAGGCTGACGCTCTGAGCTGGCGATGCGTGATTTTCGGGAATGGGTTTTGGGGGAGTCGAAACGCAACGAAAGGTCGTATTTGTTGTATGCTCTGTTGCCAATTAACGTGTATCACCGATCGTTGAACACACTGTTTTCTCTGCTGATTGCCCTTTTCTTCACCATCCACGGTCAGGATCACCATTGAGCTGTAAGGTGATGCCGCGCTCTAAAAAAACCCCGACCCGATGAGAAACTGACTATGGCACAAGTTGAGGGTGTATTTACTTGCCTGTTCAGCTAAGGGTCAGACCGCATATACCCCTCAGATATCAAAGGCGCCGCTCCTCCACCCTCCCCTCCTCCTCTCAACTCGCTCGCTCACCTCTTCCCCCTCTACTCCCCGCTCAATCACCCCTTCCATCTCCCTTGCTGCCTCCAAGGCCTGCTTGACCCCATCTTCCGCCCCATCCACGTGCGACTGCACTTCGTCGAGCGCTTCTCTCGCTACATCTACGGCCCCGTATGTTGATGTGCCAGCGCGGGGGAGGTCCGCAGGGCCGCCTTTCCCGCGGAGGAGTTGTGGAGCGACCCCGATGGCAAGTGCGCTCTCGTCCTCTAGATGGGGGCTAGAGGATGTCCGCGTGCGAGGGGGAGAAGGAGAGCGTTCATGGGTAGCGGTGGTGTGGACAATGCCCGTGAGGGTGACGGTGGTGTTTGCCTCTACATGTGTACCAGGCTCGTCCTCCGTACTGATATCCTCGGGAGAAGGTTCGGATAGTGTGTGGAGGAGCGCTGTCCAGTAGTCCCCATACGACGGCCCGGTGGAGGAGGCAAAGCTGCTAGCACTCTGTGACTGGATCTCTTCTGCCGTCTGTTTGACCCGTGCAGAGAGCCGAGCCACGCTTTCCAACGATGTCGTGATCTGTTGTGCGAGGACATTTCCGACGAGCGTGCGCACGACGGGCGCAGACAGTGGCTGGACGAGGCATTTGTTCAGGATCCAGTGTTTGCTTCTGTCGATGGAGAAGTGCAGTCCAGTTATGTCCACCTTGACATCTACGACGCGGAACAGACTCTCCTCTCGCGTCTCACTCTCCGTCTCCTGCGATATGCCCGGAACACAGCCGGCGCCAAGATCGGACTCTCCCTCAAACTCGAGCTCGACGTCCACGCTCAGCCCCCGACCACGCGCCTGCCGTTCTCCGACCTGCACACTCAGCAGGCCCTGGTCCTCGTACCCGAAGAGGTTCCGCCAGCCCTTATAGCGGACGTAGTACCCGATATCGCGTGCCATGACGCGGACGCCGTCGACGTGTACTCGTACTCTGGAGTAGGCCTGTGCTCCAGCGGCGGAGGGCCCTGGTCGGAGCGCATCGCCCTCCTCGATGACATGCACCTGGAGCTCGCTGTAGCTCGCGATACGGATTCGGTCAGGCACCAGAGACGCAGCAGCAGACAACGAGGTCCCAGAGGCGGTGAGGAAGAGAGCATCAATCGCAGCATCAAATGTGTTGCTGACGTATTCGACACGGGGCATGGGGATCACTTTTATGACGCGTAGGAACCGGGGGACGAGCCAGACCACGATATCTCTCTGTATTTGTCTCCGCCATTCGCGCTGTGCTCTGCGTATCCGAGCAGGTGCAGAGTTGACGGCAGACGACGTGAAGGAGGCGAGGTGAGTGGAGAACGCGTCTAGGGTGGTGAGCAGCCGCTGGGTAGAACGGTCGGACTTGAGTGCGAATGTGAAGTCGTCCAGTTCATGGAGAAGAGCCTGGGTATGATGCAGCCACTCTGCGTCGGTATTTTTTGCTGTGTCGAACAGTGCCTCCGCATTGTCGTAAAGTATTTCGGCCTCGCGCTGACCCTCGCGTGAAGTGGGATAAGAATAGTCAGTCAGTGACTTGTCAAGCCATGCCCCCAGCTTGGTAAAGCATGCTCTCATTTCTTGTTTTGTGTCGGTATCTGATGTAAGTTCGGCGGGGAAGGCACTAACGTCGGATACCACGGTTGACAAGCACTGAAGCAGTGGATCGAGAGAGTGACCTGAGGCTGAGCGTTCCAGGAGAGTTTTCGTGTCAGAAAGCGCGTGCATCACAGGAGGCTCGATCCATACGACTGGTGTTACAGTTGGCGCCTGAGCCTCGGACAGAGCGTCAGAGATATGGCTCGCTTTGTGAGCGTACTTGCGAAGAAGGAAAAGAATGGTCTGTAATCCTTGCTGGTATGCAGGGTCCTGATGTGCCTTTAACATTGTCTATAATCGATAATATAAGCATGAGTAGTCAACGATGAATATATCCGTACCTCCTGAAGTCGAGCTACAATAACTTCCTTGAGCCTTTCCGGCTGTTCCGTCGATAGCTCGTCCCGTCGCATGTTTGTATCTTGACCTACCGCAGCCGAAATGTCCCGTGCATCTTCCTTGACCTTGCCTTTTACATCTTCGAGAGCCTCACCATCCGGTCGGGCTGCTTGCTGCACGTTTTCAGCAGCCACTTCAACGCGTGATGCTACTCGACCGACGTCGGCAGCCGTGTCGGCAAAAATCTCGCGAAAGGTCAGGAGAAAATCTGAAAGTAGCAGACGGAATGTGGACGAAGTGAGGAGCACGCGGCCGAGGACCAGGAGCGAACGCAGCAATTTGCTCGCGTCGGCGTCCGCCTCGCTAGATGAGAGTAGTTCCTGGTCTGGACGATCAAATTCGGAATTTAATTAACTGTTTCTCGTTGATTTCATGTGTTCACATACATGCTATGGTTCCCAAATTCGTGGCCGCCGTGCTAGAGTCGATAGCTATATCCGCATGAATTTGATCAGAGTCTATGTGCCGACATTGATAGATCAGATCTTGCAACTTATCATCACCTAGGAAGGTTTCGTCCAGTAGCTGTCAGATATGCGAGTACTGCAAGTTGTGTACCAATACTCACTGTTCTTCTCCAGGCCAATCTGCAGGATAGCCTCTAGGATCTCTCTAAATTCTCCAACAGTCTTACGGCCACTGCTACTCAACGCACCATAAGCTCCACTCTCCACCACACTATTCCTGAGCAGAACTTGGATATAACGGTCCAGCTGTTCCTGAGAAGGGAGCTTACCGGCTCTCAGTGCAACTTGAGGTTAATGTCCCGGTGCGCTTGCGTAGCCTTTCAAACTCCGACGTGGTGCGCGCACTACACGTGACTGCGCAGACGCGTCGAACTTCAAAATCTCCCAAGTCCGTCTAGACTCTACTCTAGTGTGCTGTGTTGTTCTGTCTGCCACATAAATTTCGGCCTCGTATTGGAGCTACTATGCAGGATAGAACGTATATTGAGTGCTCCTATGCAATCAGTTCTTGAGAATATGCCAGTATATTTGTATCTTGCAAAAAATCAACGAAGAGTCATACACTCTATGGCCTGAACAGGAAATTGTATGTATTCTTATCCATGTACTTTATGACAGAGCAGAAGGTGTTTTCTACCGCACTCATTAGGCTACATAAGGTGCCGTGTGGCGCTGCGAAGTTGCATCTGAGGCTCTCTGAGCCGGCGACTGTGTCACGTGTAGCGCGCGCACCCCGTCGGAGTTTGAAAGGCTACGCAAGCGCACCGGGACATTAACCTCAAGTCTCAGTGCAGCGAGAAGATCGACAATGCGGTCGAGTTGTAGGAGCGCAGGTTGTGCCTCGGGATCCCGTTCTCTCCTTAATAGCGGGTCGCGCTCAGATGAAGGAGCCCGGCGACAACGCGAAAAACATGAGCCCATTCTTCGGTACTTTGGTATCAATACTCTCGAGACGGATAAAGAGAAGACAATCGGAGCCTGGATAAATCGAAGATGTCTAGCTAGTCGTCAGCCTTGCTAGAGCATTCGCTGCTCTTTCCTCTGTGAGACGGGCGGCTCAGAGCGTCGGTCTTGGGGTCTTATTTGGGGCGTGTTCATGTTAACTCTGCACTTTTGGTGATTGAAAGCGGACGCGTCATGGACGCGTCACGATCACGTGCTGAGCTTGCCCTCCTATCTCGCCCTCGCATTATGATTGAGTCCTCCTTGCTATCATCACCGTACAAGTTTCAGTATTCGACGTTCCCACTTAATGTTCAATGTTCAATGCTCAACGCTTCATGGACTCCGTCGTCGAATTAGACCTATTACAACATGCTGAAAACGATTGGGCGCTCTGGCTCGTCAATGGTTTCCTCGCAATCGACGGATACTCTCAATGGACACTTTAACATCACATACCATCTGTAGCCAAACATCGCAGGTGCGCTCATGATCTGTCTCCAAGTGACCGCTTAGGACGCACCAAATGACCGATCTTATTGTGCACGATCAGCCTTGTTAAATATACAATCACGAGGGTCGCAATATTAGCAACCAGTCCTGGACTATCGCTTCCCCTCCCATCCCTCCTCCCTCCCTACGTGACGGCAAACGAGGATCTCCCTGAGCTCCGGGTGTGACGGTGCTGTTTGCTCCTCGGGCATATGGCGAGCCCGTTGATCCTCTTGTGGTGCACGAATGCCGCTCTAGATCAACGACCACCCTATGTCGTTAGACTGCGATGCGATGTCCTCAGGTCGCAACACTCTGGGCGACACTCACAGCGCCTTGCGTGAATGAAGGCTTGGCTGACATATCGGTCGGTAACACCTAGCACGACTCGATGACGGGCTCCCATAATCCGCGGCGCGCCGGCGTCAGTTTGAACAGCCTGCAGCCCGCCGCACGAGCAGCCAACGCCCTTTCGCCCGCACCCGTCTGACCTGCCCCTGCAAGTTTCAGCAGCTGGGGCACATCGAATCCCAGGTGGGCCCTCTCGTCCGCATAGCGAGCGGTCTGAAGAGCCTCTCCGGACGCGGTAGAGATGGATGTGACCACGCTCGACGCTGGCTCAACAACGTCGAGTGGGCTGGGTGTCCGGATTGCCGTCGAGTCGGAGGCGCTGCTCGCGCTCTCCGCTACCGATGACGCATCGCTCCCGCGCCGCATCCGCATAGGAAGCATGTATATCGGCGGTGCAGCGGTGGTCGTGTGGGCATCGCGTTCTGGCCGGTCGGTAGTACTGTTCGTATCCCAGGCGCTGTGTGTCGAGATGCCCTTGTGGCCCAGCCCGACCCTCGGGCCGTCGACCCAGACCGGGTTGAGAATCGTGTTCCAGTGGAAGTCTCGGTGCTGTAGATGTAGTGGTAAGTTCCTTACTTCATGTTATTGCGATGCAAATATTAACTTACCACAGGGGGCCTTAGCGCCACGACAATCTTCTTCTCAGGGACAGGAAGGGGTTGTGGCACCTCCCAGTCACTCTCTATGATAGTCTGAAAACTCGTCCTCGGGAGTGTAGGCTTCGGAGCCGCGATTGAGAGGTCCGATGTGGCGCATGGTTCGAAGTCGGCGGCATGGCAAGCGTCGGTGAACTGCATGGATACTGTGAGTACTTGCAAGATAACGGAAGTCATTGTTTATTTGACTCACAATTTGACCATTGGCCGCCGTTATCTTGTTTGTACTCCAGTTGCATTTCCAGTCGGTGTCCAGAATTGTCGCGAAGCTGGCTCGCGGAAGTCGAGGCTTTGGTTGTGCGATTTCGAGAGGCCGCTCCATCGCTGTCCTGTCGGCGTTGATGGGTTTCTTCATCATGAACTTGAGCACCATTGTTGAGGATATAGGTGTTGGGTAGAAGTGAAAAGTGTGGCTTGTTCAAAAGTAAAGCTAGTTAAGGAGAATACGAGGTACGTTCACTAGCAGTAGTGATGATGGTTTGTTGTTTGTTTGCTGAATATGTGCAAGTAGGACGTAGCAGATGGTGGTAGCGGAGCAAGCGAGGTGGGGGACGTTCAAGCGGTGCAGGCCCCGTTATATGTTCGGGCGCTTATGCGAGCGTGGCCCGTCATGGCACTGCCCGGATGGCCCTTGCGGCGACGATAAAGTGCGTCGATGCACCTTGAACACACGAGACTCGCTGGGAAGCTGAGGCTTTCCGCATATTGAACCTGTAGAAGGACAGTTTCCACCGCCACATTCGCCAAAGTATGGATTATTGAAGGAAGGAGACTATTGCGCCTATTGGCGATATCGCGAGCCCTCAGGCGATAGCCCGTCTCTACGCTGACGCACAGTCCTGGACGTAATCCGTCCGTATGGGTGCATTCTGCTGAAATTGCATGGGCACCGGTACAAAATGGGCGAATGTCTCTTCAAGAGGTATCGCCGTTGAGGACCTACTCCCCATGCAGCGCACCTCGTACGTATTTCACTTGAATTCCCCTCGTCTCTCTCATCTCTCTCATCTCGCTCTTCCTTATTGTGGGCTTCGAAACCGTCATCGAAAAACACATCGGTCAGGTCTGGCTTCTGTGGACGTAGACGTGTCCCTAACGCAGGCTATTCTTTACCACGCAAGGTACAGGGAATGAAGCCTAGTGGATCACTATGTGCGGATCTCTTTCGAACTACTGGACGAGTGATTGGTGCCATCTCTATCTCGCATTCATGTACTCGACAATAGTCTGCAATATAATATCAGTAAGCGTTGAAGCTTGGCCAATCGTAGAGAAAGAATATTATAAAATTGTTCCATTTCCAACTCGAACGATGGAGCGGAAAGGGATTTTGCTACGATGAGGACGAGTTGGAAGGAATATGTATATTTAGATACTTGCCACTCGGAGCGCAGGCTGATCGATCGCGCTGAAAATGAAATGAAAGCCACACCATCGCGCATCTGATCTGGAGCGCCTTTGCCCATCCCGACCCCCTTTCTTCCTGTGCCTACCATCTTACGCCACTCGTCAACATTCAAGTAGTGCTCAACACCTACATGAACTTTTCGTCAAATCAGACATCAAGGCCTCAAGGAGAAGACAAACATGATGCGACAATCCGACTCGAGTTCCGTCGTCTCAACGCTGGCAGATACGCTCGAGGATTCGCTTGACATCGCATACCGTTGAAATCCCGACACTAGCCGTAGGTCCACTATCTGAAAGAAGTGATCATTTAGAAGTCATTGACAGACAGATCGTCTATAACAGAGTCGTATAAGAGGTACAAACGCAAGAGTCTCAAATGAAGATCATCAACCGCCGGTTCTCTCGCTCTCTCATCCTCACTCACCCCATCCTAGGCGAGTGTGCTCCTGTAGAGAATCTTTGGGTATAGCTGTTCTGCTTTCCCCCAAAGGACTTGTACTGATCTCTCTGCTCCTCTTCCGATGTGCATAGAACACCATCGATCAATGCCGCCACCCGTACCATTTGACGACTTGTGATGTTCATCGATCAGCCCCAGCAATCTTCTGCCCATTTCCTCCGGAATCCACGCTCGACTCGCAATAATTGCAGTGAGCAACATGCAATCCCAATCAGTGGCGCGCCGACGTCAATTTGAGTAGCCGGCACTCTGCGCCTCTCGCGCCCACGCAGCCTGCACCTGCCACGAGCTCTGTCTCCAAAGCAACTTTGAGCTGGAACAGGCGAGATGCTAGATTCCAGTGGTTCGGTATAAGGTCGCAGGGCCGCTGGACCTTGGCACCTTCGATGGAGGTGGAGGACGTCCATGCGTCTGATGTAGGACGAGACAAGACCAGCGGAGGAGTCCTGATTGATGTAGAGCCCGCCGCACTCCTTGTGGCTCCCGATTCCGTCTACGCCTCGCTCTCCGCCCTCCCCCATCCAGGAGCTCCTGTGCTGACTCCTCAGCAGCTGTCGTCTGGACAGCGTGCTTCGCGGCGCCGTCAGCACTGTCCATCATCCGTGCGCCTTGCACTTCGGTTGGGTTATCTTCGGGCCCAACCATCGGTCCGTCAACCCAGATGGGGTTGAGGAGGGTTCCCAGGCTGGCGTCCTGGGCCTATCAGGGTTATAATCAAAATTGTTTTGCCGCAGCACGGAGGTCGAACTTACCGTAGGTGGACGTGACGCCGCGACCTCCTCGGCGGGCCACAAGGGTTCGGGGGCCGCCCATGCACTGGTCCTGAGGCCTAGCCCCACCCGCGCACTGTCCACCCATATCGGGTTTAATATTGCCCCCCAGTGGTCATCTCGAGCCTGTTGAATTATAGTGAGCTCTCTGGATATCGTCGTCGTGTCACAGCATTCCAACTCACCGTACGCAGCTGTGATTCGCCAACCCCCGCGGGCACGCGCAACGATTCCGGCTCCTCGTCCACACCATCAGCAGTTATGTCTGGCAGGACGCGCCTTGCTACCTCAAGGGGTAGTGCCCAACACACGTCCGTGGTGCGCGGCTGCGTTTGGGCGGTGGGGACCTGTCGAGATGAGGTGAGTACTTGCACTATAATGGAGAAGTCGTTGGTTGGGCTCACCATACGATCGTCGGCCGCCATTATTTTGTTGGTACTCAGGTTATACTTCCATTCTTTGTCGAGAATGGCTGCAAAGCTTGTTCGCGGCAGGTTTGGCCTCGGGTGTGCCACCTCCAGAGGCCTGAAGGGCCCAGTCGAGTCGCAGCTGGTAGAAGTTGTCAAGCAAAACTCAAACGACATGTTCGGGATGCAAAGGATGGGTTGATTTTAATGGTTGCCTGTTGTTGAACGCAGAAAAGAGACGCGTACGCAAGGTGTGTACAGTAGCGAATGCACAAGTAATAGTTCACTGATTATGTGCAAGGTGCGAGTCGCGTCGAGTGGTCGTAGAAGAGCAAGCGAGGTTGGGCACATCTAAGGTGTGCCGGGCGCGTTATATGTTCGGGCGCCTACGCGACTGAGGCAAATCTCGTTTTGGACGTGATTATGGCAGGCCTTGTACTTTCCCTCCATTGTCCTCGCATAAATCGGTTATCCGGACGAACGCAACGACGCACGGAAATGCCCGAATGCCGAGGCCTTCCACCATTTTACAGCAGGATAACTTCACCAATCTCGTCAAAGTAAAATTCAACTTGCTCGGCAAGTTCGGGGAAAAAGACCGTTCACTCTAGCTAACCCGGTACTCACCCTCAACCAAGGAGGGCGGGACATTACGTGCATTCATACCTTCCTAGCGGCCAATTGATACTATTGGTGCACTTCGATGAGGCAAGCTTGGAATATGGACATGCTGGGCAAAATTCTGTGCCCATATTTGCATGCTGTTCATTACTGCCCTTGAACACTCCCTGTCCGATAGATCACAGATATATCCAACCGAGAATTCTGATCTCCTCGTCATCCACCTGATTGCTGCGATCCGACGTCCGCGTTCCAAGGGTCGTATCGCTCGATTCCGCATCTGCTCCTTCGTCCATTATGATCCCACATAGCCACATCAATGGCGTAGGACTCCATCTAGAGGAAAATATGTCGTGATTTGGGCCCACTTCGGCGTTTAGAATTCACCAAACGGTGGAGCGCCTTTTATAGAGCAAGAGGTACAAACGCGGGAATCTCAAATGCGGACTATCAACTACCGGTCAAAGGGGGTCTGCCAATATGGTATTATTGCTCCCTCCTCGGTCTTGTGGCGAGCGGGCGCATTTTCTTTCGACGATCATTTTGCGGTTCGTCAACGCGTGATAGCCCAAATGCTATCGGACGGCATGTGATATCCATAAGCCAGCACACTTGTCGATGGCCCTGCACATAGATATCGGCTTCACCAGTGTGTTGGGAAGTAGCTGTGAGTCAGGGCCGACGAGCACGACCGCAATTACCGGCGCGCCGCTATCAGTCTGAGCAGGCGACAGCCTGCCCTCCTTTCCGCCAACCAATCTGGCTCAGCTTCACTCCCTACCTTCGCAGGCTTTTGCAGCCGGGGAACACCGGATTCGGATCCCAAAGTCAGTCTTGCATCCTCCGACGTGTAAGAGCCGTCTTTGGCTTTGTCTGCCTCGTTGATAGACGGCGTCGTGTCCGATGCCAAAACATCGGTATCCTGCGTATGCGGGAGTGGCGTCCGTACTGCCGTTGAGTCAGATGCACTAGTCGCACCTTCTGACGCTGTTGATGCGTCGCTCCCACTACGGCCACGACCAGTAGGCGGCAGTTCCGACGATGTAGCAGGAGCCGGCTGGGCAATCTGCTTCACTGTGGATTTAGTGATGTCGATCGGCCATACTTCGACGTGGACCTATAGGCGGGAGTATGCTCTTAGACTTATGTCATTGAACTACGAAGACATGACTCACCCTTGGCATCGACCTCTCCTTGTTGCCCAGAGTCTCGGAGGCCTGCCATGTTGTGACCTTGAGGTCCAACTCGACCTGAGGACTATCAGTCCAGATAGGGCGGAGCTTTGTGTCCCGGCGGACACTTTGCGTCTGCAGATTACAGTCAGTTCTCGTCATGATATCATTGAAGTGAAGAGATCTGACTCACTGCAGGTGGTTGTTGTGGCGCCGCCATCTTCTTTTGACTGCGTAGAGAGTCTGGAACCTTCCAATCCCCCTCAATGATTGTCGCAAAGCTTGCTCGAGGGAGTGTAGGCTTTGGTGCGGCGATGACGAGAGTTAATTGTGCACCATTTGCACATGGCTCGTTGTTTGGAGCATTGTCAACGTCCAGGACCTGGACAATGTGAGTACTTACAGCATAATGGAGAAGCCGTTGGTTGTTGACTCACCGCATGACCATCGGCCGCCATTATGGTGTTTGTACTGCAGTCATACTCCCAGTCGTTGTCGAGAATAGCCGCGAAGCTTGTTCGCGGTAGTTGGGGCCTTGGGTGGACTATCTCCAGGGGTGTGACGGCCTCAGCCATACTGCCCTTCGCAGATGCCTTCACTGCGAGTACTGGTGGCCTTGCCAAAGGCTGGGCAAGGATACGGCACAGAAGCGAGAATGCAGTCTCGCCAGGAGCAAAGGGTAAAAAAGACATCAATACGAGGTGTGTATTCAGCAGCAGTAAGAATTTCCTGTTTGCTGATTATGCAAAAGCAACGTTGAATTGCGGTGGAAAGGGAAAGAGTTGGGCGTGGCAAAGCCACACCGGGGTTGTTTTATGTTCGGGCGCTTACGCGCCTGTGGCCAACCCCGTGCAGCTGTGGCGTCTTGTTTTTCATCGTCCTCGAATGGGGACCCGCCGGGAAACTCCGTCTCAAGGACACTGGTCCTGACTGAATATCCAGGCCTTACGCTCAGTTGAGCACGCAGAGGAACGATCCCCGCTTTGTGCGATCTCTCAAAATAACTACCAGCTCGCTGAGCTTGTTCGAGGGGAAGGGAATTGTCGTCCCAGCATTTAGTCTCGCCGATAAAGATGGGGCGCTTTCATCCGCGCGAACCGTCTTCAATGTAATTCCAATCAATTGGTGTTATATGTTCAGGCATCTACGCGACTGGCAAGCCTCTTTGGATGCAGATCTTGGACTTTTCCGCGTTTTCCTCACGTGAATCGGCTATCCAGAAGAATGCACCGTAAAGAACTGACCGAATGCTGAGGTCTTCCAATTTACAGCAGAACAACTTCACCGTTTTCTTCAAAACAAAATCCACCTTGTTCGGCTTGTTTGGGTGAAGAGACTGTCCTCACTGACGGAGGGCAGGCGGTTACGTGCATTCTTGGCGGTCAACCAATATCGTTGGGAACGCTTCGATGAGGCAACCCTGGAATATGTAAATGCAGGGCAAAAGTCTGACCTTATATTTCCACGACGTTCAGCGCCATCCATATGCACTTCCCGTGCAATAGGTCATGGATATATCCGAGACCAACTTTCTGATATCTTCAAGGTTCATCATCGACTTGATTACCGCGGTCTGAATGCACGTTCGCATTCAAAGGATCATATCGCTCGATTCCGCACTCGCCCTTTCATCTGTTGTATTTCCACAATTCATGACGGACGACTCCATGTCCGGAGTGTCGACTAGCTTCACTGGACGAAAATATGTCATGATTTGGGCCTACGTCGTCACTCAGAGTTCACCGGACGATGGATCATCTTTTACAGAGGCAAGAAGTACAATCATGGGGATCTCAAACACAGACTATCAACTACCAAATACAGATAGTACTGTGAACTCCCCAGGTCTCGTGGCGAGCTCACTCATTTTTCTTCGAGAGGCATTTAACGTCGTCGTCAATGCGTGATAGCCTGCATGCCCTAACAGCGAGCAATGACCTTTAGCCAGCACACCCGTCAAAGCCCCTGCACGTAGATATCGGCTTTGCCAGCTTATTGAGAAGTAGCTGTGAGCCACAGTCGACGAGCGACGACCGCACAATCACTGGCGCGCTGCTATAATTCTGAGCAGCCGACAGCCTGCCCTCCTTTCTGCCAACCAATCCGGCAGAGCTTCGCTCTCTACCTTTGCAGGCATTTGCAACCCGGCGACCACCGATCTCCTGCGTATTCAGGAGTGGCGTCCGTATCGCCGTCGAGTCGGTCGCACTGCTAGCACCTTCTGATGCTGCTGATGCGTCGCTCCCGCTCCGGCCACGCCCAGCATTTAGTGCCGATGAAGTAATAGTAGCCGGTTGAGCGACTTCCTCGACCGTGGATGTGGTCATGTCCATCCGCGACATTCCGACATGGGCCTGTTGGCGGGGTATATTCTTAGGTTCTTGCCATTGAGATATGAAGACTAGACTTACCCCTGGCAGTGGCAGTGCTGCATTGTCCTCGATGCTCAGTGCCTCTAGGGCCTCCCATGTGATGGTCTTGAGGTCCGGACAGTCCACTAACACCGGGCTGAGAATTGTGTCCCTTGGGACAACTTGAGTCTGCATGATCATGGTAAGCTCTCAGAATGATGTCGTCGTGGAGAGGCTCGACTCACGACAGTTAGTTGTGGCGCCACAACTTTCTCCGGTACATGAAACGACTCCGGCGTCTCATAGCTGCCGTCGATGATGCCCTCGAAACTCGTCCTTGGGAGCATGGGCCTCGGCATTGCGATCGGGAGAGGCGATGGTGCAGATGTGGCGCATGGTCCGACGGTGTCCGCGGTCTGTAACGATAATGTGAGTACTTACATTATAACGGGGAAGCCTTTGATTGTTGAACTCACCATGCAATAATTGGCCTCCGTAATAATGTTTGTACTCAGGTTGTACTGCCACTCCCCATCAAGGATGGCCGCGAAACTGGTCCGTGGCAGTTGGGGCTTGGGATGCCATATCTCCGGAGGCTGGACTGCCTCAACCTTGTCAAAGCCCATGCACATTTTTGGTGCGAGCGCTGGCAGTCGTGCGGAAGGAGGCGCCATGATGCGGCACAGGAGCGTCCACGCGGTTTCACCAGGAGCGAATGTGGAAAAGGACATGATACAAGGTGTGGTAGTAGTGATGAATGTTCGTATACTTTGTAACTGATTCTGCACAAGCAGTGTTGAATTGTGATGTTGAACCGTGGTGGGAAGGACGAGGTTCAGTGTGGAGGTCCAAGCCGCACCACCGCCATTTTATGTTCGGGCGCCTATGTGTTTGCGGCCGACCCCGTGCAACTGTGGCGTCCGGTAACCGCATCTCATGTATACAGGTCTTGACCAAATACCAAGGCTTCGTGCCCGTGGAACATAGGTGATCCCCGTAGACCACGGGAGAATCCGTCAAAATTGATATTAGCTTGCCCAGCTCGTTCAGGATTGTTGCGCCTCTTTGACGCCGCATGTAGTCTCACCAGTGGAGATCAGGTGCTTTCATTCTCTCTATCCTAAACGTAATTTATTTCATCTGCGTACCCCGTTGTAACGACTCAAACATATGCGGGAGGCTGGGAATATGGCTGTGGATATATACATTTGTATCCACGCGTCTCCATTCATCAGGACTCCCTGTGTGATAGATCCTACGTGTATCCGACACAAATTGTGCTCATTGGTCATCTGCCTCGGATTCATAGCCAGTCCGCCTTCGGATGGTCATCGTGTCTGATTCTACTTTACTTAGACGGTACACAGATGTGCTCGGTCTTGTTCACTTCGTCTCAACAGGGCTGCAACAATGATGGTGGGCTCGTCTTACTTTGGTGAAGTTCCCGATACGCATGTATCGCAGCTACCTCCGATACCACCAGCTGAAGGCCTTGTGTTAGCGCTATTGTGATCAACGAGCTTGTTGCAGCTGTGTTAACGTGTTCAGCGGCGGACCTTTGGTTTCCTTCACCTTCAAGACAGGACCGTAGTCCGTACGGTCAAGTCTCGGTACGGTTGGCATTTATGGTGGGACCTTGTCACGAGACAGAGTCTACATTATACGACGGTCAATGCAATTTGATATAGGGCCTCAATAGAACAGATCGCACTGCAGAAAGTCAGTTATGTAAGGATTACGCCGATTGTCTAATACTCAATTCCTGGATGACTCGTAGATACTCAGCACCATTACCATACAGCATCGACTCGGACAGGAATTTCGAGAATCAAATATAGTGATATGTAGTAGACTCCGCAGATCGGCCAGTAAAGGTCATTCGCTGAGGTAGTAGCGAGAGAAACAACTAAATTTGCAGGAAGTCACTTGGGAATGTGAGCAACAAGGTATACGACCGTAAACTGGCTTGATACGTGGAAGATAATTCCATTGTAGTACTATAGATGAATCATGATGTGTCGAGCGAGCTCATCCAAAGATCCCAAATTGATTGGCAGGGTGGACACTGGACAGGATTCCAAGTTTTCACTCGTGACTTTCTTGGAATAACGGGGTGAATTTACATTCTGCGAAGGGAATGCAGCTTGGAGAGAACGAACGAGAATATTTAAGGCGGACCGTCCGAAGGTCGATCGATCGAGCGATTGTGGCTCATCTGGAGCGCTCGCGCGACTGTCATCTCTACGCCTCTCGTCAACGTCAACGTTTAACCACTTGACACTTACATGAGGAACTGAGTCAAACTAGAGCCAAACCAGGGTACTGAACGTGATTTGACAATCGAACTCAAGTACCGTAATCTCAATGCTGGCAAATATACCGGATGATTCACTTGACTTGGCATACTGTTGGTAACCAGACATTTGGTGTGTGCTTACCATCTGGATGGAGCGAATCATTCGAAAGTATGATCACTGACATTGTCTTTGATAGACTTGCATAAAATGTACAAATGCAAGAGTCTCAAATGAAGAGCATCAATTGCCGACCCTCTCTCTCTTTCAAGTTCTTATCCTCTCACCTCATCCCAGGCGAGTGACCGAGAATACGTGTATACGGCTGTTCTGTTTGCCTCCAAGGACTTGTATTGAACTCGCTGCTCCTCTTCCGACGTTGGTAGAACACCATCGATTAACGCTGCCACCCGATTGTTTGGCGGCTTGCGATGTTTGTCCGCTAGTGCCAGCAATTATCTGCCCATTCCCTCCGGAATCCATGCTCGACTCGCAACAGTGTCAGCGAGCGCGATACAACAACTGCCGATCTCAATCAGTGGCGCGCTGATGTCAGCCGGAGCATCCGGCACCCTGTCCTTCTCACTGCCAACAGACTCGCCTCTGGTATACTCGCCCCTTTGAGTCGGAACAGACGGGGGACGTTGGATCCTGTGCCCAGCTTCGAGTTGTTTCGCGTAACGTGGTTGGGCTGCTCAACTTTGGCAGCTTCAGCGGAGATGGAGGGCTTCCCAATGTCTGACACTGGGTCAGGTGAGACTGGCGGGGGCGTCGTCACTGCTGTGGAATAAGATGCGCTACTCGCGTCTTCTGACGCGGTCGACGCCTCGCTCTCCGCCCTCCTCCGTCCAGGAGCTCCTGTGCTGATTCCCCAACGGCAGTCGTCTGGACAGCATGCTTGATGGCGCCATTGGTACTGCACGTCGTCCGTGCGCCTTGCACTTCGGTTGGGTTATCTTCGGGCCCAACCGTCGGTCCGTCAACCCAGATGGGGTTGAGGAGGGTTCCCAGGCTGGCGTCCTGGACCTGTCAGTGCGGCGATCAGAACCATATTGCTGTAGTACGGAAGTTGAACGTACCGTAGGTGGTTGTGATGCTGCAACCTTCTCAGGAGGGCATGACTCTGGGGCCTCCCATGCACTGGTCTCGAGACCCAGCCCCACCCTCGCGCTGTCCGCCCATATTGGGTTCAAGATTGTGTCGCAACAGACATCCTGCGACTGCAGAAAAACATTCAGCTCTCCGGATGTCGTCTCGCGTTACAGAATCTCAGTTCACCATGGACAGCCGTGGCACCCAAGCCTCTTCTTGCACACATAACGATGCTGGCTCCTGGTCACTGACCTCAAAGTTCTCTGATAGCACGTGCGCCGCTACTTGAAGCGGCAGAGCCCAAGGCGTGTCTGCGGCGGGCGGCTCAGGGCGGGCGGCAACGTTGGGGACCTGTAGAGATGAGGTGAGTACTTGCACGTTAATGGGACGTCTTTGGTTATTGGGCTCACCGTATAATCATTGGCCGCCGTTACTGCGTGCCTTAGAAACCTAGTCCCATTCTCCGTCGAGGATGGGTGCGAAGCTTGTCCGCGGCAGTTTTGGCCTGGGATGGGCCATCTCCATAGGCCTGAAGGGCCACTTCGAGTCACAGGTGGTAGGAATGGTCAAGAAAAATTCGAACGTCATGTTTGGGCTTGTGAAGGATGCTCTTGATGGATGATTTCAATTGGAGATGCGTAGACAAGGTGTGTGTAATAGCGAATGCAAGATTGCTCGTTTACTCATTATGCGCAAGGTGCAAGTCGAGTGGCGAGTGGTTGTAAAAGAACAAGTGAGGTTGGGCATGTCCAGGATACGCCGGTGGTGTTATATATCCAGGCGTCTGTGGCCAACCTCGGCTTCGACACAATCGTTGCGGGGCTTGTATTGTTCCCCATTGTCCTCGCATGAAGGCTTAGCCCTAAGAGCCCACCGCGATGGTGCACGGAGTCGA
This sequence comes from Amyloporia xantha, assembly GCA_036971615.1. Lineage (NCBI taxonomy): Eukaryota > Fungi > Basidiomycota > Agaricomycetes > Polyporales > Adustoporiaceae > Amyloporia > Amyloporia xantha. Next base: position 329,168 of record JAYKKR010000005.1, read on the forward strand.
CCGAACACAGGGGCTTTCCGTCTAGTTCAATGTATAGAGGATAACATCCTTTCGAATCAAAATCCCAGGCTGCTCAGTTTACTCGGGAGAGGAGACTGTCTATCTTGTTAAATTGCTATATTCTCTCTCGCTCAATTGCATTATTCCCTCTTGCCCAACTGCATTATTCCCTTTCGCTCAATTGCATTATTCCCTCTCGCCGACCTTGCATGTACCCGACGCAAAATGTGCTCATCTCCTATTATTGCTTTACCCCTCATCCAAGCGCGTTTGCATTCAGATGGCCGTGTCACCCGCGCGCTTTGATTGCTTAGACGAGCGGCGTGTATCCAGGATTTCGTCTGTTCAATCCCCATAATGCTCTACCTATGGTAGGAGTTCAATTTTCTTCAGAAAAGCTAGTTAACGCAGCCGCCAGGTTGTTTCCCCTGACGATCTACAGTACTTCCTCGTGACGTACGGATAACCAGTTCTACGTTTTTGGAGATGCACACAAGCTCGTCGATCACCTGCTAAATTGTGTGGTACAGGTCGTTCACCATGGCTCGGTCGCTATATGGCTAGCAGTAGCAGTAGCAACGGCCCTCGATGACGGCGTTAGCGGCGATCTGACGAACGACCCCAAGAATCAGCGTCTCACCGCGAGCGGATACTCCTAAAAAATCATTCAGTGTACGCCGTTCACTGCTAAATACAGTAATTCGCGCCTCGCACATCATTCAGTATTTACTGAACTGACTTATTCAGAGTAGGAAGCACAATCGCGGGAGCCTTAAATGCAGACCAAGAGTTACGACGTAAATTGCAAAGTTGCCACCAGCTGCAGCTCCCTCCTTCTCTTATCCCGCATCTCCCCTGCTGTGTCGAATTGGAGCGGTAGACAGTACCCGTTACACAAGAACAACACTGACCTCAGCACAAATGACCTTCGGAAGGGAATGCACGTGAATGGGAAGACAATTTTATCATGAACAAATGATTCCCGTTGCTGGTGTAACTCGGGCCTGAATGGTGTACTCTTGTATCAGCTATGGCAAGTCAAGGCGCACAGACAACAGATGCGATGGCGGCGACGTCGCTGCGAGACAAGTCCATGAGTTGACGCGACCAAATATTGATCCTTCTCCGGAGAGATATGTGATATCTATTCTGCAGTGTTAGAGCTGGGATGTAAGAGGGTTCCTAGAGTTCGGCGCTGCAGGATTAGACTGTTTCGTTGTGGTTGGAGCTCTTCTGGATAAGTGAGAAGACAACTACGCGTGAGCGAGCCTATGTTGACCTATGTAAATGGAGAAATAGAGATAAGAAAAAGGTGGCGACAGCACAAACGAGTCGGTCAAACATGGCGACAGAAGGAAAGCCCTCATACAAAGCTTTCCTGCTCAGAACGAAGGCGGAGAGATCGAGGAGCGATTTTTGCCATTCTGCCTCGTAGTACATGAACAGCTCTTGGCACTGCTGTCGACTTTCCAAAGTCCGGCGTCCATGCTTGCGGTGACCAAAGTTCACTATATCATCAACGTCGTAATCGAAAGTCGTAAGTTGGGTATACGGGTTTATGGACGTATCGCTACATTCAAATCATGGGGGTCGTTAATTCAGAGATACAAAGCAATTCGAAGGCCAATGCACAGCTCAATATCCAATAAGTGGAAACATATGGTGAAGCGCCAAAGCGGTGCCCACAGTCTAGGATTCAGGAGCGGGATCTATGTAGACTTCGTCACCGTAACCTCGACACCGTGCTTCAGCGCGCGGCTGTATGCACAGAACTGTGTGCCGACTATCAGTGACCCGCTGCAGGAAGGAAGACAACGAAACGGACCTCGTGCGCTGCAGAAATAATCTCGTCGTCTTCGCAGCCCTCGACAGTGAGGTCGACGCGCAGGGCGAAACCCTCCACGTTAGGATCTGAAGGGTGCCCAAGGAAGACTGCCGTGTGGACCTTTGCGTTCTCAACGAGATGCTTCTTGTTCGCACGGGCGGCCATGAGCTGTAACGAGCCAAGGAAACAAGCTAGACCCGTAATGTCAGCAATACATTATCTGATGCTGCTACAAAGATGGACGTACATGCATAGCCCATGCCAAACAGCTGCTCAGGATTCTGGCCATCGCCCTTACCACCAGTCGCCTTAGGCATAGACATCTTGAGTTCTAATGGCGCATTGCCGTTTGACTTGACGATACCGTTGCGCCCGGCGCCTTCCGCCGTCGCCTTAGCGAAGTACTGGCAAAACAGTAAGGCCGGCGACTCGACTGCGCAGAAGGGGAGAAACATACGACGTGATCTTTCAAGGTAATGAAGCTTCGACCATGCGGGGTATTTGGGTTGTGTGCATGACGGGCGGCGGTGCCAGCCATAACGCGACCGGTCAGAGGACGAAGAACGGCTTGAGTTGGGTGTATCATGATGGTACGCGCGTTCGGGGGAATTAGGAGGTGCTGATAAAGTTGATGCGAATAATGTAGTCTTGCTCTATGATGACGAACGTTACAATATGTGGGCAGGGATGACAACGAGGGAAATGCTGTAGATGTTGATGCTTACATCGAGAGCGTCGAGCTCCTTTATAGCGTTGAGCGGGGAGCTGACGACGAATTGCGAGGCGTGCTTGGCGTTGGTCTTGAGTTGTGCCGTCTGTTGACTCCGCTATTTACACAAGATGTGACGCAGGCCTGAGTGAGGTTATGGAGTCGGGATGGGTACAGGTCTGCGCAACAACATACGCAGGCGGAACACAGCGCCGGGCTGTCGGCCCCGATTAGTTGCTCGGCGCGGTGGGTCACAGTCACGGTGAAGTGGCGCCGTGCTCAGCCGTGCTCCAAGCAATGTCACGTGTACTGTGACATCCGCAACACGACGACGCCGTTCAATCATCCCCTGCGACTTGATGAATTTGATTTTTTCTCTTTTGGGATGGCCTTGTAGTAGCAATTGACAACTAACAATAGGTTAGCCTCGCTCGCCGGCAGTTTTGGCAGGGGTTACACCTGCAGATTGTCCAAGGAAGGAAATGCGTTTACGCACTACCAGAGGCTGACGGGCTCTGGTGCGTGTGGGGCTCAGGCGCGTTCATCGCCGCGGACTTGATGAATTTGAAGAAATGAGGTGGGCACACTCTCGCGCCTGTCGCGGACCAAGGATTCATTCACCAGCTTCAGCGGGAGACGCACCAATCAATTGAAATGGGTCCAGTCACGTTCAATTCAAGTTGTCAACGCACTTTCTATACGTATTCAGTCTCTAAGCCTTGGACACATTGACGACTACACCACGCGTCAATGCGCGACTGTAAGGACATGCCTATGTGAAATGAATGTCTATATCAATAGAGAGACTGAACGATTTCAACAGGTATTCATACCTCATGACCGGCTTTAATGAGATCATCATCTGCATTCTCGACCTGGATATCCACTTCCAAACCGAACCCTCCCAGCTCCTCTGGCTCGCCGACGTGAACCTGCGTATGCACGACGGCGTTTTTCGCCATATCTGACTTGCCCAATTTCCCCGCGACAAGTTGCATCGCGCTTAGGAAACACGCTACATCAACGCGTCACTTTTGTCGCCCACCCATAGAGGGAGTTCTGTGGACGCACCGGCATATCCCATGGCGAACAGCATCTCAGGGTTCTGCCCGTCTCCTTTGCCACCAAGGGACTTGGGCATAGCCAGATGCAAATCGAGGCCATGGTCGTCGTCGGATTTGACTTGTCCGTTCCTACCGAGCCCTCGTGCTGTCGCGTGCGCTGTGTACTGAGGCCCCAATTTGAGGACTAGGCGTCCGCGATGGCTTGGCGGAAATACTTACCTTATGATCCTTCAACGTCATCAACGAGCGCGAGAGCCGATGAATACCGCCTCGAGCTGTCTGTGCTAGAGTCGATCTGAGGGCTGCCAGCATAACGAGGAAAATATGGTGCTAGGGTGAGGCGAAAGGGTTGAAGAAGCTGAACACAGGAGTTGTTGTGCTCATTTTGTATGCAGGATGTGTTGACGTTGACTTTGCTAGAGTGACAGCTATGGGCTGGATATGACACCGAGGGAGGCAAGGCTCGCTTATGATCACTCCTGCTTGACTGAGCCCTCGGTCGCATGATCAAAGAAGCCCGGTCATGACGATGCTGGCTCGATATGGAACTATCTGAACAATAATCGAAACCTCACGCAGGGAATGCTCGGTCTCTCGTAGGCAGACCGTAAATAGTGACCTTTGAGGGGGAGGGGAGGACGGTCAAGGGAATGCTACAACACAGTTCTGAACGTTTCATCAAAAGCGATCAGATGCATGAACAAATGCAAATTGTAACAACACAACTCAGCTACAGGCAGGACCAAGAATTATAGTACATTTTGTACAGCATCAGCATTGCCGACGCTCAGAACCCACTCGCCGTGACACGCAGCTGCTCCAGCTTCTTGAGCACCTCGCCCACCGTCCTGTCCAACTCCCCCGCGATCGCGCTCTGCTTGTTCGCTGGTAGCCGCGCAAAGGTCTCACACAGGTCGCCATCTACCACTGCCTTCACGGGTACGTAGTACCCCCGCCATGATAGGTGGTCGCGGCCGACTAGGCTCAGCTGCTCCGTCCGCATGTGCTGCTCCAGCGTCGAAATGAAGTCCACGTCCTCTTTCGACACGAACGGCACGAGAATCCCAATCGTGCCGTGCAGCCCCGTGTAAAGCAGCACTTCTCGCCCTCCTGCAACGAGCGACACCTTGTGGATAGACGTGACAATGTCACCGACGTGGAAATGTGCGAGCATCTTTGTTTTGTGTGGGGCGCCAGCCAAGATACCCTTCTCGTGGAGGATACCTGCACCGGTAGGGTCATCGTCCACTTGATCTGACACCTTCGGGTCAAGTCGGTTGACAAAGACATTTCCGAAACGATCACCGGCGACGACGGTGTTGTAGTCCACCATCGTCGTCGCGGTGGTCCACCGCGCCTGGCTGTCGTCGGCAAACACGAGGAGCTTGTTTTCGGGCGGCTTGTAGACGGCGTATGACACGGACTCCTGCATATCGCCCACAAGAATTCTAGACCCCTGCGTATTCAGCGTCACAATTGCAGAAGAGAAGGTCTGCCGATACAGCGCTGTCAGCCCAGGAGAGAACAATCGTGTTGAAATTACCTACTTTATTCTCGACTTTTCGCAGTAGCTTCTTCTTTCCCATGTCGTATAGCCGCAGGGCCTTGCCGACTCCTGCTACGAGCCTGCCTTGGAATCCCATAACAGCGAGCGGCACGTCATTGGTCTCCGTCTGGAATTTATAACGTCAGTCACATATATCAGCGGAGACGTCGCCCGTCCGAACCTTGTGCAAGAGTTCCAGGCCTTGTCCATCGTCTGTGAACCGATACGTCCGCAGGAACCCACTTGTACATGATCGCGGAGCCAAAAAGGTGTCCTGAGCAGTCCCGACAACAAGGAGCAATTCACCACCTCGTGCAGCAAACGACACGGTGGCAATAGAAAATGCACATTCGTTATTATCTAGCGGGATAACGTTGACAGTTTTTGCCTGAGCCAGATATGTGTTTAGAGGGACAATGATTGGCTATGCTATGGTAACTCACTTCAACAGGGTCGATGATCCGAATACAAGAAGCCCAGGTACCGGCCGGGGCCTTCGGTCGCCCAAACGCTTCAGGAGACAGGTCTACGACCTCGTCATCAATCATCTTGCCTTGCTGTCGCTACAGATAAGTTGTGTAAGAAAACGCTATTGTCTGTGTAAAGGCGACTACTTACGAGCTCTTGCAGGGCCTGCGTGGAGGCTGTGTCGCTTCGTACTCGATGATCACCTTCGATGAGGTAGAACAATCCATTAGTTGGGTGCGAAATGAACTTGCGCGGCGTATATGAGAGGGGAATTGCATCCTGTTTGAGTTTGGTACCCAGCTTTGGCACCTGGAAAATTCTGCAGCGCATCATCCGTCAGCAGAAAATTCTTGTTTCAGATGCGATAGAAGTAGAACAGAAACAATGCTCAGTAGGAATAATTGGTATAATAAAATTGGTTCAGCATGTCCCAGAGGGTACAGTACGATCTATTTGACTCATCTTGGATATACAACACGGAGCAAATGAACAAGGCGACTGACCTTAGCACACTGCCGGAGATACCAATCAGACCTTCTGGACACAACTCGGCAGAGAAACTCCACGCGTAGTCAAGGTTTTCGAATATGAGCGGTGTAAAGTGCATCAGATTCTGGTAAGTGTAGTTGAGCCACGAGCGTGACGACAAAGCCAAGATGCCCGGATTGCGCTGCACTAACACTCGGACAAGGCGTATAGGGCGAGTGCCCAAAAACCTGACATGCCTCGAGCATTAGTGATGGAGAGCTATTAAAATAAGTGACATACCGAGTGCGCGTGTCAGTAAGCTGACCGTTCACAGGGTCCAGGACCGTACGTAAAAGGACGCCGTTTTGCAGGCCGATATTGACGAACGTTGTCGGCTGAGTCTTATTGATACCCGCGTCAAGCATGTCGGCGATGCAAATGGCAGAGGGCGGAGCGGTCAGTGCTTGCAAACTGATTGTCTCCAACGTGCTTTCTGGGATCGAGGGACACTATCCGGACTGTCTGGTCTTCGCAGCCAACGGCCTGGAACCAAACTATCAGTGGCCAATTTACACCATTCTTATGACGGACATACCAAGTAAGGGGTGCGCTGTCGGCCCTCTGGTACCTCCGCAATGCTCAGAGCCAGCACAGTGCTACCCATGGCCTTCCGGTCCTGATATTCGTTGAGCTGGCCGTCCAAATCTAACTCGAAGTAGACTAGCTCAGCGGAACTCAGTGCCACAACCACCTGTCGCTTGTTTGTGGTCGCAGCAACGATGGTTTTCCCCTGGGGTACCCTCCATTCGTTCACGCGCTTGTCGCTGAGGACGTGTCGAATACCGTGTGGATGGACCTGGAGCAGAGCGTCGTACCCGATTTGCTGGACAGCAAGGGTGGGGGCTGAAGAGAGGAATCCAGTATCTTGTACTTCCTCGATAGTCTCGCCGATACAAAGGACAAGTGTACCATTTACGAATGACAAAATAATATACGAATCATATGGATCTAGACAGCGGTCAGGAGCGATTGAAGGACAGAAAGACAAGATCACGCACCATCTTCCTTCACTTTCGTTGTCCATACCGCATTAGGTATACCGGGAAGATCAGAGCTAACAACTTCTTCAATTTCCAAACCGTGGCGGAGCATTCTGAAAGTACTGCGCGCTCCACGGCCACAGGCAGCGAAAATTTGAGGAGTATCTGAATTCGGCAAGAGGTTCATGACTTTCGAGTCCAATATGGGACAGAGAGACTCCATCTCATCAACTAGCGTCAAATTGTCCAAAGGGCGAGGTCGGAAATAAGCGTGGGGAAGGGCAAAGGCCGGATCTGCCATTCCAAATGACGGGTATGATGTAGACGAGAATTCCGGTTCGTTATCGTCATCTCCAAGCTTCTGGAATTGGTATAGGTAGCTGAATTGTGTGGATAGGTTCTCAATACCCCGACAAAGTCCTGCGTAAACAGCTGACACTCACTGGTTACCAAACTCTGACGCAACGAAGAGGAACCCGGATTTCAAAATGCACAGGCTAGACGCGACAGGAACAGTGTCGAAATATTTGATCTTCACTGCCCGAACATCCTGCTCTTCATGCTCGATTGTGACCTTGTACAGATCGCCTTCCTCACTCTGTAGCAGGAAGAAAAAGGCACCCTGAAGGAATACTGTCAGCTCCCGCAAAGCCACTCCTTGCAAGTAAGTAATTGCACCTTCATTTTGTGCATTACAGCGGCCGTGATAATGAGCCCTCGGTTAGTATCTGCAAGAAGATGCTGTCTTCGCGGGATTGGCACGCGATGCTGAGGTGCATCCATATGTCGGTAAATAATATGGTCTTCGCAGCACACTAACACACCAGAAGGCCCATCATAGCGATCGGATGAGGCCAATTGGCCACCGGGAACCTGCACAAGCAAGTTGGCCCGAGGATCTGTCGGTTCACTCCATTTGCGGACGACATGATTCAAGCCAAGGTCCAGTTCGTAGTACGTTAACATCTAGGGGAAAGAGTCAAGTACCATCTAAGACTGCACTGGCCATGCGCACCTTCTCTGCGTTATTGAAGGCTTCCCCTGTGGGATCCTGGTCAGACTCCGAATAGTCGACCTCAAGAGCAGCAAACATTGGGTTGTCGAAGCCTACATCCAGCCCAACTATATGATGGATAATGGAGTTGTTTTTGTGAGCTTCCAGCGGAGAAGAAATAGTCAAATTGGCAGCGGCATCTCGGTTAAGAATGTACACAAGCTTGGCTTTCTCCACGGCGGAAATCATGAGACTGCGTCCTTTCGGGTCTGTAGCCAAATATTGACCGGGGACAATACGACGGGCTCCCGACTTGCCGTAAGTCTCTTGGTGCACCTTGACGAAACTGCTCGTCTTTGGATCATAGTCAAGGATTACTACACGGCCAGAGTCAGACCCTACGATAGCGTAGTCTGGAAAACTTAAGGCGTGAACAACAGAGAGCAAGATGAATACGTACAAGGGCTCACCCTTGGTACCACCAGTCAAGCGAAAAGCAGCGAGAGATCGAATCGAGCCGAAAACATCGCTCGCAATGACTGTAGCGACTTTTCCACTTTGCACATCAGGACGTAATAGTTCCAAACGGGTCCCGCGGGAGACAATGATCTCTTGATGTCTAGACCCAGAGAAGTTGCCCGCGATGGCGTGTGTTATTGCAGTGGGTGGTTGGAGGGTCAAATTGTACAAGTGCATAGCGAGACAAATGTGACAGTAGAGAAGGAGTGAAGACGAGCAGATAGCAATAGATATTCAGCTTCCAGAGACTTCAGCAAAGTAACAAGTCAACTGGAGGTCTCAGAATCGCCTGGCCGCTCTTGGGTCTTGAAGGAATTTAGAGCGACTTGAAACGAAGAACTCAAGAGAGGCCTGTGATCTTGTGACACCGCGCCGCACATGTGACATCCATCACGTGCAGTACACGACACGAGTCCGACGCGTCGCGTCGGAGACCTGGCAAGCACTGGTTTCCCTATCCCTACTCAGGCTCAGTACTCTCAACTTTTGACAGTTGGCTCCCGGATCTTCTTGTCCCTTCTCTGTCTCTGGAGTGCTTTTATTCCAAAGGACTTCCCCCGAATACCCATGCGGGTTCTCTGCGTGGCCGAGAAACCTTCCATCGCGAAAGCCATAACTGAGATCCTGTCTGGAGGTCAGTTCACGACGGTGTGTATCGCAGCTGTAGCACCTGCATGATGTTGTTACTGATTAAAAACGCGTTTAGCGGCAAACTGGGTGTAAATATATCAAGAACTACGACTTCAACTACCCCCATACCAACTCTTTGTTCACGGTCACGGCAGTCACTGGCCACTTGTTAGATCATGACTTCAATTTCATGTACTCCAAATGGATGTCTTGTGACCCTTTTGTCCTATTTGACGCACCGATCGAGACTTCCGTCAAGAAGGAATCGAAGGCAATCGCCCAGAATCTCACCAACGAAGCCAAGCGCGCCCAAACGCTGATGATATGGACGGACTGCGATAGAGAGGGCGAAAATATCGGTGCTGAGATTGCGAGTGTGTGTCGTAAGGCTCAGCGGAACATTTCCGTGAGACGAGCCCGCTTCAGCGCCATTATCCCGCAGTGCGTCACCCGTCAAGGCGATTCTACATTCAAGATTCACAAAAGAACTGACACTGGAAGGGATGACATAGACAGATACACAATGCTGCTCAACATCCTGTTCAACTGGATATGGCCCAAGCGAATGCCGTCGAAGCGCGCATCTACTTAGATCTGAGAATCGGATCCGCCTTCACCAGATTACAAACACTCAATCTTCAACAACGATTTGAAAACCTCAAAGACATAATATCGTATGGTAAGGTCCATTCTCCTTATTGTCATCTTCAGCTTCATATTCTATCTCACAACAGGGCCCTGTCAATTCCCCACGCTCGGCTTCGTTGTGTCTCGATACAATCAGGTCAAATCCTTCGTGCCCGAGACATTTTGGTACATTTTCATGTCTGTCACTCGCCCTTCCTCGACGGATAGCGAAGACGACGAGACAGTCTTTACATGGAGAAGAGGCCACTTGTTCGAATTCGACATCGCCGTAGCATTGTATGAGAACGCACTCGCCGCCCCAAGAGCCCGTGTGGTGAGGGTAGTCAGTAAGGACACGAAGAAATGGTACTGAGGCACCCGTGCCCTGAATGCCATGATAACTTACTGGTTTTGTGCAGGAAGCCGTACCCGTTGACAACAGTGGATTTACAGAAACTGGGCTCGAGGACACTAAAGCTATCTCCTAAGAAGATCTTGGACGTGCGTCTCGGAAATGGCTGTGTATCCTCTTCTACTCACACATGTGGTATCAGATTGCGGAGCATCTGTATCAGCGGGGTTTCCTGTCCTATCCTCGTACAGAAACCGACCGATATGACCCACAGTTCGACTTCATGACTCTTATAGGGAAACAGACAGTAGATCCCGCATGGGGCGGCTTCGCTACAAGGTGTGTTCTCATGTTGACGTGTCGCTACGATGTGTTATATGCTGGCTCTTGGCGTATAGACTGCAGAACAATGGTTTCGAACGACCACGACAAGGGAAAAGGGATGACAAGGCACATCCGCCAATTCATCCTACCGCACACGCTGGGAACCTCGTGGGGGATGAAAAGAGAGTATACGAGTATATCACCCGGCGATTTCTTGCGTGCTGTTCGAGGGACGCGCTCGGATGGCAGACTACAGTCGATGTTGATTACGGTGGAGAAGAGTTCTACGCTACCGGTCAGTAGACGGGCGTCTTAGGTATTGGAGCCTAGCATACTGCATACTGATGTGCTCCGCTTTTAGGTCTGACTGTGCGGGAGCGGAACTACTTAGAGGTATATCCGTACGACAAGTGGTCTGACAAAGAGCTCCCCCACTTTGAGGAAGGCGAAGAGTTTGTGCCTGCAGTCTGTGAGCTGAAGGATGGACAAACGACAAGGCCAAACTTGCTGACAGAAGCGGACCTGGTCAGTATGATGGACAAGAACGGAATCGGTTGGTTCTTTGGTATCTTGACTGGAGTCATTCGCTGAGATAGTAATCAAGGGACGGATGCTACCATCGCGGCGCATATACAAACAATCATCGACCGTAACTATGTCATCGAGCGTATGCAAGGTGCAACGAAGTATCTAGTCCCATCCACACTTGGCATTGGACTGGTTGAGGGCTATGACGCGATCGGCTTCGAGAGAAGTCTCAGCAGGCCCCAGCTTCGACGTGAGGTGCGCATTCCGGTGTATCTCCCCGTGGCCACACTCGTTCTTACGCGCGTTTCGCTAGACTGAACGTCGGATAGTCGAGATCTGCGAAGGGACCAAGACCAAGACAGAGATGCTCACGGAGAGCGTTGAGCAGTACAAGGAGATGTTCATGAGGACTAGAGTCGAGTTTGACAAGCTTGTCAACGTAAGCCGGCTACCATCTTTATTTGCTTTATTTGTTCTGTGCTCATGGCGTTTCAGTGCGTGGGCCTTCGTTTGCAAGGTAATGGAAATGTAGGCGAGCTGGATGATGACGGGGGTGCCGGAGGAGGAGGAAGAGGAGGACGTGGTGGGCGTGGCGCCAGGGGTGATCGAGGCGGTCGAGGCGGTCAAGGTGGTCGAGGCGGCCGAGGTGGCGGCGGGGGTGCCGATGGTGGTGGCGGTGGCAGCGACAGTAGTGATGACGATGGCGGGGGTCCACCAAGAGGCGCACCTCGCGGTCGAGGGTCGCGTGGCGGCAGACGAGCTAGTGCTACTGCAGGAGGAGCCCCAACAGCCAGGCGCGGACGGGGCGGAGGACGAGGAGGAGCGGTCGCCATCGCTCCAAATCCACCACCAGACGACGATGACTCGGACAACTGTGAGCACCACTTCCCGTTTACTGCTAGAAGTCGCTTACAGTTCGTCCCACGCAGATTGGGACCCTGAAGAAGCCGCGCCTGCCCGAGCACCCTCTCCGCCGCCACCCAGACGCACCACGTCCGTGCGGAAAGCACCCGCATCATCCGCGGCCGAGCCGCACTGCGACTGCGGCATCGTGGCCGCCCAACGCACCGTGGTCCGCGAAACGGCCAACAAAGGGCGGCGCTTCTGGACGTGCGGCAACGACAGCGCCTGCCAGTTCTTCGAGTGGGTCGACGGGCCGTCGTCTGGCCCCGGGACCGCCGCGGAGCCCCCTGGCGCTCCTGGCGGATACGGGGCGTCCGCGCCGCGCGTAGTCCCGACGAAGCGCAGCCTGAGCACGCACGACGCGCCGCGGAAGCAGTGTTACTGCGAGCTGACGGCGAAGCTGAGGGAGACGCAGAACGGGGCGAACAAGGGGCGGAAGTTCTGGTGCTGTCCGAACCAGTCGGCCAAGGCGCAGTGCAAGTTCTGGGAGTGGGCGGAGGAGGACGTCGATCTGGGGGACGTGGACCGGGGCTGGGGCTCTGGTGCGAGAAGCGGCACTGGGGCGGGTCAGAGCAGCGCTACATCTGGGGAATGCTTCAAGGTGAGATCCTCAGGTACTGTTTTGGGCGAGCGATTCTAGGCTTACTCTTTTCAGTGTGGCCAGGAGGGTCATTGGGCGAGCGGTGAGTGAATTGGACGATGTGGATGTGCTGAAGCTGACATGTAGCCTCGTAGCGTGTCCCAATGGTGACGCTGCCCCATCCAAGCGGTCAAAGAAAGGAGCCACTTCTGATCGGGCATGCTTCAAATGTGGCGAGGAGGGACATTTCAGCAACGGTTCGTTCAATGAATTCTTGCACCGGGCTGCTGCTCATCCCAGCACACAGTGTGCCCGAATGGGGGGTCCGGTCAGAGATCAGGCGCGGGGACCCTCAGCGGTAACGTGTGCTACAAATGCAACGAGGAGGGACACTACAGTAACGGTGCGTGTCTGTCGATTCGGACGCAGCTTTCTTGATAGCTCATGTTGCTCGAACAGCGTGCCCGAGTGACGGACGCAAAGCTGTGTCGTCGACTAGGGGTACGAAGAGAGGAAGGGGAACCACACGCCGAGCTAGTTCGACCAGCAGTAGAGGAGGGAGCCGACGGGGCAAGAAGAAGTCCTACATAAGCGCGGCGGATGACTTCTAACCCGGTGCTATCATTCATCCAGTCTATGCTTGCTCTTTACGATGCCGAGCACCTGCCGTTGTAACATTACATGCGTGTCTAAGGTGTGCTATGAGCAAACCGGAATCATATCAAAGATTGAATTTCTCAGAGTCGAAGTGAGCTCGAGCCTGCTTGAGCCGACCTAAGGCGCCTATCATCAGCGCTTCGGACAGATCGAGATTGGAATTTGCGGGTAGCCACTGTCACTATTTTGTGAGAGCCTCTCATAATCACCTCCACAACGCTTCCTCTCGAGTCTCGTTGGCGACATGCAGGACTGGGCATGTTAGGGCTTTGTGCTGACGGACAGCTTATACTGAATATTGTGCATGTTACAAGTGCCCTTAGCGTGTTTTGGCTGACTTTACAAGGCTGTCGCGACGATGCTCTACGTCTTTGCCAGAGGATGATGGAACAGAGCGGTGCTCTGCAATTAATGTGTCATTTTTTCTGCATTATTTAGCAGACAGGAAAGAGTTGATCGTTGGTTCATTCAAGGCTATGGCTTTGCAGACGAGCCCGTCTAGTTCCCTGTGTCTAGCTAGCTAGTGCACGGTGTACTCTAGGCCTACTTCATGCGCTGGCGATATCTTGGACGTCTTTGGTCGCTGTCGCGGAATACGTGCAGCAGCAGAACACGGCCGCGTCGTCTGTTCAGTCAAAGATGCAACCGTGCGCATCCGCATTTGGGAATAGAGCTGCCGATTTAGGCAAGTATGCACGATCGAGGAGGGCGACAAGTCAGAGCACGTCAAACCTGAGGCCAGGGAACATAAAAGGCAAGACATGTTCGACTTTCCCCCCTCATCCCAACTCTCACCTGCTTCTGTCTCACTTCGCGTCTATAATCCTGCTCCCGCCATGTTACTCCTTGGCACCTTCGTTTACGGACTTTTCGCCGTACTCGGCCTTCTCCAGGCCATCCATCTCGATCTTCCACCCCACCTCTTCCCCACCGGAATCCTCCGTCTGGCGTCCAACACCATCGTCAACCTCCGTGGGCTCTTGTCCAGGTAATTATCTTGTCGTCTCCCATTGGACAACAACTCATCTGCACCCTCACATAGCACGTCCACTCTCAACCACATCGCTGGCCCCAAGCAATGCACCGACCTGATTACCCGCCGTACCACCGACCTGATTATCCGCCGTACCACCGACCTGATTATCCGCCGTACCGCCGACCTCATCATTCGCGCCACCACCGACCTCGACATCCTCCGAGCCTACAAGCCGATCCGCCCGATCCGCCCGACCTCCACCTTCAGCCTTTTCCCATCCCCGACAAAGACCAGAGCGGACACCTTAATTGGTAGCTCTGCGATGATGGTCATCGCGGCCTGGGTTATCTGTGGCTTGGTGTTAGCAGCCGTCGCCATCAGCTGGAACATGGAAAGGACTATAACGAGAAGACAAGACACAGGGCCTGGTGCCTCCCCCTTTGGTGTCTTCGCTTCTCAGGTAATGCTCTCTCATCCATTCTTCATTATCATATGTTAACAAGTGCATCTCAGTGTCCCTCCGTTCTGTCTGTCTTTGGGGATACCCCTTGGAGTCTGGCACTCCTTGGGTTCCCATCCAAGACAGTCGTCGTTCCAGCCGTGCGACACATGCATGCGACTAACACCGAAGATGGCGTCACGGAGGTTATAAGCGATATTCTCGGTATTCAGAATTACACAGCCGGAACAGTCTTCGATATGGTCGACACTCCCCCGCATCCCCCGCATGGACAATTGCCGCAACACGACGACATTCTCCCAGCACACCCTGCATTGGATGTGCATTCCCTTCCTCTCGAGGTGAGTACCAGTGACATTGAATCTCCCGCTCTGGGACTGAACAATCCAACTCTTCCCAGCTCGTACAACTCACTATGCAGACGATGGAACTATTCACAGAGACAAACGATATGGTAAGTGCAAGACTATGTACAATGTTCGCCCGTCTAATTCCTTCCAGCCACGGGTTTCCTTGCCGCGCTTGCCCGTTCCCTCCAACGAGCCCTCTCTTATCCGACCACCCATCGAGGAGCCGCAGCCTGAGCCCGTCACCGGGCCGCCGGACTTGAGCAACATCAAAGTCCCGTTGGAATTGCGCGACCCGCGCGCGCCCACCATCCTGCGCTTCGTCGTCGGTGGGCACATCGTGCAAGCGGACATACACGACCCCATTGTATCGAACGGTGCAGACGGCGCGCTGCAAGAGGCAGACAGGCAGGAGGCGCTCGGTGCGAGGGCAGGCGGGCATGCGAAGACATTGGGGTCTTCGGACATGGAGACCGTGAGTTTCTCCTTGCACCGCGCTCCTGTGATGCTTTACTGATTTGTTGGGGCAGGTTGTGGTCGTCCCGCCGAAGAAACCCCCGCCCGCAGCGCCTCCGAGGCCGAAGCCTGTCCTTGCGCGGAGAGGAATCTCGGCGATCCACGCGTTCCTGAACCCGCCGTCGCGCAAGAGCCTGAGGAAGGAGAGAGCGGTCGAGCATCCGACCGAAAGTGGGTGGGAGGGCGGCGGATTAGGCGGCGCGTGCAACAAAGACGAGAACGATACACGCGTCGGCGGGATCATTGTCCCCGGGATCACCGCCATCATCGTTCACGACCGTACCTGTTCGTACGTTCCAGGCATTGCGGATCCGTCCTCCGCCACTTCCTCGTCTTCCAGCCCCATCGACAAGGCTGACTCAGCCCTTGCGCGCGTCGACGACGCAATCCTCGAAGAGACTCCGGAGCCACGCAGTGTGGCTATGTCGATGGACATGTCTCTTGGCAGCATGTCCTGCCGTGTCGTCACTGGCAGACGCGGCAAAGGGAAGGGGAAGAAAGCGGCGAAGACAATGACGCTCGACGAGGCTCTGTCGGCTGCTGCGTGATGGTCGGTCCCTTTTGATCTCTCGCCGGCGTCGGGTTAAGTTATCGTTAAGTCATCCCTTTCCTCGTCTCATCCGTCGGCATCGTCCCCTTCCGTTTTAACCACCGCCTTGCTCGTGGACTCGACTTCGCCTCTTCTGCCTCGCCTTCTTCGACGCACGACGCGACCCTCGTCCTCAAGTCCCGTCTCCGAGTCGCTTCGACCACTCCGTCTCAGAATCGGCCTTTCCGTCACTAGTCTCCCTTTCTCGCAGATATTCCTTTTTTGCCAATATCCACCAGTCTATTCCTTCTTGTACCATACATACGCCTCCATTGCGCGTACTACACCCATTAATTTGCTGGAGGTCTTCATTACTGTAGCTACACTGGAAATAACGGGCGTCGTAGCAGTCCACAGCCATCTACAACGAAAACCGGACTCGTTGTAGATGGCTGTGGTGGCTCCACCGTTTCCGGTTTTCTTGTTCTCTTCCTTCCATGCCTAGTAATTCCTCACGGTGTTTACCTAATTTACGTCCCCTAGTATTGTATTTGTATGGCCCGAACCTTTTCCGTTGATTGTCTTTGTTCGGATTTTGTAAAGCCTCTTGAATTTGTACTGATTCGGTGGTCATGTATTCCCAGTCTCGGCTTCTAGTATGTACGACATAGATATTTCCAGTTTATGCAAAAGTAGCCTCCTGCGGATCTCGTTCGAGAACGTTACGCCAGTGGTACACGGCTGGTGGTTGTTTAGAATCTGCGTTGCTCCAGCGGTGCATATATGCCTACTTCCGCACACATACTCTTGCAGAATGTACATTCAAATGTGACGACTAGTTACTAAAAAAGACGGCAGCAGAGACAGTTCAAGCAAAAATGAGTCGGCCCAGGTTCGAACTGAGGACCTTCTGTGTGTTAGACAGATGCGATAACCAACTACGCCACCGACCCGATGACATTGGCTGCACAAAAGTATATTGATATTCAGTTCGCTTTCTCATGTCTGCCCAAAATTACTTTCCGTTCTCCAGAGTCCAATGAGCCTGTACTATACTGTTCTCCTATAGACGATTGCTACCTGTGCTTCTTACGCTAGGAGCTGGAAGTATGGCTATCGATGATCCAAATGCTATCACGACCCGATTACTCACACTGTTGAACGTCTCCGCGACCAAAGCAAGCAAACGCAAACGCACTCTGGTCGACTCCGAGCCCAAGCCTGTAGAGAGACTCAATAAACGGCGTGCAGTCCAGTTCACTCCAGTCGACGAAGCGACAGACAGCGAGCAGGCCCCTGCATCACCCACTGCGGAACCTGCAGACGCAGACCGTACATCGGCGGAGCAGGAGGACGAGGACCAGCCGGAAGGGGAGGATGTAGAGGGTATGTGCTCCAGACATAATTTACTTCTTTTTATTGACAACGGCATAGAAAATGCACAGGACCCATACGAAGAGCATTTTGGCGCAAACTCCGCCTTGGTGACTGTTGCAGCACGGGAGGCTGTAGAAAAACGCTCCTGGACAGCTTCACGGGGAACGTATGGCAAACTGGGCTCTGTCATGACGATGGTCCCGGAAGGGTCGGTCTGCCAGGTACCGAGTAAAGACACCCAGCAAGTGGCGGTATGTCGATGCTACCTCTTGGCATGTCAGCTTCTAACGTTTAGTGAAGCTGCTTGAAAAGCTCAAGGAGCCTTTCGAGGCGCGGCAGGCCAAACTACCTCGAGGTGCGTAGTATTCTCCTTTGGTGTGATAACTTGAGCCTAATAGCTCACTCTAGAGGTCGTCGAGCTGCAGAACGACCTGATGTCAATGTTATCCTCACACCGTGATATCTATATCACCCGCACGTCGCTGGATACACATCAAAGCATGCGAGAAACTATTACATTACATGCATTAAATCATATCACCAAGTGCGTCACCAAGGCATTACTCGTCCTACGACCAGCTTACCTTCACTCACAGGAAGCGTCGTCGTGTGTTAAAAAACAATGAACGATTAGCGCACGCGTCAAAATCAGGTGCTCCTGCCCCGGAAGATGTTCAAGACCAGGGCTTCACGCGCCCCTCTGTGTTAATACTTCTCCCCTTCCGCTCATTTGCCATGAAATGGATCACAGCTCTCACATCCCACACACCATCCCCCTCCTACCAAATAGAGAACCGCGCGCGATTCAATTCAGAGTACGGGCTGCCTCCTGGCGCCGTAGACAAACTGGTCACTGCAGAACCTGGGACATATCCCCGAGATCATGTGGAGATGTTCACTGGGAACGTGGACGATGCCTTTAGGTTTGGCGTGAAGATGACGCGCAAGAGCATAAAGCTATTCGCAGACTTCTACGCATGTGATCTCATCATCGCGAGTCCTCTGGGATTACGGATGTCCATAGAGAAGGAAAAGTACGTTGATATCATCCAAAACTCCACCGCTCCCGTGACCGAGCAGCTTTTAGGAACGCAGATTTCTTGTCATCCATAGAAGTCCTGGTAGTCGACCAAATGGACGCACTGACAATGCAAAATTGGGAGCATGTTCAGGTACATAGCTGCTGTATCCAGGTGTTCGTGATCACTTAACCGTATCCAGTTTGTCTTCGAGCGCCTCAATCAGCTGCCAAAGGAGTCCCACGACGCTGATTTCTCCCGAATCAAGCCTTGGTATCTCGACGGCCAGTGCGTAATTTAACTGTTACTTATGTCTCTCATCACACTTATTGGCCCGCTCTCGTAGTGCGGCATATCTTCGCCAGTCAATACTACTCACTCCATTTGAGACTCCCGATATGCGTGCCCTATTCAATACTTCCTTGAAGAATGTCGCTGGTAAAGTTAGATCAGAGAGACGATGGTCATCGATCGACGTCCCTGCAGGCATCGACTCGGTCCGTATTACCTGTTCCGTGCAACGACACGATATTTACCTCGATCCGGCATAGACCTTCGTGGAATTTGAGTGCAGCAGCCCTAAAGACGAAACAGAGAAGCGCTTCAAGTATTTCACGACACAGGTAATTCTACCCATACTTAACCACAAAATCCCCTGCTCACGCCTTGCTCATAGATGCTCCCTGCACTATTGAAGTCCGCGGTGCAAAGTGTCAATGTTGCAATATTCATCCCGTCTTCGTTCGACTTCATCAGAGTGCAGAATCATTTCAAAAGACAAATGGGTGTGACCTGCGCTGTACTCTCCGAGTAAGCACGTTCGCTTGGCTGTAGGGATGCAGCAAGTAACATCTCACGTTGTTGTCTGCATCTAGGTATTCTTCAAACCAGGATATCTCCCGTGCCCGTGAAGCGTTCTTCACAGGCAAGAGGGAGTTCCTTCTCATCAGCGAGCGCTTCCATTTCTTCAGAAGGTACTTTCCTGCGTCCTTAGCGGTCTCTTCGTGTTAACGATACCCCGGTGATTCTCAGATACAAAATCAGAGGCATACGCAACATCATATTCTACGGCCTCCCGGATCATCCTCAATTCTACACCGAATTGCTTTCTTACCCCTTCCTCGATGACGGCGTGGAGGCGTCGGACGTCAGCTGTCGAGTTTTGTACTCGAAGTACGACTGGTTACGTCTGGAACGGATAGCAGGGACTCAAGGAGCTGCGGAGTTGGTGAAGCGAAGCTCATGAATATCAAGCATCGGGCATTGCAACCTACTTCACCAAAGAATCTATTTGCGCGTTCTGTGCCTGCTAATTACCAAGGCCACTCTCAACGCCGCCTTGCAAGAGTATATAGCAATGGCTTGATAGGATCTCAAGATCACTGTGAATATCAGATTTTCTCTTGCAAACTCCATTGAACCCCTGATAATAAAACGTCCTGAGGAAATTAGACGCAAGTCCAATTGACAAGAATGATGTACATTGGACTCCGTCTCGCAAGCTCAGAGAGTATAGCGGAAGTCTGGAGCCCGATCACCCATCTTTCGCAGCTCCTCAGCGGTATATTTGACGCCTTTCTCCTCCAGCTCTCGCTGCTGAACATCTCTCCTTGCGTTGATCCTCCTGTACGTAAACACGGTAACCGGGAGCACAATGAGACCGATACCGACGAACATAAGCTCAATTGCATCTGAATGTTTCAGGTCATATATCAACACTAGCGGGAAGAAGGGATCTCATGTAGGACTCACGACCCAGGACATAACGCGGCGCGTCGTCCGATATGTAGACATTGGAGGAGATTGCTCCACCAAAAGTGCCCAATCCAATCTGAAGAGCCATCCCCACGCCGCGCTTATATTGCCCAGAGAGGTTGTTCCCGAGCCTATAGTTTACACGTTGCACTCGGCGGTCAACAGGATAAATCCATGAAGAGCGTACCATGCGACTGCACCAGGTGAGGCGCTATATGAGCCCGACACACATAAGAAAGTGCCGAAGTACTTGACACCAGTTGGAGCATCTGAGATGTTGATTGCATATCCAATCAGACACATGACCAAACTTGCCATGATGAACGGGGAGCGGAGTTGGATGTGGTCAGACCATATAGCGAAAGTTAAGAGAATTATCACTGCAAGGAGATTTGATATTCATACCACGGGTCTTTACAACTGACGAGTCAATACGCACCGGCACAAAAATATGGCGGTACTGTCAGCAGCTCGCTGATGGCGGTGTTATAACCGAAGCTGTCTCATGAGCCTTTAGCGATTCATACAGCTGATCAAAGGCATGCCAACCGACCTATTGATGATGGATCTACTCCGGTATTCATTGTTTGTGACTGTCATTCTCGTGATGGCAAGGAAATAAAATCACTAACGGAAGGAAAAGAGAAATGCCGTATACTGTTGTTTCATGTGAGGATCGTCATTTCCATCGAATTAGATCATGAGCTTACGGGGCGTAGCGATTGATAAGTTTAGCAAGACCTGTAACCACACCTAGAAGAGGACACAAAGTTGAATCATTGGTGTTCTATTGAGCGGTATTGAAATACAACTTACCTGCCAATCGGACACCGCAGCCACCAAGTGCCGCAATTCAAAATGCTCTTCCTCCCCTACAGAAGAATTGTCGTATTCTAGGAAGACAACAAATAAGTGGTCATAAAAACATATATTGTCCAGATCGCGTACTCTTCCTCCAAATTATATAAGAACGCTCTTCTAAAGTAAGGAATGTGGCCGTATCGGGGAAGTCCGCTAGTACTGAGCATCGCAGAGTATGTTTCCTCCCTGCGTTGCGACACGAGGAGGCAATTCGTGCTTACCGAAGAAAGCGATGGCGCCGACAACTGCAGTAGCTATCCCCTCGATGATCTAAGACTGGACATCAGACTGCACAGTGCGAAATAAAACGCTATGGCGTACGAAAATCCACGACCATCCGAGCATACCAGCGGTGCCAGACATGAATGATATACCGTAAGCGAGCAAACCCGAGAAAGCACCTATGTGAACAGAAAGGGATACGTTAGGATGTCGCAAATAAGTATGCGGCGTATATGATGGCACACCTGCAAGCGTGGCTCCACCATAGAACAGGCCGATGCGATACTGGAGCATATGGCGAGGATACCAAAACGTCAGACTATATGTGCCAATCCGACCAATACTGTGTCAAAAATGGGGAATTCCGTGCCACACAACCACACGAAACGCACTAATATACGACGCCCGGAAAGAGGCCGGCCTCGGTAACACCCAAACAGATGCGAACGCCGATCAGTTGTGGATAGCTAAGGCCATGGTCAGTGACTGTGGTCCCCATTGAGGCCAGGAACTATACGTCTTAACGAGTCCCATCAAGGCCCTAACACTCAAATGTCAGTGTCAGCTCGGAATGACAGAGAAAGGCGATGACGTACATGGTCATACCCCATATGAGCTATGACACAGATAATCAGCACTACGGCGAGCATGTTTAATTGAGAACTTACGGTGATACCTGGTAGCCACCTGCACACATGGCTAATGAGATTGAAAAGAAGATGAGATATTTGAATGAACAAACCTAGATGGGCGCAATTTCTTCAAGACCAGGCTACAAAAAGGACGAATTGCCAACTTAATCTACGTCTAGGAGCGGGAAGACGCACTTGGAACCACATTCGCATAAGCAATAAGGCTATCGCGGCGTGTTAGATGATCCTAGCTTTTCAATAGAATACCTGTTTGCCAGTGACGCACAATAAAATACATTGTCTGCTCGTTGAATCAGCGCGGGAATCCAACCATGGATCATTTGTGGTTATTCACCAGAGCGATGTTATATTTGTTCCCAGTTAGCTCCAATTGCGATGTGAGTCCTTGTAACTTCGCGTTACCTGTGAAGCGAGCAATTAGCCATGCAAAATATCAAGACAAGTGTCCGTGAAATAAATGCACACCGATGTTCCCTAAAACACGCCGTATTAGCTTGGAATACGTTGGCACAGCATATAAAGTACCTCTGTCCATGAATGAAAATAAATACATGATCGAAAGGATGGGTAATATGCGCCTATCAATCTTGCGCCATAATTTCTTCTCCTCGTCGGGTGTCAGAACAAGAGGAGCTGGCAAGCTAGCATCTTGTCCGTGGTCCTCAGTGACATCCTCGTCAGGACTCGCATATTCAATAGTAACTGCTCCTTCCTTCTCGCTATCGTTAGCATAAAACGACATTATTCCAGGATGTTGCAAGGACGATATATGAGGTTAAAGAGGCTGCCAGAGGTAGAAGAAAGCGGTCAGTTAGTTTCCCAATACTAAGGCCAAGACACGCATTATATATACCATGGGACGAAGGCCTAAAATGACAAGGGGCATTCAGTTACAATGGCAGATGCATGCGCCCAAAGTACGCACTTTGAGCATCCCATTTGAAATGGGAAGCCGATATCTGCAGATGCTACCCCGCATTGACCCACATGGAAGCAGGAAGGTGCTTCTTACCAGTCTTATCGGACGCTCGCTGAGCTTGTGACGGGCCCGCATGCCAGGGAAAATACTAAGAAGTGAAGCTTGTGCGGTAAAGAAGTCTCAGAACCTTGCAAGACGGGGGTGAGACGGTGTGCCGACGCACGGTGAAAGACATCGCGAACATCAAGTACAGCAGCCACGTCCAGCACGTTGGTAAAGTGGCATCCTGGAGTTCCTGAGCACATGAGCTACAGCACGCCATTTCTATGTTCGGAACTGTTGGCCCTGAGCGGGAATGCAGAAGGAAATGAAAGTCATCATAGCAGTAACGCGTGAGTCGCACAGGGTCCGGATTATGTTGAATTAGCAGCGGCGTGGAGTAAGATACCCCCGGGACATTGAAGCGATAAAGATTCATCCTGTTTTTACTGACGACGCAATTAAAAGAGCCTGCGAGGACTGGGCAAATCGTGGTCATTACCGTATGCATTGTGAAGTAGTAGCCACTGGTGCGTCTTGAATATATGGGCGCCTGTCCCAGATCTAGATACGTACGTTCACTGCGGCCAGGTACTATCGAGGAAAGTAAGGTGCTGGTCATCTATTAGAGGACGAAGACTGTCAAGTTGCTCGCATTTGAGGCCGATTTTCCGCTTGAGGGCCATTCATTTGCAAGGCATTCGGATCCTGAAGTGATCCGATTTGACGACTCATGTC
Source organism: Amyloporia xantha (assembly GCA_036971615.1). Classification (NCBI taxonomy): domain Eukaryota; kingdom Fungi; phylum Basidiomycota; class Agaricomycetes; order Polyporales; family Adustoporiaceae; genus Amyloporia; species Amyloporia xantha. The sequence continues at coordinate 352,813 of JAYKKR010000005.1, forward strand.
ACCTTGACACTGATCTCGTTCTGCCATCGACGAGCGTAGATGAACATGATTATATATTATTACCCGTTCTACAGATGCAATTAACGTATTCATGAGTCGTGAAGACATTAATAAGAGGATTTTAATGAAACGCACACTAAAATATGATGGCTACAAATCGAATCCGTACCGAGTCCAAAACTAATACTACAAAAGAAACCGAGAATGCAAATCTAGGATGCATAAAAAATACAACTCTGACTGAGGAAAAGATCAAGTATACATGTCCAGACAATCGCCGCGAGAAAGATAGGTGGGAAGGAAGTAAATAAGACAAGAAGTGCCCCAAGTGGGACGAAGACGCTCGTGAAATCTCACACCTGTAATCATCTACAGCGAGTCCGGAGCTCGCTGTAGACGATTGCAGAATGCTACCAATTCCCAGCGTGAAGAGTATGTATGAAGAAATAAACATGGTAAATGGAGAGGAAATAAGATCGATGATATGTGAGATCTATGATGAAGATGGACGTGGAGATAGAAGGGTACAATGGCAAGATTCGATACAAATTCCAATAAAAATGATGAAGACGAGTGTGGAGTGTGACCTGGATCAGATGCGAGTATCAGCATACGAGTCGAGAAGATCGTGTCTTGTATTTCCTTCCTTCGCGCCAGGCGAATAGGTATAGCACGATGTCGCTGAGGACTGGATCTCTGGATTGTCTCCAACGTTTCATTCTTTGCTGTTCTGTCGTCGGCTGTGGCGAACGAAGGTGCGCTCGAAGTCCAAGCTCAAGCCAGGCTCTGCTGGAGGAGGAGTCGATAATGAAAATTGTAGAAAACTGCCGCTTGTTTAGAGAGAATTTGAGCTCGAAGCCTAAAGTATGTGTGTCAGACACGAACGCGGGACAAAAATAAGTGCAGTCACCATTCGCTTCTTTAGAGCTCTCGAGTCGCTTACACGACGTTCAATCCAAGTTCGCATGGATCGCCGTTGCCATAAAAAGCTCCAACGCCTCTAAGGACCAGACACCATCGACCGGTGCAACCTGACACAAGTCCTTCAGTGGCAACCCACACATCTCTAAGGATGATACTCACCGGACCGGCAACGTGACCTAACTTCGCATTCACCATATTGAGCAACACGCCGCGTGCGATGGCTCTCGAGTTGGCGTCGGCGCCAATGAAGGGATTGAGTATAGGGTCCCGACGTCCAACAGGGGAAAACCCGGCTTCAAGTCTCCCGCTACGGAAGACTAAATGCGCCATTAGCCTGTGATAACTGCGTCTCGGCCGTGAACCCTGTGGGTCACAGACAGTCGGACTACGAATGACAGACATGCCGGGTCTCGCCTCCAGCGTAGTCGATGTAGCACTTGATCTGCGAGTCGAGCACGGCAGATTGACCCTTGGCTAGTGATGTCGAATTTGTTTCAGACTGATGGTTTCCAACGGGTCAAGAGTAAAATCCTACCTTATCCTCCATGTCTTCCACTATTAAGGGGGACATTGTCGTAATCGACAAGCCTTGTACAAGTTCCGGTCCCTCTTCTGCCATGGTCGGTGTGGATATCATGACATGCGTTGATGGTGAGATGATCTTCAAGCGGGGTATGTGCACGAGGGGCGTCTGAGGCCGCACAGTCAGGAAGAATTTCAGTCTAGTCATGATGTGAACTCACCTCCGCGACTGTCTCCTGCAGTTGTTCCATTGTCTCTGGCATCAGGCGTTGAAGCTATAAAGGAATACCCTATCAGGACTACTGCAGATGTATTTTCTCAATCACTCACCTCGGTAGGAACAGGAGGCTCCTCCCACGACGAACATGGTTGGTCGGCGACCAGCGCCGCTTGCGGTTCGCTTGAAGGGGTGGTGTCGTAAATGAAGACTGCGTTCATGTTTACATCACCGATTGGCGTGCCGAGGATGGTGCCAATCGCAGCACTGACATCGCCGTCTTCACTGCCGGTTGAGAATACCTGAGGGACGTTGGGGATATCGACGATGGCGTTTAGCAAAAGCCCAGGGAGTACCAGGCTCCCCGAAGGTCTGATGCACGCCTCTTCGTAAGGAGTCTATGCATTGGGTAATTTAGATAGGTATACGACGAAAGTATTTTGCACCTTTACCTGAGGGCCCGAGACGTCGATCCAAACGGGGGCTCCAGGCCGAACTTTCCGTCTCGGTTTGCTCCTCCTCCTCCGACTGCCAAAATCCCTAACAGTGAACATCACCCCCGAGATAATTGTCATCCCTGCGAAGACCAGTGCACCCTTATCGGCGGCGACGGCCACCGATGCTGCCGATGGAAGGAAATGGAAGTGCACGGCAAGGTTGGGCAGCTCGAACAGCTCGGGCAGGTTCAACGGGTGGAAGACGACGAGGTCGGAAGTCATTCGGAGAATAAGATCGGTACAGTATTGAGGACCGAAAACAATGTTGTCGAAGTTGGTGTGCACCAGAACATCGACGAGATCTCCGACTTCTTCACCTCCAATGCTACAGACAAGAGAGCGTGAGCATATTGTAGAGGGATGAGCGAGAGAGACTACCTGAACAACGCAGTGTTCCATGTTGACGCGGTATCCAAGACCAACTGCACGACACCAGGGAGGATATCCGACGCCAGGTCAGGATAAAGCCCCTGGAGAACGCCGAGGACGGCAAGGACTCCGTAGACTATAATACTAAGAGAGAACATAACATAGAAGGCCGAATCTTGTTAAGATGCGATGAGTACGAGTGAAAGAGTGGGGGAGACGAAAGTTGAACATAGCCCGTTTAAGTAGGTCGCCACGCGCAAGGTTTGACATTCCAACTTATATGTCATTCTCGATCGTAAGTCACCATAATCGGAGAGTGCACTTCCAGATCGAGGACGCCTCGATCGATTCAAAACCGGGTGCGAGTGGAGTGTGCAACGTACAAAGAAGGGGAGGCGTGTTCCAGATGCCCTGCACTTTCTTAGTGCAAGCCTGAAACACGCTTATTCTTCAGTCGAGTTGACTTCCGCAACGAATTACAACGTGACTACACGTTCATCGTGAAAGCCTGTATCATGATGTTCAGAGGAAACACTGCATCGTCGATTCATCACTAGAAAATGTCTTCCACTTATACGAACGCTATTCAACATACATCATGAGATGTGCTACGTAGAATAAAGACAGGAGACGTACCATGGTGTGACACGAGCTATGATGCATTATCACTCAAGGTCATCCCGCAGGTGCTTGGCTTGAACTGGTGTCCCGAATGGTCTCGTGTTTCAATAATATCCAAAGAATTAGGTAATATAGCGGCATACACTCCAGTTCGACTGTGATGGAGTGATGGTTCCGAAAAGTCCGAATTGCGGATGTTCGCTTCCAACACAAGGTAGGAAGCGCCTGGCATAACTCGTTCTCGGGACTGACAGGGTAGAGACACCCCCAGCAGAAATGATTTTGTATTGTGCTAACTGATCATCGTCCGAAACGCTTCTTGTCATCGGTCAAAATGTGCTTATATGCGCCGCCTGTCAGAGATCACCACTGCGCTTGTAAGGTCAATGCCATCGATGATGATCCTCCAGCTACATACCTTCACATAATGATATGACTCCAAGAACAACCAAATTAGAGCTCCCACCCCTAGCATCTTCTGTCAAAAGTAGCGATACGGGCGAAAAAATGTGACGCGCATAGTCTACCGCAATCAGATTCGCTACCACGTATGAGTCTAGAGTCTCAGAGCATTTAGGAGAGTTCGTCGAGGCGATTCAAGACGACTCCTCAAGACAGCAACGTTATTGGAGGCAAGGACGTGTACGAGCGTCTACACCCAGGGCGGCCCTTGCACGAGATGGGATCTGCAGATAGGGTTGCAACACAGCGGCTAAGCTTTCCCGTACCTGAACAGGTACAAGCATTTGAATTGAAATTGAATGGCCACTCGCATTTGGCAATGCACTCGGCGCATATACTCTATATGCAGAGACTGAGGATCCTTTCTTTCAAATTCTCTTCCTTACTTTCTGCTTTGGTTAGTGCTCATTCTGGTAGAGGCGCTCGCATGGACCTTGAACGTGAGGTAGGTAGCCATAAGCTGCTGACGAACGTCGTGCTGCTGCAGCGTGCAGAACAACTTCTCGCGTTTCCTTCCAGCCAATGGCCACCTACGATAGCTGGTATGAAACGACACCGACCACTAGAAGAACAAGAGTCTGCGGTGCCGAGTGCAGTCCCCACAACACTCGTTGATCCGCTATGTTTTGTTTCGCCGGGCTTCCACCGACACGGCGACACCCACAGTGCAGATCGCTCGTCATTGGTACGTTCAACACTAACCGCACATCCTGTATATACTCTGCAGACTTCGCACGGAGGAAACGTTACCTCTGCGTTCATGCAGGCCTGTCCTGGCTAAAAGGTTTAAACCGGTATGTTCCTCGTTTCACTTCATCCTTCAAGTTGACGATTCACACGTAGGGCCGGGGGAAAAGTAGGGGGGGATTTGTTATGAGCCAAAGACAATTTTGATGGAGTCTGACTGATTCTATCGTCCGCAATCTAAAACCCGGAGAACGCCTCCACGGCGTGCGCGTTGACGAGAGGGTCGGGAACGATATTGAACAAACGCAATAAACAATGCAAACACAATAAATAAATTGAGGGCACATCTCACAATCAACACATCTCCGCGAGCACAACCACCGCATATTACTCATGTATCTCACCGTTTCAGTGTTTCCACGCCTGTTCGACGCAGCACCTACTAGTACTAATACCTCTGCCCGCCACTTGGCGCTCGCGTGCCCGAGTCCTCCTCGGCTGCGCAAACACGAGGCTCTGTTCGAGTGCAAACATCGATCCCGTTCGTTTCCATGCTGGATGCACGCGTCGGCCCGAGCACACTGTCATACGGCATACGAAGGGCTAGAACCGGGCTGCGGGTTTTATGGGGTGTATAGAGTACGGCGTGCGCTGCTAGCTTGTTGCTAAGGCTGCCACCGTGCTTTCAGCTCTGCACCCCACAGCCCTGGCGGAGTTGCTTACCACTGTCTGTGATCGTGCTCTCTACACCTGCCACCTGGGGCGGCCCTCTACCGTGTACCCTCTGTCACCGGCATCCGGTACAGTGTACACCCTCAGACCTGATGATGCCCTGCCAGTGGACTGCCGCCTGCGCTGTCGACTGTGCTGCCCGTGCTGAGTGGCAGCTGACAGATGCCGTCATGGAGCTGGTGCTCGCTTGTCACAGGTAGGGAGCCCAAGCAGGGAGCCCGGTCACTGACCACAATCTGTTCGTTTCAGCGGCAGTAGCACGGGATGTGTTGCTACCTACTCACGGGCCTCACCGGGCCTGTCTGGTATCGAGTGGACTACCAAGCTCCGGCGGATCTAGTCGTATCATTATTATCGTCAGTATCTTCAGCTACGTGCAGTTGCTGCGAGTCCAGCCAAGAGATCCAAGAGTCGGGAGAGTGGCGGACTCGACGCTGCACGCAGGGTAGGGCAACGCCCGGCCGAGAGATTCTTCCCTCTCGGCGGCCTCGCCGTGAGGAAGTGGAGAGTCGCGGTCTGAAATTCTAGCATGAAGGTTTGGGGCCCCAAAGACGGCCTCAGTAGACCGTCTATCGCTACCGTCACTCCATTTCTCCGGGCAGGAGTCGCATCTGGTGAGTGGCCGGGTGCAGAGTACAGAGCGGGCGAACGTATCCCCTCTCCCCTTACATTTTGCGCGGACCCCACCTGCGCGCGCTCGTTGATGGAGCAGAACGCCTACTGCATGTACAGTACACCGGAAATCAGAGCACAGATGACATTACGAGGGCACGGAGAGACCGGCCGGTAATAGCTGCTGGAATGCAGCGGGGGCGAGGTGCATATGTTTTGGGGTGGCTTATACGTTATTATTCTCGGGCATTCGGTCGGTTAGGGACTTAGCGACACATGTCGAGGAGCAGCGGCAGTTGGGAACGGAAGCATCGCGATGGCATCTCGCCTTCTCTTCTTGCAGCGCCCGCGTCTGATTGGCTGGAGACGACGTCATGGTGGCGCATGGGCCCCATCTGAACCGCGTATTGCCCGAAAAGGACGACGGCCGGAGAAGCAGCGGGCAGTGTCACGGCGACAGGTCATGTGAGCGTCACGGCAGGGCGGCGGATCCTTATTACACACGGCGCCAACAGACGCCCGAATGCCCCACAGTACATTTCCCCGTACACAGGCGCTGCTCACTCACCACCGCCTTCATGCCTCTACAAAACAGACCACCACCGTCTCCTGCTGAGGCTTCCTCCCCATCGTCCCCGACGCTCGCCCCCAAACGCCGCTCATATTCTGCTTCACGACCTCCGTTACGAACTGCCAGCTCCGATCCCGACTCGAGTCTAGCTATACCCTTCGAATCGCTCTCCCTACAGGAGCAAAAAGAGTTTTGGAAACAGCACCAGGATACCCGCCACTGGATCGCAGACCCCCGAGCACGCGCACCGCAAGACCCGTCGATCGGCATTGAGCAGGAGCAGAATAGGGAGTACCTCGACGAGAGCATGTTCCACGACAGAATACGGGACGACCGTGGCAAGGGCAAGGGCACAGAGCGCAGTCCGACGATGCAGCATGGTAAGCACCCGTTTTGCGCCTGCAGTGGTACGTTGTCGAAGGCCCTTTGCCAGGCAGGCAGGCATGGCCGCAAGCTTGGCCGAGGGCTTGTGCACGCATGTATGCGCGCCGGGAGGGTTGTCTGAGCGTGCGCCGGTGGCTGTGACTCAGCGCATTGCTCGCTGAGTTGGACGTGCCTATCGACGAGCTCCGGGATCTTATGTTGTGCCGTTGCCATATTCGGCATGATGTCCGGATGGGGTGCGCCGTCGCGCCCGTCGCGAAGACGATGGTCAGCGTCCGTGTACATTATTTTGCCCGGCTAGCGCATCGATGGCTTCCATGCCGCTTCCTGCAGTCTCTCTGCGGCCGTCGTTGTGTACACGCGCAGTGTAGTGTTTCGTACATAGGGCCTGTGCGTAGATAGCAGCGGCGAGGATACGAGAAGACGGAGCGTGGCATTTGGGTGAAGGGCGATTGGGTTTTTGGCTCAGAGGTTCTTATCAGACGTTGCGGAGGTTCGCGTCGGTCTTCCTGGCACGTTGGCGTGTCCCTGCTGCTGCCGTCATTTCCGGCGCGAATGACCGACGAGCACGAGGCCGCGTGATCTTCGTCGTCCGTCGCCTGCACGTTTGTTTTTGCGTCTGTTTGTCGCACACATGCACCCACGGCCGCTCGACGGCTTGTACGGCTCACCCTCGCGCTTCCTCTCTTTCTCCCTTCTCCTTCTCCCCCCTCCACGAGCATGACTGACTGACGCCTCTCCCCTCCCCTTTCACCAGCTGCAGCGTCTCGCTATCGCACCCCAGCCTCGCCCACAACGACTGGCCCGCAGCGTCCCGATCTCCCTCATAGGACCTCGTCTTTCTCCAAGCGGCACGCCTCGTTCGACAGCCCGCGCGAGGTTCCCCTGCCGTACATGCCCCATTCGCATCACCTCTCCTATTCCAGCACGAGCAATGCGCCCCATTCGCACTCCCATTCACATTCGCACTCTCTCTCACACTCGCAGGCGAACGTGATGGCCGACAGTGACCCCGCCCACGCCATCTATGGCGCGTACGAGTGCGACCACCCGCCTGGCTCTGGTGCTGGCAGTGATCACGCGGGATCGGCGGGCTCGTCATCGTCGTCCAGCGATAGTCTTCCCACCGCGTCATCATCGTCATCCCCTCCGACAGGCCCGACATTATCCCGTGTCGACACCCCCATGGACACCGGGGGCAGTGTGCCCGCCCTGACTCCCGCCACGACCGCCAGCCCGTACTACATGGACACAACGATCGCAGCATCGTCATCGCAGCTGAATGCGAATGGCGCCTCATCGCAGCAACAAAGGGGCCCGCCTAGTCCCGTGCATCCATTCTCGCGCCCACACTCGTCCCCGGACACGTACGGCGCGCGGCAGGGTCCGCCTCGTATACATTCTCCGACGCCGGTCAGAGCCTCGGGTATGCCAGATCGCAGCTCCACGGCGAGTCTCCCTTTGCCCTACCACACGCCCTATCACACGTTGCCATCGGTCGCGAACGGAACGATTGTGGAAGATCGGGATACAAGTAGCAGTCGACCGTCGTTGCCGCAGCAACAGTCGTCATCCGCGGTGATGACGACGTCGTCGCAAGCTATATCGGTGCCGTCATACTTTGCGGGCCCCTCCCGATATCGATCACCATCGACGGATAATGAATGGCCAGAGGCCCGTCCGACATCGCCGCCGATATCACACCTCCTCGAGCGCGCGTACTCTGTGTCAGGGCTTTCATCATATGCTGGTTTTTCTTCGGAGCCTTCGCCAGAGTCGGCAGTTTTGCCTCCGCCTGCACCGCCCGTCGTTCTTACACCGCCACCGCCACCACTGAGTGAGGAGCGACACGACCAGGCCCCACATGAGCCCTTCTTGGCACATGCCCCTGCGCCGCATGATAGCTATATTGCTGTGGAGACAAATCCGAGGGAGTACAGGTTGCTAGTGAGGTTACCGGGATTCAGAAGGGATGCGATGTACGTTCATCATTACCTTGTGGCACCTAGCGGACACTGACTACGGTGCGCAGCACACTATCGACGAGAAAAAGACGGATCTTGCATGTTGTTGCTGATTCTTGGGAGCCCAATGGAGGTGCGTTCATTGTGTTCCCCCCTGTGATAATAGACGCTTATGCTATCTGGTCATTTCCCCGTCATCTCTGATGTGCGTAGGTCACTTTGAGCGGCGTATATCCTTTGGGTACGACGCCGATCTGGCTCAAGTGCGCGCAGAGTTCGACGGCGAGTTCCTTCGGGTGATTGTTCCTCGCCGGAGCACACCGGTGGCTTTTTGGGGCATGCAGAACTGATCCCAATGGCCGCGCGATAAGCGCACCTTCGGTTCTGCCAGCTGTCCTTGGATGCCTCACACTGCCTCTGCCTCTGTCTCTGCCACTCTCGCATTCCCCGTTCCACGCATCGAGCACTATCACGGATATCTTTCGTCCGCATGTCAGGTTATCCTTACGCGATGCAGGGTCGCAGTCATGGCGAAGGAAGGACGACAGCAAAGCGCCGCACGGCTCGGCACGGCTCGGTACAGCATAGCTAGCCATCAGTGGACAGAAGAGCGCGTAATTATCACCTCACGACGTTCATGATTACCTCATCCTATATCGGCTTTGGCCTTAATTGACCCATTTACACTATCTACTGGTCTCATCACATCCGTCTCTTCCATCGTGTCATCTCGTTCCATTGATCAATCCCGGCATCCGTTCTCACCGCACAAGTAATGACATCGGCATTGGCATCGATTGCGCTCATGCACTCTTTTTCCGCCACTCGAGCGGCAGCATCGATACATGCGAGCAGGCTGAATCCATCCACACAGCATCCCTCCAACCTAATCTTGCCGGCTTCATACCGTCTGTCAACGTCCACCTGGTGCCCCCTTATGTCCGCAGGTATAGCATCGCATCACATCTGTACACCGCAGTGCCTACGCCGGACATTCCCTCCTCATAAAGCATATATATTCCGTGTATCATCTGTCGCCGCTGTCCGGACTAGTGCACTCGTAGCTCGTCCGTTGTGCTCTGAATGTGCTCCCCACCCTCCCTCTGACGATCTCCCAACGTTTCTATAAATCCAAATGCGTCATTCTATCTCTGCCCTATTTGCTGGTAACTTACATTTTATTGCTCCCCGCGCCCGCTCGCCCGTAAAATGACTACTATCCTCAGTTTTGTATCGTACGTGCCCGTGTCTTCCTCCGGTTCCCCGGCTGTTGTATATACCTCGTCTTGGATACCGTCACGCGTGCTGTCCTCCCTCCGATTGCCTTCTGCTCGCCTGCCCATGGATACTGCATTGCGCACCTCACCCGTAATATAACAGCACTGAAATGTTCTCCGTTCTCGTTTTGCTTTCGACTGGCTCAACTTTCCTGTTCACGGTCGTTGCACGCGGTGCCGGCTCACCCTCGGTATTGCCATTGCTATGTGTGGTATATATTATTTATTACATCCTTTGCTCCATTATGTCTCCCGTGTCTCATGTCTATATCTGACGCTTTTCTCCGATCGTTACATAGACTGTCCCAAAACATACCTCGCACAACTGCATGCAATAGAGTTTTACCTTCTAGATTTTGAATTTCCAACGCGCACAGCGCTGACTTCTGAGCAGACCCGGTATGTTGGCGAGCTCTGACGTCCGTGTGATGATGCGGGCTCTTGGTCTGGCAAATCCTAGTTTAGAAGGTGTGAATGAAAGAAACCGTTTGGCGCGTCGCTGTCTATCCAGCAGTCATGCCACGGAGGAGGGCCAAGTTCCTATCACAGGTCTCAATGCGGAGTCTGACATGAAATCTCATTGACCAATGTCCGTCGCACCACTCTTTTTCCGATAGCAGCACCCCTGCTCTCCTAATTTTTGTGTAGTTCACCGCTGGCACGGGTCTGTGCTTACACAACAGCTCGCAGTCTTCTCCGCCGCGCATCGCGGAATTCGCCGCGTGCACACGAATCGAGTGGCAGCCCCATGACGCACCCGGATCAGGTGAAGCACCGGTGTACAACCGACGGAGCTTGAGCATGTTCTTACTCTCGTCCCTGACCACGATTACGATTGCTCGCCGGTGTTCCCTTCTCGTACACCTTCGCTCCGTGGCCCCAATCCTTCGCCCGTTCTCCCCAATCTTCCCGCACTCCCCATACGTGTGCCTCGCTCAATCGCGGAGCCTCTGGACGTCCTCCCGGCGGAGCATGCTCTTCGTTTGCAGCTTCGCTGGCAAAGTCGGCCGTCTCCTGGTCCGCAGAACCTCGGGACTGTGCCCAGTGTAGCGAGCGCTGATAGTGGGGACTATCGGGGAGGTGGGCAGATCCTTCCCACTTGCGCGAACTGAGGGGAAGAGGAGCCCACGGCTCTTCCTTGGCGTAACTCTCGCTCGTCATCTCGAGCAGCCGCGATAAGGCGCGCTTGAATGCAAATTGCTCGTCTTTGCCTGTGCGAAGAAGGGCAGTACGTGAGTACAATGTGCGAAGACTCGCCGGAGGCTCCGCTTACCAGAAAATATCGATAGTGTATCCAATGCGAGAGGGGACGCGGGCGCCTGCGGTGCTTCTGCCATGTTTGGCGTGTCATAAGACGAGACATTGGGCCGGTACACGTCTTGAGTCTCCGCTACTGCTTCCGCCATCATCATATCTACATCGAGCGACTGACGAGTGCCTGGCGCACCATCCACGTCCGATACGGGAGCGTCGGGGAAGAAGAGGTTTTCAGGCTCTGCCTCCGCGAGACAGACGAGCCTGCAGCGAGCTTCATAAAGCGCGTCGACGAGCGAGATGAAACGCCGAGCTTGGTTTTTGGCCGACAAGTGTAACACCGGTATGGAGGTTATTACTATGGTATGGAAGGTGGATGCCAGAGTCATGTAGTCAGCTGGCCCTAAGGACTGGAAGTGAAGTGTCAGTATCAGGGTACAATTCAAGAGATGCTGGAAACTACCTCGTCGCACAGCTCATTGAATGTAAATTTACAAACACCGTCGGCAGACCACGGAACATGCAGTGGACGGCCAAAAACAACAAGGTTTGTTGAGCTAGGTGCTGTTGTATCGGTCAGACATGCTTGACGATAGTAGTTTGGTATACTCACATGCTTGGTCGAGAAGTACGCTTACTTGGTCGTCAAAATCCTGCTTCTGTCCATAAGTGAACCAAGTCTTCGCGACACCGCTATTCGCACGGGTGACCCTCCAATCACGCTCAGAACGCATGATGAGGACCGGACATCTTGCCTTCAACGCCTCCACAAAGGGTTCCAGTCTATCCCTTTGGACACCGTTCTTATAAAGGTCGTCCGGCACTTTATTCGAGCTCCCGACTATCACTCCACCCATGCGCCAGAACCACGAGAGCACGTCCGCGAGAAGTGTCGCGCTCGAAACGTCGAGCAGCTGGATCTCGTCGAATACAAGCAGCCAGTGCCGGAGGATGAGGCGCTGGGCTACGGTGAATGCGATGGTCGGCTGGACGGTTGGACCAAAGGAAAACATCCCGCCCGTCTTGCGCACCCATCGTGTCGGGAGAGAGCCTGATCGCAAAAGCTCTCGCCAGCGCTCGCGGATACTTCTGTCCCATGTAACAGGGGACGGTTCCTGGGGAGCTGGGTCCGCTAGATGAACAGAAGCCATGCGGTGCCGGGTCTCTTCCCATACGGCCCGGTATATCTCCAGCACAAGTTCATTGTAGTGCTTGCGCGCCTTGAAGGGAGTTGGGATGGCAGCATACCACAAGTCAATGAGGAAGCTCTTGCCAGAACCAGGAGGGCCGATCAGCAGCAGACCCTAATCTGAGGTTAGGTATGGGCTATGTATGAAGAGTTGCCTTGCCTTCGGGGTAGTGAGTTCCGCGATTTCTTCTGCGTGGCTTCGAATGCGTACAAGCGCTTGATGTTCAGGGGTAGCGTCTAGCACCTCCGCGTCTGTCTCGCGAGTCCACCATGGGCGTAAGTTGACGTCTGAAGTGTTGCGTATGTTCTCAAGATATTGTGAAGGGATCGCCGGAGGGGCGTAATCATAGAGCTCCCTCTGCAACCTCCTGAGCTACTTACATCTCTGTCAGCACAATCCTATCTTTCTGAAAAGAGAGGGAGGCACCCACCTGCATAATAACTCTGATTTGTTCTTCGTCGTATTCTATCCTGCCTAGGGCGACCAGCCCCCTGTAGCGCTCGAGTAGGTCGATGGACTGAGGCAACTGCGATGCTTGGCTGGAATTCCGAGAAGTGGTCCCGTACAGCCGAACATAATCAGCATTGACAGACTTTAAAGAGCGGGTGTATGTGTCTGCGATGTAGGCGTCGGCCCAAGCCTGAGACCCTCGGAGGAGTATGCTCTTGATTAAGGGGTTGTGTCTCGACATTATGATAGTACAGCGTGAGTTATTCTCTCGGGTTTGGATACCGGGAGAAACGTTAACTTTCTGCTCGTCTCATTGAAGGCACCTGAGACAGTGGGGTCAAGTTGATATAGTCACAATAAGTATATGGAAAGATCACAAGGATATGAGCTCTGATTATTACAGCGTTCATGCTATAAGTTGCTCAGTTCATCGTCTAGCACTTTTGATTGCACAATGACATACTACGACCCACGGGATGCAATTCTCCCACCAGGTTTTCGGACGCGGCAATATCCGAGATCACGAGGAGGACACGTGATCTTGTTGACACGCCTGCGTCGCCTCTTCTGCTCTACGTTTCCATCCTTCAGATATGATATGTACATAGAGTATATACGTAGTTGATGAGACAAGCGAAAGAGACAGGAATTGCTATTAGATGTGTCCGCCATCATTGCATGGCAGACAGTACATGATAACTGGTTAGCTTAAGAAGGTCGCCAGCAGTGGTCTTGTGAAGTATGTGTGGAGTTGGTATGCAAGCAATTCAACGTTAACATGGCTGTTGAAGACACATGACTCATGGTGATTGAGGGGCATAATGAGCTATAACAGTTAACTGGAGAGCTTGGAGGTGCCAGCTCGCAATTTTTTGGGTTATCTTTTCATTTTTCCCTAGTGTTAAGTATGGAAGCTCAGTGAGCTGTGCACACACGGTGTGATCACGGCCCGATATGCGCCCATCTCGAATTTTCAGCCCAGATGTGCGAACCGTGTAGGTATCGGTCGAAAATCTCCCATTTGATTCTATGTATGTCGCATTCTTTAGACTTCAAGTCTCAACTTATGCTGACGGTGCGCGGCTTGGTATGTATTATCAGTTTATCTAGATCTAAGCGCCCGTAGATCTCCGCGTCCGAAAACCTGGTGGGAGGATTGCATGCTCTCTACGACCCCGTTGTTCGCAACGTTCATGATCCGAAGTCCGAAAGCGAAATCTGTCGCTTGTGAAATTGAGGCAAAGAGAATGGAAATGACCAGGGTCGGTGGCGTAGTTGGTTATCGCATCTGTCTAACACACAGAAGGTCCTCAGTTCGATCCTGGGCCGACTCATACAATCCTGTAACTCCACCTTTTTCTTTTGATCGATTATAACATGTACACGTGGTAGACCTGAAAGAAGTCTCTGTAGTCAAGGGTTGAGCCACCCGCCAAGCCATGGCTTATTTGCCAGAGTGGATTATCGAGAACATGGACTTGAGGAATGCGTCGTCCCAGCGAACACTGTTGGCGCATCCCACGTTATCACTATTCGTAGACCGATGTAGATCAATAGTGTAGCGCATCCAAAATAATAATTACAGCCAACAAGATTTCCGTCCGTGAAATATGAGATGAATTGCAGACGCTACAAGGGCTCTGCCTTCCTCCGTCTTAACTCCCGCTCCACATCGTCGCCCTCGACCGTGTAAGTACGCACAGGTTGGCTAGTGTGTTCTGTAAAATGCTCCCGTAAGCGATGATTGACCTGTCGTTGTACCTGTGGATAGAGCGATGATCAGCCACGCATAGAAATGTTCGCCTCTTGGACTCACTTCGTTGCCGAGGGTTTTGGTGACCTGGAAGAGAGGCCCAACCATGCCTAACTGAACGGTGATGTATCTGCAACGGCTTATCAGCGTTGGGATAGCTAGTAGAGAAAAAACACAACGCACGCGCCACCAATCAGGCAGATGAGCATTACAAAGTAGAGGGGGTTGAAGAGGACGACCATGGCTTCGTTCCAGCCCAAGACGACGAGCACAATATACATCCAGTAGGGTATCTGCGCAACGCTGGAAACCGTGCTGCGCTTTGCCTCGACGTAGTATGCATCGGCGTCCCGCCTGAACCGCGTCATCAAGTCAAGGATCTTCGTCTCTGTGAAGAGACTGAGGGTAGCAGGGAAGTCGAACTCGTCCGCTCCGGAGAGGGAATCTGACGTCTCGGACGGCAGGGTATATTCCAGAGAAGGGTCGACTGGTTGGACCTTGGAGTACAGTGGGATGATCTCAAGAGTCTGACCAGAAAAGCATCAGCAACCAATGAATAGGCCATGAGGAAGAGAAACATGCCTGATCCCTCGCGATTTTGAATGCACCATCAATGTCGTCTCCGGGTCTCCATACCCGGGGAACGCCATGCTCATCATACCGGAAGCGCTCCTCGAAATGCGCACGTAACTTGGTCAAGAACGCTGCATCTGTGATCTGCTCATCGATCTTCGCTCGCAGCGCCAACCACGCTCGTTTCCGCAGAGTGGCCAGAGATGTCGCATTTTCCTCATCTGTGCAGTTGAAGCCTATTGAACGATCGCGATTAGTACGTGTATCACAAAGATCCGTGATAGGTTATCTGAGCACGAACTCTTAGCTTTGGTAAGATATAACGACTCCGATTTCTGAAGCGTTTCACGGAACACAGTCAACACCTTGTCCCACATGTCCGGTTCGGGTTTGTTCAGATAGAGTTCCACAGGTTCTGATATCTGTTTCTTGAAGTTACGCTATAGGATGGGCGACAATCAGCACGATACTCTCGACGTGACACAAGGGAAAACTAACCTCGATAATATTAACCATCTTTTTCGTTTCGTCCCTCCTGCACTGGTCCGCTACGCTGCGCACCTCTTCCTGCAACAAACCTGCCTCGTCCTCGTAGCTCCAATCTGTGCCCTCCACCAGTGCCTCCTGAGCGCCCTCTAAGAACCGCTTCTCACATCGTTCCCGCGCCGCGGCAACAACATCTGCGAAGTTATATCCCTCCCCGCGCATGCCGTCCATCATCTCGCTCTTGAATGTGACGAGACATGCTTTATGCAGGTTCTTGAGCTGCCCCAGGAAGAGTGGCGACAGCGTCGAGTCCAGTACCGAGACGAGGTCTGCACGCTTCCGCTTATAGACGCCCTGGTGGTATCTCGACGCGTCGCGGTCATAACGCGCTAGTGAAGAGGTGCTCATTAGATTTCAGAAGACTTCTCTGGAGAGACTCGAAATCACCTAGTGCTCCAGACCGCCAGCTTCGCATCATACTACCAAGGCCCTCTACCACCTTCCCAGATTCGATAGGCCGCCGTTGTGGTTTGGCCTGCTCGTTGAAATCCGCGAGTGCAGCCGTCGAGATCTCATCACAACGGAACTGCGCCAGCAATTCTTGTTGTGTGGGAAGATCTAGGTCCTTGTTTGTCTGCACTTGTTCCTGCATGATCGAGCTTTCAGTAAAGGAGCACCGCAAGATGACACGACAAAGGTACGCACCCAAATGCCCTCCATATAAAACGCAACACCATCTGCAGGAATTCGCTTGTGGTATGCTGGCTTGAATACGTTGTCCTCGCGCGACTTGTCCACAAACCGCTTCCGCAGCTCCTGTACCTCTGCCTCAAATTTGTCCGCCGCGAGCACTTTATGAGGCAGCGCAGCGAACGAGAGGTCAAAGTAGTCAGAGAGCTGACGATCCTGCAGTTCTGGTGGCTTCGACAGCGACTCCCAGATCTTCTGCATGTCCGCTGTGAGCGTCGCCTTCAGGTTGGCGAGAGGCGTGGTCCCAATGTGGTCTCGGATCACGAACAGGAGCAGAGTACGCTGGTTGCGGCTAAATAAAAGTAAGTACAAGCAATGCAAGAATACCGGGCAACGTACCCGTCCGCTGTCTTCTTGCCGAACAGACCGAGGTTCACCTCGAAGACGGTCTTCAGCAGACCCATGTTCGCGCCCTGGTACAGACCGACTTGGTGTTCCCAGAGGTTGACGATGAGCACTTCTGATGAGGCGAGAGAGAATAGGGCTGATTTGCGTTCGAAGTCCTAATTCCTGTTGAGAGTCCGAATACGTCATAGAGGCATGGACAACATACCTGGTCCTCTCCGCGTTCTCGCCCATCCGTACCCTCAACGTCCATCACCATGACATTCATACCCTTCGCTCTGCACATCCAGATACCTATAATAGAATTAGAACACTATAGTTGAGCGCTAGAATGCACCACGTACCCTTCGTGGTCTGCTGCCGTCTTGTCTCGTCCATGACGTCGAAATTAGTGCCGAAAAGTCGATTGAGCAAAGTACCTATGTCGTGTTTATGGTTAGACATGGGAATACTACGAGAACATGCACACTGACTTTTCCCTGTCGACTGCGACCCGAAGACTGCGACGATGTCATAGTCGAATCCTGCATTCTGCAGTCCCCAGCGTTGCACCTGAGCTGTCAACTCAGGCCTAGCAAGAAATGAGTATCTCGAGGTATGAAGCGCATGCGGTGAACGACACCCACGTAAACTGCTTCTCGTCGTTGATAACTTGTACTCGTTCATAGCTCGGCTCCTTCAAAGTCGTGTCTCCATTACTATAATGTCCGTTCATCATGTCCGCGGGTGGACGTGACCGAGTGCGTAAAGAATGGTGGTCTTGACTCTTCTTGTATGGATGCTGGGGGTGAAATAATGTCGTGGTATGAGGAAGGAGGGTGGTGCAGCCGTCAGTGGTTGCCTGTCGCTGCCAGCCTGTTCCAATGGGTCTCCCGCCTGTAGGGAGCTCGGGGATTGCCGGCGTTGGGTGCACCTCCAGCGACGCAATGCAGTGGCAGGCTGGGCCTGGCTGGCAGCTGACCCTCACAAGTCTACTTACGGATCCTATATTATGGCTGCACTTCCTTCTTCTCACATTCCGTCAGCGGAGGTAAACGCCGAAAGGGGTCTGACCGCTGGCAACGCTCTCGAGTCCTCTTTGTTGTGTTCGTGACAGCCTTGAGGCGAACTGTACCAAGACTTCGCATTCGTCGCAGCCATGGAGTCCCATTTCGCTCATTCTAAGCTAATCTGGCGTCCAGCGAATCCATCTCGTACGTCTCTGGATGCGTTTCGTCGTATGGTTAATCGCAAGCATAATCTAAGCCTGAGTACGTCTGATAATTTGCCTTGACGGTGGTATCGTCCCGGTATCCTCAACTTGGCAAACAGGGGATTACCATGACCTGCATAAATACTCTGTAGAGGACCACGGATTTTGGCTAGATGTCTGGGAGTTTATTGGCATCATATATTCCGTGCCTCCATCCAAGGTCGGCCGTGTTGAGAGTTCTTTGCTTACGCTCCCACTCAATCTGCAAGGCGTTTATAGATTTTAGAAGATGGACGCATGAAGGAGCTTCCTACTTGGTTCCCTGGCGCGAGGCTCAACTACGCAGAGAACCTATTGTACCAGAAACGACGATAGCATTGCATGTACGGCCGCTAGAGAGACTGGCACCGTATCACATTATACCTTTCGCCAGTTGAGAGACCTTGTCAAAAATATGGCTGCTGCTCTGATCGTGAATGGTGTCGGTATCGGCGACAGAGTGGCAGGTAAAGATCCATATTGATATAATTCATGGTCCAGCTTTGATGACCGCCCTCTTAGCTATCGTAACAAACTCAATACATGCCGTGGTATTGGCTCTGGCATCAGCAAGCATAGGCGCGATCTTTTCCAGTACTGCTACTGACATGGGCACCCAGGTGCGAGAATCAGGAGCTGGATTAATTTCTCTCCTGTGCTCATCAATGTGCTTCTGCTGCAGGGAATTCTTGATCGGTATCAGCAGATTCAACCTAAAGTAATCTTCTCAGAGATTGAAGTCACCTGGCTTGGCAAGGCGATCGACCTGGTCCCCAAAATAACCGAAGTTGCACGAAGTCTCACCTCTTATGGCCTCCAACAAGTCATTCTGCTTCCCAGTGCCAGAAGTAGGAAGGAGATGTCTGCAGCTGAGACGACGCATATTCCCAAGAGGTAGCTTGTCTCGCCGAGTCTGCAAGTTGCATCACGCCTTACGCGATTGGCTCTCATCCAGTGTCTCGCTGTCTACATTCCTCGCCTCTGGGGACGGTCGAGAGCTCAGATTTGCACAACTGCCTTTCAACCACCCACTTTTCATTTTATACTCTTCGGGGACCACAGGACCGCCGAAATGCATCATCCACACGGCTGGGGTACTGTACATTCCATGTCTCAAACACTGGACCTCCCTCTTACTTCGCATCTTCCAGGGCGTGTTATTGCAATCCAAGAAGGATCTCCGTTTATCGATGAGCATGAACAGCGATGATACCTATTTTCAATACACGACAGTAAGTCGCGGTCAGGTCCACTTTGTAATGCCACGTTCTGAATATTACCGCGGCATCAAAGACTGGCTGGATGATGTGGCCGTATATGTTACACGGTCTTGCATGTGGTAGTCGTATTATCGTCTACGACGGCTCGCCGTTCTATCCGGATGTCCAGCACTTCCTACGATTCCTCAGTGCCGAAGGGTGAGTAGTTTCCCATGTGACTCGTTATACGGGCCTGTAACGTTCCTCAGAGTAACCGTCTTCGGCACGAGCGCCCGTTTCCTCAGCGAAGTGCAAGGACAAGGCATTCAACCTTGTATGCATCCGTATCGGGCAAATTTCTGGCCCCGCGCTAACTGTTATTGCAGCCCAAATAGCATCATTTGATGCACTGAGAGTCATATCCTCAACGGGATCTGTCTTGACACCACCCATGTTCGAGTGGACTCAGCAAGCTTTCAATCCGGATATTCACCTTCTATCTGTGTCCGGTGGCACTGATATCTGCGGTGCATGTGAGTCGCGTTGCCTTTCCGTTCTATCCCAATGAGTGTCCTCATCGTTGCTACTCATGTAGTCGTAGGAGGGGTTTCCACCCTGCCTGTTTATGCGGGAGGTATGTGATACGCCTGCCTATAATATGACGTATCTAGTTGACCATGGCTGTTCACACCTTCCCCAGAAATTCAGGGCAAACTCCTGGGCATGAAAGTTGAGATATTTGACCCGGATGGTAAAAATGTTGAAGATGCGGGCATGCCCGGTGAGCTGGTTTGCACCAGACCCCATCCATCGCTCCCGCTCGGATTCTGGGGCGACGAGTCGGGCGCGAAAGTGAGAAAGGCATATTTCGAGCGATACCCGGGCGTTTGGCAGCAGGGCGATTTTATCGTGAAGAATACCGCGACCCGTGGTCTCATGATACTGGGACGCAGGTACGTGCGGTAACGTCGGTCGTATTCTCGCGTTGACGTATTCGGCTTAGTGATGGCGTGCTGAACCCGAGCGGTGTCCGGTTCGGTTCTGCCGAAATCTACTCCGTGCTCGAGGCTTTCTCTGACGCTATTGATGACTCGCTTTGTATCGGTCAACGCCGCCCAGAAGACCGGGATGAGCGCGTGCTCTTGTTTCTCAAGATGCGCCCAGGACATGCTTTCACGGAGGTCTTAGTTGATAACATACGATCTTCCATTCGAAAAGCTCTCAGTCCAAGGCATGTACCGGCACATATATTCGAAGTCGAAGAGATTCCTGTCCGTCCCCTTTCGTTATGTTGCACCGCCTAGCTCATTGATCATTTGACTGCGGTTTAGTACACCGTCAACGGCAAGAAAATCGAAATTGCCGTGAAGCAAATCGTATCTGGCTCGAATCTCAAGCCAAGTGGAACGGTTGCAAATCCTGATTCTCTCAAGTTGTATTACAAGTTCCGAGACCTCGAAAAGCTTGTCAATACAAAGGGCAAAGGAATGACTAGGGCCAAACTATGACACCTGTGCGTGGTTGCGTACCGATACTAGATGGGTACTGGTTTTGACTGCAGGTTTCAGTATCTTTGTAGCATGTACAGATCGATACGGTCTAGAATTCAACCAAATGTTCATGATTGCCAGATAAGTGGAGTATATACAACGAGCCTTGCACACGAGTGCATAAATGAGCCTCAACAGTGTGTTCGCATTTCTCGTATATATACGACCGTACACAGGTAAGGTCTTGCATGAAAATCAGAAGACCTCTACAATCCCAGATCGAGCTCCACCTGAACCGGGGGTCAGCTAGCTGTCGTATGACGAATGTTGTGCCCCACTCACCTTGTCGACAGCATCCTTGATCATTAGTGCTAGACGATCACTGAACTCCGTTAACTGATCAACCACTACTGGACCGCAGGTAGGGCAGCTACCGGCCGTGCGTAATGCGGGTAGCTGGATGGTATGTTTATTTACGTTCATCCCTAAGGGCTCGTTCTCGAGGGCTGCAGTCGCCTGCTGCATGTAGTCCGTCCACCAGCGTGCTGGAAACCGTTGACGTGGTCCCTTCTTCGACTGTTCCATAACGCAGACCGTGCCTCTATCACACTTACACTCTCTCATCCACGTCCAATGAGAAATAGTAAGTGACCCCCAGTCGGAGGTCTGTCTACGTATTGGGTTGGGAATGTCCTTCATGACATTTGACAAATCACTGGTAGTATCGATCGCAGTCTGTCTGCATCGTTCCAGATACTGCAGGAGTCGATACAGTGTCGAAGATGATATGAGACCAATCTCCGAAGGCACTGGTGGAAGTGGCCGCATCGAATATGCCAGACAGCGCTTTGCTTCCACCAACGCTTCGTCAAGAAAGCCGAAATGAACTGCAATGCAAAATACGCGGAGAGGCTCCGAGTTCCATTGTGAAAACAAGGCCTCCTTGAAGAAATCCATCAACTCGAACATCTCGTATTTGCGGCTCGCTTCTATGAGCGCGGTGCGTGCTTCAAGGGTGCCACAGTCCATGGTGGATGGATGGACGCCGGGGTAGATGAAGCGTAGCAGGGTTTCCAATGTATCGCTGTTCTCGCTGATGTCGATGATGGGTAGCTCGTCGACGTCTGTCGAGCTATCGTTCGGCTTGCTTTCTGCGGGGATGTTTTGAGATGTAGGAAGACGGAAGATGTCTTTGAAGATGGGTGATGCTTTGGCGAGCATGACCTTATACAGGCGATAGCTGACGCCATCTGAGGTCCGGATGCAGACGTCCGCGTCCGGATCGTTGTATGGATGCATCGTCTCGGTTTGATGTAGTGTCGTGGCGTGACTGCGGTCTGGGGAGCTGTGACTTGTAGGTCAGTGTGGCGACGCTATGTGTCCCTGATAAATACGATTCCAATTGGACGTGCACGGGACGTACACGAGGCGGACTCCTGGCGGAGAAGGAGCGAGATATCAAGAACCCGCACCGAAATGGGCGTCCTTATCTCTCACCTTACGTAGCTGCAATCACGTACGGTTCATCGCCAGTGACTCTCGGATCGGACAGTCTGAAACGGCCTCGCACTGGCACTGACAGCGGCTGCAAGTCGCGCTGCACGTCATCTATAGGATCCTAGTGGCGTGCAAACTATCGAATCAGTATCACAGCGGCAGTGGTGCTAAAAACATTGCATGATTTGATCATCTTTACCCAAAAAATAACAACGGCTTACATCTGAGAGTTTCCCGGAATGCAGGATACGGACGCGACTAGTGTACAACTATAAGGACATGAGATCGAGAGCAATTCAAACGGATACACAGTCCTCGTGAGCAACGCACAATGCTAGCTACAAGCGCAGATCAAGTTGTGCCTAGACAATGTAATATGCTTGTCAGATGAATTCTGGTTCGGGCGCCAATAGCTTGGACTGACCTGAGCAGTAGCACGATCGATTCTATCAGCAAGGATATCGCTGAACTCTGTGAGCTGTGCGAAGGCCTCTGGGCCGCAAGTTGAACAGGCGATAGCCTTCCGTAAGGATGGATCTAGTGCTTCTTTCTCCTTTGCCACGAAGCCCACTGGTCGAAGCCTCAATTTCGACGCTGCGCGATCTATGTATTCTTTCCACCACGCGCGAGGCTCGAATGAGCGTGTGAATGAACGAACAGTGGCCTGGACTACGGATTTGCCGCCGTCGCAATCTGCGCATGTAAACCACACCCATGACCTGGAGATACAGAAGGTGGCAGTGTGGAATTCGTCTTCAATGAGAGAGAGAGAGCGGTGCTCGATGTCCGTCAAGACCCACGTTATTTCTGTGACGACAGCCAAGGCAAGCTCCATGCATTTGCCATAGTGCCGTAAATATTCCAAAACAGGAGCGGCGGGAAAGGATTGCAACTCTGCGTGCAAGACTGGCAAATGCCAGACCTGGTTGCGTAATGTCATTCTCGCCGCTGCTCGCGCTTCCTTTTTAAACCCCATAAGGTATGCCAAGACGAAGACTCGCAACGGTTGCGACTCTACGAACGTCATAAGAGTGGTTTTGAGTCGCCCCGTAGCAGCATCCAACTGATATTTCCGGCTGACTTCCAACAGGCGAGCCACGTCCTCCAAAGGAAGGGTGTATGTCGAGTATATGGGATAGACGAGATGGAGCAGCCTGTTCATCGTCCGCCCATCTTCAGTAACGGGGATGACGGGCATTCCATTCATGTAGTCTGCGGCTGGTGTGGCACCTCGCGTTCCAACTGCCTGATCCACCGTCGGCTCTGGTGGGGCAGGCAGCAAGAACATGTCCCTGAAGACCGGCGATGCCTTTGCAAGTATGATACGATGGAGGCGAAAGTTTACCCCATCTGAAGATCGAACGATCAAGTCGGCGTCGTCGTCTTTGAAAGGATGGATTATTGGAGGTCTTGCCAGTGGGGCCATACTATGAATCTCGAACGGTTGGGATATCCTAGATGACCAGTTCAGGTAGAAGTACTTGTGCTTGTGCAACAAGGGAGAAGAATGAATGTATACTGTGTATAAGTAAGCGCAAGATAAGAGCCCATTTTGGCTTGGTTAGATCCGAAGGCGAGGAGCGTAGCCCACTAGCCTTGATGCTTATTGTAGTAAGTGTCATCTGCAAATGTTATCTGCAAAGCAACTGTCGGGAATCTCGTCACACTGATGTACATGGCGCAGACACAGCATCAGGATAAAGACAGTTCGTCATCGAGCTATTAACGGTACCGAATCAAAGGTCGACGGAGTCAAGAGATTGTCGGACGAGCGCTGGACGCTCGACGGCTTACATGAGCTCTTGGTTCTGTGTCGTAAGTCTTAGTTTCTCGGCATCGTTAACGTGTGATTGTTAATTCGTTTTTATACTTGCAGCACTTTATCACGATCACGTTTCCTCATATCTCTTTTACTCTGTGACTTCTTTTGTTCAAGGATTGCGTGTCTCTTTATCGCGTGTCTTCTTATCATTATTCTCTTGTCTGTGGTTTCACTTCATATTCATATCTGGAGACATCGGTTGCCTGCAGCTATCTGCAGCGAGTATCCGGAACTCGATGTAGATAGCTGTAGCCATCGTGCTCTGGGGTTTCGCCTTTACTTTATTATATTCAGAGTAAAGTTCCATTCTTTTGTCATGTATTAAATTGTAGCCTCAAATCTGGCCCCTGTAGTCTTATTTCAGTTATTCTCACCTTATTTCTATAGCAGATAGTCATGTATCGAGCACTGGGGTACTTTCTGACAAGAGTCATGTGGAAATGCACAGACAAGAGAGATTCAGACGCAAAAGCCCTGGCAAGTAACAGTGGCAGAATGCCAGACCCAGCAAAGTTTCAACAATTCACCCGTACAATGTCCCTTCATCAAGCGAGAACCGCATACATAATTGAAAAGCCCACGATCGCGAGGGAAAGAAAAGGTAGGGATTTCGTCTCCATGGCTCCGTTCGCGTTGGTGGCCGCTGCAGTACCAGTCGACGACGGACTTGGGGAACCAGCGGGTACAGAGCTGGTTGAAGATCCTGACGGAACAGGGAGCGAAGTGACTGAAGACCCTGACGGACCAGGTATCGAGGTGACTGAGGATCCTGCCGCCACGGAAGTCGAGGGAGAGTCAGGCGCATACGACGTAGGGGAGGGCGTGGCCACGGAACCATCGGCCTGCACCGCGAATGACGGAACGGCCTCGGTCGTGATCACAGTCACGGTGAACCCACCGGCCGCATCAACAACAGTGCAAGCGGCTAGACCGTCGGCGATGCCGCAATTCTCGTTGATCGCCATCCCCGAGTTGGGGTCGACGTATGAGAGGCCAAGTGTGGAGGCGCCGAGGACGAGGGTGGCTATGGGAGGTGGTTGCGGTGAGTACGTGCACGCTGGTGACGGAGTCGACGTGCGGAAAATTCAGCTTACCGGGTGCATCCAATCCGGATGCTCCTGAGGCAAGCAACCAAGTGGTGGCACCGTCGGGTCCGACGCCAAGCTCCGATGCAGGTTCTCCCTCGAAGTTTGCAGACGTGAGCGCCGCACTGGCAGCAACTGCAGGACAATATGAAACTGGCTGTGAACATTCTGTCGTTTGTGGGAAATAGCGGCGAGGGACACTCACAATGAGCACAGAGCAGAGAAGAAATGAGTATTTTCGAGAACACTTTTGCGATGAGTACGGTCATGGTGTCTTAACGAATGTGCGTTTTTTGAACGAGTGAACGAGACCTAAGTCGCAGAAAGTCTGAGGGAAGGGGAAGAGGGCGAGAGAGGTCACTACAAGGCGTTCTTTTTGCTGCTCGGTGTGCAAGCGCCTGAAATACAATGCAGCGTCGGTGCCTGAGGCCTGAGGCCTGGGGCCCTCATGGCATGCTGCACTGCCATCAAACGGCGCTCAGTGCTCACCGCCAAGTCCGCCGTCCGGGGCGGATCAAGACTGTAAACAGTCATGATGCACGATGACAAAGTTCCGAATTGCCGCCCCTGTGCCAGTGTCAATGCGAAACGCTCAGCCGCATGCGTCTTAGCCGAGCTTGAATTCGAGCTTGAAGTGGAGTTGATCTTCCAAATCAGATCGAACTTGAATTGGCCCCGAGGGCATCTGTGTGAGTACTAGACTGCCCTAGGCCTATGAGTTGAACATACAACAACGGTCTTCGAACGCCGCGCTAGAGCTATGGAGACTGACATCAAATACCCAAGGCACATCTTGTGCATCCTGAGCTGTCAGACAGCGCGCTTCGAAAAAAGATTGAAATCGAGACAGCTCATTCTCAAACCTGACTACAATCAGAAATACAAGGGACAACCGATTGACCGCCTTAGAGCGTTCTCGTCCTATTGTAATTTCTGACTGTGATTATGCACGTACGATTGTACGGCGCGAAGACTGTGCCAGCCCTTTCCTGTCTATAGGTGAGTCAAATGACTCCTTATCCTAATCACCCGTACCGTGAAGAGTCAAGACCCATGACTACAACGCAGCAGATGGCCTCTTCCCTCCAAGCAGTATATCGGCCTCACGCCAGTATATATATTAGCCCCTGGATGTACATTTGTCGCAAAGTTAACACGGTAATTAGCACTTCTGCTCGTCAAGACTGCTCACACGATAGCAAAGGCAGATAGACATAAAAACGATAGCCGATCGAAAGCCCAGTGAAACGACGAGACCCCGTCACAAACCCAGGAGAAATATTCACGACGTCCGTATGTAATGTCTCTTTCTCAACCGAGAATCACATACGCGGTCAACGAGACCACAGCCGCAAAGGACAGGAATGGCATGGACTTCAGCTCCATCGCTCCGCTACTCTTCGTCGCGGACGCCGACGCGGTACTCTCGCCTGGAAGTCCGAATTGGGCACCAGTCACGCTTGCGGTCACCGTTTGAGACGAAGTGTACCCGCCGCTACCCGAGACGACTTCGACTTGGGTGCAGACGGCTTTTCCACCGTCGATGCCACAGTTCTCGTATGCCGCCACTCCCTGGGTGGGGTTGTTGTACGTGAAATGAACCTCGGAAGCGCCGATAACGAGCGTGGCTGCAGAAAAGAAACAGTCCTGGCGATCAGCATGGCGGTGTCATTGCGAATGTCCTGCGAACAGGCTTACCGGGTCCATCAAATCCGAGTCCGGTACCAGTGGGCGTTCCTGGAGCGAGTGACCATGTAGTGCCGTCGGCCCCGACGCCCTCTTGAACCGCCTTCACAGGTCCAGGCGCATAACCGGGGAAGTTGATCGACGTCACGGTCTCCGCGACAGCGTCTGCCACCCGACCCCAAAGGCCAGTCGATATTTTGATCGCCTTAAATCAGTATACAGGAGCACTCACAATGCGCACATAGCACAAGGGCAATGAGAATTTTGGAATATCCCTTGAGATTGAGCGCGCTCATGGTGCTTAAGGAACCGGATTTCTGAAGTGGTAGAAAGAGACGCGATTCGAGTCATGATGTGGCAGGGAGGGTGGGGATTTATACAACCAGATGTCCAGCCACGACCGAAGCGCCAACTCGGGACCGCTCGAACTTGACAGATCTATATATGACCATCATTCGAGTCACTGGTTGCAGAGCACAATGCCAGGGCGTGCCTGTGAGTGGGAACACAAAATGCCTAGAACTTAGTTACGTGCTGCGGGATAATATTCGTGACGTTCGCGGGAAATTCTTCGCCGGGCCAGCGGCGACTGTGGAAGACTGATCGCGAGGAACAACAAACCTAATATGCGCGCGCTCGGAGCAAGGAACAAACCTACTGGGCGCGCTTCGGGCAAGGTCACACGAAGCCGCCTGGAAACGAGGAACGCGTTGTCCGTCGCAGCTGGGGCTTGTCCCCCTTAGGCAGACTCCAAATTGTTACCTTGCAGAGAAGGGAAGGTCGTAACAACATAGGGACAAGGTCCACTTGAGCTTGTAGCTTGCCAACCGACCATTGCGAGGAGTGATGCGTTGATGCAAGCCCATCAATTGCATATTCTCTACACAAAAAATGTGATGTTCGAAACTGAGTTACAATCTCTTCTAACGACGCGTGGCATGCATTAGAGCCTACCATTCCTCATCACGAGGTAGAGAAACTTGCTCGAATACGCAGGATGTCCTGCCTCGACAAGCCTGCTTCGCTGCAGAGAGACCGAAATATGGAGTCCTCTCTATCGAATAAGTTTAAAGGGGTGTCGAACTCCGCCACTTTTCCAGCCTCCATCACGATGATCCTATCGTAGTAGACTGTCGTATAGAGCAAAGTGTGAGTTCGAGTACGAATGGCCAGAAATGGGATACTCGCCAACTGTATTCAAACGGTGAGCAATACACAACAATGTAGACGACGCAAACTCAGTCTGAATTGTCTTTTGCAGTTTGGCATCCATCTCGACATCGACGTTGCTCGTTGCTTCGTCCTGCATCACAAGAATTAGTTGAGATGAAGAGAATGCAGGAAGCAGGCTAGCTGTACGGACCAGAACAATGATGCGACTGTTCTTGACGAGAGCACGACATAGAGCAAGCAGCTGCTTCTCGCCTGCACTGTAGTTGGAACCTATGTGAACAGATACTGAGCTAACAAAATATACGAAAGAAACGGCTATCTACCTTCATCACTGACGGCGGCGTCCAGACTGAACTTCGCTTCCGCGGCAGGGTCATGGGAGCCATCTCTAGGCAGCAACCAGGACCTCTTTAGGGCAGAAATCAACTCTGCATCGGTACGAGTTGTCTCCGGGTCACTGCACTCATCAGTAGATGAAACCAGATCTACAAACAGGAACATACAGGTTTTCTCGCAATGTGCCCTTGAATAGCAAGGCGTCCTGAGGGACCAAGGCCAGCCGCCCTCGAAGGGTGTCAAGCCCGATGTTTCGAATGTTGTGCCCATCTATTTCTATCGTTCCGCTCGTGACATTCACAGTTCTAACAGCAATGAAGAGCACATCAGTCATCCACATCCACCTCAGACTGGCAATCCGCATCCTACCTAAAGAGGGCTTGCAATAAGGAACTTTTTCCTGTACAAGACATTATGCAAACAATAAGGCAGGAGAGCCAATCTTAGGCAGGAGTACAACTCGCCTGCACCCGTTCTGCCTACGATACCGACCTAGGTGAAATGTAAGCCATCATGTTGAATATCCTCGCTACATGAACTCGCTTACTTTCTCTCCGGGCCGCACAGTGAATGTGACGCCTTTGAGAACCAGGGGTAGGCCTTCACGGTATGCAAGTTCAGCTTCCTTGAATTCGACCTGTCCTCTTTCCGGCCATGAGTGTGGAGGATCTTCGGACGTCGTCCTCTCGCCTTCAGAGGGTAGTTCAGTGTAATGCAGCACACGCTCCACGGCATTGAAGTTCTGCTCATTTTGGGCATATGTCTGTACCAAACTCGCTAACAGTGGAGGATGCACATTAGTTGACGATATGTATATCAAGAATAAACCACCAACAGAAAACCGACGTCACTGGAGGATACGTGTATTCAGCTTTCAGCAAGTAAGTCCCGCCTGCTCCATGGCTTACCACTCAATGTATACGACAGCACTACGCCGATCTTGCTTGGACTTACAGTGTACCGAAATCCGGTAGCGAACAACGCAATTCCGAGGACCAGAAGATTGCCCAAAGTATTGAGACGGATGCCAAGCCATTGTTGAATGGCAATTGTCATATAGTAAGCTCTATTCTCCATGTCTAGCCCATGTTCAGATTTCGTGATGAACCGGCGCTATATTTGGTGAATACATGAAGTTCAACGACATATACTAATCACGACTCACTTGTGCGGCATAGGCTCTGACAGTGCTCAGTCCAGTCAATGACTCTGAGCTATGAGGTCAGCGACAAGTGGCTAGAGACAACCAGCAGATGCTACCTGAATATGAGGCATACAGAGCGGATCGCATGATGGAGTCCAGGCGTTTGGTTTCCACGGAAGTCCGACGATAGAAGACAGCAGCGAGGTAATAGAAGATGAGCAATGGGACGAAAAGGATGCCTAGATATGGGAATGTGTAGAACACCAATGCAATCGTTCCTATGACAGAACTTAATAGCGGGTTTCAGCAGCGAAGTCATATGGAAGGCTGGCATTATGCACCTGAATGTTGACAGGAGCTGTGTGCGGATGATATCACGAATCAGGGATAATTAACGAGTATAAAGGATAAACACTCTACCTGGAACGCAATCATGGAGACTGCCGTATCGAGCGTGTCCTGATCACTGGACAAACGAGACATTACTCGGCCTGGTTCAATTCATTTCAGCTACAGCGTTGCAAATCACGTTCTGTGCATCCGCACCCATTGGCGTCGTGTCAAAGAATGACGTTGGTGAGTGTAGGACAGCGCTCAACGCGTCTCTGAACATGCGTGACCCAGCGAACAAAGTCGAGAGACTACATTTTGGATCGTCAGTGGTTCGAGCTTTAGCGATGTAGAATGTACTCACGTCAAGGACAAACTCAGTGAGAACGAGAACAGTGCGCTAGCTACACCAAGAGCAGCGTAGGTGCCCATGTATTCCCCTTGAGTAAAGCCATGGATACTTTCCGCCGTCCAGAACCCAAGAAACAAGTTGTTCGCCACTGAAAGTAAAGTTGGATAGGTATGCATAAAAATACGTATATGAAGGTCCGGGGCTTGACTGCTGTAACGTACCTGATGCGCCTTGATACAACGAGAGGAGCATGACAATAATAAATGCCCAAAAGAGACCACCGGCATAGCGTAGATACTTTGCATACGTCTGCATGGTCACTGCGCCAATGTTTCGCTCCTCTTTTTGCATGAGAGGTCGGGAGTCCTTGGAGTCGGGCTTATCCGCCGCGGAAACTGTCTTGTCCTGCTTCACTACGGAAGTGACTTCTTCCTGTTCCTTCTCGAGGTTACCATACTCTTCCATCAACCGAGAAAAAATGTTACTAGAACTCATTAGATCCTAGACAACCGATTTAGCCCGAGTGGACTAAAATCAGTGCGACAGCATTCTGGCTATCGACTTACCAGATAAGTACCCTGTTCTGCGATGACTCCATTGTCCATGACATAGATGTAGTCGGCTTTGTCCAAGACATGCAGCGCATGGGTCACCAGCACCCGCGTCTTCCCGGACAATGGGCCGCTTAAAAGACAATTATCGAGAATCGCCTTACCGACATGAGCATCGACGGCGCTCAGTGAGTCGTCCATCAAGACGATATCCGCGTCTGAGTAGGCAGCTCTAGCTAGCGAAACTCTGGCCTACAAAGTGATGGCGCAGTGAGGTTACTACACTGACTGAAGCAGGGTGTCCCAATCATACCTTCTGTCCACCTGACAGGATGAATGGCATCGTCAATCGAGGATGAAATTAGCGGCCATTATCCGTGAGCACATACCACTTAAGTTGATCCCTCTTTCGCCAATCTCCGTATCTTCCCCATCCGGCAACATCTTAAGGTCCGAACGCAGACAGCATGCATCAACAATATCTTGGAATCTGTTTTCTCATTGTAAGAATCACTGCATTGGGTAAGCTGTCACGCACTTACTTGGTCTCATCATCAGCTTGTCCGAAAGTGATGTTTTCGCGTAGAGTGGCATTCATGATCCAAGCGGACTGCGGCACGTACGCAACAGGCGACGAAAAGACAGTCTGCGGGAAGGAATGAGTCATGACATCAGCACGAATCTCAGAAGTTGAAAGTATGCCGAGCCTACCTTGCCCTTAACTCTCCTCATCTCTCCGATTAAGGCTTGCAACAGGGAGCTCTAGAATACAGTCTTGAGAGTCGACTATTAGATGTACTCAAGCATAAACGCATACCTTTCCCGAGCCAATTGTTCCCACTATAACAACAAAGGAACCTCTCGGTACCTTAAAGACAAGGTCATGCAGAGCGAATGGTTTCTCATCGGGCTTCTTCACATCGTCCTGCCCAGCGGCAGCGCTATCCAGAGCCGCGACCGGAAGAATGGCGCCCCCCTTCTCCTTCCGACGACTGAAAAATTCACCAAACTTTCTCTCGCCAGCCTTTCTACCTCCAGGGCCATCCCGTCCGCCGCCCGGCCCACCAACCTTCCCACCTCGCCCTCCGGAACCACGGCCACGACCGCCCCGTCCGAGTTTCGTAGGCTCGGGTTTGCCTACCGTCTCCCACGAGAACTCGCCCTCGGTATCGATAGCGAGTTCACTGGCAGGCTCGATGAGGTACGGCTCTGCGAGCTCCTCCGCGACGAGGTACTTAGAAATGCGCCCTAGGGCAACAACTGCGTCGGAGGAGACTGTGAAGACCATCGGCAAGTTCCTGAGTGGCGTGCCGAGGATCTGGTGTAAAGCGGACAATATTAGCATATATCCAAATGCGCAGGAATCATAGCTGGATTGCGTACGTTGAAGAATTGGAGCGCGGTAAAGATGACGGCGATGCTGAGATTGTGTCCGCTGAGCGCGTATGTGATCTGATGGGGCGTTCGAAGGTCGCATGAATATCACAAGTACATAGTCACATTCGGACAGACAACTTACAAATGACAATATGGCAGCAAGGACCGGAACCATCGTGACGATACTGATTAGACCCGCTCGCGCGACACTATGAGTTGACCAACGTGTCAGCGACAAGCAAACAGTATTAAGCCATACCCCCTGCACTCACCCAAGCCTTCGAATATGGCTAAGCTCACGCTTGCGCACATTCCAGATCTGCTGCGCATAGAAGCTCTCCCACACGTAGTGCTTGATGAGCCGGATGCCTTGCAACACCTAAGCCCCGTACACCTAACGTCAGCCCATGGCCAGGGAAAACAGCTTATCAGCGTACCTCGGTGACAAGCCGCACACGCTGGTCAGTGACGACCACGCCCTGCTTGCGCTGCCTGAACATGGTGCGCACGAAGAGGGTCTGGAGAGGGAACCCGAAGACGAGGACCTGTTCCAAGAGAGGTTAGGCGGCGACAGGCGACTGAAAGTCACTCGTTCGATACGTACAGCCAACCCGACGAGCGCAGAGTACCCGAGCTGTAAATCCCCACATCGTCAGACGTCAGAAAGGACGCAGACACGATACGCACCTGCCCGATCAGCAGCCCGATACCGATCGCAATCTGCGTCGGTGCGACCCACAGACTGCGCGCATCAAGAGGTTTTGATCAATCAACCAGAATGATGTACGAGGCAGAAGGGACGTACTTATGCGCGAATGCGGTGACTCGCTCGAGACGCATCGCGTCCGTCGAGATCATCGTCGTAATCTGGCCGACGCTATGATCGAGTCGTGCCCGTCCGCTCAGACGGAGCGACTTGCGGAAGATGCATCCGATCACCTGCGGAGAGGACAGTTAGTATCGAACGGTCTTTGTAGATCTGTCGTGAGGAGACTGCTGGATCGGGACACGTACACTGGTGCGCACTTGAAGTCCGGTGGTCATTGTCACTGAAGACACGGTCAATACGCCTTGCCCCTACCAGTAAGTGTAGGAGACATACTAAGGGAATAGTGGCTAGTGATCTTGCATCATGCCAAAAGATCAACAGTCAGAATAATCCGTATTCGCCCTTAAATTAATCTTACCACACTAGATGCCTCTAAACGTTGCAGTGTCACCACAAGATGGTCCCATCTAGTAAGAATGCGTGAAACATACCCTGCATGATGAATATGGCAAATGCCAGCCCAACCCCATACCCAATCCCCTTCGGCGGTTCCGCACCAGAAGCCTCGCGTTCTTCCGCTGACATGCGATGCCAAGAATACGAAGCGGTGAGCCACGTAAGGAACAGCTTGTTCACCAGCGGCGAGGTCGTGTTCAGTGTATCTGCACATTGCAAGCAGTCATATCTTGGTCAGTACCAAGATCTCTGACTCATTAGTAGCATCAGGAGATGACATACTAGCTGTGAATGTCAGAATGCCCGCCCCCCACCAGCGCCAGAAAAACGTAGCGTGGAGTGCCTTCAGTAAGGAGCCATCGTACTTCTTCGGTTCACTTCCAGCCGCTGTTTTCGGCTTGGTCTCGCTCTTCTCTGGCGCGCCAGATGTCATTTCTTGGATAGGCTGTTCCTCAATGTCCACAACCCCCTTCTTCTCGTCGTCAAGTGGATGCTTCACGTCGGCTTCCGCACTCGAATCTGCAGAAGACGAAGGGTTGTCCGCAGAGCTGCCCGCGCGCTCGGGGCCTTCGAGGTCGCGTAGGAAGAGAGGGCGCTGCTCCGGCGGACATCGAGCATAGAATGCGCTCTCAACTCTGTCGCTTAGGTTCCCTGTGAGGCGCTTCGAGGGAAGCTGCCAGAGATCTTACATAACACTGAATTTGAGACGGCCGTGCGCAGGGTAGATGAAAGGATGTCCTTACCTTCTTTCTGGAGTGGACGCGAGAAGCCCACCATGAGGAAAGGATCGAGCCATGAAAAAATCAGCCTGGAATAGTATCTACGCAGGAAATGTTACAGTGTCAGTCCGTTTCTAACGCCGTGGGTGGACGAAAACGACGCCATGAGCTGCGTTGCGCTGACTCTTTCCAGACAATCGGCACATAGCGAGCTTGTATTTTACCTCGAGCTCAGATGCTACGGCGTACGTCTTGTTCAATCGACAGCGTCGAAAATGAGACACTTACGGGGCCTGTTCCTCTGGTACGACTGTGCGTTCTCCAAACGCCGGAGGCTTCGGAGGGGGGTGGAACGGATTGTACATAACTTCGAGCAGGGAGGAAGATCCTCAACTTGAAGCTCTACGCGGTCAGACTCCAATAAGGAGAGTACTCAGAAGGCACGGATATGTTATCCGAGCGTTTTGTATGGTCGATGGCATGTGAGACAGCTGCGCACGGAGCCATGATAAGCTTCGGCGCTGTAAGGAGTAAATCAGCGGGGAGGATCCGACAGGACCCCGGCGAACCCCCACAGAGCTTTGATCCCTAAAGTCCGAAAATGTGGGTCCCAGACCCAAAATGTTTGATCCAAAAGTCCGAAAATGGGGGTCCATGGGCCGACAAGTCCAATCCAAAGTGGTCCGAAAATGCACCTCTCAGCGCTATGTCCGATCTCCAAAGTCCGAAAGGACCACCTAATTTGGGGCCTGTCCGGTACTGTAGTCCCCAAAAATTTTCCAATCAGGCGTGAGTACTCAGACCATGTTGCTACCAGATGCCTCTACTATCTAGGCGACGCCGCGGCACCTGCACATATTAGGCAGTCGCTCGGGTCAATATGGAGATTATGGAGACCGGTTGAATAATTGATGTAGGTCCGATCCCATTTTGGACCGAATTTGGCCCCCTTCGCGCGAGGTTTGATTTTTTTGGTCCGAAAAGGGTATGTTCGCCAGGTCCGAAAATGGCTTTTTCGGGATCAAAGCTCCTGGGGGGTTCGCCGGGGTCCTGATCCGACCAACCTAGATTAGAGTTTGTTTGGCTGCACCAAACAACGCGCTACGCGACGCGACGTGTACGTATCGTCTTTGCAACCGTCAATCACTCTATTTCCTGTCCTTGTCTCTCCATACCCGCAAGCTTAAGCCTGATCATCACACTATTCTTTACCTCCACGCAGGTCGCGTGCACCCATATCACTCCTTCAAAGCTTCAGCTTCATCTCTTGCGCTCCTGTAATGAGAATGCCAGAACTCGCGAGGGATCTCAATCTCTTGCGCCTCCAACTCAGGATAAACGAACTTCCTCCTGTACCTCCAGACCGATTATTCACCTTAGGCTAGCCATGTGGGGTCTTCTCGTATGTACTCCCTCATGCCTCGCGGCTGCACACTTTGTGGCTGGATTTCTCTTCTCTATGCCACTCCCGTTCCATGGTTGACGAACGGAGTGTGTGAAGCTGTGGCAGTGGTGTTTGATGTGGTATTGTACCATGCTGTCGACGATCATCGGTCAGGGCAAACCAAGGATTTGGTGTCACATAAGTTGAAATGCTTTGTGGGATACCTCTGTACGAGGAGGTTCTACTCTGCCAATATGTTCACTTGTCAATTTCGCGTCTGTATACCCCTCTTCAGCCATAATTTGCAATGAACGAGAGACCGCTCGCTATCAAACGCAGCCAGAGAGCTAACTCGTGCTCGGAGCTCGGAGTCTACAGGTCACTCTGAATATGTATCGTTCTGTCGTAATCCCTGGTCATGCGGTGGTCCATCGCCCAGTCCTGTATCTTCTTGAAATCGCGACAGGTATGCAGACCGTCCAGCCGTGGAAGGTTGATTTGCCTAGTCTCGTCCCACTCCCATCCCATCGGGTTCGTGTCGACGGTGCACATGACGGACTGCCGGAGGATGTCGATGCAATGATCTGTGTGATCCATAGGTGGGGGAATTGGCGGCGGCGGCGGATAGTGCTCCGGATGGAGGCGCTTGCGGAACATGTTCTACAGGCATGAACGGATGAACGGAATACTCTAGAGGAGCGCGATGGCTGTACGAACCAAGCAGTGCAACTGATGGAAGATCTCGACACTGATCACGTAGTTGTCTTCGTCTCCAGGAATCGGCGACGTCGGATCGGCCAGAAGACGGGCTTGCTCTTTCGGTATCTGCAGCATGCCCGCTACGCAAAATCGGTGCGCAAGTCAGTAAGAATGGCATGTAGTGATGGGCGCGATTCACATTGGAACAAGGCCTCCCACCGCGCATCGACCTCGTCACCGACGCCCATGTACTCTGTCTCATACCCTCCCAGAGAGTTGTTGAAGCGAACGACAGTGTACTCCACCGCCTCTTGCAAAGGTGCTTCATCCTCGCCGTGTCAATACGTCTTTCGGTGAGGCGAGTATGCAGTAACTCACAATATACAAGACCTGGGGATTTGAGAGGCCTGAAGGCAGGACGGGGACGGTTGGACCAGTCAACTGCGAGAAGAACGATATTGAACAACGCCTGCAATACGATGATCCCGACGAATAGACGGCGGCGACGGTGGTCTGACTTCCCAGCAGCTTCTGCGAAACTTTGGGTCTCCGAGTCGCCGTCTTCTACGGATAAAGGCTCATACTTCGCGTCGTCTTGAATCATGTTGACAGTGACTCGTCAGGAGGGAGCGAGAGATGTGTGGGGAGGGGCGGGAGGTTCAAATTACCTGACCTTGCTACCTGGGCCTGGCCGCAACACTATGCCCGATCAGCGCTCAGCGCTGAGCATCGAACTCGTATCATCAATAGGTGATAAGCGTGGCTACTTCCCGAGTTGCGACAAGCTTACTAGAATTCCAGCTGTGGGCGCCCCGTGATCCGAGGAGGCCAACTTAAACGCTGCGGTCGGGGATACACCGACATCAAGGCGCCCTACTTGTCCGATGATAAATTCTCCGCATTGATCAGATGGTGGAGCCGATTTAGCAGGTGTTGTACTTCCGTCGCACCGCGTGGTGCCATGCGCGGCGTCCTGCCAAGGTACTATTCCTGCAGCGTTACATTGTCTTACTGAGGTGCGTCAGTGTGACGATGAAAAGGAATTAATTTAGCGAAAGACTGTCAAGGGTCCAAGCATCAGATAAATTAGCTTTCGCCGTCCGTCCTACCCGCCGATGATTTCGGATTGATGGTGTAGATCAAGCGCCGAGGCAGGCGGACAATAATTCAAGGTACCATTTCAAACACACCTCCTGTTCGTGTTTCTTTCCTGGACAATGGACAATCACCCTGTGGAGCACAAACAGCCTCTCCTCGAAGACAATGAGGACAATGGGCAGCGGCTCGGATTTCCTCCTGCGAGCACTCAGGCGAAGCCGCAAGGACAGAAGCTCTTCGTCGGTATAATCGTTCTTCAAGCTCTGCTCAGCGTCATCTTACTCGGAGTTGGGTGGTCTAACCATGGGCATCGCACTTCGCTCCAACTTCCGTATTGTAACGTTCACCATCCGACTTACCTTCTGTTATACTGACATTGACAACGCGTCGTCAGCTCCAATGGAAAGCGATATTCCTTTTGTAGCGCGTCGGTGGAACACGTCCATAATGGATGGGAAAACAGAATTCATGGGCCAGTCAAGCGAGGTCGACGAGAGATGGGAAATGTTATTCAAATGTAAGCTTCACATGTTGTCAATTCGTCTGAGAACATGTCGCTGATTTGGAACTTCAAACAGTCGGCGTACAGCAGGCTCCGAAGGACGTCGCCCGACTCCTGGCAGACCCGACGGCCCCCATTCCTGGTGATCTCGACAACTACATCTTCAGCTACGAGGTCTTTCACTTGTTACACTGCGTGGTAGGCATATTCAAAGGACAACTTGTGTGGACATACGCCTCACCAGTCGCGTTCAGAATCTGCTGCGCAAGAGGTTCCACCCAGAGTACTACCCGCCCCCTGCGCCGGAAGACGCTATCGCTCACCAGCATGGCGATCACTGCGTCGACTTCCTCAGGCAGTCTTTGATGTGCACGGTAGACATCAACCCTATGGTGTGGCAGTGGGATGACGAGAAGCAAATGACACTGCCGAAGTTGGACGCGCTGCACGAGTGCCGCAGCTGGGACGATGTGTGGAACTGGTCGGTGGACCATCGTCTTCGCACTCCATTTGACAAGCACCTGCACCTCGACACTGGGTTGTAGACGCATTTTGATGTCTACGAGACGGTGTAGATCAACGGTAGATATTCAACGGACACTGTAACTGACCAGTAGACATTGGATGTCCATTTTTCAATGAGATGCAACGAGAATTGAATCAAATCCATGGAGTCTCCAGCCTCCCTTGGCTTACTACTCTAATCAGATAGCTTTGTCCTTGACCCATCCGAAGTATGTTTCCGAGAACCCCACGTAGCTGCATTGAGAAATGTACTTTCATGTTTCATAGCTTCTCTCCTGTTCGTTCTAGCTATTCGATGAATGTAATTTTAGTCATGTTTTACTCCGGGAGAGGGCTTCTGTATTGTGCAAGATGAGGACATATGGTCATTCTGCGAAGTCGGCGGCGCGCTCGGCCATCGAAACGCACCGCATGCTCTCCTCGTACCTCAAAACGAATTGCGAGGGCCTGGTGACCACGCAGGAGGCCAGGAATTTGGCGGTTCCGGCCTCCGCTGTGATGTGCAGCAGGGCGTGTGATGGAAGCTCTCGGACATGGCGTCTCGCCCAACTACAATTTCAACCCCTCGACGGGGATATCACATATGGCGGAGACTGCAAGCGCTGATTTTACATACCTTCAAGGCATAGATCGCCAACGGCCCACCTTTCTGATGGTGTCATGACCAATTCTAAACCATATGACTCGGAGCCCGTATAGGAGGGGAATTTAGGGATGACAATGCGGATCCGGTGTCCATATGACATTCATTGACTCGGAGCTAATCAACTAAGGAATGTCAGCAGCATTTCCAATCAAACTCTCTCCTCGGACCACTGTAGATCTGCAGTTGTCTGAAATTGACCAACAGAGTCAGCATTATCTACCACATTAAGCAGTAGTTGGCCATGGATGAGCAAGAACAGGTTCCGTTACTGATCGGAGAATAGTAGACCGCGTTATGTGGGGATCCGGCCCAGCTTGAAGGAAGTCTCTTGTACGAACTAACACAATAAACCTGCGGCCCGGAGTACTGTGTTACTATGAATGGTGTGATAGTATGGCGAATGATGCGATACCATAAGACGTACTAAACAAAGTAAGCTATGACGGGCGTTTGACGGCGCATCATTATGGTGCATCAACGCTGGATCGCAGTGCACTACTAAGTAGTAGGCGAGCGGCTCGAGCTTTGAGGTGGGCCGCTCGTGCCTCGTGATCGCCGACAGAATCGGCCAAGCTCGGGCGACGAATGTACGTACTAGATATACAGTAGACAATCTCATAATGCATGAGCTCATAATGCATAAAATCTCGTAATGCATAGGCCGGGTCGGGAACCAACCTGGGGTCAGCCACCTATTTGTCAATATGCTCATGCATAAAATCTCATAATGCATACGCCAGGTGGGGGACCAACGTGATGCATTATGAGATTGTCTACTGTATTTCCAAATACTTAGGCCCCATCCGCATGGGCGGTGAGTCCACATCGGACTCCGAAGCGGCTGGATCCACAGTGCATCCACTTCAGTAGGAGGTAGCGCTCGAACCAACTACATAGGAAGAGACAGAGGTAAGGACATTAAAAGGATATCTCGACTACAAAAGGATTAGCAGCCCGGCTTTCCTGCTCAGACAGATCCGCCGATTCAGACGAGATGTGGAGACTGCCCTGCAGGTACCGGTGCAAGATCGCTTTTGAAATGCACACTGCACGTTGCAAAAATGAGCAGCGCCCACGCTTGCCCACGTCCTGATGAGGAAAGTATCGTGAGATCAGGTCTAATTACTTATACTACTGAATGACTTCCTTCGGTGTTATTGGTCAAGCAACGGAGACTTTCTTCCTCCGTTTGTGTTTGAAGGTCAGCCCGGGCGCTTCCCCAAAGCAATGGTTCGCCGCGTCACGCATCACGACCTCTGCGCCTCGATTACTATACTCTTGATTGCTTATTTGTTCTCGTACTCAGCCTGTCGCATGACAAGAAGTAGCACTCACTGCTTGCTTCCAGTCATCACCCAAACAGATCCTTTTCAATTCGAGTTGGCTGTACTTTGCTCTCAGAGGTGTAAATTACCGTAAATCAATAGGGGAGTTCAGAGTAGGGTTTTCGAGGCGGTTTTCGCGCAGGTTTTCCGCTCAGCTTTCAGCCTCGGTGGAGACCGAAAACCGCGGTCAGCTTTGATCGTGGTGCGGAAAACCGCTTTCAGCTTTCGGCATGCGGACGCGGCACCGTTGTCGGAGTCCGAAATATACTGGGAAAGGACGGGGAAAGCCGCGCGTCTGTGCACTGTACCATACTTATAACACTGTGTACTCACTCCCCTAGGGCTAAACTTATGAGTGTAAACATGGCACATTATCTCTGACTGACTAGATATAACCTGCTGGAAGGAATCTTGTTTTATTTTAATGGGAGCCAAGGTTGAATAATAGTCGTGCTTAAACTGAGGACACTAGCTGCCTAGTATGGAACATTACATAAAGCCCTATTTTGAACTCCGACCACAATGCCGCGTCCGCATGCCGGAAGCTGAAAGCAGTTTTCCGCACTACGATCAAAGCTGACCGCGGTTTTCGGTTTCCACCGAGGCTGAAAGCTGAGCGGAAAACCTGCGCGAAAACCGCCTCGAAAACTCTACTCTGAACTCCCCTAATGCACAGCCGGCGTTTGTTGACACCAAGCAGCCGCGGTGGATCATGATACTAAGAATAGGGTGAGAAGAACAGGACCATGAAAAATAGGCCCAAACTTCGGAATTTCGAGAAATGCGGTCGTCTAGCTCGCCATAGCTCACCATGCGCGCGTCCGCTGACAGCGATCCGTACTGATCTTCGCCGCACGTTTAATGCTTGGGAGGGTTTAGGTTCCACCGAGGAGGAGCTATGAGGTAAGCTCACTCATCGTGCATCAAATGATGAAACCCAATTGACAGGTCACTTGGGATTTGGTATCTTCCTTGCTGATGGAAATCATCGACATCGAGGTCGACTAAACCGGATACGAATAATCCGATCTCGGAATGAAGAGCCTGATTCTGATTCTGTGATGGGATATCGAAATGATTGGACGAACCTGACGGTGTATTCACCCCGCCGCATTCAATCGGAGATCTGCTACTGTACCTCTCCGCCAAGGTGTGAGCTCTGGTAATCGAATGCGGCCGACTCGGGGGCCACTCCTGTACAGTATATAAGGGGTACAGGGGGATGGCAGAAACTTCAGTCTGCACCGCCTGTACTCTCCCAAGCTGCAATGAAGTTCTCCGTCATCCTCGCTTTCTGCACCATTGCGGTGTCCTCAACTGCGGCTCTTCCCACCGCGGTGAGTAATTTTGTTGATGTTCAACTGCTGCCTTTCCTCACGTGGGATGTACTACTTCAGAAGCGCGATGTGGCAGCGGGTTTCGAGAAATCTTACTCAGACTACTACAAGGTATGTATTAATTTACTGCGGACCGTGATGCACATTCTTACTGGGCCTCAAAGCGGGAGGCAGAGGCCGAGGTAGAGGCTGACTTTGAGAAATCTTACTCGGACTACTACAAGGTATGAGTCGTTCAGTGTGGCCTATGATGCAATATTTTACCGACCCTCCATAGCGCGAGGTAGAGGCCGATTTCGAGAAGTCCTACTCGGACTACTACAAGGTATGTATCCATTACTGCGGCCTATGACACACATTCTTACTGAGCCTCAAAGCGCGAGCCAGAGGTAGAGGCTGACTTCGAGAAATCTTACTCGGACTACTACAAGGTATGCGTTGATTACTACCGTCTATGATGCAATCTCTTACTAAGCCTTCATAGCGCGAGCCTGAGGTAGAGGCCGATTTCGAGAAGTCTTACTCGGACTATTACAAGGTATGGGTTGGCTAGTGCGGCCTATGATGCAATCTTTTACCAAGCTCCCATAGCGCGAGCCCGAAGTAGAGGCTGATTTTGAGAAGTCTTACTCGGACTACTACAAGGTATGCATTGATTACTGTGGCATATGATGCAATCTTTGACCAAGCTCCCATAGCGCGAGCCCGAAGTAGAGGCCGATTTTGAGAAGTCTTACTCGGACTACTACAAGGTACATGTTGCTCAGTGCGGCCTATGATGCAATGTTCACTGAGCCTCCGTAGCGCGACGTAGAGGGAGATTTCGAGAAGTCTTACTCGGACTACTACAAGGTATGGGTTGTCTAGTGCGGCTTATGATGCATATTCTTACCGAGCCTCAAAAGCGCGAGGTAGAGGCTGATTTCGAGAAATCTTACTCGGACTACTACAAGGTACATGTTGCTCAGTGTGACCTATGATGCAATCTTTTACCGAGCCTCCATAGCGTGACGTAGAGGCCGATTTCGAGAAGTCGTACTCCGACTACTACAAGGTATGGGTTGTTTAGTGCGGCCTATGATGCAATCTCTAACCAAGCTCCCATAGCGCGAGCCTGAGGTAGAGGCCGATTTCGAGAAGTCTTACTCGGACTACTACAAGGTATGTGTTCCTTGCTGCAGTCTATCATGCAGCCACTTACCAAGTCTCAGAAGCGCGAGCCTGAGGTAGAGGCCGACTTCGAGAAGTCTTACTCGGACTACTACAAGGTATGTCACACTTCCTTGCTGCAGTCTATCATGCAGCCACTTACCAAGTCTCAAAAGCGCTCCTTGTGATGGTCTTCGACTCGTCCTCTCATCGCAATTTGCCTTGGCGAGCTGAGCGCACATATCCGGTACAGATTCTTTCATTGAGGATAGTGTTCAATTGTATCGGTGCAGATGTTAGACTCCAGGGTAGCATCACAGAGGGTTGTACAATGTATCGTGTTTCACTGTAACACATGATATGATAACGAAATTTGAATTGAGAAATCGCAGAGTGGCTTCATTTCTATGAAAGCCTGAGTGAATCGCACAAACCTCGCTGTATTGATAGATGGTTATGATCCGCACATTTACTACTCAACGGTATGCAAGTGGATGTGCGGGATGGCAATACTGTAGCTCATCTGCGAATGAAATGTATATAATTGACTCGTTACAAGCAATCAGAATGGACGAATTTGATGTTCATATACCACCATGA
Organism: Amyloporia xantha; assembly: GCA_036971615.1. Lineage (NCBI taxonomy): Eukaryota > Fungi > Basidiomycota > Agaricomycetes > Polyporales > Adustoporiaceae > Amyloporia > Amyloporia xantha. The sequence goes on from JAYKKR010000005.1 coordinate 395,935, forward strand.
TGATCTGCCAGAGCTTTCTTTCGATGGAGTTTTCGTATCGTTATAACAATTACTAGTAGGTTACCACAAATTCTCCTGGACCCGCGTAACGGAATTCCAGCATCTCAGAGCAGGAAGGGGACAGGTCTACGTGGAAGAGTTGCCGGCAGTGGTGGCGCCCAGGTCCTGGGAGCCGTTGATAACGCGTAGGAAGAGGAAACGTCGTGACGGTTGATACCGAACCTGCTTGACTCTGTGGCTCGACTTTAAGACGCTTCAATGAGTGTCGCCAGAGATCTGCAATGAGCGAGGTAATAATGCAGATAAGACGCTGATGAGTGTAGGTGCTCAAGTGCGGAAGGGCACGGGCTAAGAGAAATTAGATGGCAGTCCCTCAGGCTGCAGGGGCCGCATATTATCCGTACACTGTGCATCCAGCCTGAGGCGGACTGAAGTAATAAGATCTTACTATCAAAGGCAGGAAGGTGGGCATCTGGAGGGAGCTGATGACTCCTTCTGGAGTGGCGGTTGTAGATGGGCACGTCGTGTATTGCTATCACTCTACGTGCGTCGCCTGCCAGCGGGAGTATAACCCGTGGAATTGGAGAAGATGGGCCAAGCCAGGCCAAGCCTATTTCCGATCGGCGATCGTGCAAGCTTGTTACATTGTCACGATATTTAAGCGTTGTGGGTCACGACACGTCACGCGTTCTTAGGCACGAGCCAATACTCAAGTGAAACCATTGAACACCGTTATAGTGATGTCCGATGTCCTCAGCAAGGTCTCCTGAGGCGGGTAGCACCAGGGATCCATTCGAACTACAGCGACTTGCAGAAGAGCTCGCCCAGCGGGAGGCAACGTCCCTGTCTCCGCGTGGAAATGCCAGCTTCGACGAGCTCTCCAAGGCCGAACGCGACCTGCCCGTCTACGTACCCTTGTCGCATGACAATCCCCACCTCCGCGCCGAAACGTTCAACGTGGAAGAGTTCCTTCTCTCGCGCGCGTATACCTCTCTTCCGGATTTACGCTCCGAGCTGCGAGACTATCTGGCAACCTTGAAGGAGGAACTGGTGAAGCTCATCAACGATGACTATGAGGCATTCATTAGCCTCAGCACAGACCTCAGAGGAGAGGGCGCCAGGTTGGAGAGGATGAAAGCACCGCTGAAAGACCTGAAGGCTCAAGTACTTGTACGTCGCAGCCTGTGGGACATTGTGGGTGATGTAGTAACACGAGTTGTGTGTATGCAAATAGGAAGCGAGGCAGACTTTGCAAACTCTCCAAGATGCTACTGAACAGAAACTGAAAGAACGGTCTGAGATCCGAGAGCAGAAGGTACGTGGCCAGAGCCATTTATGCAGGCTCTGCAGATTATAAGGACGGATCACCAGGCATTTCTACATCTTCTACTCAAAATATCGGAGTCCATTACGCGCTTGGAGTCCCTTCTCCTCATATCATCACCGGCAGACGAGGAAAAAGTCTCCTCCGAGATCAATGGTATGAGGACGTCGAATCGAGCTGACGACGGCGGCGGCGCGGAAGACAGGTGAGTAGTACATGTAAATGATGCACCAACCCTTCAGTGATCATAAGTAGGACTCGAGGAAACCGTGCCAAACATCTTGCCCGCGTGGCATCAGAGTACACCCAACTTCTCTATCACGTCTCAAGAGCGCGCGAACGCGGAAGCGCATTTATAGATGAGTCGCAATGGGTCTGTGCTCTTGTCCCTTTTCCCCTTAGACGAAGTCTAACACGTCTCCGCAGCGCATTGATCGAATCAAATACACCCTGTCTTCCGACCTCGATCACCTGTTCTCCGCTACGATTGCGGCGCTGGCGTCCGGCAAGGAGCGCGGCAGAGAAACTAAAGCGACGGAGATCGAACGGTCTAAATGGCTCGCGGATGCGACCGAGTGCTTGAGGACGTACGACGTCCTTGGGCTTTGGCGCGACGCGGAGGAGGTCCTCAGGAAAGAGGTAGTTCGTGAATTTGTCAAAAAAGTGCATACCCTCGCGTTTTCGTCCTGCTTCTATCTCTGACCCTGTGCTGGCCGCAGACAATCTACCCCGGTGCCCTTGCGTCCCCACATTCCCCGATTCTCCCCCATACGCCCTTTGCTCCAAGCATCCGCTCTCCCACCCCCGTCCCACCTCCGACCGGATCTCATCCTCCACGCACACCCTACACGCCCTTCACCGCCTTCGCGTCGAAACAGAACCCATTTGAGTTTAGTCTCCAGCAGGGCAGCGCGCTCTCAGCACTCGCTGCGCACGCTCTGGATGACCGCGACGACCCGCTCGCGGCCCTCTACAACACCGTGCTGCGTTTCGTGGACCGCGATCTGAAGCGGCTCATGGAGATCGCGGAGGGCGTGTGTGTGAAGAGTGGCTCGCATGCCGCTGATGGTGGAGTTACGCCAAAGGAGAAGTCGAGCGCGGATGGCCCTGGCTTCGAGGTGATGGCAAACGTAGTGTGGGCCGAGATTGGGCGGGCGATCATGGACGAGCTGGGGAGTGTGGTGTTTGCGGCCGGCAAGCCAGATGAGTTCCGTAAGGTATGTGGAGTGCTTGCAGATGCAGACGCCTCTTCAAGGAAGATGCTGACATCGTGTCTGTGCGCAGCATCATGAAACGACGCAGGCATTCATTCGCGCACTCGAATTCCTTGCACCCTCTGTGCACTCTATCGAGGTCATGCGGGCCCACCCGGTGTACGCTGCGTTCGAGCGAAGGTGGCAGCTGCCTGTGTACTTTCAGCTGCGCTGGAAGGAAATCGTGACGAAAGTAGAGGAGTCGTTAGCCATCACGCGCATTGAACGATCGAGCAGTAGATGTACGTCGAGCACAAAGTTTCTACCGAAAACAGGTCGGACCACTGATGAATTCATCTACCTAGCGGCGCAGCCCTTCAATACTCAGCAAGCTGCAGCGGTTTGGGAAGCAATTACTAGCTGCTGGAGCTCACAGGTTTATATACCGGAACTCAGTCATCGCTTCTGGAAGCTTACACTACAGGCTCGTGACCATCTCACTCTTTACATTCTTTGTTAACGTAGAAAGTATAGCTTTTGAGCAGGTATAAAACATGGCTGGATAGCAGCCTTCCAGCGTTTGAGCCGCCACCCAAGGTTGCTGCAGCTGTAGCAGCTGAGAAGCATGGATCAGTTCGTGGGCCTTCCATCGTCCACCTCCACATAAGTATTGATTTCGTATCAGATACCCGGCTCTTCCGCTACGCATCCGCGTGCTGTGACTCCGAATCCTCCCACAGAAGCGGCGTCTCCGGAGTCTACCGCAGCGGACGAAGCGCTGCTGCTGCAGTTCTCGACGGCCATGGTCGACATCAAGGCAATGGAAGCTCAAACCGTCAAACTCTGGCAGGACGAATTGAAGTTGATGTTACCAGAGCTCGACGAAAGTAGCCCTCACAACGCTGTTGATCCAGAAGGTGAGGCTTCTTGGAACGGATAATTTCACCGCTAATTAACAGAGTTAGACGCGCTCAAGCATGCACTATCAATGCTCGATTCTCTGGTGCCACCATTGTCTGGCCAGATCATCTCTATACTTTCTAGACGTGCTTGCGACGCCCTCCTGTCAATGCGTTCCATACCCTCGCAATTCCGAGCGATGTCTTCGAGCAAACGAATGCCGACAGAACCGAGCTACTTCGTCTCTTTAATCTTCCGCCCCGTGAAGGCGTACTTCGGAATCGGTGCTGCAGACGGTCCAGGAACAGCTTTGAAGGAAGAATTTATGCAGTCATTTTCCGAGGAGATTTTCGAGATCGTCACGCAAAGGTGGGTTGTGTTGTGGGATGCTTTCCATTTTTGCGCCCGTTGATATCGTCTAGATATATTCACTTCTTGTCGGCCATGAAGAAAACTGAGGAGTCCCTGCGGCGACTCAAAAAGGGCAAGAAATCGACATTCTCTCTGTTCGGGAACTCCACCGCGGCCAAGGAAGACGACGGACGTGCGGATGAGGAGAAGATTCGCGCACAAATGATCTTAGATGTCGATGCGTTTGGAAAGGACGCAGAGTCTCTCGGAGTCAGTGTGGAACACAGCGATTCGTTCAAGATCCTCAGGGACCTGGCAGGTAGCGGCCTGACTGACGGTACGCTTGTGGTCCAGTCTGTCGCCATAGAACAAGGGCTTACTCTCGGTCTTCCGATTTCTCTTTAGATTCATGACCCATGTGGTCGACGACGCAATACAATAAAAATAGTCTCCGAGGGGAAATATAGACGAAAGATTAGTGTACGTTACGAGAATTAGCGTGATGATCAGGCGGAAAACATCTACTATGGTATATAGTACCAGTCCGTAATACGACGATGGGAGTACCGCTACTTGAATCTGGGTTTGTAGCAGTGGACTTTTTGTTTTCGAGGAACGATTCCCCACATCCGCGGCATCTTCCTTGTGACGGCGCCCAGCCCCGAATTCGCTCCTCCGAGAGCTCAGCGATCGCAGCAAACAGGTCGTCATCCACGAGATGTTTCGTCATGATCAACATATCGCTGTCCGAGCGATACGATTCCAGCATTCCCGTGAATAATGTCCTGAATTCTGCGTATAACGTGGGTTTCGAAACCCGGTTGGCTGAAGCTGATGTAAGAAGTCGTTTGAACAACCGTGGTAGTGAAACGGCCCTGGTGGCGCTGATCGTCATTAGCGAAGTGAACGTCTCTTGGACATGTGAACGCAGATCGAGTATTGCTTGCAGCTGGACCTGTAGGTGCTTGTCATTGGTAAGACTGGCATCAGAAGGTGTGGCGCCTTCCAATGAGCAACAACCTGCGACTCGCTGTACAGTATCGATCTGGCATCTGAGCAGGTCATACCACATGTCCTCCAAAGGCACTTCAATGGTGGATGTTGATTGCGAGTATTCAAGACACATTGAAACTGCATTTCGCCCTATAGCCTCCAATGTCGCCAATACTGTTCTGGTGGAATCTTCCACATCAGGCCCAGAACGCGTGAGGCTTTCACCGAGTTGGGCGGAGAGCAGAGTTTCAAATCCGTCAAGTTTAGAAAGTGCTACCAGCGGCTGCCCGGCACGATTCAAAACCCAAATTACAGCATCGAAGACGCGATGCTCTTCGCAGATTTGCACAATGTCGCCTGCTTCCATGAAATCCGAGGGTAGGTAGCGCAGCGCGGGGATGACTCCAGGTGGATCAAAGCGGCAAGACAATGAGATATAATTTCTGCGCAGAGAAGAGGGTATATTGGGGGATGGCCCACCCTGACGGGAAGAGACAGACCCGTATTCCTCACCTTCAGATGGTGGTCCGAGCAAATAGCGCAAATATGCAAATTGATCATGTTCAGTGTGGTGTTCGAGCGTTCCGAATGCACGTTCATGGAGAGCAGGAAGGTGTTTTTCGAGAAGAGCAGCGGTGCCGATTACACTGATATCCAGGAGCGACGACAACGACTCGACAAGTGTGGATTGTACTTCCCGAGGTAAAGCGCCTTTGTTAGCACGTTCCGCAGTATCCAGGACATCATTCATGAAGTAAAAGACGTCCGACCTCGACTGGCTTGCATCGTCCAGGTAAGTGAGAAGTAAAGGTGACCACTTGTGATCATGTTGGTACCACGTTCGCAAGATTCGATAGAATCCGGCGTTCTCGAAGAGAGCGATGATGCGATCACTTTCGTGCGGTGTATAGCTAGAAAGTAGATATTCCGCTGCTAGCTGACGGTCCTCGCGTGTCTCAAGGTCCGGGTCTTGTGCCAAACTGATCAGGATGTTGTGAAGAGCGCTTGGAGGTATTTGAATGAATTGAGGATATTTTGGCACGTTACGTGCGATGAAGATGTTCACAAAAGTCACTTCGGCATGCGAAAGATCCGGGGAGGACAATATCTCGAGTAGTATCTTGACAATGACCAACCTGCTGATACCCCGAGTCTCATCATTCAAATAAGCATCTTCGAAGGCCAAGTCGAGGATATGTAGGAAAGCTTCTGGATCGAAGCGTAATAGAAGGCGCGCGTACGGATATGTCGGTTCAACTCCGTTTTCCTCGTCGGCTGTGAGGATAAGTTTGCCACCTTCTAAAGGCCACACGCTAGATCGTCCTGAGAACAGGAAGGCGTAGACATCGTCCTTTGCCTGGACAGCCTCTTCCTTTGGGAGAGATTCAGCAGAAGGGTACGAAACTCCCATCAGGGTGTTTGCAAGATAAGGGTAGATCTTGTATGCATTGAGCACGTCGGGACCGATAGCCTCATGGGAGTCGTACGTAGTGGGCAATGAATGCTCTCTGAGCGCTCTTCGGTACTGCTGAACTTTCCGGATCAACCTGAGAAGCTCGACCATGGGTGCCACAAAGTCTTTCATAGCCCGGGTGAAGACATATATCAGTGCATCGTATAGCCGATGTCTTTGGCACAGTGTGACGGCCTGATTGACATCTAAGCAGTCAGGATCGATGTGCCATATTATCCGTTCGGCCAGTTCAGGATGGTCATCGCTTTCGTGCAGAGCGATCAACTTCTGTGTTATCCGAGGTGGAACATGGCAAACAGTGCCATCGAGCACGAACGGCTCGAGTTGAGACAGGAAGATACGCGTGATACCGTTGTCTTCATAGAACTGGAAGAGATCCTCGAAGAGAAAGTCGTAGTCCTGGAGCGTGACACACGCTCGTGTACAGGTCCTCACTAGACCTTCAAACAGAGACGTGCGATCGACGCCGCGACCATCAGGAGTGACATGGGTACCATCGGTCAGACGATCTTCGGAGAAAGCGTAGCGGGCCGAGGCAGACATCAGCTCTTGCATCTTGTCGCCTACGACCTTCTTGAGCTTCTCGGGAGATTCCGGGAGTCCGTTCCTGTTGCCCGAGATGTCCCCAATATAATATGAGCGAGTGAGCTCAATGGCACTGAGGAAGTCGCCCTCCTGCACAAACGACAGGATACGATCAGCCCAGGTCAAAAGGGTACCGACTCGAAGTTCAGTTTGACCCTTTAAAGCTCATGAGATACGCCCACATCTACGCTAAAATAACACCTACCAGGGTAAAAATCTTGCCTTTGTAGACTCGCACACTATGTGCAACCTCCATGACTGCGTCGGAGTAAGATACAGTGCCGTTGGTCGTATGACTGAGCATCGGAGAGACAAGCAACCATGCGTCATACGGGACCTGTTCCACTAGCTTTGATGAACGCACGTCGTACACTTCCAATGCAGCGGCAGTGAGAATTAACACTTGCTAGAGTGACCTCAGTATATGAGAATATGAACATAAGCATACTAAGATTGAGGCAAACGAACCCACATTGACATTTAACCATTGAAGTGCCAACACGTCGCCACCGGCATGCCATTGTCTACTTTCCTCAAAAACGACCCGGCCGATCTCGACTTCGGTTGTCTTACCGGTTCGAGAATTGCGGGTTGATTGGACAAACTTGTCTTCTGACACTCGGATCAGAAAGAGGTTGTCACCCCATGAGTAAACCAGCATCGGCATATTTGAAGACGAATGGCCATGTCCGTTGACTTGATGTTTCAGGTTGGTGACCTCTACACTAGAGCTACCTGAGACCACGGAAGGATACCAAGCAAGGGTACCCTTGAATTTCGATTTCGGCCCTCTTTCGTCACCCTCCCGATGTCGTCTATACCATGTCCGCGGGGATGGCTTCAAACCAACAATTACCAGTTTCACGGGTGTGAGAAGGGCAATGAGATTGTATTGGTCCGTCGGATGTGCAGCAGTACCCAGTGGGAGAGGGCTCATTGCCAATATCGTACTGGCTTTGCGCGGCTTCCGACGACGGAAGTGATGAGCGCTGGACAAAGGGACGGGTACCGAAGACACAGGATCATCATCAGGATATTTCCCAAGTAAACGGAGGGTGTCGGACGCTTCCATGAAAAATACCTTGCCCAAGCTATGGTAAAATGCCATTCCATTGTCGTCCGCTGAGACAACCGCGGTGTGCCTTCCTGCAACAAATCCAATGCTGACAATTCTAGAGCCAGCCAGGTGCCCTTCCTGACGGCCTGATGCAACCTCTGACAATGAAGTTGGAGCGACGAACCGCGCCGGGACCTTCGGCGACTTAAGGTCAAATAGCTGAATGTGCCCGGATGCATGCCCAGAAGCTACAAATGTGTGGTCAAAGGACAAGGCAACAGCGGTGACCGGGCCGACGGCTCTGTCTATAGGGGAGCCATCAAGAAAAGTACATCACCAAGGAGGTATGCGCACCTTGAGTGTCACTGCCACATATGCATTTCAGGTCTTGCTGGAAGTCAAATACGAGGACTCTACCGGTGTCGGTGCCGACGCAGATGAAGCCATTGGCAGTGAGAACAGTGGGTGAGCCTGCATTCTCAGTACCTAGCAGCGACGTCGCTTTCTGCGACAGCTTGCTATATATGTGTTCTCCGATGGTATGTAGTGTTGTCCACCGGAAGACCTCTCGCACTAAGTGAGGACGGTCATTCATATCGTCTGTCCTGCTCGAGCCGACAGCTGGGTCCGTCACAGATGATGTTCGAGACAGAGCAGAGAAATGCGAGCGTGGGGCTGACGCGTCTTCGTGTACATGAGAAAATATAGTGGTTGCGCTTCGTGCACTTCCGGATGAAGACACCCGGGGCGTCTGAGGAGTTGATGATCGAAGACGAGAGATTGTTGGATGCAGAAATGGCTGTGAGACTCTGGACTGGATGTAAACTCCATTTGGGATGGACGCTACGGGCGCAAGGATAGCACCAGGCTCAGATGGCGTTGAAGGCAATGATTGCGTGTGATCAGACAGTATCTCAATCTGCTACATTCCATGCGTAAATAATCAGGACAAGAGCCGTGAAGAATACTTGCCTTGGCGGCATCTTGCATCAACGCGGCCGTTTGACCCTTTACTTCCGCCTCATGTAGCAGTGAATGCTCTACCTCCCGCTCGTCGAGCTCATCATCTTCGTGGTCGGTGCCCAGAACGTCCCGTAATTGCTCTCGATAGTTTCCAGCAGGTTGCGCATCCGTGCCGCTGTACAGGAAGCTTTCCTCCTGCTCATCGTCTTCGTCACGAGTATATTCGTCAGAGCCACCTTCCGTGTCGCTCATCAACTCTTCGAATCGCGCAGAATAGTCACCGCCATGCGTATCATGCGTGTCCTCTCCTTCAGTGTCTGAAAGGTCGAGAGACCCGTGTGACCCTGTGCGTATATGGTCCTCCCGTGTTCCATTCATGAACAGGTCCGTCGTCAGAGCGAGCGAGCGTAGGTAGCGTTGGTGCAAGGACAAGCCAGCTTAATGACAATCGACAGTGAGGACGTAAGAGCGCAGAGGTCAACGGCTGTCGGTTATCCGCAGCTGGCAATTCCTTACCTAGAAACATATATTCCTCGTTAGGACTAATTTCGATATGTTTTACAAAAAAGTATGCCTTAATTTGTCCTGCAATTACTTGCATGGTGAAAATTCCAAGAGCACTCCGAAATCCGCCCTCGAATATCCCTATCTCCTTTCATTGTGAGGGAATCAGCACCTCAGGGCTATTGCAGTCATCCGCCCTCTCTGCGCCTGTGTTCAGCTGTGAACCATGGCCAATGCCAGTGTAGCAACCATGGGTCCTCCTCCCTCTCCCAAGGAGCCCCGACGCTCCGGAAGACGTTCCGCCCCCTCAGCTTCTACTAGTAAATCTCCAGCAGGGTCACCTACGTCCGACTCCGCCCCCAAAGCCAAGGAGACTTCACACCGACCTTCTCTGTCGACATCCTCCTCCTCAAGCAAGAACAAACGTAGCAAGCAAGAAGATCACGACGAAGCCCTCGAAGAGGTGCGCAAACACGGTGTCAACGGGAACGGGAATGGCCACGGCAACTGGAACGCGCGAACGAAGCGCAAGGGCAAGGAGAAGGCACCAGCAGCTGTGGAATTCCTGGATGGCGAGGGTGACGGACAGGTGCTGCAGCCCGACGCGCAGGAAAGTGCAGCGAACCCTGATGAGGATGACGAGGAGGCGGGCATTACTCGATGCATATGCGGTGAGCATTGCGCGTCGTAAAGGGTCCCCTCCTTACTCAACTGTTCGCCCAAGGCGATGAAGAGCCGGAGGCTGCTGGAGAGTTTATGGCTCAGTGCGAGATGTGTAAGGCCTGGCAGCACGGTCAGTGCATGGGCTTTGAGAACATTGCGGCCCTGCCCCAGCATTATTACTGCGAGCAATGTCGACCCGATCTATATGTCGAGCTTCTCAAGTGCGTATGTTTTTCATCTTCGTGGCGTCTGCTTCATACGCGTTTTGTGCAGAAAACATGCCAAGAGAGCGCGCCAGTCGTCAACCCACTCACATCATACTGCCACTGCCGCCAGACACACTTCTCGCTCATCTCGATCACGCTCCCCAGCACACCTTCCCAAACCCACTAAACGACGGAACACGATGAACAGCAGGGATGCCGCGTACGAAGAGAGTTTCCAGGCCTTGATCGAGGCTACCGCTGCTGAGGCGGCGGCTGCAGAAGCAAAACCCACCACACCTATCGCTAGTGGTTCAAATGGTGAAGTCAACGCGCATGTCGAAACTGAGGAACTGGAGGTGGCTTCCAATGGGAGGCGAAAACGAAAACGTTCTGAAGATGAAGGGTAAGTCATATTTACAAGGCCTTTGTTCCATGTTTAATCGCCGTATCCACGGAAAGTGTGGCCACCAAACGAACGAGATCCGCGTCTATAGCTTCCGATCGTACTGGTGTGGCTCATGCAATTGTGGCCCGCGATACCACGCCGATAAATAGCCTCAACGGCAATCCGAAAACAATACAGGCTCCCCCATCAATGGCGAAGACAAACACTCGCAACAGGCGTACGGCAGCTCGTAAGTCCCAGGTGCAGGACTTGGTCGCGGTCGACGGAGATGAAGGTCCGTGCCGTCGCCTATTTCTGTGACGTAACTCACGTGACTCCATATCTTGCCTGCAGCAGGCAGCACTGCTTCTGCACGCCGACAAGCCAACAGCCGTTCAAAAGGTATGCACTGTTTACTGAGGTCGATACCAATATCCAACACACTTTCTCTTTAGCAAACACGGGCAACGATACGGGCAGTCGAAGGCCACAAGGCAACACAGCGGGTGGTCACGGCGCGAGTTCAAGTGGACACGCGAACAGCTCCGCCGCCTTGCGCGCCTACCATCACTCGCATGCATACGCCGTGTCCCAACAACCCCTGTTCACCTCATGGAACTTACCAGACTACCTTGCACATCTAGAGCCGATGTTGCCCACGGATATTCCACGCCCCTTGGAAGTGCGCGGATCAGGCATCGACTCTGCTGGCCGAGAATCATTAGAACGTACGACGGAAAGAGGAGTAAAGGTGAAGTGGCCCAGCAAGAGGATGAGTGTTGGGGACATGAATAAGCGTGTGCGATCACTAGTCGAGTGGGTTGGGAGGGAGCAAGCGAGTGCTCTAGAGAGAACCAGGAGAAGGGATGCTCTTGAGAAGGCGTTCAGAGATGCGCACGGTTCCAGTCTGCCCAGCCATGTGGGTACACACAACCACCATGCGAACGAGAACGGGGATGTAATGGTTGTGGATACCGACGATACCGCCGAGTCTCCCCTCCAAGAGAAGAGGCTGAATGGGGTTGACGGACTGGCTCTGTCAAATCCGAGTCACGCAGACTCGGGGCAAACCACGATGAAGTTGATGGAGGAGTTGATGGAGGAGCTTATCAGCTTCCAGGAGCGGTTTGGGCCTGGTGCGAAGACAAAGGAACGAGAACGGAGAACTATCGCGGTTTGATGGATCCTTGCTTCCCCACTCTTATTTCGAGTCGGTACTTATGTATTGTTGTGTTATTCCCGGCTTCATCTTCTTTGTTGGTTCCAACTCTTCTCGCTCTGCACAGTCTGTATTGCTCTCATGTCCTACAGTACAGCATCTATAAGTACCCTGACATACCCAGTTGTATCGCGATGCGTGCTTGATAAGTATCACTATCGATTGATGAAACGTGGAGGCCGCTCAGAATCCCTGGCGCTTACAATAAGTTACACTCATTGGCCATGAACTGAACACGTTTGCCATGGTGCACACATATACAGTATATGCGTACGAGTGACCACTCAATGGAGATGGTCATGGTTTACTTACACGGCGTGCCTGTGATCATGACGGACATTTGTATAGCATGTTTTCATACGGATTTGAATATTACTTTCGGTTTAAAACGCAACTCTAGATGTTCCATTGAAGCTGCGCACAACAGTCAGCTTATCCCTGCTATCTGACTCAGGAATTATCTGTCCAAATGCCTGAGAAAGTGGATGTGAATTTGCGATAGATCCAGCATGTAGAGCTGCCGACTGGATACCCGCAGCACCGCAACACACAAAATACAAGATTATAGTACTAGTGGCGATCTTTGCTTGTAAAAGTCGGGCCATGTTGATTTTTCATAGTAAGTTTGAGTGTTGAAGAGAAACATGCTGTCCGAGTACTTACAAGACCGTCAACCGTTCGAATGCCATCAGGGACATACGGTACTCACCGGAGGCGCCGGTGTGATCGAGTCACGGACACCCTGATCTAAAGTGATCGACGCCAAAATATCCTCCTCGCCATCGCCCAGCATGTCTGCCTCAGCCACGCTTGAATACTCTTCGCATGCACCAGAGCCCATCCCTTATCCTCGACTGTCAGACCACCACTTACTACCATCCAAAACGCCCGACTACCTGAGACTTATTCTGACGTCTAAAGTCTACGAAATACTCAAAGAGACACCGCTGTTTTTCTGCCCTAATCTGAGCGCAAGGTTCGGAAACCAGATATGGCTCAAGCGAGAGGACCTTCAGGAAGTATTCAGCTTCAAGATAAGGGGAGCGTACAACTTCATGGCCAATCTGACCGAGGAAGAGCGTTGGAAGGGTGTCGTTACTTGTAGTGCGGGTTAGTGTGCGTATTTATCTGACCTCTCCTGTATCCATATGACAGGTTGTGCGGTCATGTTGAACGCATCTCTTAGGCAATCATGCACAAGGCGTTGCTCTTTCAGGCTCTAAGTTAGGCATCCCCTGCACCATAGTCATGCCGAAGGGAACTCCATCCATCAAAGTTCGTAACGTCTCACGACTTGGCGCCAAAGTAGTCCTCTACGGCCAGGACTTCGACGAAGCAAAGGCGGAATGTGCTCGTTTAGCATCCACTTATGGTCTCATATTTGTTCCGCCCTATGACGATCCCCTCGTCGTGGCTGGTCAGGGCACCATCGGAATGGAAGTCCTGAAACAGATGTCGGACGCAGAAAACCTGGATGGAATCTTCGCGGCTGTTGGCGGGGGCGGTCTCGTGGCTGGGATCTGCGAATATGTCAAGAGGATTGGTTCTCCGAAAACAAAAGTATTTGGTGTCGAGACCGTCGACGGAGACGCGATGGCCCGAAGTCTTGAGAAGGGACAGAGAGTGACGCTGGATGAGGTTGGGCCGTTCAGCGATGGCACGGCCGTCAAGATCGTCGGCGCAGAACCATTCAGGATTTGCCAACAACTCCTGGATGGCATCGTGAAAGCCGACAACGATGAGATATGTGCGGCGATTAAGGATATTTTCGAAGGTGAATCTCCTTCTCTAATCTTTCACGACAGCTTGCTGATTAAATCCCAGAGACTCGGTCGATCACCGAACCGGCAGGAGCACTCGCCCTAGCAGGACTCAAAAAATACATCATTGATAATCAGCTCGTTGGTGCTGAAAAGAAATTTGTCGCCGTCGTGAGCGGCGCAAACATGAATTTCGACCGTCTTCGATTTGTCTCGGAGCGCGCTGAGCTTGGTGAAAAGCGAGAGGCGCTGCTCAGCGTCGAGATGCCAGAGAAACCTGGAAGGTATGCACATATCCATCTCCTCACACATGCACTCACCATTCTGACTTGACCAGCTTCATCAAACTCCACACTGTGATCCACCCACGAGCCACCACCGAATTCATCTACCGCTACAGTAACCCTGAACGCGCGCACATATTCATCTCTTTTAAGCTCGAAACAAAATCGCGTTCGAAGGAAGTGGCAGATGTCGTCACTGCCCTGGAGCGGCAAGATATGAAAGGATTCGATATCAGCGACGACGAGATGGCCAAGACGCACGCTCGCTACATGATTGGTGGGTGCCAGGACGTACCTAACGAGCGTATCTTCCGATTCGGTGAGCTTATCGCCCCCGTCTTGGACTACACCCTCCAACTGAACGTGACTTCTAGAATTCCCCGAAAGGCCGGGTGCACTGCGTAAATTCCTACTTGGTTTACAGACGGGATGGAACATCTCGTTGTTCCACTACCGCAATCATGGCGCAGGTATGCCTCTTTATTGTCTCCTAAAGCTTGAAGCTCATTGCTTGATTGTGCGCACAAATAGATCTGGGCAAAGTCCTCGCTGGTATTCAGGTTCCTCCTAATGAGGCAAGCGAATTTGACGCCTTCCTGAGTAATCTGGGATACCCTTATGTCGAGGAGACGGAAAACGAGGTCTACAAACGGTATTTGAGGTGCTGAGGTGGTGTCGAGGCGGTGACAGTGTCAGGAAGATTTGCTTTATATCATTTCATCTAAGGCAGTAAACAACTGCTCTTTGCCTGGTTCAGTTGAGTTACATGTGGGACATCGCAGTCTGTTGACAATGCTCTTGTTCAGTCGCGAGAAATCTAGCTAGAAGGTGAATGCGTGAGGCGCCGCACGGGCCGTGGAAGCATGGTGGAAGCACGAAGACGACTAAATTGCATTAGACTCTAGTCGGTGCACAGCAGACTCTCCGGCATTTAGCAACGTCGACGACTTCGCAGATGACCTTTCCATAACCGCGTACGGATTATATAGCGGAGGCGTGCGATTCTTCCGGCAACCACACTTGGATATCAATTTCATGTCTTGGGAGATACGAGCCGAGATGCAGGAAGACACGGCGACAGGATGGTATCGAGAGAAACGCCTTGCTATTCCGACCAAATCTAGTACTTCAAGGTGGCAACAACTGCGACCGGTGTGGCTGGAATTATGTTGATACATGGCGAAACACAACCGAAGGACAGTGGTGGGCAGCGTCCACACGAGAAGACCGTACCCCTTCACCAGAGTATCCCTCTTCCCAAATCGTTGCTTGATACCGTATCGCGGTGGGAATAAGACGCGAGGCCTGCATAACAAACGCTAATTGTGAATATCACATTTGTCATCAAGATGGCAGTGTGGATGACACACCCGTGATACGCAGGAGCCTGCCTAGTGAGAGTCGCCCTTTGCCTTCAAGAACATGTTGTCCACTATAACGTACGTGGTGAAGGCTACGACAGCCACGCCAAAGCCCGGAAAGAGGCTGCTGAACATTACGCGTCTGGAGAAGACCGGGTGTCTCCTCCAAGCTTCCCTCTTGGCCCAAGGGTCGCGAAAAAGAGGTGGTGAAGGCGGAGGGTTGGCCATCTGCATGTGGTCGTCAGCGGTGGGCAACAATGTAACACAGTATAGACAAGGACAATTACATGGACGTGAATTGAGCACACTCGATATGGGTCGCACTGAGTGACAACGCTTTGCCGCCACAGCGCGGGTTTAGGGCAGGCCATCTGTCACTTCAACTTTGGGGCCGACCGGGGCTATATACTGTCCTGGATCAGTGTGGCAGGTCCCAACTCTTCTTCATCTTTCCCTCTTCTCTGTGCTTCCCGCAGACCGTGTTATTGACTCCACTCATCATGTCTGGCGACGTCGCTATGTCTTCTGACGACGACAAACCGCTTGGAGCCAAGGCGGGTCCGAGTAGTCAGAATGGCCACACTCAGAACGGCCACGTCGTGTCTAACGGCAACGGACGGGTAGCCGAAGACTCGTCGATGAGTGAAGACGACGACATGCCCCTTGTATGTTGTATTACGAAACCTCGTTGACTCGGTGTGGCTCATCACATGCGTAGTCCCAGATCTCTCGAGTAAAATCCGAGCCCATGACTCCAGTGCGCGCCATGAAGCGCAAGAAGATTCCGTCTAATTACTCCTCTAGTGATGAGGAAACGCCTCTAGCATCGTCCCCCGCCAAGCGCACCGCATCGGGTGCTGTTCGCATGAACGGCGCACTCGCGGCGACCACCACGTTAGTCACCAATGGGAAAAGCAAGGCGATTAAGCAGCGTATAGATTCGGATGACGACGACGCTCCCATAGCGAAACGGAAGCCTGCTGCCAACGGGGCAAAGTCGCGTCAGCCACCAAAGAAGAAGGTGAAGCAGGAGCCAGAAGGCGACGGCTCGGACGACGACAAGCCGATTGGGAGGAAGGCGCCATCTAGAGTGAAGCGCAAGATCAAGGACGAAAGTGACGCTGATGACGAGAGCTTCTCAGATGATGATAAACCACTGAAGAAAGCTCCAGCGAAGAAGGGGCCGGTCAAGAAGGCCAAGAAGGAGAAAGATGGGTCCGAAACGCCAGCTGAAAAGAAGAGGAAAGGAAAGATGAAGAGTGAAGAGGTGGACGATACTCCGAAGAAGGGGAGGAAGAAAAAGGAGGAAGGAGGAGGAGGAAATCTTCCGGTGGTGGGAGCAGCAGGGCGATCCCAACGGCGAAGACGGCACGCAGAAGTGGCAGACTCTTGAGCACAACGGAGTGTACTTTCCTCCACCTTACGAACCTTTGCCGGCTAACGTGAAGATGAAGTATAACGGTGCGTTGACTTTCTCTGACCCGATCGCTCGTACCTAAAATCTGTGTGGTGTCTTCGTCAAACTAGGAAAACCTGTTGATCTTCCTCCTGCGACTGAGGAGGTTGCCGGCTTTTACGCTGCTCTTCTGGAAACGGATCATGCGCAGGATAAGACTTTCAACAAGAACTTCTTCAATGACTGGCGCGAGGTGCTCAAGCGAAACCCACCCGTTCGTGGACAGTCTTGCGCATATTGGGGAGAGTTCTAACGTTCTTCTGACAGCGCGATGGCACGCAGATCACGGAGTTCAACCTATGTGACTTCAGACCTATGTATGAGTACTTCGAAGCGGAAAAGGCAAAGAAGAAAGCCATGTCCACGGCAGAGAAAAAGGAGGCCAAGGCAGCGAAAGATGCGCTCGAGGCACCTTACACCCACTGTACCCTCGATGGCCGCAAAGAAAAAGTGGGCAACTTTCGCGTAGAGCCTCCCGGTCTGTTCAGAGGCCGTGGTGACCACCCTAAGAAGGGTGCTCTGAAGGTAGTATGTCATGGTGTGTCGGAGTGGCGAATGTTGATGTATGCGGGTCATGCAGCTTCGCGTCCGACCTGAGGATATCACAATCAATATTGGTGAGGGCGTGCCTACTCCGAAGCCGAATGTTCCAGGGAAGTGGAAGAACGTTCTGCACGACAACACTGTGACCTGGCTTGCTACTTGGACTGAAAACGTCAACGGTAACCACAAATACGTGTTCTTGGCCGCCGGTAGCTCTATCAAGGGGCAGAGCGATATGCAGAAGTTCGAAAAAGCTAGAGAGCTGAAGGTCGGCATCGAATTCCTATCTTCCCAACGCAAACCTGTCTCACGTCTCTGGGCTTTGAACAGGATTACGTTGATCGCATCCGGCAAGACTACACCGCTGATCT
This sequence comes from Amyloporia xantha, assembly GCA_036971615.1. Taxonomy (NCBI): domain Eukaryota; kingdom Fungi; phylum Basidiomycota; class Agaricomycetes; order Polyporales; family Adustoporiaceae; genus Amyloporia; species Amyloporia xantha. The sequence continues at coordinate 413,527 of JAYKKR010000005.1, forward strand.
CAAGAGTAAAGTAATGGCGGACAGACAAAGAGCTACGGCGATGTACTTCATCGATCGTCTAGCCCTTCGTGCCGGCAACGAGAAAGGCGAGGATGAAGCCGATACCGTCGGCTGTTGTTCACTTCGCTGTGAACACGTTACGCTGCAACAGCCAAACCAGCTCGTGTTCGATTTTCTCGGTAAAGACTCGATCCGCTACTTCAACCAGGTTGTTGTCGACGATCAAGTATTCAAGAATGTACGGATATTCAAGTCGAACAAGAACGACGAGGACAACCTGTTTGATCGTGTGCATGTGAGTTCCATAGTCATGCTTATTTTCAGACGTGAAGGTTTTAATGCCGTGGTGGATAGACTACCGGTCTCAACAAGCATTTGGCTTCATACATGAAGGGCCTAACTGCGAAGGTATTCCGTACGTACAACGCTTCGATAACATTCCAGCAGCAGCTGGATCAGGGAACGCCTGAGAAGGGAACTGTTCAAGAGAAGTTGAACGCGTACAATCATGCCAACCGTATGGTAGCGATCCTGTGCAACCATCAACGGGCTGTCCCGAAGACACATGAGCAGTCGATGGGCAAAATGCGAGACAAAGTGGGTTCACTGTTTATGGGAGTATGCAATGCATTCACCCGTGATGCGCATTAGCTGCGTGGCCTCAAATACGAGCGGATGAAGCTGCGTCACACTCTATTTGCCATTGATCCAAAGTACAAGAAGAAGAAGTTATACGCGGAGGATGAGTCTGATTTAGATGACGACGCGATAGCTGAGCATGAGGAGCAGCAGAAGGCGAAAGAGATCGAGAGGATCGAGAAGAAATTTGCCAAGGACAATGAAAAGCTCATCGAAGAGGGTAAGGACCCACAGGAGGACTCAGTTCTGAAGGAGAAACGTAAGGAAATCGAAGAAGAGTTCAAGAGACTCAAGAAAGAGCGCGGCACCGGAAAGGCAGTACTCAAGAGAGAACGTCCGACAGAGAAGATTGAAGAGGCGATAGAAAAGCTAGATGAGAGGATCAAGACATTCAAGTTGCAGATGGAAGATCGGGAGGCTGGGAAGGAAGTCGCGCTGGGCACGAGGTATGGATAACGGAGCTCGCGGGAATGAGTGGCACTTGCTGATCACGCCGTCGACAGTAAAATCAACTATCTCGATCCAAGGTATATTCGCCGTTCTTAAAGTTGCCTTCTCACAGCTCACCACTACACAGGATTACTGCGGCATGGTGCAAGACACATGGCGTTCCCATAGAGAAGATTTTTTCCAAGACGCTGCTCACGAAATGTAAGTAGTGTCCTTGCGTTCGCATTCACCGACGCTTATGGTCTACTTAGTCCCCTGGGCCATGGAGGTTGAATTGGACTGGAAGTTTTGAACAAGGGCACCAAGGATTATACTCGCACATCGCATTGACAGTTATCACATTTTTATTCAGGTCACCCACGGACGTGTTCCAGTAGCCATTAATATCTTGCATTGCCCCACCGCGTCCTGCATCGTTTGCATGTGATTCCATGTATCTGTTGTCCTCGATATCGTATTTCTGTGCTCAGCTACCAATAGAATGCTATGTCTTTCTCAGTGTATTCATGCCAACGTGTGAGCGGTAGTATTTCAACGGGCACGAAACGCAGTCGCGTCAGTCGCGATGGGGTCGGAAGAAGTTTCACGTGCACCGTGTACCCCAGGCGCAGTGCCAGTAATTGTAAAGGCCGTCACAGCTCCTCTCTTCGCTTGTGCCAGCTCATTCATTCCTGCCAGCCATGAGTTTGAAAAGTCAGACGAATCGTCCAGCTTGGGCATCCGGGACGGCCTTTGACGCATTGGGAGTTGAGCCCGTTGAGAGCGAGGACGAGGCGGTTGAGGAGCCTGCTCAATCATCTGCCCCGGAAAGGTCTGCGACCTAATTTATTACCCATGTAATTGACTCTCAACTTCATCCTTGCAGTGGCTCCGAGTCAACGTCCAAACCATCGAAGTCTGCGCTGAAGAAAGCCAAGGAGGCAGCTCGTCTCGAGCGACAACAGTTGCGCAAGGCAGCGGCACGCGCGTCGAAAGCGCAAAGCGCTGGGCCTTCGGCAGCGTCAGCGGCCGCGCCCACAGAACGTCCTCCGAAATCTGTGGGTACAGGCTCAAAACCTGTAGACCATGACGATGAAGCGGGAGACGGCAACGACACGCCCCCAGTGACGTCGCAAGTGGAGGAGGATTTCGACAAACCTTCACAACTGGAAGATCCACCAGTGCCGATACGGGGGCCTGTTGGACCTTCTGAACTGCCAGTAGCGCATTCACCCTCTGTGTCGAACGGGAAGCCGCCGCATGTAGTTGGCGCTCCCGAGGAGAAGCCCAATCCAGGGAACGCAGTTGCTCCGAAGACAATCAATGGTGATACGACCAAAGCCGCCAATGGCGATATCGGCGGGGCGCTCGAGAAGCAGCTTAGTACACAAGACGGGGAACAAGGAAAGAAGCGTCGCAATTTACTGACGAGGACGTTATGGACGTTCATTATGATTGGTGGATTCATTAGTGCGAATATTTCAACGCTACATTTACGAGCTTATGGACTGATACTTGTCGCTTTTCTAGCACTGCTCCTCATGGGGCACGCGTACATGGTCGTACTTGTTATGATATGCCAAACGTTGGTGTACCGAGAGGTCACTGCGCTATTCTCCCTGAAGAAGAAAGACGTCGATGACTCGGAGTCCAGAGGACGGGATCCTTGGAGCAAGACTCTCAATTGGTACTTCTTCGCCATCACCAACTATTTCTTGTACGGTGAAAGTATCATTTACTACTTCAAGGTAAGCGACATTCCCTGATGTCGGCATTGAGGTTCATATGAATAACTCCTCTTCCTAGCATGTCGTTTTCGCAGACGCACAGCTGACTCTCTTTGCGACTAACCATCGAATCATCAGTTTTACTCTCTACACGATTGGGTTTGTTGGATTTGTGATGTCCTTGAAGCGCGGTTATCTGAAGCAGCAATTCGGCTTGTTCTGTTGGGTGCACATGTCCCTGATGATGATTGTTGTCTCCAGGTGCGTTTGTATCACGCGCTGTACACCGTATGCCAATTGAAGGAACGACAGCCACTTCATCGTGAACAACATTCTTGAAGGTATGATCTGGTTCTGGGTGCCCGCATCGCTCGTCATCTGCAACGATGTCTTCGCTTACATCTGGGGCATCTCGATCGGGCGTACGCCGCTTATCAAGCTTTCGCCCAAGAAGACCGTTGAAGGTTTTGTCGGCGCGTTCTTCAGCACGGTCCTCTTCGGTGTGCTGTGGGGGACGTACTTCATGCGCTTCGACTACATGATATGCCCTGTGCACGACCTAGGCGTGAGCGCCTGGAGCGGAACGGTGAATTGCATCCCAAACCCAGTATTTGTATGGAGAGATTGGGATCTCCCGGCGCCGATGAGGTTGTTCCTTTCTACTATGGTAAGTCTCGTTACGTATGCGTTCTCCCTTGATCTCATTCTCGCTTGTGTCGATAGCTTGGCCGGGATGTCACGTCGATCGCATACGCACCATATCAGTACCACCTACTCTTCATGTCCTGCTTCGCATCTCTCGTCGCACCCTTTGGTGGCTTCTTTGCATCCGGATTCAAGCGTGCATTTAATATCAAGGACTTCGGCCACAGCATACCCGGCCATGGCGGAATGACGGATCGCATGGACTGCCAGTGCGTAGATCACTCCTGTGCCGAATATCTTGTGCTGATATAGCTACTGCAGGTTCCTAATGGGCGTATTCACCTACGTCTACTACAGCAGCCTCATCCGACAGCACAATGTCTCAGTCGGCTCGCTGCTCCAGATGATCGTCAGCGGATTGACTCCCGCTCAACAACTAGAGCTTATGGCGGATCTGAAACGATATTTGGAAGGACAGGGTATTATGGTCAATATCTAGCTTCCCGCCAGATTGGCTCAAAACGAGTGCCGCTGTGAAGACCGATTACGCAGAGACAGTCTCTTGTTTCGATATTCGTATGCAGCTTTACGATGTTTCGATGTTACGATCTGCTACGATACCTAACCTCTAATATGCGTTGTGACTATGCTCAACACTACTTTATGGATTTTGTAATCTCATATCTCAAGGCCCCAATGCGGGGAAAACATGTAGTGGGGGATTACAGGATAATTGAACGATTGACATGATCAACTCATCCCAGAACGGTGTTTGAAAAGAATTTAGGGAGGCAGCGGAGGCGCGAGCAACGTTCCGTTTTGGGCATATGATTTCATGAGCGGAAACATAGCTTCGCATACAGAGTACAAGCATGTGATACCAGCCAAGCAGACACGGGAAGTCAGATAAAAATGGTTCGGGCGACAGGCTTATGACCTGGGCTTCTCCTGTGATACATGATATCAGCGGGCATCCCACGATCTGACAGCAAGTGTTTACAGACCTTCTTCTCCTTCCACAGTGCGAGCAGGCCAACGCCAGAAACCTTGACGACCTTGAAGCGAACACCGGGAATATCACCCTTGGCTTTTCCGCGACGACCGAAACCAGAGATGAGGACTTCGTCGTTGTCATCGACAAAGTTCAAGCAACCGTCATTCTGCAGAAGTAGGTTTAGTACAGATTGCGGCGTTCCCGGGAAGGGCCTGGACCATCTGGGCCGTACAAGACCATGCCAGGCCCGCCATCGAGAGATTATCGCAGGAGAGAGGAACGTACCGGCACGAACGCGGTCACCTTCTTTCCATTCTTGATCAGCTGCACCCGAACACACTTCCGGATGGCTGAATTGGGCTGCTTGGCCTCAACACCAATCTTCTCAAGCACGATGCCCTTCGCGTGCGACGACCCTCCCGTAGGCGAGGTCTTGTAGATGTTGCCCAAGGCACGTTTTTTGTACGCCTTGTCCGCCTGTCGGTTTCACAGCATAGACATAGGAGCAATATTTGATTAAGACGACATGCAGTGAAACGGGTCAATCACATACCCAGCGATTTTCGCGGCGGTCGTTGCGCAGCTTGCGTGCGGCTTGCAATCCACGGGGTTTGTTGGCTAATAAACAGCATGAGACACTTGATTTCAGCGACAGATGCAACGAAAATCGACGTACAGCCCATTCTTGAGGATGTAGTCGTCGATGGAGGGAGAGCGAGCCTATGGCGGAGATCGAAACCTAAGATCAAAACTGTAGTAGTACCTGCTCGATTCCCAGCACGTGATTAAACGCGCTCAATTAGCGTCGCGTCTCGGTCTCCATATCTTCGTGCAGATCGGCGCCTCCTCGATCTGGCTCTACTGACCCTCGCGTTCATAATTGAGTGATATTTCTTGTACAGAGTTGTATCCGTGTCTCAGGGCAGACGGTTCAAGAAGCTGTTTTGTATCATGTGTGGCATCCACTTTCCCACTCACACGCCGGACGTTATCTCTGTTATCGGCTGTCTGAAGTCCAGGGGTAGCGACGAACGCAGTTGCTACTCATTGTTACTCTCATCATGTCTCAAGGCTCTGGAGTGCAAGTATATCGACACGGGCGCTTTCGTGTGGCGGGCGGCGTCCTTCCTGACGCTTTCACCGCGTATCAGACTTACGGCGATGTGAAGAACCCATGCATCGTATTTCCCACTTGCTATGGCGGACGTCTGGACAGTAAGTCTTACACATAGTGACTCCATCACAGTGCTGTAATAGAACTGAAACATAGACGTGGGTTTGCTAGGCCAGGACTACATGATAGGCGAAAATAAGGTCCGCTACCCCTAAAAATGCAGGGTCAACTTATTATAATCGATCGTATGAAGGCATTGGACCCGACTAAATACTACATTGTTACCCTTGCATTGTTTTCGAACGGAGAAGTATGATCTTGCGCTAAGATGATCAAGCAGGCACTAATGAAGATTTGTACAGTCTTCATCTCCATCCAACACGGTGAGTGTGTCATACAGACAGATATGTAATTTTCAAGCTCATTATGCCTGAAAGCCCGTCCCTTATAATGGCCCATACTTCCCTGAAGTAACCTACGAGGACAACATGTGAGCTTCGCATGAAATCATGCCCGATCACTCAACCATTCACCACTGCATCTGCTATAGCCGTGCTCAATACAACGTGCTGACAAAGCACCTTGGGATATCTAAGGTCTTCTGCGTTATCGGATTTTCTATGGGTGGGCAGCAGGTAACCAACTACGCTGTTGACAGTTGCACTATTCCTCATGTCCGCTTTGATGATAGGCGTATTATTGGCCGGTCATGTATCCAGAATATGTGGAGAGGTATGATCCTTCTGCAGATGTTGAGACACTGCTACTGATAAATTCTTTCAAGGTTCATCTCGATTTGCGGCTCTGCACGTACCAGCCCACACAACTATTGGTCCGATGCTCATTCACAGTTGGCTTGTACGGCTAATTGATATTTCTTCCCATAGTTTCCTCGAGGGGCCGAAGGCCGCATTAGTAGCCTCCCAGGGCTTTGATCATGGTCATTACAAGATTAATCCTGACTCCGGCCTCCGCGCATTCGGCCGTGCTTATTGCGCGTGGGCATACGGGCAAGCAGTACGTAGTCATCGATCTTACACTAGAATCTGCTCGCTCGCTATCTACCTTTATGGTGTCAGAGGGGTCCGCTGATTGTTCCCATTTCATGGCATTGTATCTTCGCAGTGGTTTCGGCAATACGGCCATCTGTACGACGGGAAGTACTCTTCAATGGAAGATTTCATTCGTGCCGATTGGGAGGGCGGCTTCCTGGATTGGGATGCGAATGATGTACTTACGTTGCTCCGGACATGGCAAACTGGAGACGTCACTCTCGTCAGCGGTGCAGGTGTGGGCAACTTCGCGGGGTCCCTCGCGAGCATCAAGGCCAAAGGCCTTATTATGCCCTGTAAGACGGATCTGTACTTCCCCGTGAGTCCACTGCCGACAAGATAACTACGTGATGGCTGTAGAAGTACCGGACTGACGATCATCTAACAGCCCGAGGACAGCGAAATTGAAATTTCGCACATGACGAACGGTTCCAACCTGGTCGTGATCGACTCTGTTTGGGGACATATGGGTGCGTAAAGATCTCGCTCGCCTCTGCAGCAGGCATAGCTGAGCAATATATTTAGCCGGCGGGGGAGCCAATGACAAGGATGATGCATTCATCAAGGCAGAAGTGAGGAAATTCTTGGAAGTTTGAATGGGATTATACTCTTGTCAGTCGGGCGCGTACTTCACAGTCAGAGAGCACTGCAGAATGAATTCAACAAGCTATGCCCCGTGTCAGTATCCGATTGATCGCTTCATGTAGTACTCCGCACCGCAAGTATTGATCAATACGAATTGATGCGTCATAACAAGCCACGATTCTTGATCATACAAAAAAGTGAATACATACAATCATTACAAATGACGATACAGCTGCACCACATGAACAAACTGTCGATACAAACTAAACCTACAAATTTCTCTTCGATCATACACGCGTCTCTGAGCGCCGGATGTCGTATCTTGCTAACTCAGAAGTAGGATCCTGCTCCTGCGTACGAACCCCCAGATCGAGGACTCACCGCATCTACGAGAGTCTCGGCCTCACTTTGATCATCATCTCCCTTAACAGCTAACTCCAATTCCTCTGCTTGACGTCGAACATACTCCACTGAACCGGGACCAAACGCAGGAGTCGGTCTGGTAAAAGGCTTCACCGCCACAGCCAACCGCCCGGCAGGTATGGACGCCTGTAACTCAGACTGCGGGGGAACGGGTTGGAATGAGACCTGTTATGACCATCAAGAGTTAGACCTATTCTTAGAAGCCGGTTGTACATAAAACTCACAGTATCGTTCATCTTCTTATAGCCCTTGAAGAAGACATTTACGCTCTCCAGCTCTTCAACGATCTTTTCCCGCCTGCGCTCCCGCATCTCCTTCTCTCTGTCTGTTCCTATCACACCCGTCCCCGACTTCAACTCCTCCAAATCTTTCTTGGCCCACGCCAAAAATGCCACGGCGATACCGCCCTTTGTCGTCCCTGCATTCTCGCCCGCGTCCACTCCCAGCCATTTCCGTCCTAGCGCCGCATGGAACGCCGCTTCTTCCGCGAGATATCGTCGCAACTCAGGGGAGACTTCTTCGCCGCCTTCATCCTTTGGCCCTTGGTTCTTCTCCTTCCCGAGCGATAGCTTCATCTTGGGCTTCGAGAAAGGACGATAGTCACCGGGTGTCTTCACAAGCGATCGCGCTGACGAGTAAAGCGCCGCACACTCCAAATGCAATTTCGCAATTAGGATCGGAGAGGGGTGCGACTTGGGAAGCGGCGGGCCGGGCCTCAGCGTGCTGTCAAACGCGGCTTTGGAGAGCAGTTTGCGGATGGCGAGTGTTTGGGCATCTGCAAGTGCCATTCTATAGGTGTATATCGGTCAACCGGCGCATGTGGAAGGACCATTGAAGGGCCACATACTTGCTCAACCCAATGGCGACTTCCCTGCTGAGGTCTGGTGGACGCGGACAAGACAGTCCGGCCGCCACCACCCTATCACGCTCCTGCTCCCATTCTCGGAGACCATCTTTTCCTACATACTCGAATACGCCTGCCGCTTTGGACAGGAGTATCACCGCAAAGCTAAGACGTTCATCCTTTGCTTTGCGATCCGTGTCAGAGATTGCACGATCTGTTTCATAGGTTCCGAGCGAATGCACTACTGCACGAGCGAGGTTGGACAAAGCAAATCCATAAGTCAGGAGGGTGAAGCAAAGCTCGGTCCAGAGTGTAGGAATTGATAGACGGGGGGAGTTATGGAACAAAGAAGAGGAGAGCGTAGTACGCCAGCTAAAAACTGGGCAGTTATATCGTTGGTGGTAGTCAAAGTGACGATAAGAAGGCGTACTGGGTTCGGTTTTGAGTGCGAGTTCTCCGAGCTCGACACAATTCAATATCCCGTATATGTGAGGCAAGTAGTCATCCAATATCTAGCGTAGTATACGGCTATCTGAGAAACTATGCGCACGTTGCACGGTACGACCTACCTTGACGAGTTTCAGATAATCCTTGCCTCCATCATCTGCGCGCTTACTCTCCTTCAATGCAGCACGCAGATTTGCCCGAGCCTCTGTCGCCTCCGCAATCTCAGAAATATAGGAGGCGGTGCTGTCTTCACAAATGCCCGCAAAGAATATGGCACCTGTGGTTGGCAGCTCATACAGGTAGGTAGACATGGACTAGATTAATGAGAGTGCAGAGTAAGCAGTTTGTGACTATGTCTACGCACGTCGCAAACCCCCGAGGTTATCTTATCGCACAGCCTTACACAGCGTGACTTTAGATGAAAGTAACATGTGCCCGTTCTTTTTTTTTTTTTTTTTTTTTTTTTGGAATAGCACTGGGGTGCGGCCGCCACTGGATGCGGTTTAGAATATTTTCCAGTGAGATATGGTGAAAATATTGTAAAGTAAGTCAAAATACTTTTAGCATAATCGACTCTTGAGTATTTGGAAAATATGGAAAATATATTGTATAGGCTAGAAGATATTGTAAATGTGCTCAAAAGATTAGGATATCAATTGAAAAATATTAGGATTTTGTTTGCTGTAAAGGGCAAAACTTATTCTGACTATGTTTAGAATATCTTTAGAATATACTTGTCAGAAGTATTCTAAACCGCATCCAGTGCGCGGCGGACAGGCAGACAAGGTCAGCTTCCGCGGGTCATGTGCTGAGCGGCGGGCTTATCGCCCGCTGCTTATCCGAGAAAAAATGCAATTTAGGCACGACCGCGGTAGCGGCCAGTGTGGGACTCAAGGGGGTTGTCCGCCGGGCTGCCAAGGCGGCAGCTCCGGGGCCCTAATACCCACTAAAAACTCTGGGGGGAGCCAGTCATCTGGCAGGCTGTGTTCGTCTTGCAGGATCCCGCTCCACGTGGACAGGACGAGGGTAGGGTGGATTGCTTTCCTACCGAGTTGGCGTCTGGTCATCGCTCGGTCTAGGGTCAGGCGGGTGTTGATTGCCCGTGCCCATTTCGATCTTATTGTGTTCGGGGGGTGCCAGCGGTTTGTTTCCGTCCCGAATTCTATGACCCGTTCGCATCGTAACGTCCATATTAGGTACGCCGCCTCCGATATTAGGATCCTGAAGAGGCGGCCTGCGCCTTCCCTAGGGGCGCCTCTTTTGTTAGGGAAGACCGCCAGTCCGCAGCTGAGTATGGTGCCGAGGGACAGGGTCGGCCAGTGGTGGTGCTTGAGGAGCCACAGACGGCGTGTGAGGTCCCACACTTCGCGTTGTCCCGGGGCCTCACATTCGGTGAGGATGTGGGTCATCGATTCCTCCGTGCCGCACTTAGCGCAGACACCCCGGTGCTCGTAGTTCGGGATATGGTCCCAGTACGCGCCGACTCTGTGCGCATCGTGCATGGTCTTCCAGAGAAAGTCCGATATGGGTCGGGCGATGTCTTTAGAGCGTAGGGCCAGCCACAGTGCTTCATCCGACGGGAGGCGGCCGGTTGTATCGCGGTCCGCATGGTGCGCGATGTCCAGGTGGATCAGGGTGGAGCGGCGTTGTGGTTTCTTGGATGATTCTCTTATGCCCTTGTATGCTAGGGCCTGCGTGAGCGTTGTCAGTCTGATCCCAGTGAGGTTATACTGTGGCGCGACCGACAGGGATAGGGGTGGGCTTGTGTTCGGTTGGGCATTTGCCCCCTGTTTTGCGAGCAGTCGTGCACGGCCAAGGTCTGGTGGGGCTTGTTCTCGGTTCGCCCAGCGTAGTATGGTGGGAGCGGAGCGTTTCCTGAGGTTGTATGCCAGGGCTCGGAAGAGATGACTGTGGGGGACACCGATCCAACCTCGGTCCTCCCATTCGTTCAGTTTCTTGGTCAGGCCCCCGATCACGTACCACGAGGTACTTATGATGCAGAGCGGTTTGAAGTTCGGCGTCAGCGAGGCCGCCAGGAGGAAACCCGTCAGATGTCCGGCCTGTGTTGATTGTGTAGGGCCCGGGGTGCGGGCGTAGTGGCCGGTTGAGGTTGCTGGGAACCAGATGCCGCCCCCGGCGCGTGCATCCTCATTCCCTGCGCGCGAGCAGGCCCCGTCCACAACCGCTAGTACGACTCGGGTGTCAGCTTGGATCCCTGGGGCGGGCCGGTGGGCTGGGAGGTCGGAGCGTGTCCCTTTTTCGACGAGCACTCGGAAGGCTTGGGTGATGTCATCCTTGGACGTTATGGACGGGTCAAAGAGGAGGTCTTCTTTACCGGCAAGGGCTTCCATGTTTCTGTCAAGTCTCAGGGGGGTGAGGGTCAGGCCATCAGCCGGGGGGAGGGTTTCCGGGTCCCATTTACCTTTGAGTTGGGTGAGGAGGCGTTGTGCGGTTTTGCAGCACGCGTCAGGGTTTTTGCAGCCCCCGGTGTTTCTATCCGATGAGCACGGTGCGCACTCGCAGTGTCTATTTGGCTGGTGAGGGGCGGCATCGGCGTTGGTCCTAACTCGGCGGGTGAGGTCGATTAGGTCTCCGACTGTTCTGACTCCATGCGAGTTCCGGAGACACTTGCTCAGCTTGGAGTTGTTCATGCGGTTTAGGGCGTCACCTGTGCCAATGTGGTACCAGATTGGCAGTCGGTTTTTCAGGGTGGGGGAGAGCTTGGTGGCCGTCAGGGATGTTTGGTATCGTTCCCCCGCCTTCACCATTGCAGAGAGGTCTTTTGGGAGTTTGGACCCGGGGTGGGTCCCCACTCTCCAGTTCTGCGTGAACAGGTTGTGTTGCGCTGACAGCTCGACTTGTCCGGACTTGTACGTGATATTGTGGCTGAAGAGGACGTCCGCGACTTCCGCCCAGGTTGGTCGATTGGGTCCTAGGTGTAGGAAGGCTTTGAGCCACATGAGTTGGATGGCGGCATTGCGTGATTGAACATCGAGCAGGCCGATGCCGCCTTCGACTATTGGGAGGTAGAGGGTTTCCAGGCTGACTCTCGGATGCTTTTGTCCCTTCCATATAAAGGTCCGAATGGTCGTAATCAGGGTTTCTTCGATCGCCTTGGGCATCCCTTGAACCGTCGTCAGGTATTGTGTCATCCCACCCACTACCATCTGGATTATCAGGCCGCGGCCCTTCAGTGTGGGGTTGCAGTGTTCCCATTGAGCGAGCGCTCTGTCTATTTTAGCGAGGACGGCTGCCCAGGGTGCTGCGGTGTCTGTGTGGTTCCCAATCCACGCGCCCAGGGAGCGTATTGCTGTACCATCGGGGACGATATGTATGTCTAGGGGAATGGGTTCCGATGTCGGTCGCATTTTGCGTGTCTCGAGCACTGTCTTCCGGAAGTCAGTCGTGCCTATGGGGATGACTTCCGTTTTGTCTACGTTGAATTTCGCCTTGGAGGCTATGCACCATGTGTCTAGGATCTGGCAGAGGTCGGAGAAGTCGTCCATTTCGGATAGAAAGGCTGTTGTGTCGTCCGCGAACAGCGATGTTATCACCCTGTGTTCAGAGCCGGGGATGGTAAATCCCTTCAAGCTTGAGTCGCGGAGCATGCATGCGAGGGGTTCGATGGCCAGGTCAAAGAGTAGGCACGATAGTGGGTCACCCTGGCGTACTCCACGCGTCACTCTAAAGGGGGAGCTGATCTCTCCGTTTATCACTACCACCGTTTCAGCGTTTTCGTAGAGGGATCTCACCGTCGTGATGAATTTGTCGGGTATTTGGAAGGCGGCCAGCGTTTTCCACAGGTAGTCATGTGCAATTTTGTCGTACGCTTTCTCTTGATCGAGTGCCACTATGATTCCATTTTCCTCCACGGCTTCGGCATAGTCTATCATGAGTTTTGAGAGTTTTACTTGATTGAAGATACTTCTCCCTGGCACAAAGCCAGCTTGGTCTTCATGTATCATGGAGGGTGCTTGGGCAGCCAGCTTCATTGAGAGCGCTTTCGTGAAGATTTTATAATCCGAGTTCAGGAGAGTGATCGGTCTGTAGTTCGCTACGTCCCTTCGGTCCTTTTTCTTGTATATCGGGCACATCCAGCCTTCAGCAAAGCCGGTGTTTTCGGTTACGCCATAGTTCTCGATATCGTTATACACCCGGGTGAGGGTGCGGATGCAGTGGAAGGTCGGTATATCATCGTTTTCTCGGTTTCTATAGCGGTGTCTTAGGAGCTTCCATAGTTCATACGGGAGGCCGTTCAGACCAGCCGCCTTACCATTTTCGGTTTTGTCCAGGGCGTCGTTGACATCCTGCTCTGTCAGGTTCCTGGCTAGGGATTCTTGTCCTCTGCTTCCCAAAGTTCGTCGGACGTGGTTGAGGACTGATGTGGTCGTTTCCTCGCAGGTTTCTGGGGGGGTTAACGGTCCCTGGTTTTGTAGGTCGTTGTGGTAGTCTCTCGCTAGTTCCGCCATTCGGTCCGAGCGGGATTCGTACGTAGGGGGGTCGTTGCCTGGGCGCGCTAGGGAGTAGATTATGTCTCTTGGTTTTTTGGCCTTCCCTATGTTGGACCAGTACTTGCTCATCGACTCGCCCTCTAGGCGGTATCTCGCGGCCGTGTTTGTGCGGGCGGTGGTGTAGCGCTCCTTCTCGAGTTGTAGGATACGTTCCTGGAGGAGTGCCGCGGTCTGTTGTAGGTCGGGGCGGGAGGATATCTCTGCGTCATTCAGGGTAAGCTCAAGGTTCACTTTTAAATTGTTGATTTTCCGTTCTGTCTTAGGCCCAGCTGTTCGCGCTCGCTTTCGGGCTGCTCGGATGACTTCGTCTTTAAAGGTCTTGAAATGGGTCTGGGGGTTGTCGGTCGGGGAGCGCTGGGTTGGGGCCTTCGCGATCCTGGCCTCCATTTTTCGGCCTAGGTTATCGACGTCGTGCATGAACTCTTTATTAGAGAGTAGGTACAGGGGTAGGGTCCATCGGCCCTTCCCGACGAAGGGCGTGTCCCGGTGGTTTATTCTGACAGAGATCATCCGGTGGTCAGACGTGAGGGGGGTGCCGTCGACACTCCAGTCTGTTGCAGTTTCCAGGATTTGTTCTGTGGTGTAGATTCTGTCGATTCGGGAGAAGCTTGGGTTTTCGGACGTGTGCTGGGTGTGCGTGTATGCTCTGGTGTCTGGGAAGGTCCTTCGCCAGCCATCGCACAGGTTTAGAGATCTCATGAGTGCAGATAGCGGGGTCGTCGCCGAGGTGTGGTCGGGATGAGCTGGTAGCCGGTCCAGGCTGTCTTCTACGACGTTGAAGTCGCCCAGTAGTACGTCTGGTTCCGGCAGGTTATCGGTGAGCCAGATGTCATTCAGTGCCGTCCAGAAAGCCCCGTTCTCCGTGGGGGGGTTTGGTGCGTATACGGTGAGGATCCTAAGGAGGTAATTTTGGTGCCATGGTATGGTTAGTAGGAGAGCTCTACCTGGTATTAGCTCCTGTTTCGAGACACCCTGCGTGTTCGTGATGTCTTTGTTTAGCACAATCGCTACTCCCTTGGAGTTAATTCTGTTGGGGCAGGAGGAGTAGTGGATTTCCATTCTTCGCCCATATATGTTATGCAGGCGTGTCACATATTCCTCCGTCAGATGTGTTTCTTGCAGCGCGAGGACTCCCACCTTGTTGTTGCGCAGTAGGGTGTTAATGGCGTTCCACTTGTTGTTTTCGGCCATGGGGTCTAGTCCGCCGCGTCCACGCATGTTGAGCGAGGCTATTAGCAGGGACGCTCTGGTGTTTTTCTTAATTTTCTTTTTCTGGGTACGTCGTGTTGGTCTTCTAGCCGACGGGTTCTGTCGGGAGGGTGGGTCTCCCCTCGCGTCCGCCTCCACCGCCGTTGGTGTCCGTGGTGGGGCATTCGACGCCTGTGTATTCTCGCCTCCGTACTCGGTGTCTCCTTCCTCGGGGGTGGTTCCGGCGAGTGGGGTCCCACCACCTCTGGAGTCAGCGAGGCGCTGTCCATTACCGTGTGTATGAGCCTGAGTGGGGGGGGTTTCAGAGTATAGTGTGTTTGGCGTTGAGATTCCGTGTCTGGTTACAACGATCTACCAGGACGGGGAGGCCGCCAGGCCTTCCACAGGTGACGATGCCAGTCGTACTATTCCTGAGTCCATTTGGGCGGGGGACTGCAGGTTGTTCGGGTGGCTTCAGCCTCTCGGCACGGCTAGTCATGGCCTCAATAGGCCTCCGTTTTTGGGCGCCGGGGGACGTCCGGGGGGGTTGGCATTCCGCTTTCCTGTCCCGTTCCATTTGTTACGGTCAGTATATGTGGGCGGGATGTGGCGCGGTGGAGTAGATTCTAGGCCGGGGAGGTCTCCACCGCTATGGCCTCCTCTTACTCTGTCGTGTTTTTGCGTTTTTAGGCGGGTCCCATACCCGTCTTGCGCCTGACTTAGTAAGAGTTCCTCGTTCTTTCGTACTACTATGAGTGGGGGTGATCATATTCAAGGCCTGGTTAGGCGGGTCATTACAGGACATCACAGTCGTCTATCATCAATCAGGTCGTAAGGTGCGTGTCTACTCTGTGCTCATCCAGGGTTCGGTATGCTCATGGCTGTCGTAGGTGTCATTTTCGTGGTGCGTGCGTACGGTGGGGAAGGAGTCATTTCCATTAGAAGGGGTCCGCGTTTGCGGTCAGTCTGCCTTGGCCTCTGCCGGCCATTCCCCGTCCGCCGCGGTTTGAGCCTCTGGGACCTCCTCTACCGTGGCGGGAGCCTCCTCCTCCGCGGCCGCGTGGTTGGTCGTCGGGTCGGGTGACGACCCCATTACCGAAGAAGTGCGCGCTGTATACTGATACGGTGGGTCGGGAGGGTGCGCCGGGGTGAATTGTGGTTGGGGCCGGGCCGTTCCATCCAGGTAGGAGCGGGTAGGGGCAGAGGCCTCTCGGGTGGTCGGCCCCGTGGCAACCGTCGCAGTTTCGCGGAGGGGCTCCGTACGCGGGGCCTGGCTGCCCGTATCCCCAGTTGATGCGGAAGACGTGGTCTCGCCACTCTCTCCATGGAATCGGGTGGATGGCTGGCGGCGTCAGGTATATGTTTGTCGTGGGGACCAGGACTCCGTGTTTGCCTTTTGTAGGGATGGTTTCGACGTGGAGGGAGCTCAGGACACGCAGGATAGCTTCTTCCGGGGTGATAAGGCGAAGTGTGGGGTGGTCTCGCGCCAGGCGGGTGATCAGGTCCCGGGTGTCCGGGGTGTCCAGTCGGCGGCTTATCGTTCGCACTAGGGTTCCTTTGTGGGTGTCATCGAGGCCTATTATGCCGCATACGAAGGTCGGTGCTTCCCACTCGAAGCGTGAGCAGAAGAACATCAGGAAAAACACTTTTTCTCTGGGGTAACCTCAGGTACTCTGAGATAGTTGAGGTTTCTCAGGTTATCTCAGGTTATCTCAGAGCATCTTAAGTTGTCTTGTGTCGCTCTGAGATTCTTCAGAATTCTCAGAGCATCTCAGGCTAGCTTGTGTTTCTTTGGATCACTCTGATATATTTCCAAAAATACAACATATTATCATTGAATGCGAATGAATTCTATTACTACTCGATTGAATATGAGAGGCGTACATTCATACAAAAAGGTACAGAGAGCTGGTGAGCTACAAGAATCTAGTGGGAAGGGAAAGAAGCATGAGATAGATAAAGAAAGATGTAAAAAGAGCGCACTTCATCAGATAAACAGAGAGTGGTAGCAGGAGCATGATATGCGGACAGACCTCTGTACTGCTGCACTTCAATTCTTCCCTCCTCCCCTCATAGCTATACCATACATCCAGCAACTCTTTCTTCCACTAACAGTGGACAGTCAAAAGCCTGAGATCAAAGATCAAAGGTCTGAGGTCAAACAGGAGAAGACGACTCACAGTATTGGAAATTCTGTCTCTGACCATGAAAAGAGGCTCCAAATGAATAAATAGGGGAATAAGGAAGTGTTATATACCTGAATAGTGTGAGGAATGAGTACAGGGATAGATAGAGAAGATGCACATGAAGAATGGGAGAATGAGGAGGAGGCCATTCAACATACGGCCACAGAATGGGAACCGCTATGTGCAGGCCCCTAAATGTATATATCTTCGGAAAGCCTATGATTAGGGCTTTCATTCTATCCAGGAATCAAAGGAAACCGTCCACAGTTTCCTGAGATATGGACATGACGATGTTTTTGATGAAAAACAGCAATAGAAAAGGAAGGAGTGGACGGATTTGGATGGGCAAGGGCTCTACCGAACCGCCTCGACGATGCGAATCGAATGGTATAAAAGCGAAAGGATAACTCACCTTGGATCCCCAGTTATCATCCAATCAAAACCTCGAAAAAGCGCCCATTCCTTCTCCAACCCTCCAAAACCTCCAAACCCCCATCCAAACCCTATCCAGCATGCTTAAACAGTCCTGGTACTATTCCCCAAGGCTAGGGAATAAGGAATAGAGAAAGAATACTCACAGAAATCCCCAGAGCAGAGACAGTGCCACAACCGTCTGTGGTCACTCAAGTTCCAGTGGATAGAGATTCCCAGAAGCTATAGATAGTGAGCTACAGTCCCTAGTCACAGTGTGGTAGATACAAGCAAGTAGAGAGAACAGATACAGACATAGAACAGGAAGGAGGAATAACTGAGGAGAAGTGCAAATGCGTCTAAGTCCCTGCTGACCCTAATCCAGGGTTCCCAAAACAGGTGTCAGTTTGACGCGACAAACTGACACCCAAATTAGGCACTCATGGTCGTTTCTCTCTCATCTTCCTCCACTACCATTCTGTGTCGTCTTCTTCCATGCTCCTCTACCACTTCTGTCTGTTTTTGTTCACTTATTTACTATCCTTCTGGTCTCTGGTCTATATCTAGTCTGTTGCTGTCTGTTGCTGAGTAATTCTGCCTCAGGTGAGACGATGTGCTGGCATCAGTACATGGAGTATATGGGTCGTTAACTATTGTGCACACTGGGTATATGTGAGTCTATCCTTTTTTTCTCTTTCTATCTGTATCTGGAATAACTAATGCTGCTTCTACCCTGCACTTTATTACTAGCCCTAATCTCCAACATCTGATGTTGGCTGTTGTCTTACGACAGCAAAGCAAAGTAAGTCTCTCCATGTCGTTCTTGTAGGCTGACAAGTCTATCATTGACATCAGATATTGCACGTACTGAGTACCATCTGTGCTTTCTTCTGACTTGTGACAAATGGTGAGTTGTTCTTGTAGTCTAAGATTTTAGTGAGAATACTCATGGTATGGTTGTCGTTCATTCACTCCTTCATTTCTAAGCTGCAGGGAAGGCTATCCACCACTTTGAACAAATGGTGAGCTGACCTCTGTGGTGCTGGCTCTGATAATTCATGTAAGTCGCACATTTCTAACTCCATTTCTGCAGTCTTCACTGACGTCTTGTAACTTTGTAGGTTCTGCTTGCTTAAACGCCACTCTAATAGTGCACTTCAAGTGAGTAGATTGTTATGCTAGTTTAGCTAATGATACTTAATCTGAATTCGTCTATCAGATACTCTTGCATTCTGGTCCATCTGCAAGATTGTCTTCATAGATACTATGTGCGTATCTATGTTGTGTCTCATACTCATTATATTGAATATTCCATTAGAAGTTTGTCAACATTATCACTTGCATGTAAACATATCAATATGAGTGATTCGACAATGGGGAGTTTTTAAACTTGAGTCGTCTCACTGTAGATAATTATTTTGGCTGCTATTGTATTAGCTTTCTTGTATATTAGCTGTGAATATACTGCTATGTGTTGATTACAAATAATGCGACCCTCAGAGTGCTTGAATACAAAGTATAAGAACATATGAGGGACAACAAAAGACTGCTCAGACTCATGTCAGAGCGCTCTCAGATCACTCCAAGATTACTCTGGGTTACTCTGAGAAAAAAATCTCATGTCAACTAAGTTTAAGAGCACTCTGGCTACTCTGAGTACTTTGAATCCTCTGAAGTCTCTAGGATGCTCTTGGATGCTCTCAGAGCAGCCTGGGACTAATATGGTTTTTCCTGATGAAGGTGATGTACTGTGTAGAGTAACAGTATTGTGCGATAAGTTGCTCTTGTACCCCTTCGTCGAAACCATGGGCAAGGAAGGTTCTTGGTTGGTCGCGGGCTGCCGTTGACAGGGTCGCGGGGATGGGCTGGGTGATGAAGACTGTCGGTATACCACAGAGGTCCTTGATCGCCCACGCGAGAGTCTCGCGTAAGTAGTGGAGGTAGTCTGAGGGCGTGGCGGTGAAACCGTAGACTTGGATCAGGACTTTACCGCACTTCATCGCTTTCCACAGGCGAACTTGGTTGGCCTCGATGTTTGCTAGTTTTGGGAGGACGCGATCTCCGTGGACTTTAGGGAAGCCATTCGGGGGGCGAGGGGTGAGCGTCGTCGTCGGGGATGAGTTCGAATCGTCTGGTAGCGGGGTGAAGGCGTGCATGCTCGCCAGGTGGGTATTGAAATCGATGTCTAATTCGTCCTGCCGGAGCGGGACGGGGGGTCGTGTGGGGACGACCGGGCCCGCCGCCACTGGCTCCTGGGTGAAGAGGGACGTACTAGGTTCCCGAGGGATCATCGGGGCTTTGCCTTTTGTGGCGGTTGCGGGTGCAGTGTTCGCCCGCGAGCTGGCAGTTCTGGACGGGCTCTCATCGTCTGTGCGCTGTCTCTTCCTGTTGGAGTAGAGGGTCGTCGCGTTTTGGGTTCCTCCCTGGGTAGTGTCCTCGTTCGATTCTTCCTCTATGAACGCGCCTTGCGCCCAATTGGGGGGCGGGAGCGGTCCCATCGGGCTGTCGCCGTGGTTTGTCGTAGCCGCCGCGTAGTGCAGGGCTTCGCCGCCAAAGGGGTACGGGGTGCCCGGGTAGCGTTTCTTGGAGGCGTTGATCGGGGTCGAGGGGACTATGGAGTAGGTATTCGTCTGTTCGCTCCATCGTACGTTGCAGGGGTTGTGCGGGTTGTGCATCGATGCCGCTACTCCTCCTGTCTCGTCTTGGTCGCTCTGCGTGACAACCTGCGAGTAGAGGAGATTCCTCTGGTCTCTTTCGCGTATTCCCTCCTAGTGGGGTGGTTAGTGGTTTTTTTGGGGGCGTTATGCGATCGGGCATACCTCTTCTCTCTCTAGGTCTGAGAGTCCGGGCTCGTAAGCCTCCTCCGGGGTTATGTCTGTGGGGCGTCGGGGAGGGTCATCTGCGAAGAGGCTTTCCCGGCCTGGGTGCATGTCAGGTGGGGACGTTTACTGTGTGTAGGTTCTGCTTACGGGATATGTAGTATCGCCTCATGTATTCCTCTTTGGGGAGTGCGTTAAGCTCCGCCAGGGACAGTGGCTGCATGGAGCTCGGGGGGGCCGCCAGCTGGGTCATTACCGTTTGTGTTAGCATCGCGGTCGGATCGAGGACGGCGGTGCTCTCCTGGATGGGCGGTTCTGGTGTTGTCGGCGTTGTTTTGGGGAGGATGTCCTCCATTGCAGAGGGCTCGGCCGGGGGCTGAGGCGTCATAGTGGTGTGGTTCGACTGGGGGGCAGGGGTAGACATTGGGCGGAAGCTTAGACTGGTGGCAGGACTTAGCGTGCAGGTTTTGGGGTTGTCGGTGAGGATACGACTGTCTTCGTTCTCTGTTGGCTCAGTTTTTAAGTCGTTTGGGGGGTTCAGGCGCTGGCGTCGGTCGTCGGTGTCGGGTGGTGTGATCGCCTCGTGTAGTTTTTCGTACACGTTCCTTCCGTTGTTTTGGTTGTGGTGCGCGTCAGTCGCAGTCTGTTGGGGTGTCATTTACACATATGGGGTATGTATTCAGAGGAAAATTTTGGGCGCCGTTACATATACGCGAGTACGGCGGGGCGTGGGCGCTCGTGGTACACGCTGTCGGGGAGGTCTATACTAGGGTACATTACTCTCGTTATGGTCGTGCTCGGCGGCATCGCTTCACCATCCATTTCTCCTGTCTAACTGAGGTGGGGTTAGGCTCGGAGGTCTCGTTTTGCGTTCCTGGTACTCACACGCTGTCCGAGTCTTGCGCGTCGTCGCCCAGCCATAGGAATTGGATGATGTACCAGATGTATTCCATCATGGAAAGCGTCACCCACTTCCTCGGTACCGCCAGGTAGTGCTTGATCGGAATGAGGTTCTCGGTTATCTTGAAGACAACCCAGCCTTTTGTTTGGCGCGTCACTTCTGTCACCGTGGCTTGGATGTGGTCGATTTGGATGTGTGCTCCGGTTTTGACGGTCGAGTTCGGGGGGTTGACGACGAGCCAGGGGAAGGTCTGGGTCGACTGCACCCGTGGGTTGAGGACGTCTATTTTGATTGTGGCTGGCGGGGCCTGGGTCCTGTCGGGTTCGGGTCCGGCGTGGCTTTCCGGTTCATCGGTCCACTCTTCCGCGGGCTGGCACGGTCCGATGATGATCACGGGGGAGCGGTCGGTCTGGACTGCTCTCTGCGCCGTCTTGCGTCTTTCGGTCACGGGGTCCGTCAGTGTGGCATTGGGGGTCGGTGAGACGAAGAGGTCGGGGGGGAATATTTGGCGACTTATTTCGCTTAGCGTTTTTGGCGACTGGGGGGGGGAGCTGTCCTGCGAGAAGCGTGAGGGTGCTTCTTGAGCGACCTGGGTCGGTTGGTGTATGGGTTGCATGGGAGGTTGTGGGGGTTTTTCTGTATTGCGGGTCAACGTTGTCGTCTGTGTTCTTTTTAAGTTTTTTTATGGGCGCTCTTTATTGGGCGCTGGTGGGACAGTGTCGTATCATTGTATTTTTGACCATGTCGGCTATCGGGCGGCATGGTCTGGACTTCGGTTATTGGTACATTGGTGTGTGTGGCGGTGGCAAGGATAGGGGGGTGCGAAGATTCTATTTTTCAGGGGTATTTACGTGTAGTTTCCCTTACGTCATTGGGCCAGTCTGGGAGCTTCCAAGGTGTTCAGGGAGGTTCGATAAGGGAGTGGTCTTTATCGTCGTATGTTAGTTGGCAGGGGGTTGCATTTCGCAGTTGATTTTAGTTCAGATAGTTATCAGTGTTGGCCGACTTTTAATTTATTTATTTATTATGGTTACGTTTCCTGGTTAGGTGCTACTTGGCGAGGTAATTATTATGGTGTGCCGACGGTGTGGTCGGCGGGTGAAGGACGAGGGGGGGGGTATGGTAGGGGTGGTTCGCCGTTACAGCTTGCCGGGTAGGCATTCGACCATAGGTTCTGTTCGGTCTCTATTCGGGGGGCTGTTTGTTCTGGCATCGAGGTGGATCGTCTCGGTTCTGCGCTGCTTGGTGTAGCGGTCATCAATGGTTGGTTGAGGGTGTGGTGTACCCGTCTCGACTGTGGTCGTTCGTCTTGGTGTAGCCTGGAAGGGGTGGAAGGCTGCGACATATTCCTGGCGTGCCCTGGGCTCGCCATGGATTTGCCCAGCGGTTGCGACCGGTAGGAATCGTCATCGGGTCAGAGGACGCACCGTTTATCCTTCCCCTCTCCTTCCGCGCATGTTGGCTTCCCCGTTTCCGAGTACTAGTCCCCTGAGCCACGTAGAGGCCTGCGCCGGGTCGTTTGTGACGATCCCTTTACCAGGGGAACATGTGCCCGTTCTACAATACCCTCGAAATGATTTGTCCGAGCTTTGAGCTCACAATGGTCAAACCCATAATCCTCCGAGGTTTTATTAGCGTGGCTCCGCAGCGTGTTCAGCAACCCTCTGCCAGACAGGGAAGGGTATTTGATGCCCACAGATGATCTCGCGATACCCACACTGGTGCCAGCGACCATGCCAGACGCCTCAATAATCGGGATATGCGACCTACCCTATGATGTGTTATGTGCGCTCTCTTACTATCTGCGCGCGAGGGACATATGTTTCCTGCTTAGTGCATGCAAGATACTTCACCAGCATATGCGAGACCCCTCGATTTGGCAACGCCTTTGCGCTGAATACGGTCTGCGGAACCTGAACAACTTCCCCGACTTGTCGTTCTACACTGTGTACACGCAGTTGCTATACTCGTACGGTCCTCTGATAGGCCTTTGGGCTAGCGACTACCCTTATCGAGGGAATATCGTCGAGTTTCGTGTCAATGACGAGGAGGGATGTGCAGGGATTGTCGGAGACGTCTGGACGTTCCCCCAGACACGATCTGTCGACGGGATCCCATCTCCCCCCGAGTATGTGCGCATACTCACGATATGCTTTGATCCTCTGCGGAGATTTCCTGGCGGAGAGGGATCAGGTATACCGGACACTGTCTCAATTCACTGCAATTTGGCGGCACGATCGATGGGCGACCAAACTGGCTTTATACCCACTCAGAGTGTGCCAGTCCACGCTTCTATCATCGAAGTGCTGCCCCCCACGAATCAAGGATATTTCCTGCAAGGCTATCGTCGGACTTCCTCCCATCCGGACTTTCCATACAATAACCCTAGTTGGTACGATAAAGGACGCGACTTGCCACACCTGAAGCTCTCCGATCCCGTAGTCATCGACCAGCGCGAGCTGGTACGCATCTACCCGGCGGTGCGCCTTCCAGTCATTTTTATGTCGTCCACACCCTGCACCAAACCTGCCGCGATATCCATACTTTGTCCGGGGCCAACGTGCGACGACGATCGCCAGCCACATATACCTTTTGAGGATCTCGCTCCCGCTCCTCCACGTTACTATCCCCTCAAGCAGACTGTCCGAGAGGGAATTGATCCCGATAGCGATAGCTGGAGCTTCGAGTCACTGACAGGCCTGTGGCTGGGTGCATATGGGCCGAATGGAACCGAAGTACTTTATTTGACATGGCGCGCTGACTGTGAGGAACTGCATGCCGACAAAATCACCGGGGATGTGTATATTCCACGCGGTGTGCGTAGTTGGACAGTGCAGCCGCTCTCAGGTGTGCTAGATCACTCCGGGCGGCATAGGATGGCTGGACGTCGAGTATTCGGAGGAGTCGGCACGGTCAGCGACCGTGGGTTTCCGTACGTTTCACGTTGCTTCTGGGCAGAATACTCAATTGACAGTACTTCGCAGTCACCCATCTTTTGTGGACATAGTGGTTACTATAACCGGGGCAGACACTATCAAGATCTGGTGGGACAAACTCCATGACACGCATCAATACGTTCGTTACACAGGCCGAGCAATAGCGTGATTGACAGCCGCATCGTTGGACTATGAATATTTTGTAACTTAGGATAACAGGACCAGCTTTGATTAGCGGCTGCATCATACCGGCGCTGAATGACTCCATAACTTGAATGCTAGCTCAATGGAGGATCGCGGGTGGTCTCATGGAAGCCATAATCTTCAAGAACGAAATATGTGCGGCAAGATAGGACGACTTGAGAAGGCAATCAGCACATGAACGCGTACTCCAAGATATGTCCGACTGACTAAGAATGTAATTCATCCGCAATAAGGGAGTGCGCGTCGGAAGCAAGACGAAAAGGAACTTGACGTGATACATGGCGAGCACTTCAGCATACGTACACCACACTATCAGAGATGAAATGCAAGAAAGCAAGCCGCCAGGATGCAGCGAGCTCAACCCAATAAATCGCACACTACAAACCACATATGCTACCGATGTCTACCCAAGCCGAAACCAAAAACAAGAGATTTCTGTCCGAAGCCAGGTGTTGAAGGACTGCCAGTCGCACTAGGTGCTTCCGCAGTAACAGGGCGATTACCCCGAGGATCGACAGCAGTGGTTGGGGTAGCGGCAGGTGTACTGGTACTGGGACCGGATCCTGTTGCTGGAATACCCATCAACTTCTGCACAATATTTGAGCGCACGACCTGCGAATTGTCGCGTGCATGTGTTCCCATGGTGGGTGCAGTGGGCGACGATGGTGCCGTGGTGCCAGGCAGTGGTGGATGTGGAAGGCGATGGGAACCGCTGTTTCGAAACGCACTTGTGCGACGAGACTCTGTTCCCTGCGACGCCGAGGAATGGACGGAGTGTCTAAAGTGGATGTCAGACACTGTCAGAGGAATGGAGTCAGTGGGTGATGGCAGTGCACCCGTCGGATCGGCCTGGAGTCGGTCCTGATCGGCGTGCGTATCTGGTGGCATGATGATAGGGGGTGGAAGTGGAACGGCTTGAAGAGAGATATCAGGGGTGAGCGAAGGCCTACTCGCTGTCGGTCCACCCCCGATAGTCATAGATAGCCCTAATGACATACGGCGTTCTGGTGGAGCAGTGCTATTGACACTACGCTCACTACCTGTATTCCTTCGTGATCTCGAAGACTGGCGTGTTGAGCGCGCCGAATTCGACCGTGATATTGACGGCGAAAGGCGAGCAGAGCGGGACCGGCCACCTGTTGATGTTGAAGCAGACGAAGATGATGAGAAATCAAGGAATGAAAATAGAGTGGACGGCCTTGACGCTCCAGCCGCTGGTGGGTCCTCATCTCCTTCAGCCTCCCTGTTGCGAGAAATCGCCTGCCGAAGAGACTGAGGTAGTGAGAATCCACCCGTGCTGATGTATCTTTCCGCACGGCGGTCCGGCCGTTCTTGTTGATTGGCAAACTCTACTCTGAGTGACGGAAGACCGTCCTCCTCTTCAACATCAGAGGTTGGGGTGATGACTTGCGACAGCAGGATCCCTCGACTGCTGTCACGCCCGTGCATTTCTCGTGGCCCGCGTGGACGAGCACTGCGCGGAGATGTCGGGGAAGATGTAAGACGAGGAATAGTAGATACTTGCGACAGGAGAGAAAGTGGTTGTGGAGTGGAAGGAAATGAGGCAGGAGGATACGCCAACGGAGTGGAGGACAACTCTGGCAAGTCGATAGAGAAGCTCCCATCTGAGTTCTGTGACGCATGCCTAGTTCTTGGTGTCGACTTGCCCTTGGCTCTTCTTCTCGCTGCCTCCTCGTCGTCCTCGTACTTATCCTGATAGCCCACCTCGCCACCAATCTCAAGCACACCAGTCCGTCCAGTCTCGACTACCTGTTCACCCCACGAAACTGCTTTCTCCGTTGTCGGCTCCCGTTCATGAGGCTGGGAAGATCCAGGCGTGAACCATCGCCGCCAGTTTGTTTTCCAAAAATTGAATTCAGGGATTAACAAGTAGGTCACGCTTTCTTCGCGTTCCACGCCGTCGCCAGAGAATCAATCCAATCATGAGGGCTACTGATGCGATTAGCGCAAGTATTGCACCGATGGCAATAGCAGCAATTGTTCCACGCGGAAGCCGTGAGGAAGACGAAGTGGTTGTAGTGCTATGGGAAGAGCATGAAAGATGTTAGAATGCAATATGCGGAATTTTAGATAGAACATCGAGACAGCGAGACACAGCACCAGTGAATGGAAGGGAAATTATCGCAGGAAGACAGGGACCGCCATTACTCACGCACTGGAAGCTGTGACCGTCGTAACGTTGACCCCGCCAGCCAATACTACTAGATAAGATCCCGCATTGCCTCCAGACGGTCCTGCGTTCATGATCTCGAGCGCGTGGATGAAGGAGGGGTCTAATCCAGCTGCGTAGAACAGTACGGTGGGCGATGAGCTTGTGAAGGAAGACCGCGCGGACAGTGTCGGATATTGGAGATTATCAAACGTTATATTGTATGTTCCAGAGGAAGGGGTCGTCAGACCTGAAAGGGTGACTGCTGTGCCTGGGATAGAGCAACGATCAGTAAAGCAAGATGCGCCCAGGAGCGTCGGGGATGGCTATGACAGAAGCACCATGAGGAGATGAACGCAACATTACGGGGTACAAAAGACACCGATTTGCCAGCAGTTATGTAGACGAATTACGTGCCGCATTTTATGAAATATTCCACCCGGAGGCGCCACGGACATAACGTGAGAAAACACGCTACGTAGATGCGCCTCCGTATCATTCGGAATATGTACGTGGTATTCAGGCGGTGGTGAGGATGACAGACATGCACCTCTGAAGCGAGGCAGCAAGCGAACATGCTTCGGCAATTACACGCAGAGTACACGCATCAGATCATGCCACTCGACGAAACAGCCGTCGGAGGACGTGTCAGCGGAGACTCTTGGCGCTTGTTTGATGGCTAATGGAGTAACGGAAGCACACAGATTTGGCGAACGCACCATTGAAGTCAAAGCGGGCGGTGTCTCCGACGCTCGCGCTCGTATGAAACGCCTCAGCAGAAAAATCGGGGAGAAGGCCTGCTGAATACGACCACTGTCCGTGGTACGCGACGGAGTCATCGGGTACAGTAAATGTGGTCGGTGTCAGAGTTGCCGACGGTGATGGTGAAGCGGACGCTGTGGCTTGGCTGGGAATGGGATATGAGTATGACGGCAAAATCCGAATTTGAAAATGCATGCGGAATGATGGGACATCATGATCCAGAGAGAAGAAATCAAAAGTAGGCAAAGAGAATGTGACAATTGGTGCACAGGGTTACAACGCGAATCACAATGATGTCAAAGGGGAGGATAAGGCGATGAGTGTAAAAGGACTGAGGCAACAGAGAAATCAAATGTGCGAAGCGGTGGTGCTGTAAAGAGCAAATAGTGACACTCGAATTTGTACGACAGAATACATACTATGGAACTCAAGCGAGCAAGGCAAGGATAGAAACAAAGACAAGAAGTGAAGTGAATCTTGGGAGAGCCCTTGCTATACAGATATGAAATGATGCACAGGACAATACACGAAAGCATAAAATAAAATTGATAGAATTGTGCAAACAGCCCTGGCTAATTCGGCTGCTGCGATAGAGATAGGCTCACCTCCCGGACACAGCCATGTAGACTACAGCACGATCAAATGCAACGACTGCATCAGGAGCGTTCGTACTGCTTGATGTGTCGGAATTGTGCACGGTTAGCACGATCTCGTGTAAAGTGTCAGTCAAGTTCGAGAATGCTGCCAGGATATCAATAGCGGCGGTGTCCACCGACGGAGATGAAGACATAGAGGAGACATAATTTGTCGTCGAAGTACCGTCCAGCGAGATTGAATAGGAAAGCGAATTGGTGGAGGCCGGCGATGTGATCGTGCCATACACGTCGATGGCAGTACCTGGGAAGATATAATTGTAACTTGTGAGTAAGATGATTCAAGACTGTCAAAGGTCACAAGACGGAGACGGGGCACATGACACCATGACACGATCGTCAATCATGGCGGGGTAGTGGCAACCAAAATACAGTTGTGTCAGACGGCGTTGATGAGGCATTATTCAGCGCTCCGACATGGTGGGACAGTACAGCGTCCAAACCAGCTTACTCTCCAGGGTGCATCCGTCGAAGCACAAGATACCAGACGACCCCCTCTCTCGCAAACAAACCGACGTTGGCAGACAGATGTAGGATATATCACACGATCAACTCACCGTTCCATTTGATTGCAAATTGAGCACCGTCACATGCAGTGAGATGCAGACTAGTACCATTCCCAATATTGCTCACAGCAGAGCTTGAGGATGAAGGACTGGGATCGTTCGAGAAGCCAGAAGCGGTGTAATACGAGTTCCATCCCGCAGTCAAATTGGGTGCGCTCGATGCATCAGTGAACGGCGCGTAGGTGATAGTCGGGGACGTGTCGTCGAGAGTGACTAGAAAAACAGAGTCTGCCATACATGCAGGCTCCTCCAGGCTCGATCTGTAGATCGAGAAGTCCTTCCGAGACCGACTAGAAGTACGAAGACAAAAGAAAAGAAAGTACCCGCAAGCAGGGAGAAAACAGAAGAGAGGAGAGCGGTCTCAGACAATAAAGCGTAGATTAAAGTGAAAGCAGGGCGCTCGCCAGGCTCTGGGAGACTTGCATGTATATGAAGGTCGATTGATGAGAGACCTCGGCGGTTGTCCTACCAATGCTCGGGAAGCTGCCCAGAAGCTGGCCTCGAGGACGTAATGTGTAGCGCCCATATACACGTGACCGCGACAACTAGTCTCGCGAGAGCTATTTACGCGCTAACATGGGCTGTGCTGGCTGTGCAAGTATCAATTGGTATGGAGAGTCTCTGACAGCACCAAGCGGGTCAAACAGGGCACATCCAGATAATCTTGTTAATCGATTGGTGCATTGCGGTTTGCCGCCATTCATCTACTGGCCAAGCCTGACTGTTCAAACTCCAGAACAGCCGCCTATAGGAGTGCGCCCATCGGATCAGCTGCACCTTCGACGACTGACGTCTGAATGCCTCCATGTTCTCCATTCATGTCAAATACTACGCCCCGAATGATCGTGGTCGCATAGACATCACTAGCAACTTGATTGTTCCTATCTGTCTGTCGGCGTCGATGAAGGTTCCTTAATAGTGGTACAAGTGGGTTTAGCGTGGTGGCTGGTTGTCGTAGACGTTCAGATACCATAATGAATATGTCCAGGGCAAGAGGGCTCACCTATCAATTACCAGTATGCTTGATCGCCGACGAAGCACACTCGCCGACGAAGGGAAGATAAGGGAGTGATGCTGTTGACGCATTGATGCACCACGGGATAAGCACTAAAAGCGTCGAACAAAAACAGCACTTGCTGATGCAACGATGCGTAACGGTGAACATTGTAGGACCAAGGTTATCTGCCGACATCTGAACTCCTCGGCCACTGGAACCCAAGTCAACAGACTCCACGCCACCACTACGTAAGGGCTGCCCTGCACGCAGCCTACCCTGAAACAGCCATCAGTCGGGCAGTAACACCGATGGACATTATAGCGTACCAATGTGGGTTACGAACTATTCAGAGTGACAGTGGTGTGCAGTCTCCACACCGCATAGACATGAAGCTCTCGATGCAGTGAGGACGCATTGATATTATCACGATCTGCTCACGGTCGATAATCACGGGCCAAATCCACGGGGTTGCACAGGAAAGATGTCAGCGGAATAGCTCAGCGTCGCTGTCTGAACTTAGGCTTCAATTATACGAAGTTGAGCCTTCAATAGATTTCTCTGCAGCCAGAGCTTGCGACAGCGTGCGCGATTCGTATTTCACAGCGACGGCTCTGATCCATCATTCAGCTCAATTGCGCACTGTGATGTTGCTGAGCGGGCTAGATGCATGAGGAATGAGGTGAGGCAGTAAAAGAGGGCCACAGACCACAAAGTACGAACCTGTTATCAGGAGCAAGCAGCTGTCCGATTTATAGCGCTATCCACTGGGTTGCAGGCCTCGAACACAGCACCGGCCAGAGCAAAATAGATCACGAGGCAAACACAATTCCTTCAACTTACAGTCGAAAATTCTCTCGTGAAACTATTCTCTAATAATACCTTCTGTGGGACCTCCACAGGTTTGGGAACCTTGCGATAGAATCGGACTGGGATGATGTAGTTAGGTATGGACCGAACCCTGACACCGATTACGACGCATGCGACCAGAGATCTGTATCAGAAATGCTGACCGAATTCGTAAATGAGTAGAGTGGTTCGACCGAGACCTGTAACATTGCCCTATGTGCTATCCTGGCCAAGTGCTGTTGCATTCGTCTTTCCAATCGTCACTCGATGCGCATTGACCCATCGTTCGATCTTAGAAAAATCCCGACAGGTGTGTGCGGTTTGTAAGTTAGGTCGGTCCTCCTGCCTCCCTTCGTCCCAGTGCCAGACAAGGGGGTTGATATCGATAGAACACATCAGCGATTGCCGAACGACGTCGATGCAATGATCGACGACCTCTTGACGCGGTGAAATAGGAGAGACATAGTTTTCTGGATGCAGCAACTTGCTAAACATGTTCTGCCGTGATCCTTGTCAGTACAGTCTATGCATTGGAGTAGGTCCGATGTACACTAACCAAGCAATGCAATTGGCGGAACACTTCGATGCTGATTACATAGTTGTCTTCATCTCCAGGGATCAATGAGGTCGGCTCAGCGAGACGATGAGCTTGCTCCTGCGCTATCTGTATCGTGCCAGCTGCCGTACACATACTACGGATCAGTTCGACAAAGGGCCGGAAGAGGCACAGCACCGACTTATAAACAGGTCTTCCCAAGTATCTGCTTTGTCTGAGTGTGGTAAGTGTGCGACCGGATTCTCGCCAGTAGCCTCAGTGTAGTGACCAATCTGATACTCGACCACGTCCTCTAAGGGTGCTAACGGGGGTCCTTCGGTCAAGAATAATACCAGCACGACATTGGAACAACGAAGGCTCACAATATACCAGACGCGGAGGCTTGGGTAGACCAGAACCCTGGCGTGCGTTGTGAGACCATCCAATCCCGCCCAGAAGGATAATGCTGAGTATCGCTTGAATTACTATAAGTCCGTCGAGTAACCGGAGCCTGTAGCATGTGCGAGACGATGTATGATCGACGCTCTCCTTGACCATCGTGAAGGCGTCCTTGGGCTCCTCAGACCCGCGGTGTGAGGCCATTCGGTCGCATATGAAGGTGGGGGATGAGCGATCAGATTCCTTCCCGCAGCATATACGTACTGCCTGCGAGTATCAGAGCCTCGAACGGTGACCTATTTGGTTTTTTGCATTCAACAACTATGTGTGAGACACCACTCAGTGTGACATGCAGTGGTGTCTGGGGGGATTGACGGGATTATTGCTTCAAATTGACTCATTGTTCTTCGGGCATCATGCATCTCCGTCGGATCCTGGCAATGGGCATCGTGACCTGGGTATTCGGGATTTGTTTTCCAGGCTGGGGCAACGGGGCCCTTGGACTGTGTTTCAAGCGGAGACTGACATTAACTTATTTGGTTAGATGCCCATCACATCAAGTTTCAACAACGGATCACTCCTAATAAGAGATCATCGGCGCGCGGGCGAGAGATGCCATCCCCATAAGTATTGCAGGGTTCTTAAAAGTCTTCTGATGTCAGAGCAGCTTACCATGGTTAGGTCCGACAGAGTATCGGAGCTGTACAGAGACGCTGGCGAGAGACAACGAGCTATCACTTGACAGGCTCACATTGGATCCTCGAAGCCCCTCCAGGATGAGTCGAAGCCGTGTTAAGTACGAGCCGCTATCCGTCGACGACGACGATACGAACGGCGTAGGGCACTTGCATTCCAAGGCGCGCCCCAATCGTCGTCGATTGTATATATTCCTAGCCCAAAGCCTGCTCAACGTCTTCTTGCTTGTCTTCGGATGGTCATACCATCAGCGCGGTCTCGCGCTCAGGTTTCCCTACTGTGAGTACTTCCTAGTCATGTTGGATAATAAGATCCGCTCACCTCAATTCACTACAGCTCCCATGCAGGACGATGTCAGATACGAGGCCAAACGCTTTTCCCCTTCTCTGAATGAGAATGCTACTATGTTCATGGGCCAATCGGACAAGGTCGACGACAGGTGGACTCAAGTCTCCAGCTGTAAGCATGCCGGTAATTATGCGTAGCGCCGAATTTTGCTGATCCACTACATGCCTCTAGTTGGAATCTACCAGATACCAGAGGAGGTCGCAAATCGACTCCTAGAGAAAACGATGCCTCTCCACAACGATCCGAGCAACTACCAGATTGGCTTTGAAGTCTTCCATCAGCTACACTGTCTGGTGAGTAAATCCATAGGTTATTCTACATACGTATCCCATGTCCTCCTCATCAACAGGACATGCTTCGCATATGGTTCCATCCGGAGCATTATCCACGTTCTAACTTAGCCCATGAATACGAAAACGGACACCTCGACCACTGTCTCAGATGGCTCCAGCAGACTACGATGTGCATGGCGGATGTAAGCCCTGTTCCGTGGCAGTGGGACGAAGAGAGGCGGATGACACTACCAAAGTTGGATTCGCTGCATGAGTGCCGGAGCTGGGATGATGTTTGGAAGTGGTCGAAAGGACATCGTATTAAGGTTCAAGTTGGTGACACGGGAGATGCACATGAGCACCACCATCACTAAGTAGAACTTCGATGTGTCTCTATGTACGACCTCGAGCTCAAGCAGACTGTCAGAGATTCAAACGTAGTCTTCATCAGTTGGCCACCGGGAATAGGCCTTCGGCTTTACGAATCACGTGGGTGACCAAGCCTGCGCAAATAATGCGTCTCTCTGAGTACGCGACAATGCGATTCCATCCATGTTCACCGTGTACCTGTTCCTATCATGATTGGAAAGGCCTCAAGAATGAATATTTGAGTAGCAAATTCATTTTATTGTGAAGTATGAACACCTCAAGCTACTCTACGGCAATAGCCGGGACGTCTGAGAGGCAGTCAGTATGTGTGTCTCCTTCCAAATTGGGCGTAAGGTCGAAGGCCTACTGGGCGACGCGACTTGATGCAGACTATTACTGAAATGGATCGATTGTCATCCATTTCTGATTAGTCAGCAACGGAGACTAATTCAAACGAGGCATGTTCTCCAAGTAATGACACACCCTAAACACAATATTGCCGTCCACTTGCTATGCGAATTTGTCCGAAGTGAGCATGCATGCCCCATCGCTGTTTATGTAATTCCAGCGAGTCTATTAACCGCGAATCTAGGCGTCGCTGCTTGGAAGTTACAAAGCACGAAGATGAAGATGGCTGAACCCAAACACCGGGAATCATTCAGGTCGCGCGTCTCTATCATGTGATCGCGAGATAAAATTAGGCGCCCATGCAGCGAGACGCGTTACATCTCTCTGGTGTACAGCGGAAGGCTCTACTGTCTGAACCTCGGAATGAGACCTGCACAGGACTAGCCTTTATTATTGCTCAGACTGAGGTGAACGTCAATTGAGGCTTGCGTTGGACGCGTCGCGAGCTACACCCTCTTGCTTTACTAGCTGAGTCTATTTCAATTTGTGACGGGCACGGCCCATCCATCACGTCTGTCGCTGCGTCAGCGCCGAATCAAGACTCCTCGAAACCTCACATTTCAAAGAGGCTCCTAGAACTTCACCCTGTACCATGGCCAGCTCATACCGCCGCCGCCGCATCGCCTGGTCAGCACTCCTGTTGTCCGCAGTCTTTCTCTTCTACGTAAGCACGCACGACACCTTTTCTTTCTGGTCGCTCCCAGAGTCTCTCAAAGACCTTGGTTTCTCACCGTCGTCCTCGCGCGCCGGCCAGGTTGCGCTTGCGAAATTCAAGGATATTGCGCAGCGAAAACCTCTGGCTTCCGAGCTCCAGGGCCTGCTTTACTTCGTGGCAGAACATCCTGATCGCAGGCTAAATGAAGACGATGGGTACATCACCGTAGAAGGGTTAGGGCGCATTAAAATAGATCCAGATGCGGCTCTTGACTTGAGGGTATTCTCGCCTAATGGAGACGCCAACTGGGAGGGCCATCTGAAAGTGCTGAAGGAGGAGTATCCGCTGATCGTTTTCAGCAAGACATTCTGCCGGTGCGTCCCGCAATCACTTGTTCCTGATATGTGATACAGAATGTGAGTTTGCCTGCTTCAGCTTCTCCCAGCGTGCGAAAGCGCTACTCCAAAATTACGAGTTGGATCCGCCGCCGGTCGTTGTGGAACTCAATACAAGAACAGACGGGGCCATCATACAGAAAATCCTCGCCCGACTCACAGGGCGAACTACAGTCCCTAATATCCTCCTGCAGGTACTAGTGACTTTCTACCATTTGTGAGCATATGCTGATGAGTTTCTTCGACGTTACCAGGGCAAGTCCATAGGAGGGTCTGACGACATCTATGCACTCCATGAAGTCCACGAGTTGAAAGGTGTACTGGAAGGCGGGGGCTTGCAAGTTAATGGAGTCTCAGCTGGTCTTCAGGTGCATGGAGTTTGAACATTGGGTGCCGACGATAAAACCTGTCGCGTTGATGTGTGTACAAATAGTTGCGCCGCTCTCAACTACAATAGTCCTTGAAAACGCGATATTTTACAAAGAATTGGCCTTCCTTGGGTGTAACTTCCGATGCTTACTGCCTGTTTCAACATCACTTCGTGTTATAAGATGGTAAACCCCATTCCTCGGGCACGAAGTCTTCTAGTGATTTCAGTGTCTGATCTGGCTGTTCGATCTCGAGAGTCGGACCAGAGTCTCCCAAGGCGAGCAGGCTCGTGTCTGGTACCCACACCACTGCAAGAGAGCGAGAGACCAGTAGTACAAGTTAGCGACATACGCTGCTGTGCCTTACACAGCCACTTACCGTTCATGCCCGCCCTCTTGCCCGCCTGCACTCCCGCAATAGCGTCCTCAAAAACCAACCCCTTCGACCTCTCGGTCTTCTTGTTTTCGCTCACCCTAGCCTCTCCCGCCTCGCCCTCTCCCACCGTCCTCCCCAAACACCGCTCCGCCGCCACCAGGAAGACGTCCGGGTGCGGCTTCCCGCGCCCCGGCCGTATAAGCCCATCGTCCGCACACACCACGCGCCCCTCGAACGCACCAAAGAGCGTGTCCATCAGGTGTACGCTCTTCTGCGTGTAGTTCCGACGCTGCGAGCCTGTCGCGACCGCGATCGGGATGTTGTGGGTGCGGAGGTGCTGCACGAGCTTGACAGCGCCCGGGGAGGGGCTGGACGGTCGGCCATAGGGCATCCTGACCCGTGCGCCGGAGGTCGAGATATGTGTCGAGGGTGAAGTCGGACGGAAGATCAGGGAAAAATGAAAGGAGATGCGCGGCCGCTTCGCGCTCGGCTGCGGGAAGGTAAGGCAGAGGATGGCTTGTATGTTTACAGGCACTTACGCTTTCCCATAAGGCCTGCTTTGATATCCCAAGTCATCTCCTTACCGTACTTTGCAAGGATGTTGTCTGGACATCGGGCGCGTCATGGCATCACGGCGGATTAGGGTGATACGAACAGCGTACTGGTCACTTCGGTATATATCCTTTCCGAGTCGATTAGAAGGCCTAACACGATCGATATGTATTAAGCTGAGTGCAACGAACTATTACGAATTCCCTTACCATCCATGTCGAATATGACATACTCGATTCTGGGCCTCGGGGATGCCATCATTTCAGGGGGAGCAGTTCTAAGCTGTACAATTAATCGCTACTTTTCTATTCGGCGTTCACCCGAATTCAAGGTAAAGGGAAGCGAAAGATTGTGGCGAGTTTTAAAGACGCGTTCAATGAATGCGTCGATCGTGAAATGAGATACAAGATCGATCGCGTATATTGTGGCATTTAGCGCTTACATAAATATCAACTTAGTGCATGTCGCTAGTACTGTAACAGACACCAGCCCTCAAGCCTCAGTATTCAAGCTCAAGTCTTACCCGAGACTTGACCAATATTGGCACTTCTGACGGATCACTGCTCACTGGAGCCGCGTACGTTCATTATCAAAGCTTCAGCAGTCGTTGATCTGGGTTTAATGGAGTACTCAAACGGATGAGGATGGCTGGAAACGGTTGTGTCAGAGTCCCCCTTCTGACAATCACAATAGCCAGGCCACATACCTGACAGTCCCGCTTGTGTACCGAATGGCAGGCTCCACAACCTCGCCATTCACCGTCGCTTTGCCTATGTCGAAAACAGCCAATGACATGGCACAAGAGAGAAATACAGACGCCTCGGCAAGGTGTAAACCTAGGACATTCCCATGAGAACGTAATTAAATGTTATATGTCTGATCACACCAACCTGGGCAGATCCTTGGCGCCTTCTGTCAAAAACGAATACAGCGTGAAACGCACGTCACTCACCTCCTCCCGAACCCGAAAGCGACTTGACGTGGGTCCGGTTCAGGTTCATGGTTGCCAGACTTAATGAATCTGTCTGGATTGAACTTGAAAGGTTCGACGTAATCGTCCGGATCATGCAGAAATTTCCTGCAGGTTGACACAGAACCATCAGGTAAGAGCCTGAGTAATTGATCGAGCGCAATTTAAAAGGTACATACCAGACATTGGGAATGACTGTAGCACCTTCTGGGATGAGGTAGCCTGCGTGAATGTCGTCCTTCATTAAGCGGTGAGGTAATCCTGCGCGCAGCTCGTATGTCATGAGGCTGAAGCTAAGAGAGGATCGAGCTCACCCAGTGGAACGACCGGCTGCCAACGAAGAACCTCTAAATACAAGGCATTGACATAAGGTAACTGTTCGCGGTCAGCAAGGGCGGGGAGTCTATCACGACCGACGAATGCGTCAATTTCAGCCTGTGCCTTCCGCTGTACCTCCGGGTAGCACACCATGGCGAGGAAGAAGCTGGTAATTGCGGAAACGGTCTGATGGATCACAGATGGAAGATAGGACAGCGACGACGCTGCGGAATGCACTCACGGTATCTGCACCACCTATAATGAAACAATGCACTGTCAGATCACCGAGAAATACCGTAAGTTAACTGCTGACCAGCGTATAATGATGCCGCGACATCCTTGATTAAAGATTCCTGTTCTGCATCAGGCACCATCTCGAGTTGCATGGAAGTAAAATTGGGCAGAGCCATTCCAGCTAACTGGGTAGATACCATGTCAATAGTCGGAGCTACGACGCGGGAATAGCACTTACGTTTGACATTCGTTCTTTAGTAAATGCATACGGTACGTCGCACATCATATCCATATCTTTGCGCCATGCTTGTGCTTTTCTCTTCCATTGAGCCCCTGGCATCCAGGCTGGAACATGCCTCACTGGGATGATATGGTACTCGTCAGTCATGGGTTGGGCCGTCATATCAAAGCCAGATACGGACAGAAAGGGAGTACATCAACGAGGAATGCCCCAGGGGCAGTGGCTATCGAGAACTCTTCCATCGCACGATCGACCAAGTCAACCAGAGGGTCAATACCCATACGCGATCTTCAAGATGATAGCACCAGAAGTTCTGTGGTCAATACATTGTAGCATTAGTTGAGTGCGTAAGGTAACAATATTAGACTTGCTTTCGAACTTGCTCCAACAAAGTGTCAGGTTGTTGCAGCACACGGCCTAAAAACCGATGGACCTCGCATTCCAGTTCCTCTGAGAGGAGTTGAATGTGGCCGTGACTTCCAATTATCTGGTGGAATAACCGACGCATCTGCCGGGACTTTGTACCGTAGCGCGTTAGGCCGAGAACCCGATCCCAGCCCATCATAGAGCACATTGTCAGGATAGGTCTGTCGGAATAAATGCCGCTCTTCTTCTCCAACATTTCGTTGGCAAGTTGCGATGAGTTGATGATGACGATGGTTTGTCCGAATAAAGAGACAGACAGAAGGTCGCCTAGTCACCGCTTTCAGTACTCTCGAGAACGCAGCCGTGGATATGGTGAACTCGCCCCAAGTGTCTCCCCATTCTGTAAAGGTCTTCCACTCGTGTGATGTGGGCATACTTAGGACATTTCCAATCAGTGGCCACCCTGGCGGACCTGGAGGCAGGGCTCGAGGCCCCGTCCGCCTGCTTCGTAAAGCACTGGTCAAAAGCAGGGTTAGGAGTAGAACAGCAGCCGCGGCAAGAGATGTCAAGAGATCGGGCATCGGTGCTATCTCCCAAGAGGACGGCTGCGGGACAAGCAAGTGGCACCAGGCTCCCATTATATGCACCCTTTGCGTGACAGTGACAGTGCTATGATGCAGAGGAGTCGGAACATCCGTGCATGAAGCCATGTCATGACTCACATGGTGAGTGGACGATTGCAGCGGGCTGTCCTCGCACCAGCATGAAGAGCAATACTGCCACCGAATTCCGGATGAGACCAAAGGGACTAGATCGATCCTGTGGCCACAGTGAAAGCGCCATGCTAGCGAAAATATTTTGCCACCATCTCCATCGAACTTCTCGCTTTGAGCGTCAGAGCTAAGGCATCTGAAAGTGAAGATTATCATGAAAGATGTCCACGCGAGTTCGCACTGGCTCTATGTAGGCTCTTCGTGGATTGCCTTCTCCGAGGCCCAGTAGTTCCGAGTACTGAATAAATGTCCAAGGGTCTTGGGAACCTTCGCGACTGTCATAAATATGTAAGAACAGACAAAGGTGCCTTCCGCTTTAACAATGCAACATTGCGGATGCCATAATTTCATACATCTGATACTTACTAAGTTGAGCCGAACTGGCACGCGTCACGAGGATGCTATCGTTGTCCATGCAGCCCATGGGAATGCGACATACAGGTACCGTAGCAAAGGTCCCATCCGTGCGACAAGCTCGGACTTCGATCGAGGAGGCGTCAACCCAGACTCTCGGATTGAATTCAATGTAGCAGAAATGGAAAGAGCCAACGTCAGATAGGGCGAGACGCACGAGTTTCCTGCATAAGATGTCATGGTGATCCACCGATAATGGCGTGTATGCAGAGGTCGACGACTGGGTACGATCGAGAGACAGCTCTGCAGTCCGATCTGGAAAATACATAGAAGACGTTAGGTTTGCTCCGAATCCATGGAGATAGGATGCTCATCATAACACACTGTTCAAACACATTGCGATCAGCAATATGGCACTGCGCGAGATGTGATCGTGCCTATGCAGAAGATTGGAAGCTCTACTATTGCTTACGGGTGCACACACCCAACTTCCTTCTGCGAAGGCCATCATAGCGCCGGACAGAATTATACCTGTGTCAGATGCTATTTAGTGGGCAATAAAGTGAACCTGGTCGCACTCGGATATATGAGAATCTGCACTTTGTTTAGAAGTTAATAC
Source organism: Amyloporia xantha (assembly GCA_036971615.1). Lineage (NCBI taxonomy): Eukaryota > Fungi > Basidiomycota > Agaricomycetes > Polyporales > Adustoporiaceae > Amyloporia > Amyloporia xantha. The sequence continues at coordinate 452,824 of JAYKKR010000005.1, forward strand.
CGTCGTAGAATTGTTAGAGTAGACGCTCGCGCGCTAAGCACCGTAGTACAAACATGTACATACACGGCCAGCGCAATCCGCGACGGCCTCCTTCGTATACATTGCTTGCTTCCGCGACTTCTTGTGGGCCTTAGGTGTCGGTGTCTGTGTCTGTGCTCTCTTGTGTCCTCTCGCTTCTCATCTCTGGGCTATCTCAGATCACATCTTCCATTCATTCTGCTGACAAGAATGTCGAGTCAAACGCTCAGAATGAGCAGGCGTCAAAGAAGATGAGAAGCAAAAGCCCCAACAAACGAATATTCGGCATGAGCCCCGAAGATGTCTGCGCCTTCGTATGCGATATCAACCACAACGAAAATGGCATCAAATCGGGACAAGGGAAGCACCGTTATATCCATCCACGGGCTGTTGGTCGACGAGAACATGGCCCGGACAGGGGTCAGTACCAATCACGCAGGGCGGTTTGGTAACAGCGCTTGCCCGATGGTCACCATGCCGTGGACGTCCCATTGATAGCATCTCCATCATTGGGGACAGTCCTGTGCTGAGCACGGAGCTAGAGAAAGGATATTTGCTGTACGTCATGGAGCTCCGCCCATGCAACCAGTCTATGCGACAGCGCGGATCCCACCGTGGGGCGTATCTTCTGGCAGTTCCCAACGCGACATGTACAGAAAGCGCAGCTATGTAGAAAGCGCTGAGTGGACAGTAGACCACGACACGGGGACATGAGAAGCTGACGCTCAGGAAGATTATAGTGCCCACCTTCTGATCCTATATGTATCCTTTCGGACCGCATAGTACACATTTCGGGTCCTCCAGCCCCCGACGTTGATTTGGCAAGGAAAGCGCTCACAGTATTTTGGGCAGCCGCTGTTGGATTCGGCCAAGTTCGCAATTCACCCCCGCCGGACAAGAGCATAAACCAAGCAAGCATCTAAATCCTAGTAGTTTAGTGTGATATGGTACGAGTAGATAGTGATAGTGATAGTAATGCTAGTCGTACACCCCATATACCGCTATACACGGAAGGCCAGCGTCTGCGACCGTCATCAACAGTCTGCGACCGTCATCAACAGTCTGCGACCGTCATCAACAGTCCGCGGCCAAACAGCGCCCGAGCGCATAGCCACCAATAGAGAGTACTGAGCAAACGAGCAGAGTCAATAGTCCGATCAATCCCTATATCACACCGGTGTGTAGAAATGTGTATGTGCATGTAGATGAACGTGCAAGGCGCATGTCGCATCACGCGAACGCAAAAGCAGACTACAGCTTCCTCTGCTTCTTCTTCGCGCCGTAGATCTCCCCGCCAGCCGCGGTGATCATGCGCTGCAGGTCGCCGTTCCTCTTCATGTTGCGGAGCTGCTCTATTGAGCCGTCAACTGGACGGCCGCCGATGAGGAGGATGGGCAGTTCGGATTTTGAGGTGAGACGATAGAGTAGGGGGGCAAGCACGAATTCATCCGCTGGAAGGGGGAGTGGTCAGAGAGACATTGGCAGTCAGTTGAAGTCGGGACGCACTTCGTTGGTCAACATCAATGATCGTAGGTGCTGGGCGTAAATACATTTCCGATAGGATCTGTTTGATTTCTCGTGAAACAGGGGAATAGAACTGATTCCAGCGACGGTCAGCTGGTCAGTTCCGCATGTGTTAGGGCAGGTATGACGGACCTTGGAGTAGAGAACGACCGGATTCCGTGCCCAAACGTCGTCCACGACAGTCTGCAGCTCCTCTGCCGCATGCGGACTCCGCGTGTCGAAGTCAAGCACGAGTTGCGGGTCAATGGGCCGTGATGGATCAACAGACGATGGGATCACATTTTGGGGCAAACTCGCAATGAAGCTCGATACAGCCGCCAGCTCCTGCGCCGAGTCGAGCTCTATCTGTGGTCGCCCAGCGTTAGGTGAGTGTGTGCCGCCTGGATGCTTATGTCTTAGCGCGGCGAGGCGGTACGCCTCTGGAGAGAGATGTGCGGGATGCCGGGAGCCGTTCGCCTCGAAGAATGATACTGACGAGAGGGAAGGCTGGGCGATGAGCAGCACGTAGACAGAGAGGACTATGAGGGCAAAGAGGGCGAGGAAAGTGGTGCGGTACCAGTAGCTCTTGGGCTTGCGGGACGCCAGGGATTGGAAGGCGGCAAGGTTGAGGGTTGGGGTCAAGGGAGGGGACTCGAGGGCGACTGGGCTACCCATTGGGGGAAATCGTGCAGACTGGGTGCGACGGTGTGCCATGAGGATTAGTACAGTGATTTAAGAAGACCTGGGGAACAAAGGAATGTTAGAGCGTGATGTGTAATCTAAACCGAGCGACTCGTATGTCACAGCCATCTTCTTGTTCCTGAGGTTGACAATGAGCCCTCGCGGCAGAAACACGTGGAGATAACCTCAAAACGGAAGCCATCCTTCTATATATGGACTTATCTGGTTCGTTATATAGTGCGAAACGGTTCGCATTTCCCTCGTCCTCCACAACGTGTAGCTTGCTTCTACTTAGCCATTCACATGTGTGGAGCCCACTGTTATGCGACGACGTTCTCCGTCTTGACGACAATACATTATAGTAATCCAGCCAAGACTAGGATCTCCGTTACTCCGTCGACCCCTGCTCTCGAAGTCCATGCATCAGTTCACATTGACTATACCTCATTGTAACTTATCGCCCAAATGCTCCCCATCCTTGAACAGCGCTGGTAATGACGAGTGTTGAATTGGATAGGTAAGCACAAGCGTTAGCGCTTTCCCCGGACGGACCATAGGTCGTCGACTCATCTGTCATATGTGACGTCGTACGCTGCACACGTTCCTCTGGATCTATCAATAGAAATGGCCTCTAGTCAAATGACCAATGTTGGAGTATGCGTGTTTCTCAGCATTGGGGAGTCGATTGTGTGCTCAATGCTACTTACTGTCGTCCCCGAATTCAAACGTCACCGAATACTTGATATCAAGATATCGAAGGTATGTAAAGCGTTCTAAACAATTCAATCGCATGGATGTCCATTCTCATCTTGGTGCAGACGCCGCTATTCTTATCCCAATATCTCCCATCGTTCGATATCATGCGCGCGCGGTACGCCGAGGTGAGCAACATCACGGATTTATCCCGACGTCGCATCCCGGTACACAGGCTCCAGTTGTTCAGACTCTACCGTTCGAAGTCTTCGTGGTTTTTCATTCTGAGAATGAAAGTATTATCGACAAATAAGGCTTGGCGCAGAGGTCCAACAGACGACCGTCTGGCCTTTGCTCAAGTATGTACATGGTACATGATGGGTGGCGATAGGGATCCTCCGCGCTATCTATTCAATGTATACAATGATGATATTTCCATCGACGTCAGAGCCATATTTCCATCCAGAATCGTCGCAAAAATTCCAAACTTCATAGGTAGGTTCACGATTATTGACTAAATGCAAGAATTGTGACCAGGGTTTTCAATGCCAGCCCGCCTTCTCGTCCAACGGTACAACACCCCGAGGTTCCCTTAGCATCTGTCAATCAACAAGTCTCTCAGTCTCGTCAAGCAGCTCCGGCACATATGACACTCACAATGCGAACGACGACAGGAGGCTTTGTCCACGCCGGATTATCCTCTCCCAGGGTGAATTCTGCGACGGTTGAGAATCCGCAGTGTTCATAGAACCCTGTATTAGCTACATTCGACGAGCCGAGCCAAGTCGCGCGTCCTTGTGCATCCGCCTGTGAGCGCAAGGAAGGTTTCACAAATTTTTGAATCAGTCCGCGGGCATCAGATTGAACGATATTAATGACATACCATGTCTGTGATTTTGGCCACTAGCATGGTCCCATAGCCCCTGCCCTGTTTCTCGGGCGTCGTTGCCAGACTTTGAACAGCGAACATTTCTTCGAGCCTGTTTCCTAGGGCAGCTTTCGTCGCGGAAACGGACTTACTTATGAGTTCTTGCTCTCGCTGTCGCGTGAAGGAGAGAAGGTAAATGATCACAAGCATCACATCGAATATGCTGAGACAGCTAACCTTCATCTGCTCTGGAGACTTTGCACGGGGTAATTTACTCCAGGATGCCACTAAGGTCTTGTGCAGATTGTCATCCGGTCCGGGAGGACTTCTGTTTTTTACAAGCAGGGTTTCAAGAGCTATTGAGCACAAAGAGCGCTCCAGTACACTCATTGCTATTACCATGCCGCTACTCACAATTGTACCACGGCGTCTCCTTGATCGACCGTGAACAGCCGCCGACAGAGCACTTCAAGAGCGAGGCGTAACCCCATTTTCACGCGGATGAGATACTTGGGGACAGGCGACTTGCTTGCATCCTGAAGTCGCAGGTCAGGAAAGAGATGGAGTGCGTCGGTAAACCTGGTCAATCATCTTCAGGAGAATATACATGATATTACCCACTGGAGTCGTGTCGATGTATTCGGAGACTTGGTCCGCCGCAGTCGCGAGTTCTATGCTGCGAACGGCTCGTGGAATGTGAGCTGGCGCGTGCGACGCAGAGGGGGAAAATGATTCTGTCAATATATTGTATCCAGTCAGGCGGGACTTACAATATTTCATGGGCTTAACTTGAGCCCTGTCTAGGTGTCCCCACGGGTATACGGGATACGCTTCTGCAGATGCAAGGCTGTACATGGCCTGAGGCTTTTCAGACTCCATTTGATCAAGTGGAAGGTGAGAGCGATACTCCTGTGAGGGGGGGGGGCTTCAAACGAGTGCACATCTTAAATCAGTAAGAAAGCCGCTAGGTACATCGTCCATTTGACTGCGTACCGCAGGTTCCGCACTGACAATGTGACAAATGCGACAAGTGCGCAGTGATGTGCAGTCGGGGGCTGACTTACGAAAGTTGCGCAGCCGTACTCTTATCTTCTGGCGCAGCAATGTCCCTATTCTAGAACATTCTCCACCTTTACTGTAGCCTTGTGTGCCAGGAAGGCAGCTACGGTATTTGCAATCATAGCCGGGCGTTGAATTCCAACTTGTAGGGAGTTGGCGCTGCTCCGCCCGTCCAAGTCCAAATGACCTCAAAACAGGATTTATACCTGAGATAATTTGGTGACAGAGCCTTCAGCAACTCAATAGCAATTTTTAGTAACAAGTGGACCAAACACGATACATCTTCAAACAATGAACCTCACTCATCTAATCAATCTAACAATAGCTAATAGATGGTCTCCAGTCGTGTAATCTACAATCACAGACCAGAGATCATATACCCCTGCAAAACAGACATAGTGAGGAAGAGTTACAAGGATCACTAGATAAGAAAAGAAAAGAGAGAGAAAGTTATCGACATAAGCGGCCGCTGTGGAGCAACTGAGTAACCATACTGAAGTATGGTAGGGATTTCTCACCAAACAGCAGTAACAGCAATTGGGCCAGCAGCATCTCGTCAAGGTAAGTATACCGGCCACCATTCACTCGCAAACGAGACAAGAGGCGAGCTCGTCGACATCGATGAATCTGAAAGAGAACCGCAAGGCATGATGAGCACTGTCCATGCCAAGAAATATACACCGTGGCCCTGGTCCCGTCCGTGAGGTATGACGATCAAACTGAATAGTGAGAAAGGCCAGGGAAGAGACAACTCCTACTGTAGCAATTTTGAGTGACTGCAGGAGTACTGTATGGTGACTGTATGTACCATGTACCGACCGACCAAGCCAGTGGCCAGAAACGGACAGCTTACGAAAGCCGGCTAAACCTTTCGGATGCAGCAGAGTGGAGCCCTTACGTAAAATCCCCTCACCGTACATAGATTGATAACCAAATGACAGGTCATTTGGAATTTAGGAAGAAGTCTGATAAGCGCCCTTCGCGAGCTTGTGCTGCAGCCGCAGTCTCTTGGTCTCGCTCAGTGTGCAGCCTCGGCTTGGTATCATCCTGGTCCGATTCTACCTACTTCTGACCGACTCGTCAGAGGTCGGATATTACAATGGCGAAGAAGAATAAAGATCAAGAGCCCACAGTTACTATCAACAGTGTCACGAATAGAGACATTCTGCAACGCCTCAACTTCTTGTATCAAGCTGGCACATACCTGAACAGCATCTCATCACCCCGAGATACCATCTCCGCTGATCGCAGGAATGAGATACTGTGTCTAGGCGAACCTTCGAGAGCGCGAAAGCAGGAGAAACGGAGAAAGGAGAGACATCCGGCGACTACTGCAGAGTTGTCGAGGAGTTATGTCAAGTCGATGAAAATCATTGGACAGAAGACCACGGTCAGAATGTAAGCATTCCTAATGACTCTTCAATCCTATTCCTCGCTGACTCTTACCAACAGGGACCCGAACGTCAAGCGGACAATTTGCAAAAGCTGTAATACCATCTTGGTACCAGGCACGACGGCGTTGGTGCGAGTTAGACGTAAGTAACATCATACTTGATAAGTCGAAGGAGGTGTAAACTATGTTAAACGTTTCCAAAGCGTCTCCCGCTCATGGACATGTCGTGTCCTACATATGTACAAGTTGCAAGACCAAACGGAATATCCCCGCTCCGCCTGTACTGGACCCTGATGCCTTGCCGGAGTCGTCATCTACTTCTGCACCACCACTACCATCGCATCCAGCGCAAGCCGTGATCGAAGATCAATCCTCGGCTGAAGACGTAATGCAAATTGATGAAGCAGATCCAGAGGGTCCTGCGGCGTCGCTGCCCGGACGCAAGGGCAAGAGGACACGGAGGCCGAAAGGGCCAGGAAAGAGGCGCCCACAGCCACGGCTGGCTCCTCTTTTCCAAAGGAAGGGTCATGTAATATTTAGAGGGAACGAGAAGTTGGACGACGACGGGACAATCTAGTTTGTTGTCATATACATCATTTAGTTCCGGAGCTTCTGCGTCTCTCGTACATCGCGGTGACATGCTTGGCTGCTGTGTATTGCCAAGCTGCAGCTAACGCACATGGGACGATCACAGACGAAAGGGTTGAATATCTTGTGCGTCTTGACGGACTTCGTACTGTCACGGTACACTGAAGAGTTCAGAAGTGTTTGGTACCGTCGGCATGCAGAGAATCGATGCAGGCGTTTCCCTTTGCGTTCAAGCGACTTTCCGCGCTACTTAGAACGTGCTTCAGGACTACGGAAAGGTCAAATCATACCATCTGCAACGAAACTGACAACGCACCAGCCGACTGAAGCATGGGACCATCAAACATCGCCGAGGATTTGCACTAGGATCTCCTTTACAGTCTTTCTATTCCATTCACCATCATGTGAAGGCTCATCCTGCGAGGACATACGGCCGACGGCGGGCCAATTCATGCTCGCCAGTATTTCTTCGTTGGGTCCATCGCGCACTCGGAGACGATGCGAGACGACCCTGGGGAACACCCTCGCAACGTCGACTTCCGAAATATCCCACACCTCGGCGACCTCTGGGCTTCGTAGGACAGAGAGATGGCCTTCGGATTCTGACTCGTCCTCAGCAACCGGGCCGCCGAAAGGTAGGTTCACCCTCATGGGGCCATCGGCGTTATCACCCACGCTCCCCTCCCCTTGCTTAGGCGTCACATCGTGCGCGGCCCAGTCCATGCCGATCACGTCTTTGTCCCACTCTGCACTCTCCGTAGCACTTGCGCTCTCCCCACTCATTTCCGTGTTCGTCCCATCCAGGTCCAGCCCTCGTGGCAAAGCCGCGGCCAGGAGCCCAGCACCGACGGAGTCACCAGCCAGCACACGGAACGCGCGCACGAGCGCATCCGCGTCCACGTGTGCTCGCCTTGTCAACAGCATCCCATCGAGCAACGGGTGATGCCGTGCGGCATAAAAGAGGTTGCTGAGATAGCTCGTGAGGAATGGGTGCATGTTTGTGTGTGCGTGTGCACCGCAAGGGAAGGGGCTCGCGAGCGCGCGAAGCGTAGCCAGTTCCGAGGAGGGCAGAACGGGCGCGGGCAGTGGTTTTGACATCGAGGATCGGGTGTTTGGCGAGCGCAATGGTGTGCTAGGAGTGTGCTCAGACGGCGTTGGAAGGGAGCGAGGAGTGGCGAACGGCGAGGCGTGTGGCGTCGGGCCAGGGGTACCTCTGTATGCATTATATGCCTGGCGTGTAGACGGGGTGATCATAATATCTGCGCTCATGGCGAATTTGTCTAGCTGCAAGACAATGTCGTTAACAATCAAATGCTCATTTATAAATAACGGATGCCTTACAAGTGCTCCTAAAAGCGCAGGCCGTTCGCATCCGTCTGTCTTGCAAACATATACCATTAGGAAATCGTTGGGGAGATTCCACGTCCCACCGACATGCCCATTGTCGCCCATGTTGACCCCTTCCTCAAGCATAAGTCTTCTGTCCGACAAAACTTGAGACAACTCTCTTTGCACTGGAAGTGAGCTGTGTTCCAAACCGGACACAACAACGGCTTTAGATAGGGTTGGGAGTGGACGCGTGTTGTCTTCCTCCCCCTGTTCATCTATATCAGCGTCCTGTACGGCTCTCCTTCCGCCTGTAGACGTCAAGGAAGCAGACTCCTCATCCAGAAACAGGGGCAAGCGCTCTCCGTACGTCCGACGTGAGCGCAGAGTCGACGAGGGTGTGGAAGCAGAGACCAACGGGCGTCTGGATGACGCGAGGGAAATTTCGTCGAAAAGGCCGTCTGCATTCGTGTCGCTTGGATGCTTCTCGATGGAGCGAGAGAGGCGAAGGGGCGAAGGGCGAGAGGTCTGAGATAGCGAATGCCGATTTCCGAGCGCTGGCGAGCTTGGTGGCCTGCTTCCCGCCCAAGGACTCATGTCGGCACTGAGGCGCGCCGACGGAGATGGGGATGGACGACGAAAGAACAGGGCACGGAGGAATGCATCGGGGGACTCTGCCCTGTCTTCGCGTGCCGTATGCTTACCCCCTGTAGAACGTTTAGGCTTTGGGGAGGTCTTATGCTTGTGGGTAGGAAGCCCGAAGACCGTAGTCAACGTCTGGCGAACGTTGTTAGCAATGTGCAGCGCTAACTAATTCTGACATCATCTTCAGACAAAAGGTTTATTCGTGCTCACCAGGCTTACTAAATGAACTAACAATGCTACATCTTCCTCTCTGGTACGCAGGATGAGGTTCGCGCAAGAGGAAACATCGTCTCTATGTAAATTCCCAGAGTCTGCCCAACACACCTCGGTGGGATGCCCCTTGACAAATGTCGAGGGCGTGTCTACGCAAGCAATGAGACAGAGAAGAAGGGATTGAAGTACAACTGGTTCGAGGGGAAAAGTAGGATGGGTAGTGTGAATTAGCGAGAGAATAGACGGGAAGTAATTTGGTGTTCCATGGGTAGCAAGCAAGGGTGTAGGAGGGGCTTCAGGTTGATTCATCCTCGGTGCTGACAAACAGTATTATGGTGGTTTCCTCGTTCAAATGCTGAACATTGGAACACGGAAGACGTTCACTTTCAGCTAAGGCCCAGTTCGAAAGAGTCCGAATATCGCAGTGCGCATGGTAGGAGTTGCCCACTATCAACGTGATCGAGGGCAATTCAATAACGTAGGCGCCTGGCGGCCTGAGCTGATCACGCCGCTGCTCTCGTATAGCACTTCTCTATATCTGACTTCAAGTGCAGTGCACTAGGCCCTTTTCGGACGCGTCTTCAGTCTGGTGCGCGACTTCCCGTCACGGTGGTCATGCATATGGGTATCGTAAGTCCAGCAATCCGTTTCGCCGCCATAGTGACTCTGGAATTCATTCCCTTTGATGTAGATGGGACGAAAGCCGAGTAATAAAGCTCTGATGCAGTCATGTTTCTTAGATCAGTTACCAAATATGTTTTCTCCTCGCCTAGTGGAACTGTTGTTCGACTATGGACAATATCATACATCCTTCTTCGTGTGCCAGAAGTATGTGGAGCATGGCTTTGGTATCCTTCGATAGCGTGAGGCTTGCAGCTACTACTCATGTAAAGTAAGCATTTGGACGAAGACGTCTGATGTTCAGGTGTTGATAAGGCCCACGATAAGGGAATCTCAAGGCACTGGTCTACTAGGTGATGTATGCTATTATTAACTTTCAAATGTCGATATCTCAAGCTCCTCTTTATCACACAGCGAAAGCATGCCGACGCATATCAATGCTGATAATTTACGGATGGAATTCATTTGCTTTGTCACGTTGCGACGTTGCGCAGTCCGGACAAGAGCGACAATGTCGTGTAGTAAGCGCTCTGGTGCACGGACAACCGATTTGCTTGTCAGTTCCCTTCCTCGCAGTTCCCGAGTCAATGGAAACAATCAAAGCAAGTGAACTTGTATACAGAGGGGAAACCAATGCAACAAACGAATTGCGCCATTCGAAGGAGTCTCATTTGCTGGAAACGGAAGTCCGCCCGATGAGATACGGTAAGTATGGTCCCCCGCACTCATCGAATTTCTCCACATTCACATCAACATATACCTGCTATTGGCAGTGGATCTCCCAAATACGATCAGCACAATTAGTATCGCACACGAGGGCGGCCTGCTGGGGGACTACACGAGCAAGACACCAGTGCGTAGCCGGTCAATACAACGATTAGAAAATAGCCAGCTAATACCCTCGCTTTTCACTATAGGATGCCCACGAGTCTGTGTTCTACAGATTAAGGTTCAAAGTGACGCGCTTTCTGCTCTTTGCAGTCAAGGTTCAGACGGGGACCGCCTTTACTATCGGCGGAGGCAATGCTTTCGTAACGCTGTGAACACTCACCCTTCTGTATGCGGTCCGTATTTGATTCATTAACTCGATTGTGCATCTATAGGACCCCTCCAGGCAGCAAGCCAACCTTCTTCACTCGTGTGATCACAGCTGTTGTCAAATATCTCAAGCGTCTCGACAGTACAGAACAACGTAAAGTACGTCCGCTCTTATGGATCATTGTAGTAGACGTGTTGCTCAGCGTTTGCATTAATGGTAGCGTACTGCAGAGTTCCATTCTAAGTATGCCGCTGAGCTCAAAGCAGCGTACGGAGACCGAACAAAGGCGATGTTCTGTGTGAGGACCGTGGCAACCGCTCCACAACATCGACGCAAGGGATACGGTACCGCGTTGGTCAGGTCTGTTACGGCGATGGTACGTCACGGAGAGAGTCCAGTGAACCAACCACGGGTGTCTATAATTGGCTTATCTTGTCCTTTGAACTTCATCAGGCAGATGCTGGCTCGCGTGCAACGTGGCTTTGCTCGTCCAACATTGACAATACAGCATTCTACGAGAGGTGCGGATTCGTGACCGTTCGTGAATTCTTGTTGGGCGACAACAATCCCACATGGACTAAACCACCGATTGTCATTCGTATCGTGAGTGAACGCTACGTTTGTTTTATTTGGCATATTTTTTGATTTCCTCTCGGCGTAGATGGGGAGAGAACCTCAGAACAGCGTGCAGTATGAGGGCGAACAATAAACGGCTTTTTGACTTGGGGTGTGATCATTGTCGTTACATTCCGTGGAGAACTCGTGACATAGTCTTGAAGTAAAATTTCGGGATAGTTGATTCATGTAAATAACGCTGAGCAGGAGTAAGTCGAGCGGGTACTAGAGCACGCGGTTGGATATTCTGACGGTGGGGAAGGATGTGTTGTGTACGCGTTGTTTGCCCGGTCAAACGAGCTGCCAGACTGAGGGGTGCTCCTCGTTGACTCTTCAGTGGATCCTCTTGAGTCTTGACCGTCAACCACTGCATCCCAGCTACGCGTGCTTGCCTATGACGGATAGCCCGACTATAGGATAGTGTCGTACGTTGCTCTACCAGCCATGCTGAATTCCGCAGCTCGTCACTGCGCACACGAGTCAAACACATCCGGTGCCAGCGCCACCCCCTAAGTTCGACGACAAAACCATACCGCTGTTATCAGCTTGTCTGTGCGCTAGCAATGGGCTCGAAAGCGACAGGCAGACTTGTCTTATTCAAGGGGAATGATGGAGAAGAGTTTTACGAGAAGGTGCATTCCACCGAAGTCGACGTCAGGCCGTTGAGCTTCAGTGAGTCTGATAATTGTTTGCCATGGCGGGTTCTGATTCCAAACACGTTGACCACCTATTTGATAATACCAGCCGATATCGTGCATGCAAGGAATACGTATAAGCTCGCCTTTCGTAACGATCCGCTTTTTGCGTACTTGGGCAACACACCCGTACGCATTGTCGCAGCGCTCATCGACTAAAGACTCCGACGGTATTGATACCATCTTCTGTATGACAGGATGCGCCTCCGTCTGGTGTCACGAAGTGGAAATTAAAGGTGAACGATTATCTCATGCTAGAGGAAAACATATGGACCGGTCATGCTCTCGCAGTCGGCGGCGGAGATGCGTGTGTTACGTTGTGAGCTGTCTAATTATTTTTATGGGCTTTGCGCATGTTTAAACGCATGCTCTCCATGCATAGCAACGTATCTGGGCCTTCAGGCTTCATACACCGCATACTCACAACTCTTGGTGAACTGCATTTCAAATTGATGAGTTCTCCTGAACAACGCAAGGTATTGTTTCATCGAATGTGTGTCTGCGAGTCCGTAATTAACGACAAACGACTCTCAGCGCATGTCCGATTTTGCAGGCAAGGTGAAGGCTGCGTTCAAGAGCGCATATGGCGAAAAAGAAGAGGACATGTTTTATATACTCGCACTGGCCACTTCGCCCCAACATCAGGGCAAGGGATATGCCACCGCACTCGTCAGGTCTGTCACTGCAATGGTGCGTCAGTTGTCCTGTAATTCTGACACTGCGGAAGCTCCGGCGTTTAATGACTTCCACCTTGCCCCTTTATGTCTCCAGGCAGACGCTGAGTTGCGTGATACATGGCTAGTTTCGTCCAACGTTGTGAATACTGCGTTCTACGAGAGTTGTGGCTTCGCGACGGTTCGAGAATTTCTATTGGGCGACGACAGCTCCACGTGGACCAAGCCTCCCGTTATTATCCGCCTTGTAAGTTCCTTGGCTGTCGGTGTCAATAATGTTCTTTTGCTGAGGTTTGACTGTACATAGATGGGTCGCGCGCCTCACAATGATCATGCAGACTCGGGGAATTGAATGAACCTCACTTGTAACTTTGCCATTTCTGCAGAATATGCTTCTGCAAGGGTTTTAGGGCTTCGATAATGCGATGCTGTACTTCCTTGTAGTCGCTTCTGCAATAGATTGCGACAGGTTCTTTTGCCTAAATCCTCACCGTACATGGCGGCATTCCACAATGCTCAGTCATTACATGCCAACTATTCATCTGCAAGGCGCGCTCTACATGGTAACATCGCATCTTTTCTCACGTATCAAGGCGGTTTTGTTTAATATTTGGTGTCTTAGAGCGACTGAGGCACTCGCTCATGGTGAATCACGCTTGTGAACACATAATCTGTGAGTCCCATCTGCCACATGTAGTTCTTTCTCCCTCACCTTGGACGATGAACGAGACTCGTAAAGTTGCGGAGTTACATGGACGGTTATCGGGCGTTTCTCGTGGAAGGTCGAGTTCCAAATTGGGCGGATGATAGATGAACATCAACGGCCTGACCAGACGTCCTAGGCAGCCAGGTAATTCAGTCTCTGCATGGGCTCCGCCTTTCTGGTGAGAACTGCGATTCTTCTGATCTGTCAATTTCTTCTATTGCATTTACATGGATGCTTCACATGTACTAGATCGGAAGGCGTGCCTGGGAACGATTCGCAACTCGCAAGGCGTGTTTGGCGTACGCGCTCTTCAGATTGTTGTCAGGACAGATGTCGAGGAATCATCTGCAGCCTTGTATGGAGGCAATGAGTTCCCTCGTGAGCTCATACTTAGGGTCGCTCAGCTTTGTTGGTTGACACAACGAGTGAACCAATAGAATGCAATGGGATCAGAATCATGATTCCCTGTCACGTCCCGAACAAGGGGCTGTTCGTCAGCCAATTACTGGGTGGATTGGACGCGCGAGCTCGTGGATGTGTATGAGACTGCAACGGACCTGAGTGACCCCTCGGAGTGGTGTATCGCTACAGAGGTGATCCGGCTCGAGCCTTAAGCTGTCTTGAGGTAGGCACGTCTAACCTGGGCGGGGCGACCGCGTTCTGACGGTCGCAGCTGAATCCAAAACAGTGCCAAACTGACGGTTGACATGCTGGGTGCAACACACTCACACTGTATCTGATCTATCCCCTTCACCATTCCTATTCGCTACCGTAAGCCTACCTACCCTGATGACCATGTCCTTGCGCAGGCCTAGAGCAGTCGCCATCGTTCTTGGCCAATACGGTTGACTGCTACATCTCCATCCTAACCAGGTAATCGAGGTCCCTCTGTGATCCGTGGTCCTCGCTAAACTCATCATACGTCTCCATCCGTATCAGTGACGGTCTTCTTGATTTTGGGCCACAGCATCGCTGTCGCTATAGCGTGCGCTATGCTTCGCTCCTTTCCTCTGCTGGTTTCGCTTCCGCATTGCCCTCTTGCATCCCGTGGCTGCATACCGCCTACACACCACCAGAGGTGGTGGTGAAGATGTTCTCGGACATAGCCATCTTAGTACTCTTGGTCCTTCTCTTATACCACTTCGCACTCACATCTGCCAAACTGGTCAACGTCACCGTCGATGATACCTTTGGTGACCCTTTGACTGGTGCACAATTTATCTACTCCCCGTCCGACGAGTGGATCGCCGGAGATTCTTCTAAGTACTGTAGTGGATGTCTTTCCTTCATCGATCGTGCTTATGTCCATAACGGTACCTGGCATAATACGTTCTACGATCCAGGGGAAGATGATACTCTGCAGTCCGCATCAATCTCTTTCAATGGTGAGCCTTCATTGTCAAATCCCCGCCCAATGTTCATGAATCATATGTGGGGCCAGGCTCAGCGTTGTACGTGTATTGCGTCCTCGTCTACAATGTGTCGGCTCCAGGTAGCAACCCCAGCATGACTTTCATGGTAGATGACCAGGTCGTTGGTTCATTCGACACTCCTCCCATTAGCGATTCGGAGGACGTGATCTCCTATGATTATTTAGTATATGCAAACGAGACCCTTTCATCGGAGACCCATACATTCACTCTTGTCAATTGGGCTTCGAAGAACTCGACACCGCTGGCTGTCCTGGACTACATCAAGTATTCGTAAGTACAAAATCCTTTTTGTGGGTGTCTGTCCATTGAGGGGACTCTGCTATTCGTACCATAGGACAGACTCCCTTTCCCAACCACGTTCGCCGGCTTACACTATCGGTACCCTCGGGCCGACGCCTTCGGTGGACAACCCTCCGGCAGCTACGATAACTGTATATCTCAGCGATCCAAATAGTCAAACCCGGGCTATCATCATCGCAGTCTCGATAGTTGGCGTAACGCTCCTGTTAGCGTTAGGAGCATTTGCGGTGTTCTGGAGGCGTTATGTCAGAGCAAATGCTTCGTCGAAGGCAAGCTCCCACAGACCGTCGTCTGTACACGGCGCAGAGTCCCGCCGCTCTGACCCTTGGATGGAAGGCACCTGGGTCAATCAACAGTATAGCCGCCGTCCTTTTCACAAGTCACAATCCAGCGTGGAACAGGCGCTGCTATCTGCGCATGAGGATTTAAAGGGTGCACAAATGCGAAATGTCTCTGCAAGTCTCATAATCCACACCGTCGCGTCTCGTCGTGAACAGCCCCAAACCGAAGAATATGATCCCGTTGTCTTACAAGCAAATTCAAACGCTCCTCCAACCTCGCTGCGCGGCTCCATAACAGCAGTAAATGATATGTCTATGAGCGAACACCTTCCTCGTCACCCTGCAGTGCTACGGCGACCACTCGTCGTCACCATTCCTGGTCGGGTAAGCTCTGCAGAGCCAGCGCTTCCGTCTTCGTCGTCCATTCAGCCACCACCCCCTCCGAAATCGCCTAGAAGGAAACTCAAGTCAGCGCTGCGACCCCGATCAGAGCCCGCGTCGACATCACCACCCTCTGCGGGCTCATCCCGCACGCGATCGATACCCATGCGCACCACGACGCCGAGCACGGGTACCCGTGGAAGCACTGGATTCGGGGGGGACCGCACGACCATTAACAGCATGTCCACGCCGACAAGTGTGGACTTCTGCTTCCAGAATCCCTCTGTGCGGTACCTTCCCGCGCGAGCCGACAGCGTGAAGACGATTAAGCTGTCGCCCCATCGATATCCTGACGTGTTTGCAGCACTACCGCCTGCACGGACCGTTCCCCTGGAAGGTGCTTCCAGCGACACAGGGTCGACCCCCGTGGGAGACGGTCAAAGAAAGCGAAGTGACATGGAGTCGAGGGGCCAGCAGAAAGATCTTCCACCATTGGTCGATGGGTTCACTGATTCGTACTAAAGGATAATCTACTAGAATACTTTACACACTGCCTGTTCTCCTGACCTTACTGACACAATCATCGCGGTAGCATGCCACCATCTGCAGCCATTTTTCGTATTTCTAACTGATGTAGTTCTTTCGCTTTCGGGTTGTCGCTCCTTTTGCAAAGCCTCTGTCACTTTGTCGTTTCGGCCGAATCGGTCCACTATATGCAAATATCATTCAGAAACTACATACTGCTAAATATCACAGTTGGCAAGATCATACACAGGAAATTTTACATTCACCAAGTCCCGGAGATCTCTGTAGGAATGGTTTCACACCGATGGTACTACAGCACTGGGATTCAACCCTCACAGACCTCCACTCATCCTGTGCTTTCCGACGATGACTCAACTATTATATCATAGATTATAGTCCACGATGAGGTCGTATATCTCTGTTCGCCATACTGCACGCGTATCCAATATTCGCTCCAAAATGGTCGAGCACTCGCGAGGGGGATTTTGCCGACTTAGATTGCTCGAATTGTCATGTGCATATTAACGAGAGGGTCAATTAAAGACCATCATCCGGAACGTCATTGAGTGAGCTAGCACACCAGTGAACGGAGTAACATACATCTTCCTACCAGACACTTAACTGGGATATTTATGCAAACCCTGACAATGTCCTTGTCGTAGTAGTCTGAGTACGACTCCTCAACAGCAGCGGCCATGACTTGGATAGATATAAGACCATACGCTGGGACCGAGAGTTGACAAAATTCTTGCCTTCAGGTGGTAGTTAGAGCACAATCGCTCGATAGTCCGAGTACAGTTCCTCGAGCGCGATGCTGGCATTGTGCCTCTGAATCTCAGTTGAAGTCATCTGAGCAAGGACAACATGAGTCACTCACCACGGCGTGGAGGGCCGTAGTAGAACACACCGTAATGGTGCAGAAAGGGCATTGAAGGGGAACTTCATTGCGGTTTGAGAAACGTAGAGCAGCTGTGGGCTGAAGTACTCCCCTCGTCTCGCATCCCTTACATACTTGAGGTCCGCAGAAAGACATATCACAGCCGTCTACATTGCAAGCTATTGCAACCCTAACTGTCAGATTGGCAAGGTGTACTTTGACTCCATCGCTTGGGATGCCTTGTGAGTACACGGTCGGACTGAGCTAGCAATCAGTTTAACTGTCCTCGCGACAATGGGAGTATGATTCCCTGTCCCGATATCGGGTCATTCGTCTAAGACTGACCTGAAATCAGTGGCGAACGATATTTTGTCATAGATGTAGCGAGACTTACCCTGCAAGCGCAAAAGTAGAGGCTCAACATCATCCTTACCCACCAATCCGCGCGACCTCAGCTGACACTCATATTTCAAGAAAATATCAGCTGACGAGTATTTACCTTTTGACACCATGAACTGGCCGGCGATAAGAGCGTTGCAGTGGCTTAAGTTCCGATTGGAAATTAACCCTTGTTCCGATTAGTGGCACAAATGATGAAGAGCTGTTCACTGGGATGAGACATGCACGGTATCATTCTGCTATGTCGCAGCTCTAAGGCTTCTTGACAAAGTGGAGGACTACCTATATTTTTTCAATGAATGTCAGCAATCAACCACCTGCACTGCATGCGAGGTAAGGGGACCGATCACTGGCCATGGTACGATGGCGATCTCATAGCCCAGAATGACAATGATGTTCTCTGATTCCGATATGATATATGTTATCCAACCTATGTAGGTCCTATGTTCTGCGCAATCATCATTAATATGCGATGCTGACACACTTCCCTTCCCATTGATCCCAATGCGGCAGAATTCCCTCAACCAGAAAATGTGCAACGTCTTTCCTCGAGACGGTGTAGCTACCTGAGAGCTCCCCCTCCGCCGCTCTGTACGGAATCTTGCTTGCGCCATCTGCCTTGCATGCTCCGTCCGTCAGTAGTGCTGGCCTCACTACAACGAGGTGTTTCAGTTTTCCGGGCTCTACCAGACCTTCCCTCTCTTGCCACCCCTTAGGCAGGATCTCCGCACTGGGCTCCTCGTCCGTCCACTCCCAACCCGCGCAGTGCGCAATAACGCGCTCCGCTCCGAGCTTATCTGCATGCGGGCTGCGAAGCAGGTAGCCGTACATTGGTTTGAGAGGCAGTGGGAGCGCAGCGTGTGAGGCGCGCGAGAGGCCCGTGGAGGAAATAGTAATAAGGCGCGGACCTGAGGGGGGCATAACGGAAAGCAAGGTGAGGAGCGCTCGCGTACAAAGGTCGGGCGGGGTGATTACAAAGCCCTTGGTGAGGCTGAAGGCCGGGGTGCCGCCTGGTGAGAAGCAGTCATTAGATACAGTCAGGAATTAGGAGAAGAAGAATCCTACCAACGGTGAAAAGGACGAGGTCGATTCCCTTGCCTGCGCCGGCTTCTTCAGCTGTTTTCCAAGCGCTTTGAACATCGTCTTTGTTCAGGGCATCTCCTTTAACGAGTCGTGCAGAACCGGAGGCGATATGGTTCTGGATGGTTGCGTCCGCATCGAAGGCAGACGGTGAGCGCAGCAAGAACGTCACATTCGCCCTCTTTCTCTATAGATCGACTGGTCAATGAGTCATGAACGTGGTAGGAACGGTGGACGCCGGACTGACCCAGTAACCTAACTGCAGCGTAGTAGCCAATGTTTCTGGACGCTCCTATAGCGAGGACGTTCATGTTAATTATGCGGATGTGTGAAGACTCTGAAGAGTGAATAGATGGACTTGGACTCACCGCTGCACTCATTGTCATAGGTTATATACTAGCCCGACTCACCTGCCAAGACGAAGGCGCAGCTCTGCCACGCCGACAAAAGTGTTGCAGGACAGTCATGCCTCCACCGCGCGCATTCCGACAACGGGTGCCGCTGTCATTGTCATGTCAAGCTTAGCTGCCGCAGGATGCTGCGATCCACTGTGAGTACAGAACCACGTACTGCACTTGCTGCGGAAGGCACAATCTTGTGTAGAGTGACTACTATTCACCGACTGCCGAAGGTGCACGAATGACGAACGCTGTGCACTAGCTTCATAATGCTGATAGCATTGCACTGCATGAAGTTTCGCGTTGATTTACAGGGTCAATGTCATCCTGGTCAG
Organism: Amyloporia xantha; assembly: GCA_036971615.1. Taxonomy (NCBI): domain Eukaryota; kingdom Fungi; phylum Basidiomycota; class Agaricomycetes; order Polyporales; family Adustoporiaceae; genus Amyloporia; species Amyloporia xantha. Next base: position 472,170 of record JAYKKR010000005.1, read on the forward strand.
ACCAGTTGCTCCGCCAATCAATCGCCGATGTGATCGCACGTTGAAAGGTTGAAAACCGGTAGTGCTGCACGCCGCTATAGACTAGCACTACTAACGGGACAGTGTCACACATGATTGCCACCACAGCATTGATTCTGAGTTACCAATCCACGAACCAACAACAATCTACAGTACACTAACCCAGACCAGACAGCACGTACACGCGCGCTCACCAACTACCACACACCCCGTTCATCAACCCCGCGGGGGAGAACGAAGTAGTAAGCAGGAGGGAGACAGCAACGAGATGCGCGACTGCAAGTAAGAGATGATACGCACTAGAAGAAAGCGAAGGACTACGACAGCGCCGGAGAACAATAAGATCGAAGGTGGCAAATGGAGGTGACGATGAGAGGAAGCGAAATATAGGGAATAGAGTAGCTGAGACTGGTCCGATAAATAGAGGAGAGATCCGTTGGAGATACGACGTAGGACCCAAAGCGAAAGCGAAGATGGTATAGAAAACCGTGCGCGAACACAACGGAGACCAGCATCAAAAGACACCAATCTCCTGACCTAGCGGCACTCCGAGATTACCGTCTAGGTCCCACCCATCTAGCTCCAAGTCCAGAGCCGACGGGAAAGCTAGCGCGTCCGCGTTCGAATCCATCCCTGCGCCTGCGTCAGGCTGGACATTAGGGAGCATGTCCAGCAGTCTCTGCATCTCCGCATGACCCTCCCAGTCTGCAGCTCCCGTGGTAGGGATGGTCACCGACGGCGAGGCCCCGGCGGGCGTGGTCGACACAGCCTGCCGAATGGAAGGCGTGATTTCAGGTCCCGACGCTGACTGGGAACGTGACCGGGAGCTGAAGTTGGGGTGCACAATAGGAAGAGGCGCTGACGGGATGGTGGGAGAGGGCGCGAGTATCTCGCGAAGGAGGTCTTCCATGGCGACTTCGTCCAATGGTGATGGGGGTTCTTGGTCTGACGGCAGGGTTGACGTCGAAGGAGGTAAAGGGGAGGGATCGACAAGCCCGAATCGAAGTTGTAGGAGGTTGTCGTCCGACGAGAATTCTGGCCCACCCGCTGCCGGGGCACCGATGATAAAGGAGGGGCATCGGTGCTCACCACCCGTGCTAGGTGGCAAGTGGGCGCAAAATCGTCGAAGGACGTAGAGGAGGTGTTCGAGTTCGGGCTTGGGGGTCGAGAGAGTGCGGGAGAGATGGGGAAAATCGTTGAGGGTGATGGGGGGACTAGGACGGGAAACGTAGTGGTGGGTGGCTGTGAGGATGGCGGTGGGTTGGATGAGGTGGATGAGGATGAGGGAGGGGCGGGTACGTTCATTGGGAGACCGGAGGCGGCGAGAGCTTTGACGACGGCATCCCAGCCCGTCTCAAGAGTCTTGATCCTCTCTTTCAGCTCCTCGTTCTCCTTGTCCCTAGCTTTCTCTCTTTCGCGCTGCTCCTCCACCTTGTCGTCCTCCGCGGCGCGGCGAAGGCCTATGAGGCCCATACCTGCACGGAGCTGTTTGTTCTCTTCCTCCAGTTCAGCGACGCGGCGCTCAAGATATGAGAACTGGGCCTTGCGTCGGTCGCGCGAGTTCTGTGCGGCGATACGATTGCGATGGGCACGAGCCTCCCTGCGTTCCTCAGGAGTGATTTCTGAGCGGGACCGCTTGCGAGGCGGGCCGGCGAGGTCAGAGGAGGACGGTGCTGGTGACTGGGATGATTCGGCGGGCGACGGAGGGTAGTCAAACTCGGTGTCTGCTGCTCGTTTCATGGCTGATACGTTGAGATACGTGGAGGAGAGGTGGACAAAGGAGGGGCTGGTCTTGTATGAGAAGAGCTTACTGCGGTCGGAACGCAGGACGTACGTGGTGGTCGTGAAGAACGTAGCGACACGTCCCCTGCCACGTATGCACGACGTCTGTTGTCCTATGTTTGGTTTGTGGCTGCTTGCGCAGGCGCTTGTCGACATTGTTCGCGCTGCGCCGCAGAGACATTGGTGTCTTCTGTCAAACGTCTGTTGTCAAGTCGTCGTCTCGATACTCACACACCAACTAGTGAATCTGTGTTATTTGGCATATCTCACTTGAGGGCTGCAATAATGCACTGGTCGAATCTCGTCCACCAAGAATAATGGGTCTCTTGAAGTGCAACCGAGGATATCGGAGTGGCTTAGATGTCAATTCATCGTCCTATAGAGTTCGGTTATCAGTGATTGTACCTTGCGGCACCCTTGCGTCATCCTGTATATCATGACATATAAGTCATACTTGCTTTCGCAATCGGTGTGAACATTCGCATCCGTTAACCGTTCTATCGCGCAGGCTCCTTCCCGCCGTCTTCGGGAGGTGGGGGCCCATCCGAAAGATTTATGACATACGGAAAACATACCAGCCACACATCGGAACTATCCGAAACTAATTCAAACTCCACAATCTTAATCCCCCTCACCTCCCTACGACGGCTGGCACAAAACATTTGTAAACAAACGGCCTCGGTCAAGGATCGCCTCGATTTGGAAAGCACGGTTGCCGGAATTCTTCGTGGCGCGCGGTGGTGGGTCGTACTGAGTAGAGTACAGGACGTGCTGTACTTGACAGTTGACTTCCAAAATTTACTGGGAAAATATCTTTTATACAAAGAAGTATATCTGTACCCAGAAGATAGTTACTAATGAGCAGAACAGAGCATTGGTGAGGGTGATTCATGCCAACTTCCTCCTATGGGCCTATTTGTGAATCACGAAGGGAAAAATCTCTTTATTTTGTATCTTATTTATATTCCTCATGCTTTAAGCATATTACTCAAAAATTTTATAGAGACACAGGCTTGTAGAGTGTTCGAATACAGACTCTGTGCACTCGCGCGTGCGCGAGATTTAGTTTTCGCCGCGAAAGAGCCTTCCAAATCGAGGCGATCCTTGACCGAGGCCGTTTGTTTACAAATGTTTTGTGCCAGCCGTCGTAGGGAGGTGAGGGGGATTAAGATTGTGGAGTTTGAATATTCACGTGATTTTCACATGACTATGCACGTGACTTCAGTACCTAGAATATAGCACAGAGTATTGCCTTAAGATGGGCCCCCACCTCCCGAAGACGGCGGGAAGGAGCCTGTCTATCGCGGTGCGTCAGTCCAGACGAGCTGTTTTCAGAAAATGCGTCCACATACGTACCGTGGGTTTGATGTGTCTGGCATATGTGGCGTCAGGGTTTTCAGACAGCTGTTCCTTGTTATCTCAATCCCCATGAACGAGGCTGAATGGAGACTTCGTTGCACGAAGTTGGTGCCTTGGCGGTCTTTCTGCGTCCAAGGTCGACGAATCGATTTGACGGCCTGTTGTCGGGCGTCCGAAAGTTCTGTTGTGATGAGTCACTGGACTCCGCAGCGGAAAGTACCTGTCTATCGGAACCGGGGATTTTGGACGTACAAAGAATCGATGTACATATGTGGCTTGCCTCCAGCAAATAGTCCCAGGGTTGGTTCTGCAAAAGGTGAATTGTAGTCACGTACGTATGACTGTCGGAACCTGGGGGCGACGTTACCTCCTGAAACGCTCCCGGCCGTGTTCTGCGAGACTAGAAGTTGTGTAGTACTTATGTACGGCAACAACGCAACAACGATGAGGAAAGACAGGAAGCACAATCGCCGCTTGCGACTGTGTTGACGCCGAGCGCCCAACCGCATATTTGTTGTAACGCCTTGCGTGCGGTTCGAATAGAGCGCGGACTGGCGACGTAACACGATCAGCATAGATAAAATCCGCCGGTTCTTACGCGAGCCGAAGTGAGATTCAACTCTGCCCAAGGAGCGTCTGTACCATGAGGTTCCCAGGCATTCGTTTATGTCACCAAGGTCAGAAGCAACCATTTTCTGGGAGTCTGGGAGTCATGGAACAGCTGACGTAGAAATAACTTGAATAGTTAAACCTCATAGCACAGATATTGACAGACAACACGCAACGAGCACAAGAAATACACTTCTCGGGCGCCAATCCCCATACATTCTCCGAGTTAGCCCGTCGACGCCTGGTCCAAGCTTCGGACACGAGAACATGCGGCTGCTTGGAACCCTTTTGATGATACAAGCACCACAGGACTAGTCATCATGCATTTCGTCGTCCTGTGCGACAAAGGAGTCCTCGCCCTCCTCTTCGTCTGCAGCTTCAGGCTTGAGGCCGGCCTTGGCAAGCGCGGCAGGGGAGGAGTAGTCGATGCGTACCCCACGAGTGCGGCGCGTGCTGATGATCGCTGACGGGTCGATCTCGCGCAGGTCATCCTCCTGTGTGGCGACGCGTCATTACGCGTCGCACTCTGCGCCCAACCTATGTGTGGCATGACAAAGACGCACCTCGACCATGTCCTCGTCCTCATCTTCGTCCTCCTCCTCGTCTTCCTCGTCGTCGTCATCGTCCACCACCTCTTCCTTTACGAACTTGCCCTTGCCTTTGCCCTTGTCATTGGGGGACGCGTTCGTGGCGTTCTGAGTGGCGGATCTGCGCGCAAAAAGGGGCCGCACGAATGAGCTAAAGTCTGCGGCTGAAACAAGTAGGAGAGAACATACGCGCCGGCGGCAGTGGCTTCTGTGGACATGTTTCAGGTAGTACTGCGGATGTGTTGATGCGAAGTGCGCACTTGGGCGTCGGTATTGATATGAGGACACGGGCGGTGGACGGCGAAAAGACGCGTCCGAGTTTGAGGCCACTGGACAATGGAGGCACGTGATTATGGGCGGGTGGATGCCGGAGGGCGCGCCGGAGCCATGCGGTCCCTTCCCCGGGCTTATCAGCGCCGATCGAACGGATCCGGAGCGATGGCGACAATAGCCAGTTGCTAGCCGTGTTGTAGTCGTGCAATCGACAGTGTGTGATATTCACCATACATGGGTGCTTTCGCCTCGCTGAAGACACAGTAGTGTACCGCTCACCGCATTCCGACAAATGCACCGAACGAGCCAAGTAAATACGTACTTAATACGGAGCGAATTGCTATGGCAGCTGTCGTATTCAGTGTAAAGCGCCGAAGATCCGCGACACATGTATAGCGGGTTACGTAACGCACTGGGAGAGGAAACCAAGGGCGCCTCGCGCAACCGTCTTCAGCGCCAGACTGCTGCCAAACGGACATTATGGCAAAGGGCGAAATCACTCCCTTTCCCCTGGACGCCTCTCAGTCTGCTCAGCCCGCTGCTCGTTCCCGAAGGCCTATGTCCGCGCCCTCATCTTGCTCTCGGACAACACGCGCAAGACCAGCCTCCTTTTCGCTCTCAGGTCCTGTCGCGCGCATCCTGGATCCCTTCACCGCGGGGACGTCTGACCGCGACAGGGAAATGTCTTCTCCCGCTCGCTCAAGCAATCCGGCTCATCCTGCAGAACCTACACCTATCCTTACCCTCAAACTCAGCGGGCCCTCCTTCCTCGACACGGTCATACGCGACAACGTCTCCAAGCAACCGGTGTATATCATCGAGACCGTGCGCGATCTCACCAGTATATACCGTCTGGACAGCCGGCTCAATGAAGCAGGCAAAGCCGCTGCCGTGCAATGGCCTCCCAGTGTGACTGCGTCCTCTAAGGGAAAGGGCCGGTCAGGTAAGAGCGTGCAGATGGGCAGCGGGAGCTGGCGGGATGCGGAGGATCTCCTGAAGCAAGGTGCACTCGGAAATCTCGCGTGAGCAAAATCACTACCACTTATCAATGTTTGCGTTCTCATTCGATTTGATCACACAGAAGCCGTAAATTCAATTTGCCACATTACCCACACACGCTCAAATGGAAGCTCGTCCCAGGAAATGCATACGTTGTAAGTGGTATTCTTCTTACTTAACCCCCTCGTGATCACATCCCGCCACCTCATAGAACAACATTTTCGCATATTCAGTAAATTTCGTCCGGTTGTTATTTCACCGTACCATTACTGACATTACTTCACCACAGTGCAGCACCAGCGCGGTGAAAGGAAATATTGCCGTCCTCGATGCCGCTGTTCTGTCCGCATCACCGCGTTTGCGCATTTATGAGACACTTATCCCAGCAGAACTCGCGCGCGGTCAACAGAACCACTCGGGAGTCCCTTTACTGCTTCTGGATTACCTCATTACGACTGCCCTCTTGCTGACAACGACTAACCAAGAATGGCTCGACCGCCCTGCGGGCGCGCGTATCCCTGGCTCTAGCTCTCATGTTGTGCAAAAGTGGCTCGCGATTATCCATTCACGGCCGCTACCACCTGCGGTTGAACTCGAGAAAGAAGCAGACGGCGCTGAGAACGAGCCAGCAAGTCCTGCGACGCCGTTCTCGAGGCGGCCAACTTCGTCGGTGTGGGAAACACACACGTCATGGTCCTCTGGCAGTGGAAGCGGTTCGGGTTCGGGTGGCAGCGAACATGTCACGTCGCCTTCTACTCCCGCTACGACACCATCCACACAACCGTCTGCGTACTCGTTCGCTCGCGGTGGACATCTGAGTCCGAATGCGCAAGAAGATGTTCCGCCTGTTCCGCCACTACCATCCGTGCAGCAGCCCCCGCAGCAGCAAATTCGATTTCAGATCGCAAATCCGGAACCCACTCCGAGCTACAAGTCAATCATGGCTTCTGCCGAGTCTCGTACATACAGCCCAGCTCCTGCAGACGCCTCGCCGGCATATGAACCACCATTCTCGTCGACCCATCCTTTTGCCTACAACGCCGACCTGCGCCCGTCCTCTTCGCTATCGATGTCTTCCGGCCGTCGGCCGAGACAACTCCCGATACCTCCCCCACTACAAAATTCACACGCGCCCCCTCCACCATCAGCCCATGAGCTCTCACGCGTAGCATCCCTTCCATCGTCCCTTCCTTTTTCCGGCCATCCGTCCCTGCACTCCTCTGCTTCTTTCGCAAATCTCATGCCCGCAACAAGCGCGGCATCGGAATCTGATGCGAACGCAAGCGGCTCGAGGTCCATATTGCGCCGTTCAGTTCGCTCGATGCGCTCGATACCTCAGGCTCCCCCTCCTCCACAACATACGCTTCCCCTACCTCTACCGCCAAAGCTGGCAATGGAATACGACCGCGCCGCCGGGCCGAGTCATACCCAGACAGGAGCCGTCAGCGGAAGCCAGCGCAGGCAGCCACACGAGGATGAGCTCGCGAGGGGCATGAGCAACCTGGCAGTTTCGTCGTCGAATTTGCGATCTCCTCCCTTTCTGCCTCAGCAGCATCTGTTTGCCCAGTCACACGTCGGCCCGGACGCGGGCGCGGGTCCGAGCAGCGATGCGAGCGCGGCGCATATGGACGCGGGGCGCGTGCGCCCGTCGTATGCGCATGCACCTCGGGAGACGGAGACGGAGAGTGTCTACGAGATGCCACCGCCAGCATATGATGCCATTGACTTCTCGCTGAGGGTTCGAGTGCCCGGAGCACCTGCTCGTAGAGGACCTCCGGCTCCCCAGTGACGCGTGCGTGCTCAAACTGAGTACGCTAGCGTGTGTGGTGTTTCTTCCTGATCGCCGCTCTCGAGTGCTCGTGGGCGAGGTGGGGCCTAGGCATAACACATGGGACATCATGCATCTAGAACTAATTTTGAGCTCTTGGATCCACATGCAATCTGTCTGCTTCATATTGGACTATCCCGCAATCATCTACACCCATCTCAACGCACCCCGCCAGTGCTCACGCCAAAAAGAGTCCCATTTTGACCAAGTAACATACCCGTCTCCCTGCATACCTCAGTCTCCAGACACGTTTTCGGATCACGCTTTGCACCAACACATTCTTACTTGCACTGTATCGAATATATGGCTTCTCAACTGCACTTACGCTCCTACACATTCCTTTGTGTCCTAGAAGGAGCGCTCTTTACCCTCTGGAAATTTCGTTCTCTTCCCCTGCATCCTCTCTCGGCTCTTGTTTACAATCTTTGCAATTTCTCGCTGCTACATTTGACGGATTCCCTTCTAATTCCTTCGTTCCTTCAGTGTTTGCAATTTACCTGGTCTTCGCTGTGCGTGCGGTTCGCGACTTCGGGTTGATCGAGCGGAATTCGATAACAGAATTAATGTTTTTAGTACCATAGTCATGTTACAATATGAATACCCTGTAATATTCGTCGCTGCAATATGTGTATGTCGCCTTGCTCGTATGGTTGCGTTTTCGGTCGGTTGGCAATATACATAGAATTCACCGTCGCACCAAAAGGAACGGGGGCTGCGGCTCCATTTCCATGACCGTGAGTGTCATAAAGAGACAGTCACGAAGGAGGGAGCAATATGTCAAATGCTGAGGTTGCAAAGAGGGTTGGCAGAACATCGAGGAAAGGTAGACTTAGACGACTCATCGACCCTCAAGCAGACTGATCTAGAAAATGTCCTTTATATATAGTATAGTAGGTTCAAGGTAGGTTCAGGTGTCCGGAGTACAAATGCACATAGTTCAATTCGCTAGACCTAGATCATCAATCGGCATCTACTGAGACCGTCGTCCGGTTGCAGAAGACACATATTTTTAGCGTCATCGCCTCAATTCAGGCCGTCACAAGCGGCACCCACCGTAAAATTCCTCGCCCACAAAGCCTGGGTAGTAGTGTTGTCAGCGTGTCCCTCCACGCAACCTGATTGGTATCCAGACAATCAGAAGGTATTCCCAATCTGAATTTGACATGTTGAAGGTCGGAGAACATCGGAGAGCAGAGAACTTCGTCGAGTTGAGAGCAACAGTCCTTATCGACTGCTGTCAGAAGTAGTTTAAGTGAAGCTGCAGTGCTCTCTCCGCAGAAAGTGAAGAGGAGGGTAATTTCTTGCATTACGGGAGAGGCGATGTGTGAGAGAACTTTGGGTATTCAGGCGTGGCTGGTGTTCTCGTCAGCATGAGGCACGAGAAGTCGAAGTGATTCGAGCGTTCGATTCTGTGCGAGACAGAGATGTCTCTCTTTGCACGGCAAATGAGATGTGACTATCCATCGCAAGGGGGGAAGGGCGCTCACCGATAGTCTTTTCAATGGAATGGCCTTCTAAGTGGAGACTGGTGCTGAGAGACAAGCTCAGTTTACGGAGTGATACACCGGAATCTAGCAGTAAGCTCTGTACGTCCGCAGCTTCGATGTCCTCGGCAAGAAAAGGACCCCAGTACCCTAGCCATAGTTCATTCAGGTTGGCACTGATGGCAGTTATGACAAAGAAGTTCACGAGGTCAGCGTCTAGTGCTGGCTCCAATTCCAGATGCGTGAGTTTGATGCGGGATGCACATTTCAGGAAGGCCAGAGGATCGAAGCGGCTGTCTCTGAAGTGCAAGTCCCAGCGGCTGAGCCTGCGGAGGTTGGGAAACGCAGCAAGGAGACGTCCGAAGACTGCAACGTTCGGAAAACTAACGTCGCGGAGGACAAGGCGGGTGACGGACGAGAAGACGGAAAGATGGAGAAAGACGGCGCGGTGCATGTCCCCTCCCCGCCACTCCGCGAACCAGACGTCGAGCCGCTCTAAATGGGCGAGCCTCCCCGCCAGCATCGCTACGAATGCCGTCAGGTGCGGGACCGGCTTGCGCTCGAACCAGTCCTCGCCGCCGGTGATGATCACGCGCCTTATCTCGTCTGCGAGGTGCGGTCTTGCGTGGAGCGCGCTGGAGATGTGCGCGACCTGCTTGCGGTCGCTGAAATGGACCTTTGCGAGGAGGTATAACAGGCTCCTGGTGTGCCACTGCTTGCACACGAGCATGCAGCTCCACCAGGTCGGACGGTCATCGCCCACAAAGTCGATGACTCGTTCCCAGATCTCGATAGAAACTACTGGCGTCATGGGAGAGGGATCAAGAGGGATGTTTGCTTACTCAGACAGTTTAGCTGAGAATAGGTAGAAGATCAAATCAGCAAAACGAACTCGCATAAGTGCTGCACTAACCAGACTGCTATAGCGGCCAAAATAGCAGATTAAATGGTGCGGTTATATGATGCACCCTACGTGAGCGTGAGATGAGGGACGGTAAAGTAATACCATCAGGGAAAACAAGTCTTTATATCGTCACATTGACGCTCCAGCGATACAAGTACAGGCAACGCGTCTACCTTCACGTACCTTCACGGGGAGTGCTGGCCTAGCGCATTCATTGTATCTGGGCGCGCCTACCTGACGTCTACTCATGCCTCTGCCAAGATGCTGCGTGCATTGCAAAGGTCTTCACTCGGCGAGCGGGAGAAGAGTCAAAGAATACATCACAGTGGCGATATTTGTCCGCAAACGCCAGTTTCGCTGTACAGTAGTACTGTGATATGATCGTTGTAGGAACCACACCGGTACCACCGTCAGACGGAATCAGTAAAGTTAGTTATGGGAGCCAGAGCAGAGCCACGACCTTGAAACTATTCTCAAGAAGGGTTACAAGCAGTTTCGCGTGTTGTGCCGGTGAACTCTGGCAGAAAGTTGCGAGTAAAGCATCGGACGTCGTCGATGCGAGTCGATCGTTGACGCATGACCGCGACGGACTGTCCGATCAGTCTCCGGCCCGCCGTCATCGCTCCCTCACATCGGCTTACACAGTTCAGACACATCGCAGCGAATGCCTTCAACTTCAACCACCATCTCGTCCCAGGATATAGCACCTTGTAGAGAGCGGAAAGTATCATGTCTGAGTCAGAGCAGGATGCGCCCAAACCCATGCTCATCATAATCATGGTATGTGTCTTCCATCCAGTATGCTCTACGCGACTCTAATGGTCCGTACTCCGTTACTCTTCATACCGCCGGTCGTGTGCAGGGGGTCGCGGGCACCGGGAAGACCACTCTCGCCAAGGCACTCAGCAAGACGCTGCACCTACCCTATATCGAGGGCGACGAGCTGCACCCGCCGGCCAACATCGCGAAGATGTCTGCAGGTCAGCCGCTGACGGATGCCGACCGCGAGCCATGGCTTGCCCTCCTGCGTACCACCGCAGAACATCTCGTCGCCGAACAGCAGAAGGAGGGCAGGCCCGACGCCAATCCCGATCCCGAGCACGTCCACGAGCCTTCCAACTCGAGACCACCGTCTCCCTCCGACCCCCCACGACGCCGCGCAGGCGCGCTCATCACCTGCTCTGCGCTCCGCAAGTACTACCGTGACATCCTCCGCGGTGAACTGCGCCCGGGTCTCCCAGCGCCCTTGCACCCGCTCGAGCCGCCTGCATCATCTGCGACCCTTCCGACTTACTTTGTGTTCATCGAAGGCAAACGGGACTTGCTGCTGGATAGGGTCTCGAAGCGGCAGGGACATTACATGAAGGCGAATATGGTGGACAGTCAGCTGGAGACACTGGAGAGCCCCGAAGGCGAGGAGGGTGTGGTGAAGGTCGACATGGATGAGCCCACCGAGGACCAGGTTAAAAGAGTGTTGGAAGAGCTGTCCCAGTCGACTCATGGGCTGTAGGGCGAACGGACACGTTTAGATGAGCGAAGAGTGAAAGCTTGTTGGAGAGAGTACTGTCGATGTGAATTATTCCGACTGTAGTTGATTTAATTATAGCCCAAGGAGATACTAAATAACCAATGGAATCACCAAACCCCTGCGGAACACAGCAGTAAAATGTGCGAGCTGTCTACACGGAGAGCAAAGAAATAGTGCACTGCACTGAGGACGGCAAATGCCGATCATGCAAGATCGTGCGCGACGCGTAACGCAGACGCGTCAACACCATCCTAGACAAGGCTTGCCATTCACCGCTCACCTATTTCTTTCCCACTTCTTTCAGCACAATGGTACGTCCCTTTGCTATTTCAGCTTATGTATGTATAACAAAGAGACCGTGTAGGCCAGACGCTATGACAGTACGTCGATCACATGCGTATACGTACAGTGGACTAACGTACCCTACAGGTCGCACAACGATCTTCTCGCCAGAAGGTAAGTCTCGTACTGCACTATTTCCTCTAATGAAGCTCATAAGACAAAAAATTATGCTAGGGCGACTCTACCAAAGTATATACGTCTTACTACCAACATTGTGCGAAGGCTCACGCATTATTTCACAGTCGAATATGCCATGGAGGCAATCTCACATGCTGGTACCGTCCTCGGCGTCTTGGCCAAAGACGGTGTCGTGCTAGCCGCGGAGAAGAAAGTCACCGGCAAGCTGCTAGATCTCAGCGGTATGAAAGACGGCGGGTACGGGGGGAGTGGGGAGAAGATATTCATGCTGAATTCGTGCGTCCGTCCCCTTGAGTGGCATCTCTTCATGCTAAATGAATGACTCTGCAACAGAAACGTGATAGGGGGCGTCGCAGGGATCACAGCCGATGCGAACTCCCTCGTCAACTTCGCGCGGCAAGCGGCACAGAGACATCTATTCTTGTATAACGAAGATATCCCTGTCGAGCTGCTCGCACAGCGCCTATGTGATCTCAAGCAGGGTTACACACAATACGGAGGTGCTGTGTGTCCATGTTTTTCCAGTCCATGGCTTTGCTCATTTATCAAATAGGTCTGCGCCCGTTCGGTGTGTCGCTCCTCTATGCGGGCTACGACCCGCATTATGAATTCCAGCTTTACCATTCGGACCCGTCGGGCAACTACTCCGGCTGGAAAGCGACATGCATCGGTGCGAACAACGGGACGGCGCAGAGTCTGTTGAAGCAGGAGTACAAGGATGATATGGGGATTGAGGATGCCATCGGTCTCGTGCTCCGGGTAATGAGCAAGACGATGGACAGCACGACCCTGGGGAGTGAGAAGTGTACGTTCAATTTCAGTTTGCTCTGTTGTTGCATTTGGAGACTGACACCTCTCTCTGTGTGTCCAGTGGAGTTCGCAACTCTGACGCTCGACTCGACGACGAAACAGCCCAAGGCGAAGATCTACAAGCCCACGGAGATCGACGCACTCCTACAAAAGCACGATCTGGGGAAGAAGGATGAGGATGCGGAGATGCAGGCGGTATGATGATACACTTGATGGACCTGTTACTGTACATGATACAATTCTGCCTGTATTGCTCGTGTCAGCTGTGGCGTTCTTTGACCAGCGGGAGGGAATGCATTTGCCAATGCATGATTCTGGACGAGCCGGGACTAAGAAGCGCCCATGGTCTGGTAGTGTTGCCTCTCCGGATTTAGCAAGTCGTGTCAATTCGTATTCTCACCGCCTTCCCCCAAGTATAAACGACCGCTGGCTGCGGCGCCCCTCCTACTCTTTCGCCCCTCTCACACCCCTCGATACACACTATGAACCACGGCGACCATGACATGCCCATGCCCTCGGGCCCCAAGTGCTCGATGAACATGCTGTGGAACACCCAAATCGAGGACACCTGCGTGGTCTTCCGCTCGTGGCATGTCTCATCCAAGACCACGTTCGTACTCTCGTTCTTCGCCATCGTCGCCCTCGGCATACTGTACGAGTGGCTGCGGGTCGCACAGCGCGATGTAGATCGCTTGATTGCGCGGAGGCTGATCGCGGAGGGCAAGGGCAAGGCGCGGGTGATTAGGAGCGGGAGGAACACCCCGGAGAGCGACTCCGAGGGCGCGGGACTCCTGACAGGAGTGTCTGTGGCGAAGGCGCAGGTTGGGTGTGTATTCTCTCTGCGCGGTAGTGGCTATGTTAATGGAACTAATCCTGGTTCAGAACGCCCCTGCCGACGTTGGCTCGTTTGACTCGGGCCATCTTGTATGGCCTGACGGTGTTTCTGTCGTTCTTCCTCATGTTGGTCTTCATGACTTACAACGTGCGTCTGTCTCGCTTTCGTTCCTCCTATAACCCCCAGTATTGACTGATCTCTAGGCCTACTTGATACTCGCTGTCGTCACGGGGGCTGCTATTGGGCACTACATCTTCGGATCCCACATGGATTTGAATAGTGCACTGGCTGGTCCTGTCGATGCGAAAGGCATGGCGTGTCATTGACGGAGCGAGCATACCAATGGGTTTTGTAAGATTGAACTTGGAATCAATTTGTATGATTTCCCGAGAGCTTGCTCTCTCGTGCTGATTTGGTATTTTCGTCTGATAAATTTATGGGATCGTGGATGAAGGATGGCCTGACATACTAACGATCGCGGGGGCTCCGCTCGCGCGCTCAACGTACCGCAGGTCTTACTGCGTTCGTTAGTGCACTAGAGTGTGAATAAGCCTGAGATGCTCAAATCATCTATTCTAGTGCACCCTTGCGACGGAACCAGACGCAGAACTGGGACAAATGGGCATACAGAGCGATCTCACCGAGGAATGTACAACGTATTCACAGCTGCATTGTTTGGTGATACTTTGAAATCAGATAAAGTAGACTACACACGAGATGAGCCATTATTGAAAATTTTGACGGTTGTGTCGGGGAAAACTCATGCTGCAATGGCAAAGAGAACGTGGTAGATGCAACGACAACAGGAATACATCGATTACAATCTGCACGGTCCACAATGAGTTACACTCTGGTTGCTCGACAGAAAATCAAAAAGTCTACTAACACAGCTATAGAACAAGATTTTGCAGACAGCAAGGGCTCCATCCTCCCGTACTCATCGTCTGATCCCTCGTGCAGCAGGTACCCCACGACCACGACGAGCTGAGATGGAACCATAGTTAGCACTGATTTAAAGACTGTACACGATGAAATCTGCATACCGTTGGCTGGAGAAAACGGACCGTCAAGTTAGCGAAATAGAATGGGTGTACAAGCGGATGAAACGTACCTCGCATGATGGTGGCCCTTCCACGCGCCGTTCCAATACCCCGTCCTCTCATCGCATTAGGGCCAACTCGCTTGAACCTTTTAGAGCAATCGTTAGATTGAGGGCTGATTTCGTACTTCATGGGCTACTCACATTGGCGCGTTCTGTAGCATGTCTGGTACAATGAAGAATCGGATCATACTTCCCCTGATGTAGACCTGGTCAAGCTGCGACACGCGGCCATCTCTGCCTGTTACTGTGATATCCTTGAGAGAGATGTTGAGGTTGTCTTCCGCTGCAACAATGGATGAGCATGATGGATCGCATGGATATACAACTGAGCAGATTTCCGCACCTTCCGCCAATTTTCCACGATAGAGCTGCCCCGTCTTGAGCTCTACGGTAATGATATGTCCTAGGGACTCGTGCAAGAGCTTGACTGGGACGCCAAGTCCTGCGGTAGTCATTTTCGAGTGGATGTGAGGTGCAACTGAGTCGTTGCAGGAAAACGAGGATCGAGAGTGAAGGCGTACCAGGCGCCAGGCCAGTTGTGTGAGAGTTTCTGACGGATTAGGCAGCACGGCGAGGATGTCACTAGGAGCCTGGTATGCGACCCGGTTATCGCCTAGATTAGATTAGATCCCATCTTTCCCAAGTGAGAATCCGATCAGAGCACTCTCGTCTCCGAGCAACTCACGTCTTCAGCCGACCGAGGCAGGCTACTGGCCCTGAGACCACCACAATTGAGGTCGGATCGTGGACATTCGCGCAACTTGGCCCTGTTAGTGGCGCGGGGCGGTATCATCGACCTCTTGCATCTCGGACAACCAGCAAAGTGACGTCTTCCGGGCCACACGCCTCGTGTTTTGGTTGTCTGCTGCAGCGCTCCGAGTCGATCTTCGTCTTCCGAATATCGCGACAAGCTGCTCAGCAGAGGACGCATCTGCGAATTTCTGGCCTTTGTCGACTCTAGAGTGACCTACAGAGAGAGTCTACTGTCGCTCTTACCCCCACATCTATAGGTCGTGTGCCTCCCTGGTGCCTATCTCGCACAATGCCTCTGAGCAAGGCTACCTCCAACGCGAAACCCTCGTCGCCCCAAGATACAGACGGTCTTCCTTTCGGTCCTCACACTGGCCCGTCTGACCCGACTTGGCGCCGTCAGCGTCTACTACGAATTGGGAACGAAGCTCCCGAAACGGACGAGACGTCTGGACTGCGTGCAAATCCAGCTCGAACGACGTCTTATGGGACACTGTCCAACTTTACGCGCACTGGCAGGAGTAAGTCCAAGTCCACTTTTAGGACGCGTCGCGGCTTGAGTGCCTTACCCGGCCTTCGGATACCCATTTACTCCAAGTCCACTCCGGCGTCGCCTCGTACACCAGGTTCTTTAAGGGATTCGCTCCTCGTAAACCAGCGGCCTATCTCCGCATACGATCAAGCGAAGGACAGCTTTGATTCCCAGGAAACACATGCAGATGTCAAGACGAACGGTATCCGCGTATGGTACTCTTCCTTCACTTCCATTGACTGGCTCCACGACGCTATAAAGGACTCAGCACGCCAGTCGCGTCTCCGAAGACGCAAGTCGACGCGTGGTCGCCTGTTCCGCCAAATGGACAGAAGCGTAGGGTGGATCATCGTCACCATCGTGGGGTTCTTGACCGCGATCGTCGCCTTTCTAATTGTGCGTGGCGAGCAGTGGCTTTTCGATATAAAAGAGGGCTACTGTCACGATGACTGGACCAAAGGCGAAACGATTTTGTTGCTCGGTAGAAGACGATGCAGTGTTCACCTTTCCTACGCCTTTTTTCACATCTGCCGTGGAAGAGGGATGTTCATCATGGCATACATGGTCGGATGTCTTCGGGCAAGTGCTGGAGAGAAAGGGTGAATGGTTTGGGTTTGAGGCCGAGATGGTGGAGTACATAGCATACACAATTGTTGCGGTCCGTAACACCTCCATTCCGGTAGATGTTGACTCTATCTGACCCCAGGAATACAGCTTCTTTTGGCAGTGACATCATCCTTTTTGACAATCAATTTGACGGCTTCAACAAGCTTCATCACACGGAAGGACTCCGGAGTGCTCTCCCCAGATTTTGCTGGCATAGACGCTGATGATAAGATGGCTGAATCGGGGGACGACGGGGAACCGAAACGTAAAGTTCTATATTATGTACGTTTCCTTTTCGGCTTGTAAGATCGCAATATCGGCGCATGGAAAACACGGCTCCTGCAGATCAGTGCTCTCGTCTCGAGCCTTTATTGTCGCGCTCGCAATGCTTTCAAGAAAGGACTACGCTGACTACTTATTTATAGGCTGCCGGAAGCGGCATTCCCGAGATCAAGACCATTCTGTCAGGTAAAATAATATAGATCATCTTTCAACTTGCGCCACTCAACAAAGAGGTATCGTCTGATGTCTAGGATTCGTCATTCATGGTTATCTCGGAGGAAGGACGCTTTTCACAAAGGGAGTCGGTCTCGCTCTTTCCGTCGCATCGGGTCTTACTCTAGGTGAGAAACATCGATCGTCCTTGCCGCTACTTCTCACCATTGAGGCGACTGCGATCAGGCAAGGAGGGGCCGTTTGTCCATATTGCATCCTGCATTGGGAACATCGTCAGCAGATTCTTCAGTAAATACGAGACCAATGAAGGTAATTCGTCGAAGCCTTGGTTCACGGACAATTCAACTCAACGCATTACACGCAGGCAAGCGGCGAGAGATCTTGAGTGCTGCTAGCGCTGCCGGCGTCGCAGTTGCATTTGGTGCACCTATCGGCGGTGTTCTGTTCAGCCTGGAAGAGGTCTCTTACTTCTTTCCCGCGAAGGTTATGTGGAGAAGGTATTTCAGTGCATGCTTGTTGTGTATAGTTTGGAATTTTAAAATTCACCATAGCTTTTTCTGTGCGATGGTTGCTGCCATGACACTCAAGTTCCTCGACCCATTCGGCAGCGGCAAGTTAGTGCTGTTTCAAGTCACGTATGACAAGGTTGGTGGCTCCCAAATCGACAGTAGCTCTGTGCTGATTGAAACCCAGGACTGGCATGCGTACGAATTGATATTCTTCCTTTTGCTGGGAGTCTTTGGTGTACGTGTCCACCGTCCATACTATCCCAGTTCGGTTCATTGATCCCCGCCACCAGGGTGTCTATGGAGCATATTTCTCGAAGTTGAACATCCTGTGGACCCGCCATGTCCGCAATGGTACTTGGCTGAAGACACATCCCGTCTTCGAAGTGTTCTTGGTGCGTCTGCCTCGCTGTGAAAATTTCGAGTGGCAGCCCTCCTAAAATCCATAAAGGTTACCCTCATCACGACTCTACTCTGTTTCGTGAACCCATACACGCGCATGGGCACCACAGAGCTCGTGTACAACCTTTTTGCGGAGTGTCGACCAGGCAGTCCCAACACTCATCTGGGGCTTTGCGTGTTGAATCCTTCAGAACAAGCGATGCCAGTCATCCGCGCCATCCTCGTGGCATTGGTGGTGAAGGGCTCTCTGACGATCGTCACTTTCGGGATCAAACTGCCCGCGGGGATCTTCATTCCGTCGCTGGGAGGCAAGCCTCATCATACTCCCATTCGCTATACCACCTGACCTCGTAGCATATTTAGTGGGGGCTTGTGCCGGGCGCATTCTAGGCATCCTAGTGCAGTGGATGCAGTTCTCACATCCCAACAGTGCGATGTTCTCGGCGTGCAAGGGGGACCTCGACTGCGTTATCCCGGGGTTGTATGCTATGGTGGGCGCGGCGGCTGCGTTGTCCGGAGTGACGGTGCGTTCTTGTCCGGAGTCTACCCTGGATGTGTTACTCAGATTGTCATCCCAGCGAACGACCGTGTCTCTTGCGGTTATCATGTTCGAGCTAACGGACACCCTGACGTACGCGGTGCCTGTGATGCTGTCTGTTCTTGTCGCCAAGACCGTCGCGGACGCATTGGAGCCTAAGGGAATATACGATCTCGTGATTGAGTAAGTGCAGTTTTATGCCTGTATGTTTTGTAAGGAGTCAACCCTCGCACAGGCTCTCCCAGCTGCCCTACTTAGATGCCAAGCATGATTACGTTTGGGGCCACCTGCAAATCGACGATGTAGTGAGTGATTAAGGGCCGGCATCGTGACAACCGCTTCTCACAAAGAACTATGAAACACAGACTGATCGTGATGTGGACGTCATCCGAGTGGACCGCGAAAACACGGTGAAAAGTATCAGGGACCAGCTACAGGGCCTTCTCGTGACCGGAAATTCGGACAGCGGGTTTCCGATCTTGCGCAGCGATGATGGAGAACTGCGTATGCTAGGCTATATCGGAGCAAATGAGCTCGAGCATGCTCTCAGTAAGCCATTTCCAAGCGTGGCTCTCCTTATCTCTGGACCTGAGCTCCCGTACCTTGACAGGTATCGTCGCTGATGAGGCAGAAAAACCCGTCTCATTCCATACCACCAGTCCGTATGGACATGGCAGTTACGGGGCGTCCTCGATGTCCTCCTTGGTGGAGACTGGTTCAGCATACGTCAATCTTATTGACCCATTCGATTTTAGTCCTTACATGGATAAGGTAGGATGCTACTTCAATCTTACCGAGTGGGGTGGCTCACGCATGTTATTCAGGCCCCGTTGACTGTCCAATCCAACTCCCCGTTGGAGCTGGTTCAGCAGTTTTTCACCAAGCTCGGCGCACGCTATGTCGTTGTCACAGACACTGACGGATACTGTAAGTCTCTCTATTAGTGATCTGACAAGAGGACAACTAATCGCATGCAGATGAAGGCGTCATTGACAAGAAGACGTGGCTTGCCTTCCTCGGGCAGCTGGAAGCGAAAGCTTCATGACATTGATCGCACGCGGACCAAGCATAGCACAATTTTTCTGTTTTACTTTCGGGAACTGTACACTATTCATCAATCATCCAGTACCATATCACCTAGCATACTCTCGTAATTAGCAATTTTTCACTAAACAAGTTTTTTTTATTTCGTCTGAGGTCTTGCAATGATAACTGCAGATTCGATCTTATCTAATCTATGTACCGTTGGTCGAACTCGATCACGATCGTGCTAGTAAATTTACCGGCGGATACCTGCAGGCAGCCTTCAGGCGACCTCTCCCCTATTGCTTGCAAGTGCATCTTACCGGGACTGTACATCTTGTGTTTGACTTAGCTTTTATTAAAAACACCCATAAGATCTATTCAATCCGGTTTGGGACGAAGTCCGAGTCCTGGTCACGATGACTGAGTCCATCCACCACCATAGGTCTTCACTGAAGCAGGTATGTCAATCTCTCTCCCCGGCCATCGATCTGGATTTTCCAACGGGTATTATTGTCTAGCAAAACAAGGGATTTAAATCTAGACATGCTACAAAAGGGTCACGCAAGGAGGCGGCCAAGGGTCTGTCGACAGTTCAGCTACTCCAACCATTTGCTGACATGTTGCGATGCTGCAGGCCGCTCCGTGCGACAGTCACCCAAGGCTACTCCGATCTCAAACGCAGCAGCACAGTCTCGGCTAAATAGACGCAACAACTCGAAGCAGGCACAGATAAAGAAACGCCAGGCTCTGGTTTCAGCGACCCGTATTTTCAGCGGAGTAGATGGGGCACCACGAATAGTCGCCATTGTCCCCCTCACAGATAACGTCTCCTCTCGCGCCGTGGCACATGCGCTCTCGAAATCGTTGGATTCGTCCATAGAAGACCCGCAGGATGGTCCGTGGAAAGTCAGGTGCGAATAGTATGATCATAGTGCGACAATCTTGTCCAATAACAGCGCTGGTGCAGGGTGGAACGCTTCAAGACCTCGTTGCAACTCATCCCATTGCCTTATAAGCGCCTCTATGCAACGCTCGATGCTTGCAAAGCGGCCGATTACGTCGTATTCGTGCTTTCATCAAGCGTGGAAGTAGATACCTGGGGCGATACCCTCTTGCGCTCATTACAGGCGCAGGGCCTTCCAGAGGTTGTCTCAGTTGTCACGTCAGACTCGCCTATGGATCCGAAGGACAAGTCGGGGATACTCAAGTCATTGTTGTCCTTCATTCAGTACTTCGTGCCGAGCCAGTCGAGGGTCTTCGACATGCACTCGAGCTCGGATACGCTCAATGTCGCCAGGGGTCTCTGTGAGGGAAAGCCAGGGGATGTGAATTGGAGAGCGGGTCGAGCATGGATCGTGGGGGAGAAGGTCGAATGGCAGGACGGATCGCTCAGCATAACTGGTGTCGTTAGGGGAGCAACCCTCTCAGCCGACCGTCTGGTGCATGTGCCCAACTATGGTGACTTCCAAATATCCAAAGTGAGCCGTTCTATTTGACCTTCTGAAACTCATTGTGAACGCGACTTGCATAACCAGATCATGTCCGCGCCGCTACTTAGACAATCAAAATCCGGCAATGCGGGGGCTATGGACGTGGAGCCCACTCTTCTCGCAGAATTTAATCCGTCTTCTGCGGACTCGCTCGTGTCCAGCAATGATCCCGACGACCTCGCTAATGAACAAACGTGGCCTACGGAGGAAGAAATGAAAAATGCCCAGCATACCACCGAGCCGGAGGACGCCATTCCAGACGCCCCGCTAGGCACGACTCCCAAGCGCGTGCGCAAAATTCCTAAGGGCATGAGCGAGTACCAAGCGGCGTGGATCATGGACGAAAGCGACAATGACGACGACGGGCAGGGCGAGGATGAAGACGTGGAAGAGGAGGGAATGGAGGGCGAGGGGATGCAGGACGTCGATGAAGAGGAGATGGTCGAAGTGCCTGCGAGGGACGAGGATAACGAGATGGAGACCGAGAGCCGGAGAAGCGTCGCCTTCCAAGATCTCGATATGGAGGAGGAGGACCGTCAGTGCGTATTTCGGGACTTGACGCGGTCGCAGCTAACGCCCGGTTCGTAGGCTGAAGGCATGGAGGAATCGTAAACGAGAGGAAGAAGACGACCTCGCGTTCCCGGACGAGATCGATACGCCGCTCGATATCCTGGCGCGCACCCGATTCCAGCGGTATCGCGGGCTGCGCTCGTTTCGGACGAGCCCGTGGGATCCTTACGAGAACCTGCCGAGGGACTATGCCCGGATATTCCAGTTCGAGGATTACAAGCGGACCGAGCGCGCAGTGAGAAAGCGCGCGGAGGAGAACAGCTCTGGGGTCGAGGTGCGTTGGTTTGATTGAGGAATTGCATGTGTCTCTGAGATGATTTGCTTGTCAGCCTGGTGTCCGAGTAACGATCTACCTCAAGGACGTCCCGCAAGAAGCTGCTCGCCGAGACCCCGGCGCGCCTCTTGTTGTCTTTGGTCTGATGCAGCATGAACATAAAAAGACTGTCTTGAACTTCACGGTGCAGCGAAACACCGAGTATGACGGATCCGTCCGGTCTAAGGTCAGACGGACACATTGCGGTTGATTACAGGCGTGCTTACTTGACGTCTCCCAGGATCCTCTCATACTGTGCGTTGGACCTCGCAGACTGCGCGTCAATCCTATCTACAGTCAGCATACTCGTGGGGGCGGCAAGGGAGCAAACAACGTCCATAAATTCGAGCGCTTCCTTCGTCATGGAGTGACAAACGTAGCAACTACGTATGGCCCAGTGGTATTTGGGAAGCAGCCCTGCATGCTACTAAGAGAGACAGAAGATCCTCAATGTAAGCTATCGCGCATATAATCCGCGTTTTTTTAGCTCACGTTGTCTTCAGCACCAGAGCTTGTGGCCATGGGCAGCTTCCTCAACCCGGACACGACACGTATCATCGCCAAACGTATCATTCTGACCGGGCATCCATTCAAGGTAAATAAAAAGACCGCGACTCTTCGATACATGTTCTTCAACGCAGGTAAGTACTTCGGAACCTTTTCCTGGGTCGTGATTGATGGGGTGCCTGCATTTCGAAGACGATGTCAACTACTTCAAGCCGATCCAGCTGTACACCAAGTACGGACGAACAGGCCACATTCGCGACTCACTTGGCACACATGGATACTTCAAAGCGCACTTCGACGGGCCGATCAACCAGATGGACACCGTGTGCATGTCTATGTACAAGCGTGTATTTCCCAAATGGGGAGAAAACTGGAAAGATCCCTCCGCTGTACCTGACGCCGATGCGATGGAGGAATAGAAGTAGATGCATGTCAATTGAGTTGTACCGTTTTGTTTCATTTTTTGCTTTCTCGGCTGCGTGTATATATCATGTCCTTGACCTGCGTAAAGATGGTCTTCCAGTGTAAATTCGGATCACCAAACGAAAGTCGAGCGAATTCTTGCCGGATCCATATTTGTCTTGGATTTGTCCGTCTACTTGTCCCTCTCCACCTGCCTGTAATACATTGGTACCACTGACGAACTCGCATCATCGTTAATTAACGATTGTCGCTGCTGCCGGGAGCATATGCCCAGTATCGTTCAATTCCATGATCCCTATACAACGCGCAATCTGTTTGAGGTAAGACACGACGGGCATGTCTAGATGCTCTGCATGAGAATCTTCCAGTCCCCATCATGTCTATTCCTTCATTTCAGCATTTCAGATATTGTTAGTTACCAGTAAATCCCAAATCCACTAGACGTCACCCATATACCACGTGAAATTTGGGATCGAAATTTTACCTGACGATAGTCGGCTTGGTGTACCCGTGCGTTTAGCAGAGGAACGCTGAATACAGGTACATGATGTGCTGTCTCAGAATTGAGGAACAGAGCTAGAAATTTAGATCTACCCGGAAAGAATCAGCGGGGCCAAGAGCCCTTAGGAGAAATAAAAATCACATGATCGCGTATTGGGGGGGCGTTCTTGCGGAAGCATCTTCTCCTGGATACATAGTCAACGTCCTCAGGCCTCATTATCAACGTTAATATCCGCGGCCTACCGAGACAGAGCTATCTATCTCCACACAATCTGGTACGGGACCTGAAATGAATTAATTCAATCAGGTGTCGTCACTTGCTTACTGTGCGAAAAAACCCACGGGCCTTGCAGTGTAGATAGATGGGAGTCCATAGAAGCACCCTCGCGATATTGTGGTAAGTATTGCGTGGCCACTAAAGACTCCTGTGCATCGCATGGGAGTGTTGCATCAACTTAAGCTTACAAAAGTTCCGCAGACACAGACTGATGGGTGCACTGTGAACCACATAATCCATGGGAGTCTTGGGTAATCCTTTCGATATGCGATGTCAGAAGGTGACTGACATGTATTGGACGACGAAGGATGGCATGGGAGTCTTTCGTCAACTGGATTCCCAGCGACCGGCTTTTATGTGTCACAGATATGGCGTGAATCAAAGACTCCCGGAGCGTCGACAGAGATCCGATGCAGGTCAAGGAGATATCTGAGGAATGGCCAACATGGAGCCATGGGTAAGACATCTAGCGAATGCTTTCACCCTACGGCTCGATCAGCATCTGTAAGACATGATTCACACATCGATGATTTTCATTCTGAGCTGACCTCCATCAAGCTTTTCGCTCGGACGTCCGCGGTTCACGACATCCGGCGATATGTTGGGGCCTGGCGTCAACTTTGACTTATTCAAAGATGGAATGTTATATGTCACTCATCATGTACTTATAGCACTTTGTATGACAGTTTACATTGTCAATGAAGCGCACTGCCGGCGGCACACGAACCCCACCGAATAGGTATCTTGATACACGGATATAGGTAAGGTGATCATGATGGCGGCAGAGATTCCCGTCTCAGACCGAAGCTGACGAAGCGTCTGAAGTCGGAAAAAACCTCTCTCTTGGTCGCCTGATCCGCCCTTGGTGGCGTATCGGAGCCGGTCGAGGGACCGGTAGCGGGAGGTGACGCCAGTGCTGATAGAATACTCTCTCCAGTACCTGTTCCTGGAAGAAGCGATGTCCGACTGGCGGCTGGGCTTATTAGATTTGTCACTTGGCCAGGATCCATGTCGAGCGATGACAGGAATGAAGTACTGTCAAGGTCCGTCTTCGTGCTGGTGATTGTAAGGAATGTATCTAGCAGATCGTTCTGTTCGGCTTTTGTCGCGCCTTTCAGATCAAGAATCTGACCCTGTTTTCAGTGAGGTCTGAAAACTTCACAAGCGGGGGATATACCTTCTGGAAGTTAGTGAAGGATGCATCCCCGATGAGGAGGGTATAATTCAAAATGAATCCTTCGGCGGGGTCCTACACTCCATAGCATCACGGTCAACTAGGCTTGAGAGAAAAAACGGCTTACCAATGGCGTCACAATGACTTTAAGCAATGCTTCCAATCTTGTGGTATGTTTGGTAACGCTCCGAGTGTAACTATAATGGGAGGATCAGTACTTTCCGCAATAAAATATCGGATCACACACTTCGTGGTGGTCAGAGCATCACCAGGAATCCTCAGCAGAGCTACCTTGAGCGCTTGCAGGTCAATCAGCAGCTGCATCACACGCTTCAGTAAATCGAATCACGGTGAAAGGTAGAAAGACAGACCTGTTCGGCTCCGATCTCTTTGAGCGGTCGACTCTTCACCAATGAATTGGTAAATTTGGCAAAGAGAGCACTGACAATAACGCTTCAGAAACTCTGGTTATCACGGGAGATGACAGCTCACCTTGAAGCTTTGTCCAAGAAGTTCCTGATATACTTCTTCTGCTCCACAAGAGGTTTGACAGTGTCCACCACCTGCTCAATAGCCTTCACGAGGTCCTCAACGTACGCAGACTGACCGCTGACCGACTTAAGCGTAGCCCAAGAACTTCGAGCCATATTGGAGAACGCAGCGTCGCAAGCAGATTCAAGCTCTCGCAGCATGACTTGGATTGCGGCTGAGATGGCACTACCTACAGTGTCAATGGCGACATGGCGGGGGAGATGGGGGTGTCTACGAACCTCACGAAAAGATCCCGCTCGTCTTGGAAGGATATCCTATTTTTATACCCATCATCACTCTTCTCTCTGATATTCTCTTCCAACTGGTCCGTAATATGACGTGTCAGCTTATATCAACCACGGTCATATAAACATTACCTCTAGTGCGGTTGTTTGGCAGTAATCCGCAGTGTTAATGAGCGTGCACGCGCTCTTTAACTCGTTCATGTCGAAACGGCTTTCCATTGATTTTCTAGACGTTGCGGCTGGTCTGCGCGGAATCTTTGTTAATAAACAACCTGAACAGATGTTTGGCCTCCCACCTCTTCAAGCTAGCCATCAAGACATCTTCTACAAGGAGACATAGCGATGGTAAACATGCCAGCCGATGCGACTGTTGAGAAAGTTGTTAACACTGCTTACCGGCATATATCTTCAGCCATTTCCTGTGCAGCACAGATAGATCGTACAATGGTTGACCTGTGAATAGGGTAGCACACTGATCCAGGGTCTGTGCGTAGAAATAGAACAATTCGGTTGAGGATGGAAGGACCAATGCAGGAGGCGCATTCTCCTCAGTCGATGCTGCAGGAGCTGACGCAGCTTCCAGAGAGGAACGGGATTTGGTACCTCTGTACTGCGATAGCATGTCTGATAGCGCTCTGCCGTCCATCGCATGAGTGTCAATAATTGACACCATAAACATAAGAAAACCAAGACTGAACTTGTCTTGGGCATCGATGAACACGCCCATGTGTGGTTCAAATGCCGAGGATATGGATTTCAGGGGTCGCGATGCTCCTGCTGGTTGCGTTGCCTTCAGAATCTCTGTCACCTGCGCTCGGATTAATCACATCTTTTTGACCAAGAACACTTAATTCTTTCAACTCACTGGAGTAGCGTATTTCCTCGTCATAGACGCCTCGAATTCCAAAGTTTCCTGTAGCGTGTCTAGAAGTTGCTTTACTGTCAACTTAGACCCTGCTTTGGATAGCAGAACCATCATGTCATCTCTGGAAAACAAGGTGAGTGTGCCGTTGTGAGAGTTGTGAAGACGCAGATAATTACCGAGTTATTTCAATAAATTTTGAGGACAGGAACCAACCCACTCGCCACTCGGCAGGAAATACTCTGCCTTGTTCTGTCTCATGTGTCTGCAGCAGTCTCCTGAACCAAGCGAATCGGCGTGAGAGGTTATCCAGCTGTCCGGCCTCGTCTGTGGCACGGAAGATACGGCGGTACTCTTTGAGTTCAAGTGCTACGTAGCGTTCAACAAATTGAGAGCGGATATCAGCCCCGAGGACGTCTATCACCAGGCATGCATCTGCAATGACAGATGGCTTGATAGGCTTGGATGGATCCTGCATGTAGCTGCGTTATAAGGTAAATGCGTGATGACAACAATCGAGCAGTTTGACTGTGCACATACAATTTATCCCAATCTGCATCTATCTTCGACCTGATTTCGACCTGTATGTCTTGTATCCTTCTCCAAACCTGAGAGATGCGTTGAATAGAGGTGTATGGCTTGAAGGATGTACCAATTTGTTTGACCGCCTAAGAAACGAGAATGCAGTGTGACAAGTGATAAATAGCCATATCAAAACGCATAGACTCACACCAAGTGATTGCACAATCTCACGATACTTATTTTCTTTTACTTGATCTTCTAGTTGACTCAACGCATTCACTGGCATATCAAGTTCAGAATGCTTTCTATATAAGAACACAAACCATATACCGAGCATCTGCAATCGTTTGAGAATCGTCATGCTGTGTATTAGGTTCTTCTTCGCAAGGTCTAGGACCTGTATCTCTTTCGTGATGTTCCGTACAACCGCCTCTGATTCGGTTGCCTTCTCCCGGATACGCGACATTTGCCCCAAGAGATCCTGGTTAGACAATGTGAACGTGACACATGCTCAGCTGATATTCGTCTATGAGATGTGGCCATAGATATTTGCAATGACATACGGAAATCATCTCCTGAATTGACTGCATTCTGCTTGGATCCTGATCATGCCGTAGTTCCTCCTTCAATAGATCAATTTCTGCCTGAAGATCTCTCTCATTTTCCGCCAAGCGTGTCTGCACCGCCTCTAAACGACCAAGTGATACCTCTGCAAATCGTGAAATAGACGTGAAGTCGAATTTAGTCGAAATAAGAGGCAGAGCCCACATACCATCGGGGAAGTAGTCGTTGAGAACTCTTACGGGGTTGAAATCATTTGAGAGCTTATCCAAAGGATCCTCATCTTGGCCCGGACGAATATCAAGAATGCGTTCGATGGAGGCTATCAACTCAGGTGGCAGCTCTTCGCGCATCCCAGACTGCAACGGAAGGACATGTCTGACGACGGCCATTGAGGAAGTAACTTTGTTTGGGTATATGCAGAGTAGAGCAAATCGGTATACCGAGCAGATGCCACAAATACACCTGAGCCGTTGAGAATGAGTGTGAGAGAGAGAGAGCACCAACCGACGTCGGGTTGTTTCCTCTTTTGGATGCGCGCCCTTGTTGGTACACAACAAATAAAGGCGGGATTGTGGGAGCTCTCCGACCTGCCCTTCTCAGTTCCCTACTTGTGACCACATGCTCGGGCCTCCTTCCTCAGCCGCTGGTCCCTCCCAACAGGATGTTGGTTCCTTAGTGCCTGCCTCATCGGGATTTCCAGAGGCTGGAGACATCTCAAGGAATCAAAGCACATCCGACAGTCCTCCATACGCTGCACCGACAGCGACGCGAAAATCGGCCAACTATGACGTGAATCCAATGCAAAATCTACCAAATTATAGCGGTAGCCATCCTCAGTCGATGTATTATTCCGCTCAACCTCACGGCCAGACTACATCCCAGAGTCCACCATATGCTTACTATCAATACCCGCCTAATCCATGGGGAGGCTCATGGGTTCCCTCTGTCTATTCGTACGGAGCTGCCGGCACACATCAAGCCTTCTACGCCGACTCGTCACAGGTACAACTCAGCTCAGCCATATCCCAACCGCCGTTGGAACCTGAAGCACTGAGTATGACTCCTTCGCCGCCGCCGCCGCCCTTTCCTACAGACTGGGATGCGGTTATCGCGTCTTTTTTGTCTTCCGCAGGGCTCACGCAGGCGCTGCGTGGATTTAAATGTGATATGATCGTCATGAATCCCGAATGGGAGCAAAAGAAGATACCGGAAGCTTTAGGTGAGCTTATGAAGAATCTTCTAGTGAGTAATCGTTCTGTATCTGGTAATGAAAGTACCTTTCCTCATATAAGTTCTCATTAGCATCTTGGTGAAGGTGGTGAGACCAGTCAGCAAACCGATCATGTGGAGTCGGAAGAACGTCCTTTAGCAGAGCGAAAGCTTAACTATGTGCACCTCGCGAACAACGGGGAACCTCGCTCCCAGCCGTCAGTGAGTTCGTTTCTCCGCGGCCTGGATCGCTTATTTATGCTATCACGCAGGTTACGAAGTCTATATCACAGTTCCTTGCTCAGAATCGCGCTCGGAATGATGCCTCGAACCGTATGGAATTTCTCCAATCATTAGCTGAGAAACGACGGAGGATAGATGAGAATGGTATTTCCGACTCTAGTTCGCCGACACCTTCCTGCGCTCGTACGGATGCGAAAACACAGGACAGGGATGTCCAAATGAAGTACGACATTGCGAAGAACGAAGATGGACCTCTTCGTAGGACATTGCAAAGTAACGCTACTGCCCACGGCGTGACACTGGAGTCAGGAAGTCGAAAACACGTGCTACGGCCACAACCTACGACGGATACTACTGCTCAGCAGTGTCCGGCCTTGGATGAACGACTGCAAAATGTTGAGTCACATTTGGCGGTACGTTATGGTGCGGCGGACCTTTTCATCCCACTGGAAATCTGTCTTGACCGTCTTTTTAAGTACCATCTCCACCCAGGTCTTTGATGAATCGCTTGAGATACCTTGAAGAACACATAATGCGACTTGAGAAGGATTATCCTCCTTGGGCCGCATTGCACTTTAACCAACCGAATCGTGGCGTGCGTGCTCCTTTTCCGAGTGTTCTGTAGTTCTGCTTACGAATATCTTCATTACAGTGGCCCCCTCCACCTCGCCCTCATCCTATTATTGTTCCTTCCCATCTCACCTCAAGTACATCCCGTGAGACTTACCCTATGTCGTCCGCGAAAGGCGAGCACAATCTACCTGCACATGCGCCGTCGATCCCACCATCGGTTACAACAATCGATTCCCCCGAAAACGCCCTTTCCGGTCCGGTGAAGGGTAAGGGCAAATCCGGCCGCAGTACCAAGTCTAGTCTCCATAGGGCTGTGATGGAGAAATTGGAAGTACAGAAGGCCATGCACGATCTTGTTGGGGATGGCGAAATGAGAAGCTGAAGGTTAAGGGACTTGTGCAATCCTGACCAGCGTTTTGATGTGTTATTTTACGGAGATTTGTTATCTCCACAGTTCCCCCATCTTGCATATGCCAGTGCTTGCTTGATACTTTTTGCAGTCTGAACGTCGAGGTCGTGTATAGGACGCTGATAAGGCCCTCAGCTGCAGCCGAGAGAGAATTTCGGAGGTCCCTCCGACGATACATGATTGGTCATTCTGTGCCTCTGTTCTGCGGTTATCTGACTGAACACACCGCCAGCTGACCGCGGACTTTTGGGGAGGTGGGTATCGCAGCTGACATTGACGTGGTGTCGTTAGGATTTCACACGAGTCGCGGCTTTCGCCATAATGAAGTAGCCGACCGTTGATCGCAGGACACCTGTTGTCGTATGTATCACTTCAAGGCTAAGCGACTTTCTCGTTCTTCCGTTACTCTGCCGTCATTTCTCGTGAGCGGACATTCTTGACAGCAATGATCAGGCTTAATGGATGCATCACTCAGGGCTCCACCAAGCAAGTTCATCAATAAATCATTTTCCAGAAAAGAAAGGCGTGGTCAGTGTCACGTTTCTATTCTGACGCAATCACACACCCATGGACAGCTTCATACGTTCGGCTACCAATATGAATGCGGGAAGGAAGGAACAGCGATCGCTCTCGTAAGCTAAGCCTTCCATTCAACCCCAGACACTATCTAATTGCACCATAGAACTGTCGTTGCTGACGTATTTTGTATCGTTTGTGACGCCTGACTGTGCTAGTATTGCTAGAAAACGTCCGATCATTCACAGCAGTACAGCGTACGTAAAGACTATTCCGTGCCTAGTTCTGTAACAATACTCACAGACTTGATGATACGGCAACACTTCGAGCGAGAAACGTCGGCCAAAGAAAAGAAAGAGGGTTTGGACGACTAGCTCGCTTGTGTCAGGCCACGCTGTGTCTTCGTCCTGTCTTCGGCCGACACGAGTGCTATATCAAATGATCGACATACAGAATTTTACCACATCGCTGTGCGCTCGTGACAGTAAAGTCCTGTCAGGTTATACTTACCTTTCCGTTCACAATGGGCCAGTGACCAAGCAAACCGGGCTCTGAGCGGCCACGTACTGTCTTCAGATACCTATCAACCGCTATGGCGCTCGTTAGATTCTCCGCGTAACGATTCTGATACCATACTCGAGTGCGTCTCTTTTATCCATCATGCCATTACAAGTGTGTCCATTGCGGAGCTCTAGCATGGGTGCTCACAACAAGCATAGTGACCTGACACTATGCCAAGGTCATATGCATCGGGTTACTTTATCCTTTGTACTAGCAGATCCAGACAAATGCCCCATGGATGGCAAGAAGGACTATCCAAACCACGCACCTCGAACAGTCAGGCAAGCTCAAAACAGTCGTGGCTAAAATTTCCGTAATGTCAGCTCCTGGCATACGACCTGCCTTAAGTCAAGCAAGCTCACAATAATATAAGCACCTTATGTCAGACTTGCCAGATTGGAAGCCCTGTGTCTGTCTACGGAGTGACTGTCATCGATACTTTAGGCGTCCACCAAAACCACCTTAGGCGCTTTCACGCCCAGCAGGCCGATGGATTGCTCGCACGGTCGTCAGTCAAGCCCTTGAACAAGTCGCGCCTTACTGTCACTACTCTGTCAGGAGGTTGCACTGTTTACTCTCAGGACGATGGGCGTCAGCGGCCATCGGATCTACTCATTTGGAACCTTCGGCGTTTCGGTGCATCTTGATAATTACATTGCTGAATGAATGTGCTATTTACAGGGAAGGATTCCGTGCCCAACTCTGGAGACGAGGCGTTAGCAAGGCCCTGAATTTGACTATCCGGTAGGCTCATACATCAACCCTCACTTTTGGAATACCCTTGCTCTGTCATGGCATCTGGCGAGGTAAGCGCGTCGTTCCATTGTCTCATATGTTGCGATAACGCTCACGTTGAATGATGCTGGCGTTTATTGCGGGACGCCACGCGGCGTCTCAATCATTGCTCCAAACTTTCATATATAAGTGGAAAGGGATAGTTACGTTCCCGCCGCATTCATTTATCGTCTTATCTGCCCACTACCTCAAAGCTGACATGACAGTGACTATTGTGTTTCTCTGGGCATTCATTTGCTATATGGCATGGTGTGCATCGCATTTCTGCTGGCAGCGTATGTCCGGATCGCCTCTAGATAACATCCCTGGGCCGCCGTTCAAGTCTTTCTGGACGGGTGAATGTTGCATTATAATTGTGATTTATGCATGTACACTCACAGTCTACACATTTAGGCAATCTACACCAGTTCTTCGATCGACATGGACTAGGTTTCCATAGAGAATTAGCGCAAAACTACGGACCCGTAGTCAAGATATACGGATCATTCGGGGTGAGTGCGAGCTTGTGAGTCACTGGTTTTCATTGTTCACTGGCTCAGTACAGCGTCGTATCTTATATGTCTACGACCCGAAAGCGTTGCATACTATGATTATCAAAGACCAGTCGACGTTCGAGGAAGGATCATCCTTCATCAAGTGCGTTGACGCCTAAAGTCAGGGAAAACCGTATGACGATATAA
This sequence comes from Amyloporia xantha, assembly GCA_036971615.1. Lineage (NCBI taxonomy): Eukaryota > Fungi > Basidiomycota > Agaricomycetes > Polyporales > Adustoporiaceae > Amyloporia > Amyloporia xantha. The sequence continues at coordinate 504,549 of JAYKKR010000005.1, forward strand.
TGATTTCCAGTGCAAATCTGCTTGTGTTTGGGCCTGGTCTGCTATCTACTCTTGGTGAGAAATCTGTGCTGTATATTGAGTGGTTTCCGACACGTTAGTGCAGGGGAGCAACACCGCAAGCAACGAAAGATGCTAAACCCCGTATTTAGCATCAATCATATGCGACGTTTACTGCCAATCTTCTACCAGGCGGCCCACAGGGTAGACCTTCCACGTTCACATGCCAGGAATAATTGTATCTTTACGTTCCTTTGAACAGCTTCGTATTGCTATTATGTCTGAAATTAATCAAGGACCAGCGGAGATCGACGTGCTCGATTGGATGGGACGCATCTCTCTGGAGCTTATCGGACAAGGGGGCCTCGGGTATTCATTTGATCCTCTGGTGGAGGATGTCAAGAGCGACTATGGGGAAGCTTTGAAATCGATCTTGTCGGTCTTTTTCCAATACCCTTTGTGTAAATGCTTGCATACTGACCGTTTGTTTCCTCATTCATTCCGTTTCGGATAGTGCTGCTCTTCAAGGTGTATTTATTTTACGGCCACTTCTGCCGTACGTCTCCTCGCTAGGACCCGCATGGTTTCGGCGACGGATTTTGGAAGCTCTCCCTTATCCGCCGGTCCGGAGGCTTAAAGATCTCGTGGACACAATGGCTGACAGATCTGCCGAGATCTTTAACGCCAGAAAGACCGCTCTACTGCAGGGGGACGAGGCTGTCGTACGCCAAGTAGGGGAGGGGAAGGACATTATGAGCATCCTGAGTGCGTAGATCTGCTGATATACACATCAAATGCTACTAGACTGCGACACATTGCAGTGAAGATGAACATGGTTGCCAGTGATGAAGATCGATTGCAGGAGTCCGAGCTGGTAGCCCAAGTCTCGTGAGTGTTGTCTCTTTTGATACATATTTACCTTTAAAGCGCTTTAATGCATCATATAGAACTATGACTTTGGCAGCAACTGACACGACATCCAACTCAATGTGCCGAATTTTGCATTTGCTTGCTCAACACCCAGAAGTACAGACAAATCTACGCAAGGAAATCCTTGAAGCGTGCACCGGAGACGATCTCTTGTACGATGATCTCAACCAGCTGCCACTTCTTGATGCTGTGTTACGTGAGACACTGCGGCTGTGAGTGTTGCTTCTACTTTGCTTGATTTGATTGTCACGAAGATTTCTTCCTCTAGTTATCCACCAGCAACCTTACTTTCTCGCGAGTGCGTATTCTAATTCTGGCTGCTCTCTTATCATGCATTTTGAATTCAGTTCGTCATTTTAGGGCGACTAAAGATACTATTCTTCCACTATCTCAGCCAATCTATGGCATCGATGGTCAAGTGATGACCGAAATACCTATTCCGAGTGGTACTGAATTATTTGTTGGTGTACTCGGATCAAATACATGTAAAGCCATTTGGGGAGATGATGCCTTGGAATGGAAGCCGGACCGCTGGCTTGCGCCTCTCCCTGATACTGCCGTCGACGCACCGATTCCGGGTGTTTATTCAAAACTGTAGGTAGAAGTACGCATATTTAAAACCCATGCTGATCTTAGGCGATTGGTCCTCTCAGAATGACATTCTTAGGCGGGAAGAGGTCTTGCATGCAAGTGCCCTGTCCCTTCTTTTCTGTTCATACCCGCACTTATTAGGCATGCCGTTGCAGCGGTTTCAAATTTGCGGAAGTAGAGATCAGTGAGTCTTCTCAATCACAGAATCTCCTGCGTGACAATGCATGGTAATTGACGTCTCTTGTTTCGACCATCAGAGGCTGTGCTATCGGTACTGCTCCAAACCTTTTCCTTCCACGAGACCGACAAACCTATCGTATGGAATGTGGCGACTGTTAATTATCCTACGGTAGGTATGGAGAGCGTCAGGCCGCAGATGCCTCTCAAAGTGGGGCTTGTCGCAAGTCAAAGATCCTAGTCTTGCTCGTCATGTCTTTGCTTCCTTACCGTTGCTTATGCTTCTCCGAAAACTGAGCTTGTAGTCCCTAGTAGTGTGTTCACGATTGTCACCCAGCGCCTTAGAGTGTATAACAGTTGCGAAGAATCCCCTGCAATATTTCAATTTACTTGACTGATGCATCCCAAATATTAATTCATACTTCGGTCACACACTAGCTCTGAAATTTAGTCAACAACTCGGCTTGTGAAAGTTGATGGTATCGCTCCATGAACTCACTAAATCAGAGGGCAACAGTATCAATAATGATTTCGCTTACACGCGAGCGTACTCGCGACAAGTACGTATTCAGATTTTTGTCCCGGCCTAATGTCAGAGGCATCTTCTATATCTTCTATATCTTCTATATCTTCTATAGTAAATGAGCTCAGACCGATTAGGAAAGTCACGTGTTTGTATTTCCCAATCTGGTGCCTTCCAATTTGGGAGTGCGCACGCTGTGGACGCCAGACGGTACCGGTGTCTCCGTCGACTCTCCGATCTCCGTGTTCAAGGGCACGCTATCCTCACATGCACACTACGTAGCTTGCTTGCGTGTCTGCGTTCGGAGGTTCTCTGTCAGATACTACCCGCGGCACGAAGTCTATGTCTCAAGACAGCTCAATCACGTTCAAGAACACTATAATGACATGCGTGCCTCGTGGATGTCATCCATGTTCAGATCTCACTCATTCTCCAATGGTGTATACAGTTCATGTGTGGCCTGCAGTGCTTCCCAGTTATGTGTATGGCATATGTACACCGTCCTTGGGATCTCCATGCACGAGTCTCAGCACTGCCAGCAACAGGATTTCAGTGTCCGTTTGAGCACTAAGTACTGCTAATTCAAACGTAGATGGCATGCCTCGCTAATCAGAAGATGCTGGCCTGACGTCTATGGTATTGGACATGTTAAAACTTGCAGGGTCCCTGAGTACATACAGTAGCAAGATTCCGCCATACTCTAGGTGTACTGGTTTGAAATTTGACTTTGGCAATTTCAAGTTCAAAAAAGTGAGGACTCCCTCGCCTGTGGATGAGCACAAGCAAAAGGTGATCATCAATAGGGATTACTGGTCATGAGGTCCTATGAGTATATTTTGTCGGGTGTGGCTACCACTGGCAGTAGTAACTAAATTGCCTGTACTCATTATTGAATTCAGATAGATGAAATGTTTGAGAGTTGGTCATATGAATTCAAAATATCCACGGTCAATTCCTTCCAGTCACAATTGTCGAAATCAATACACCAATATTCTGCTGTGCATCGGCACGGGTAGACTGCTAGTACAAAAAACGACGACTGCGAGCTGGTGTTGAATTATAGCAGTTGCCTTATATGGATTCACGTGCTTGATCGATTGTGTACCAGAGCCCAAGGACACCCACTCAGGCTCAGTACGCAGCGCTCGTACTACCAGTTCTTCAGACCCCTCGAGCACTGCTGAGACGGTATAACTACCCTATTCTTGTAACCATGCATGCAATACAGGTATGCATGTGAGAGTTTAACTCTTGCTTTGTGCTCATAATCTCTACTTCGATCTAGCAACAATATTGGGCAGTCCGAGACTATCTAAGTCCGGTACGCCACTCTTGATGCATCTTGGGTATCAATAATGGTCATCATTCCGCCGCCAGGTTCTGAAAGAAAGCAAGTTTAAAGAACACGGACGTATCACGCCAGGTACGTTCCATAGAACCGCTACTAAGCAAAGGACCAACGCGTGGCACTACAGAGGAATTTGTCGCTGCCGGTGATTTCCTGGCGTACAAGTTCCCAGTTTGGTCATGGTGAGCTCGCTGCAATCGTGTATCTCATCGTTTGACGCTCTATACGGCGTACACAGGGAGAAGGGCGACGTGTCTAAGGCAAGAGATTACCTCCCTGCTGATAAGCAATACCTGGTTACCCACGGCGTGCCATGCCTTCGGCGCGCTACTGCTCTCGCTTACACTGATGCAGATGAGGACGCTGAACGGCTTCTTTCATTTGGAGACCTGTCGTCGACGGGCAACGAGGCAGACGAGTGGGTTGAGACTCATGCAGGACGTGTATCGACCCAAGATTCAGCAGCGAATGCGGGTGACATCGACGAAATTCCAGACGTGGATGAGCCCTCTGGCGAAGATGCAATGTCTAGCGCGATGGGAACCATGTCGATTTCGGGTGCGAATGGGGGTGGCATAGGAGAAATCCCTGATATGGACGAGATTCCCGACATGGAGGAGGATGATCTGGAAGCTGGCGACGATGAGGCTACGGCTTCTGCGCCGAGCGGTGCCGCACCTTCATCAACGGTGATTGATGCGAGGTGCGTGCAATACAGAATGATTCGCCAGCGATGCCGCTCATTCCTTTACGGGTTATGAATGCAGTCAGATCGAGGTAGCCAAAGGAAACCTGCTGCAAGTACGGACGTACGATGTCATGATCACGTACGACAAGTACTATCAAACACCACGCATCTGGTTGATTGGCTATGACGAGGTGAGCGCCTCCTAACCAGGTGTATATGTGTGCGTTCAGCATTGACGTCGGGCGCTGTGCAGAATCGGACACCTCTGACGCCGCCGCAAATCTTCCAAGACATCTCTGCCGACCACGCGTTCAAGACAGTTACCATCGAGGCGTTCCCTCACTCTACCAGCCTGCAAGCCGCGTCTGTGCATCCTTGCAAGCACGCAAGTGTCATGAAGAAAGTCATCGAACGCATGAACGCCGGCGTCATCGAGGAGCAACAAGCTCAGCGCAAGGCGTCCTCATCGGGTGCTGCTTCGCCGAAGGATAAGCAGAAGAAATGGCTCTTCCGGCGTGCGAGCGGCAACGGGAAAGAGGACAAGGCGCCGCCGCTTTCGCCAGGTTTGGAGGAGGACATCGAAGGAATGCGGGTGGACTTCTATCTCGTCGTCTTCCTGAAGTTCATCGCATCGATCGTGCCGACGATCGAAGTGGATTCTACCACAGCATTCTGATTGTGGGTTGCGTCTCGGAAGGGGGATGCGAAGGGACGATTATTTGGAAGCTATAGACGTATCAGCAGAAGATACCTGAGTTTAGGAATTATATGCTCGCCTTCTCAGATCTTGTGTACCATTACTATGTACAACAATTTGTTCATTCTCCATCGGGCTCATGCCTCGACAGCGCAGGCGTCTTCAGATAGATATTCAATATCCTTGTCATAACCGGTCAAAGTGCCGATGAGAGAGAAATACAATTCGATAACTTAGCGAACACAAATGTTTTCTACGACAAAACCGCAAGACATATGAAGCATCCCCGACTCATTCAATCCATGGGTATGAACAAAGAAATAGGAGTATGTAGATACCGTCAATCACGTAGCTTCCGCAACGCGTGTCTTCGACTTCGACTTGTCCTTTTTCTCCTTTTTCTCCTTCTTCCTTTCCTTGCCAGTCTCCCCGATCATCGACGTGTCCGCATCTACGACCATCGCATCTGCATCCACCTCACTCTTCCTCCGCTTCTTCGACTTGTCCTTCTTGTCCTTCTTACCATCCTCCGGCTGTTTTGACGTTGCGTTTTCATCCACAGCCATACTCGGGGGGTCTTCAGATCCATTTACTGCCACTTCACCGTTCCCGCCTTTCTGCTTCTTGCTTTTTTTCCCTTCCTCACCCTGCGCCCCTTCCAATTCTTTCCCCTTCTTGCTCTTGTCTTTTTTCTTCGACGACTCGCCTGCAGCCCCCTCCACTGCTTTGGCAGGTGATGACGTTGACAGCGAGCTGGACGCCTCCGATGAACCCTCTTTCTTCTCCTTCCCCTTTTCTTTCTTTTTATCTTTCTTCTCCTTTTTCTCCTTCTTTCCTGATGATTCGCCTACATCAGCTGTCCCCGCCGCATTCGCTGGCAGCGATGAAGCGAACACAGCATCAATCTCTGCAGCATCCTTGTCCTTCTTTGACTTTTTCTTCCGATCTCCCGCGTCCTGGAAAAACGTCAACGAATGACACCATATTACGATCAACTAACACCAACCTGTGTTGAAGCTTCACTATCCATCACTACAGCCTTGCGCTTCTTTTCGGACTTCTTGTCCTTTTTTGCCGAATCGTGGGCGACAGACGCGTCGGTGCCGTTCGGTGCATCAGCATTCGCATGCACATGGTTGTTTTTCGGTGACGGAGACGAAGCTGGGACTGGAGTAGCGAAAGGCGACATCCGCACCGGAGTGCCCAAGGGAGTGACGTTAGCGCCAGTTGCTTCATATCGAGTAGGGCCCCTAGCCCAGCCAGCAGTGCCACCATTTTGCCCGTAGGACTGATACGTACCCGCAGAAGCATTTGTTCTTCCATTGGAGTAGTTATTATTCCGCGGACCGCCGTTTTGTTGCTAAACACAGGACGTCAAGACGTGCGAAGCAATTATGGGAGAATCAAGTGGACATACACCCTTGGGACCCTTGTATAGACCCCCCTGGTACTTCTCCGCCTCGCTGATACATTGCGTGTGGCTCTTGTACTGTGCTGGCCCCGCAAATGTCGTACTGCAGTCGATGCAAGTGAACGACGAATTGCACATCGCTCGATGGGTATCGAGCTTCGGCTTCTTGACGACATCGGCGCATGCTAGATAGACGTTGATCACGATCAGGGGACACGTTCAATACAGAGCTCAGCACACTGAGCATCCTCTCTCACCATCGCATCTGCAATGCGAACAGGCTCGATGAGTACCCCATGAAAAATACCAAATATTGAACGACTCACTGGAACGACACCATATTGAAAAGCCTGCTTGTCAAATGTCGCGAGTGTTATGGCTGACGAGGAAAGAGCACCAATTCTAGGAGACGAAAGGGTAGCAGCAGCCTGTGCCCCTAGTTCTGTGCAGCTTCAATTTCGACCAAGGCGGGAAATTTTCGGCACGTGCCCCATCAATTGATCCGCGATCGAGCCCCGATACGGAAGCAAGTTGTGGTGCAAAGGCCAACGGACGTCGGACAAGGCAGGACCCCCGCAAATCCCCTAAGAGGTCCGATCCCGGACCCCCAAAAAAGGGCCCCCCAGGGGCGAAATGTTCGATCCAAATTTGCTCAAATCCCCAAAATTGGGCCTCAAAAACTGGAAATGTTGCGTGCCTAAGACCCCCAACAACCTGGCATCTGGAGGGAGGTTCGGTCCAGGGACCCCCAAAAGTCACGTCATTCGGCGGGTTGGTGCCTCGAACATGACTGGTGCGGAGTCTCATGCTGCTACTAAATGTTCTTCTTTCGGTTATCTATTCTACGAATCCATTCGCGACAATATATATTTTCAGCCGCTTTGCTTGATTTTAAATGGCAACAGCTGCTTCTTGAAAACGTGCCGCACCTTCGGACAAGAACAGGGGCGAGTTGGATACTCAAAATGGTGCGTTAGCCTGGGAGATGGGAGTGATGTCGAAGAAACTTAAGGAGGCGTAAATGTAACGGATATCTATAAAGTGCTTCCTATAGTTCCTAGGCTTTTATTTGACGTATGTGAGGCTCGCAGTACACGGCGAAAATCCTACGCGAGTTGGTGGACGCTCTGGGCGCTTTTTTGTAGGTTTGATCCCATATACCCCCAAATTTAGCCTCTTTCACGGGACCTTCGGTGCCAAATCCCCAAATTTGGCTCTATAGCGACCCCCAAATTTGGGTACCAGCGGGATCGGACCTCTTAGGGGATTTGCGGGGGTCCTGACAAGGCTCAACTCACTGCTCAGATCCATCTCTGAACTGTTCTGCAGCAATCGGCGGCAAGCTCTCGAAGTCCCCCAGTCAGCTGGACGATATTCGCAGATACCAGCCCACCTGGCTCCCAGGACAGTGCTTAGCGACTCTAGTCTTGGCTTGAACTGCGATTTACATTGTATGCAGTACTCTCAATATTATGCTGTCTGACAGTCCAAGTCCCTGTATTTTTCACGACCCGTCACGTCTAGCGGCTCAAATGTCTGGCGGTAGACTGGTCCGTCTAACCGAACTGAAGTGACAATGATAGTCAACTTGGACACGACCTAATGTGACAATGTCTCATTGTGCTGTGTACTCGTGAGTTGTCTAGCAGCTCGTTGGCAACTCAACATGTGCTTTAAACTGGTTAGTCCTCGACTCTCCTACTGGGGGCTGTGCTGTTCTTCAGATCGAATCTGCGACCGCAGCTATCCCGTCTACGAATATGGTCTACACCCGCTTCGCAGCCGTCCCGGATGTGTATACGGATGCGGTCTTCTAATGATGCACCATTTCCCGGACACTGCTTCGAACTCCTGGGGTTTCCGCAAGTGATGGCGTATCCGTTGTCTAACGGACACAGAGGGCATGTCAACTGCGATTTACAAGGCTCTGGGACGCTCGCTTATACGTAGAACAAGGCATTCATCTGCTTATCCCAAAGCGCACCTCGAGCTCCTTATTGTGGTCAACATGAAGTTGTTTGCTTGGACAGCTTTCGTCCTTCTCAGCGTTGGTCTCATCGTAGCGGCGCCTACACCACCACGACCACCGAGATGTTCTCCATTGATGCACTTCGAAACCATGACTATTACTTTGACCGACGTCGACTATCCGCTAGTGACCACCACAGAAACTGGAACGGTAGGCTACTCTGGGACCCCCTGGCTCGGCTCGTCGACTTGCACTGTTACGGTTGAGGAGACGTCTTACGTGTGGACGCAGACCACGACATGCACCAGCACCAACGGAGACCGGGCCTATCCCAGTGACTATGTTTTGTAATCGTAAACATACGCATTCCTGCGCGATTTTACTTGACTGTGCCATATGCCACTTGCATTTTGCTGAATTCAGCTTCAGGTAGACTGTAGAGCGCAATCTCGTGGATTGCTTGCAGTCTTGACGAATCACATGCAAGGAATGCGGCACGTCTCGACGTTGAATCATGGAGACCCCGGGTGATCTGGAGACAAGTCTACGATGGTCAGGAATGTCCGTAGTGAATATAATACTGTGTTAATTGAACTTGCACCAACAGTATTTCTCTGCTAACGTGGTTCGCGTTGGTCAGGTTGTGAATGGAAACCGACGGATGGACCTTGACTGGATTATATCTGGAGCCGCCTCGAATGTTCCGTCGCTTCAAGGATCACGTTGCAACTGAGTGAAATGAGCATTGATTCCAAGCGACAATTGAAGCCTCAGCCTCGCGCGACCTGGACAGTCCTCCGAGAGGGCCGCGGCGGGTGTGACAAATGCAGCGCGGCTCACGTGTGGCGTGACCTACGTGAATAAGATCCGCGTCCCGAGATTTCCCGAGCAAATGCCAGGGATCCGATTGGCTCCCCCGCATCACGTGGTGTCTGCGATCAATATGCAGGTTTGCTAAGCAGGAGAGGTGTAGAGGATAGACGCCTGTTTATTAGAGATGGGAGGAGACGGCTCAGGTGCTCGTCCGACGTCTCACCGTTTCTCACCATCATGTCCTTCTCTGTCTTCAGAGCTTCTGTCCGCAAGGCCCCATTCTCAGCTGCCAGGGCCCCCAGAGCTCTCCGCTCCCCCGGCTTCAGGAAGTATTCTACTGACGCACCAAAGAAGTCGAATACCGCACTCTATGCTGGGCTGGGAGCGGCCGCCGCCGTCGGTGGCATTGCATTCTATGTATACACCTCCAACTCCAGCACCGCCAAGGAGGCTGGCACCGCCGTCAAGTCCGGCGTGCAGGCCGCCAAGGTCGCCACCAACTTCGTACCCAGCAAGGAGGACTACCAAAAGGTAAGCAGCTGACACCCCGGCCCCGGCAGCTCGGTGATGGAATGTCGTCTTCTAGGTTTACAACAGGATCGCCGAGATCTTGGACGAAGCAGCTGAAAAGGACTACGACGGTGCGTGGGAGCACCGTTGAATTGACTCCAGTCGCTAAACTAAATCCAATTGAATGCGCAGATGGCTCCTACGGCCCCGTGCTCCTGCGACTGGCATGGCACGCCTCGGGCACATATGACAAGGAAACTGGCACTGGTGGGAGGTACGCGTGACTCTGCTGTCCTCGTGAGGCTCGCTGACGCCGAGCCCATTCAGCAACTATGCCACAATGCGTTTCGAGCCCGAGGCCCTGCACGGCGCCAACAACGGCTTGCACGTCGCCCGTGGGCTGATGGAACGTATCCATGAGGAATTCCCCTGGATCTCGTACGGTGACCTCTGGACGCTCGGAGGTGTTTGCGCCGTCCAGGAAATGGGGGGCCCCAAGATCCCTTGGAGGCCGGGCAGGATTGACGGCTTTACAGAGCACGTAACGCCCGACGGCCGTCTGCCCGACGCTTCGCAGGGTGCGGACCACTTGAGGAACGTGAGTAATTCGATATTGCCTCCTCGCGGGAGAATCATGCTCATGTGTCCGCTGCCGTCGGTTCTAGATCTTTTACCGCATGGGGCACGTCTATTTCCCATTTGCCTATAGCCGATTTCGCTGACCATCCTTGTAGTTGGAATGACCAGGAAATTGTTGCGCTCTCTGGTGCCCATGCGCTTGGCCGCTGCCACACCGACCGCTCTGGCTTCGAGGGTCCCTGGACCTTCTCTCCCGTTTCCGTGAGCAATGAGTACTACCGCCTCCTCTTAGAGGAGAAGTGGTTGTGGAGGAAGTGGAATGGCCCCAAGCAGCTCCAGGACAAGACGACCAAGACGCTCATGATGCTGCCGTGCGTATTTCCTATTGCTATTACTCAGCGGCGTAGCTCATTTACTTGCACGATAGGACGGACTACTCGCTCATCCAGGACAAGTCGTTCAAGAAGTACGTCGAGGCGTACGCCAAGGACCAGGACCTGTTTTTCAAGGAGTACGTGTGCCCTGCACGCCTTGACCCACCATCGCCATCTCACTGACCGACGTTCCTCTCGTAGCTTCTCCAGCGTGATCTCCCGCCTGTTCGAGCTCGGCGTCCCGCAGCAGCAGTTCGTCGCCTCCGAGCCGTGGATCATGAAGGGCAGCGACGAGCAGTAGATAGATGCCGGTCCGCTAGAACGTATATCTAGATGTCTGCTAGATCTAGAGCTCCCGCTAGAGTTAGACCTAGAGCGACCGACCATCTTACAGCCGTATAGCTTGTCTTCGTACGCATGATTTTGATTCCAGGACAGATATCGATGCTGCATTTATATATAGGGTTTTACTTTGTTTTCGTTTTGCTCAGTGCCCGACGTGTCAATGCTACTTTGTAATACATCTTGGATGCAGACCTCTATCGTTTGACGAGGGCCTTATGAGGATCCGAGTGGGTGTTTGATGGAGGATAAATTCGTAGAATTTTTTAAAAAAAGAGTGGGTGCTTGAGACATGTGCGTATGTTTCGTTGTCGAAGTGATTCACGACTGGTCAGGCATCATGGAGCTGTATGCGTGTCGAGCAACTGCATGCAGCTGCGCACAATCTAGTATATTGTACAACCGCGTGCGCAGGTAAAAGAGTGGAGAGAATCTATGGACGGATGATACCTACGCTACTGAAGGTCCCTTTTCAATCATATTTAAGTCGTGCAGTTCATCTAACATACCAGGCAGTCTATATCGTGAGTATAGTACATCGATGAGAACAAACAGGGATCAATGGATACGGAGAGACGTTACTTATGCAATGCGAACGAGAGGCGGGAAAACGGAGCTGGGTCGTGGTGGGGTTTTTGGTCGTGAAAAAGCCGTATATGCACTTGACGAAGAAACGAAAGACTGGAAGAGAGAGAGAGAAAAAATCAGAAAGAAACGAGTGGGGAATCCGTCACTGCTATGACCGGTGCGCAGGGCGCGAAGAGGGCGGTGACAAGGCTTGCGCTGCCGGTGGCGGCGGCGGTGGTGGCGGCGGCGTATTCGCCGCCGTCCGCGCCATGGGCGCCTGCACGCGCTGCTGCCTCTGCGCCGCCGCATACATCCCCGCCAAATCCGTATCGCTGAAGCTCCTCTCCGCCTGCGACAGCCCGCGCTCCGCGCCGCGCATCGCCGCCGCGTCCTCGTAGCTCGGCAGCCCGCGCAGGCTCGACAGCGGCGTGATGCCCCCGCCGAGGAACCCGCGGCTCGCCATCTCGTAGTCCGGCACCTCCGTGAACGCGTAGTGCAGCTGCTGCGGGCTCGTCATCGGCTGCGGCGCCTGCAGCGACGCGAGGTTGAGCGTCGACGCGCTCGCGGAGGGCGCGAGCGACGGCGTGTGCGACCCCGCGTGCGACCCCGTCAGCGAGTGCAGGTGCCCGTGGCTCGCCGAGTGCCCGTGCCCGTGCCCGTGCCCCTGCCCGTGCGCGTGGAGGTTCGTGTGGCTCGGATTGCGCGACGAGAGCGAGAACGTGCTCCCGAGGCTCGTGAACGGCTTCATCGCGATGTTGAACAGCGAGTGCATGTTCCGGCTCGCCGTGCTGTGGCTGTGCACGAACGTCTCGCCGTTCCCGTTCCCGTTCCCATTCCCATGAGGTGCTGGCCCCCCGCCGCCAGGGCTCCCCGCCGTCGGCGACGCGCGCTCAGGACTCGCCGCACGGCTGTTCGCACGGCTATTCGCGCGGCTGGGGCGGCGGCTGGGGAAGCGCGAGCCGTGTCTGCTCGCGCCCGTGGACTCGGGCGGCGTCCGCGTGGGCGGCGTCACGCGCGGCGGGGGCGCCTGCACGGGCATCTCGGGCGCCTCCCTGCTGAGGCTGAGGAGGAGCTCCGTGTTGACCCACTCGAGGGGCGCCGCGCCGGGGGTGGGCTCGTGCGGGAGGTGGTGGCGGGAGTGGTTGCCGGCGGGGACGGCGTTGTTCACCTGCCACGTCTCGAACGCGGCGGGGCTCTGCACGCCGGAGGAGCCCTCGGAGTGCGAGTGCGGCGGCGGGGGGAGCGTGGGGCTGACGCCCTGCATCACCCACGGGTTCACGACGCGCATGACGGCCGAGTCGGGGAGGTACGCGTTCGCGACGCGGTCGCGCACGTGCGAGGGGTAGGAGGGCAGGTCCGTGTCCTCCTCGCCGGTGTCCTCGCCGTGCGTGCCGATCGCCTGGCCGCCGTCGATGTCCTGCGGCCCGAGCAGGATCCGCCGCGTGTGCAGCGTCGCGGCGCGCGCCTCGTCGTAGAGCCGGTTGTCGAGGACGTGCAGGGGAAGGGAGCAGCGCAGCTCGGACGTGTGCCCGTCCGAGTTGCCGATGAGGATGGACCACCGGATGCGATGTGTTACTTGGATGGGCTGGAGGTAACGGTCAGCATGAGTATGATCTGGGTCGAGCAGCTGGTCGACTTACCTCCAGCGAATGACTTGGTGTTGCGTGCATCGGCACGGTGATGTTCAGGGTCGTCACCACGTCCACTGACGGCTCCATCATTTCTGCCTCTGTGGGATCAGTCGGCAATGGTGGCGGTGACGGGTTCACCGGCAGGCTCTCGTTGCTGCTCGTCGACGGTCTCTCCAGGGCGTTCACGGTGGCATGACTCGCGAGAACTGCGGGACGCGCGGAGCCGACGCCCGACGACTGCGACGAGTTGGTCGTAGTCGTGGTGAGCGGCGTGAGCTCCGCGCCATGATGTAACGGCGAGGGCGGATGCGAGGCGACCGCGGGGAAGTAGCCCGAGGCGCCGTTCACAGGGTTCTGATGCGCGTGACCGTTCTGCGCCGCGGGGCTCGCGGGCGTGGACGCGTTCAGCCGTGGCGTGACGGTCGTCGACGGCGTGTGCGCGTGGTGGTGCAGCAGCGGGATGCGGTAGCGGTGGTGCTGCTCGTCGACGCACACCGCCGCACCCGCGACGATGTCGTGGCGCGTGCTGGAGATGACGCGGGTGCTCTCCTGCGTGCCCTGGCGCGCGTAGAGCTTGATCGTCTCGTTGATCGTCGTGGTGACGTTGAGGACGCGCGCGCCCTTGACGAGCGGGGAGAACTTGACGACGGCGGTGACCTTCTCGCCGGCGGGCCAGGCCTTGTGGGGGATCATGATGCTGTACATGAGCTTCTCCGGCCAGGTGTTCTCGATCTCGAGGGTCTGCTGGTACTCGAGGGCCTCGGCGCCGAAGCCGCGGAGGATGGTGATCGGGCAGGTGGTGGTGAGGTCGCGGTGGGTGATGCCGAAGCCGGGGCGGACGGCGGTGGCGCGCAGCTTGTACTGGACGGACGCGCCGCCAAGGGCGCTGGTGGCGATGGAGGAGGGGAGGGAGCCGCCGATCTGGAGCTGGAAGGGGAAGAGGTGGCGGCCGGCCTTGAGGGTGTGCGCGTGCGAGCGGTTGCCCTCGAGGAAGGACCACTCGTGGTTGCAGACGAGGTAGGTGAGCTGGGAGGAGCTGAGGGAGAGGCTGCAGGAGAGGGGCGGGAGGCGGAGGCGGTCAGTGTGAGGGGGCGGGGCAGGATATGAACGTGGGGACGTACGGCTCGGAGGCAGAGACGGGGAGGCGGGCCTTGCCCCTGAACTGGAGGACAATCTCCTTGATGGAGGTGGCCTCTGTGAGGTGGAGGACGACGTTTCCGCTCAGGAGAGCGGGATCGACGTCGACGCCGGTGCCGCGGAGACAGAGGGTGTCTGAGGCGACGACGATGTCGAGGGAGGGCGCGGACTTGTCTTGTTTCTCCCTGTGCATGTCGTGTTCGTGGGGGACGTGAGGGGTGTGTGCGCCCTGGAGCTGCTGGGGGTGGTGGGCGGAAGGGGAGAAGGACTGGAGGGCGGAGGTGAGTGCGGTGACGAGAGAGTCTTCTTCTGGGTGGTGTTGCTGCATGTCTTGTCGTGGGGACGGGGGTCTGGTAAGTACGAAGGACATGATGATTGATTGGGAGGGGTGTGCAACAATGGAGAAGGAGAAGGAGGAAGACAGATGCGAATGGAAGAGGACTGGCGCGCGGAGAAGGGGTTCGAAGAGGAAATCAAGAAGAGATGGGGATCGTAATAGGGTTCGCTGGATTCGCCCGAGGAAGCAGGGGAAGGGGGGAAGGGGAGGGGAAGGACTGGGCACAACTGGGCAGAGGCAGCAGAGCGCTTGCCCGAGGAGGAGGATAGCAGCAGTAGAGAGGCGGTGGCGGCTGTTTTGGAGAAATATACGCAATGGAACGTCGAGAACGGGCTCAACTTATCTCCCGGAAAACCGCCTCTGCAGCAGCCAGCTCTCTTTTGCACGCAGACGGCCCATCCGGTCCATACCTGCAGTCCTGCCCTCGGAGCGGAATCCACTCCTCCTTCCCGTTCAGGACTTCAGTCTCTGTTTTCCACGTGCACCCGGTCCTGCCGTGCCCCTGCCGATCCCTTCCGCTGCCTGCCAGCGTCTCCGCGCGTGCACCTCCGCGGACCAGCAGCCGCAAATGGACATGCCCTGGGCTCTGATTCCGCCCCCGACTCGTCGGTACCCGCTCCTCTCTTCCGTCCCTCTCCTTTTCGCCCGCTGCTACGTCACCCCCTCCCGACCGGTCCAGCCACTCGCATATCGCACAGCCCGTGCACCTTCCGCACACATCTCGCCTGGCTCACAGCCTCATCGACATCATCCATCTATCCCTCGGACCCGTCGCGTCTTATCTCTCGTGCATCTGCCTCGCCGTTTCGCCGTTTTCGCCGCTCGCTTGTATCCGAATTTGCGTAATAGACAAAAAAAAGGTCACCCACGTTCATCTCACCGCACCCTGTTCCTGCTCGATACCGATAATTGCCATGACGAGCACCTCCGGTCCAGGAGACTCCTGTCAAGCTTGCCTCCAAGCTAGGCACGTTCCGCGAATAGATTCGCAACACGCAAAACCCGTCATATTCTAGTCCTCCCCGACCGCCCATAGATAATGCATATGTCTGGCCAGGTCCCAACTAGACCCCAAGCCTACTACGCGCCCAGCCTTACAGCATTCGAACCCGAAGCCAGCGCCACAAAGCCCACTCAAACGAGCCAGAACGCGCAGATCCTCTTCCCAATACTGACTGTATCGCCATCCTATCCCAGCGGCAAGCGCCAGGCCTGGCCCTTTCACGCGCCACTCCCAAACTCCGTCGTTCACTTATCGCGTTAGCGCGAGTTTCGTATATTCCCTCCGCGAGCAAAGACGCCGGGCGCGCTTGGTCCCGGTCTGCACAGAACTCGGTGCGAGAGCATTTTGACGTCTGTGATCCCGAGTGGTCAAATTTCCCGGAGCCAATACGGATGAATCATTGATCCGGTCAATACCGAAGGCGAGGAGACTATAATTCGCGCCATGTCACAATTTTTCGCCGTACGGATCGCAGATGGGGGTGCATTTGACACACTCACGCCTGACGGCGTGTTACAGTTACACCGTGCAGTAAGGGGGTGCTGGGAGCTGGCCCGTGTGATAGCGGTATCGGTATCGGCACCCTGTTACATGTTACGAGGTGGACGACGATAGTACAGTATATGCGTACGCAGAGGCCCATGGACCGAGCTGGGCCCTCGGTCCTCAGGGATGCTGACAACGGCTGTCGTGGACGTTTTACAGCGGCGAACAGATTCCGAGATCAGAGCAAGGTCGCCAGCGGTCCCCATCGATATTCCTAGCCGGGTGCGATCGCGGTTTTGTGTAACGTAGGCGGCTCGTTTGGGCTGCCCGCGATGGTCGATATCGGCGTCGCCGCACCACAGCGCTCCAGTCTCCGATCTCAGCTCTCGAGCTCGGTACCTGCGGAAATCTGCCCGCGCGGGCTGCTGCATCTCATCGGGGCGTGCCTATCTATGACCATGCTGCGGTGACGTGCGCCGCCGCGGTTCGAATTCGAATGCCCACTCCAAGGCCATGCAGCACATTCGCATCGCTGTCGTCTTCCAGTCAATTTCCGTCCTGAACGATCCATGGTCCCCGGTCCCCGGTCTATGGTCCATGGCTCCATATGTGGAAGCACTCGGTGCGTCTGTAGATCGTCGCTATCGGATAGACCCCCCGCCCCCCTTTTGCGGCCAGCGAACGTCCTCCACACACCGCGGCCGTGCTTCGGTTCGGCGCAGCCCTCACCATCATTCTCCGGCTGCACTTTGCGCTGTTCGTTCTGCACCTATTTCTGGGACAACCCTCTTAACGTGCCTATCTGGTCGACGCCCGCCAGCGATCCGGCTCTGTTACGCAATCAGCAGGTATTGTTGTCGTGTACTCGCTGACCCCTCCCATCCCTCCCCTCGGCGGTATTCTGGTTCTAGGACATGGCAGCAGAGCTCTGTGAGCGCTCGTGTGCCGTGTCGGCTGCAGCTGGAAGCCAGATAGGCTCGTCTTCGCGTGCTTCTTCTGCCCATCGCCCATCTTCTATCATATCCTGTGGCTCCTGCACACGATGGCGATGTGTGTCGTTCTATACATATCCGCCGGTCTATAGCTGTGCACCGTCCTGGCCGACGACGGGGCGTGTCGTAAACCCCAGTGGGTGCATCACATCGCCATTCAGTCCTGCCCGTCTTCCGTCTTCTAGGGCGCAGCGTGCTCGCCCTGCGGAGCGGATTGTACGTGTTTTGCTTCCTCGAAGCGTCTCGGGTGGTCGAGCAGGTTCAGAGGGCTCTGCCGGGCGCGTAATGACGCAGATCTCATTCAGTCGGAGCGTTCTCGTCTCACCGCACTGGGCACGCGATGACACGGGCGTTTTCACGTATGTATGTATACCACCGCAGGCCGCGCGCGTGCTATTTCCGTTCCCTCGCGGTGGCAGTAGACCCGTAATGCTCACCGCCGAAACCCCGCGGGCTCTGTTTCGGACGTCCCTCCCCACTCACTTACCGCATAGGTACGTACGCAGATCGTAATAGAAGACGAGACGGGGACAGCGACTGATTGGGGGAGACGCCCCGTCGGCCGGAGTGGAGGCTGTTGGCCGGAATTCTCTGTAGGCCGTCGCACGCTACATAACGCGTGCCGCGGCCGGCGAGGATAACTGCCTCCGCCGCCCGTCTGGCGTGCGTGCTCTTCTCCCTCTTTACTCTTCCCGCTGCACCGTCTCTCAGGCTCCAGCACGCTCAGCGCTCAGCCCTTACCCCAGGTTCTGCTCTCACCCCACACCGGCGTGGGTCGCGATAACGATGTAACGATGCCATCCGCTGCAGCTCGATTGCTATGCGCGATGCGCAGACGGCGTCGACGCGCTTCATTAGCCAAAATTAAACGACCTTCTTCTGGTTATCTGGCGCCGGACGCTCTCGGGCCACTCTTCTAGTCGACTTCGTCTGCTGCCGCCCAAGCGTTCACTTCAGTAGCGAGCTCCTGCGACACGGCGGCCACGCGCCCGAACGAACAAACTCTCGCGCGTGCTGTCGCGTGCCGTATGTATGTGGAGTCTTGTCAATGAATGAAGGAAGGCATGTCGGCGCTTGATATGGAAGCTATGTTGTATTCTGTTCTTTTTTTTACTTCTGTATGTGTTTCTGCGCAGGACATCGCATATTGTTGACACGTCGCATGTGTCGTTCGTCTTCCACCGCCTGGAGGACCGCTTGCAAGTAGTTTGATGACGGACGCCGGATCAGAAGTGAGTTCAATCCGCCGATGACTATTCGCTTAACTACTGGCAAGGTACCTGGGGTGGGTTTGATCGTCTCCAGGCGCGCACATGTACGGTGCGGGGATAGTGCGGAGGAGAATTGTAGTTAAGCTCATAGGCCCCAGCTAATTTTAGTTGCTCTCGTGCGCCCTCGTGCGGCGTGCCCATAGACATCTGCTTTGGTGCCTTCTCTTGCTGTATTTTCTGTAAGTAACGTCAATCTGTATACAGACAGCTTCGTGAATGTCTGATTTCAGCCATCAGTCGATATCAGCAACGGGCGACGTCTTTCTGTGTTCTGACCCCCCAAATCTACGCTGCATCTCATGGAAATCCTCGTCTATTTTCCCCACTTTACGCGAGCCATCTGTGCCTGTGTAGCCACGGAGAGTCGGACATCGGCCTTCAGATATCACGCAAGATGTCTAGTGCTGTCTAGGGTATGTCGCCTACCAGTTCACAACGGCGACGCTTCGGTGGGTTGTGAGGAGATACAACCAATGGTTCCCTCGTGTGTTTCCTATCAGATGAACCGTCTTCTGTTGATACCGTCCACCATACGTCCGCGTCCGCGTCATAGGTGATGGTACAGCATACTGCTTTAAGGATCGATCTCGGACGATTGCGAAAGACCCGCGGCGGCCTGTGGATTTGTGCAGCCTACTTCTTGGACTGACAGGTCGCGATGGATGGCCTCGTTCAATGATGCAGGATGCTTTATGTCACTGCAGGCCTGGGACAACGAAGCTCTACCAGGTCGGCCGCCGCCGCTAAGCCGTGGGCAGTCCGTCTCTGTCGCAGTGTCAACATGGTGGTCTTGACATCGCACGTATCCCTGAATGTTTCTGATGTCAGGGCTGCCCTACCGGTGCGTGCATCATCTTCATGTCTATCATCGCAGTCGCCATCGTGGACAAATATCGGTCGGTTCATTGCAATTTACTTCACTGGCAGTTTGCAGTCTTTCGGGATAACCACAAGCACCCTATTTGACGACAACATCCGTGCCTGATAATCGATGGCATTTGAAATATCAGCTCGTCTTTCCGAATCGGACTTTTGCAGGAAGTTTCACGGATACACTGCGATGTCGGAAGCAATTGCCAATTATCGACTCCACCATTGATCCAAAATTTTCCTTCCCACGATGGAGCGCCGCATTGATGGTGGATGGCTTGGGAAAACAAGTCAGGAATACAGTACTGGACATTGATAACGGACTGCGTACATGTCTGATTATGCATGCCTATTCTTCGCCCGTCGTGTAAGTACCATCATAGCCTCATCTTGGCGGTTAGGCTTACTGTCTGCGGTCTCTATAGATCCAGAGGTGGTCCAGGTTAATTGATACCATTGCATTCCAAGAGAATACTGCTGCGGACCCTATATCTGGCGCAAGTAGCTTTGTTGAGCTGGTTGCATCCCACCGGTATCTGTGGCTGCGCTTAATCGCCTGTGACGTAGAGCGTCCTAGGCCCACTTGCGCGATAGACAAGATTAGCTCCTCTAGATCTTCGATGACATGATATCTATTTCCGCGCGGCGTTTGGTTCCTATTCATTCTCGGAGGTTTTATCTGAGCGATTATTCTCAAACATGAATACAGCCGGGCACTGGTATCGTATGTATCCGATCTACTACATTTTACTGTTTCTTCAGGACATCAAGGTGGTATGCCGTTTTCGGTGCAAGCACCTTTGTTCTTTCTGTGTTCTAGTGGGCTGTACCCGCACTTCCACCTCTTTGCCGACCTTCTTGGTGTAGATGTGTTATCGATGCGAACCTGCTGTGCTTGCTCCTTACCGTCGACACATCTGGCGGTATGTGGCGACCCTCTCTAGTTGAGCAAGCAGCGCCAAGCTGTACAATTTCAGGGGCGTACGTCTTCAGACTAGGTTATCTCGACCGACCATTTGCCAAGATTGGCCCTATAGTGGCCCAGGTCAACGTGTGCGCTGTCTTCGTCATCGAACGTGCGATGGCCCTACGTGGCATACCCACCTCGGACAAGCAAAACTGCCGGACGTCAACTTGTATCTCCGTCGATCTTCTTTCGTCTACTCATGATCGGGGGCAATGTCATCGCTATCGGAATGTTCAGACTCACCGCCAGGGAAACTTTGATACACAGATACAAGATAGTTATCATTCCGTTCTTTGTCATTGGATGAGGCGGAAAGGTAGGCGGTTTGGGAAACACAGTACATTTTGCAACAGGTAGTGGTCCATATCACCAGTAAAGGTCTTTAACACCGTTTTGTCTTGTGTATCCAACATGTGATTGATGTCTTTCTAATCTCACCCTCTTCTCGTGTTGAAAGCAACGGCTAGGATATCAGGATACACAGTCGGTGAATTTCAAACGATCTGGATTTAACCCTGCGAACATGGTCTTCACAAAGCAACTGGGAAAACTTATACGAAATGTGAGTGCATCTCTTCGCTGGCATAGATCGGTCAAGACCATGGATGGGCGGCCCAGATTAGCTCTAGGCTGATTCGCCGCAGATCTGGATGCAAATGCCCAAATCGCGTGCCGTACAGGTCTAAAACGACCTCCGGTTGCCAAAAGAAGACGCGACAAACCGACCTCGTCTATCTCGTCTGCGGATGCGCCCGATATACATAACAACAGATGACAAATAGTATCCGACTCACACGTTGTTACTAAGTTGGAGCCCTATTGCCAATGCTTAGGCAAGTCGGTCCGAGACAACGCGATATTCGCTCAAATCTTCTTGGTGTTTTAGAGTTGCGAGGTATCTCCTGTGGTACGTGTTCGCTTCAACGGGCTCTTCAGGCTCGGCTCTTTTCTCCATCACCCTCGTTTCTAACGGATAGAACGCTGACGGAGAATCGGACCTTCCTCAAACGACGCTCACCTTTTTCGTCGATCATCGCTGTAGGTTTGAAGTGTCTTAAACATTCATGATAAGTCTGGCCCCATCGCCGCCCAATTGTCCCATGTTGCATGTTGTGCAGCTGGAAACTAGCGTCGTCTTGGCTGGATTCTTGCGGTCTCTACCAACGTCCTCTCTTCGAGCACTTTTCACGGCAAGGCCTCGGTTAATGCCGAAGAATTAGCTTAGATACAGGTGAGTACGTACATACTACGTTACTCTTCTGCTCAGCACACTCGCCGGATGCCCTCACATTCAAGCGGTAATTCCGCTGACTGCAACGAAAACATGCATTGATGCCGGAAAAGATCTTCCTCATCGTGTTTGTCCCCTCGAAACAAAAACAACCGTATAGCAAGCGATCAGCTTCGAGTAGCATTCGGGTAGAGCAACATATGCCATGTATTCATTCGAAAGCAAGAGCATATACAGCGAGCGTCCCCTCCTCTCCATAATCTTCAGCCTGAGTTCACTTCAGTGTACACAACCAAGAAGAAACAGACCCCTACGAGCTCGATCTATATTCATCCTACGCCTTGTAAAGCGTGTCTAAGAATGCTGTCGCTACGTGTCCTACTAACGTCGGGCCTACGGGACTGCCGGAACTTATCCCTGCGTCGCACTCAGTCGTTGAACGCGGAGACGAGTGTATGAAAAGGACAGCTTACCGTAAAGTCTGAGCATGGTGCCCTTCCCCTCGGGCGAGAACAGCGCGTCCCGCACCGAATCCTTTAGGTCCGCGATGAACTGGTCCACAGCAGGCACCGTCAGCCGCTGCAAAGCAGCACGCATCCAAATGCATACAATCAGTATCAATCAGCACACAACGCACTCCGTACCAACAACCCTCGAGATGCACTCACCGTCACAGCGATATGGACTGCCGCAGGCTCGCTCAGCGCATTCAGGTGCCAGCCACGCTTGTTCATTTTATCCCCGACCTCAAGCACGTCGACCGTGCGCGCACCCCGCGCGGCGGGCTCGGCCGCTGCGAACGCGACGACGGACGCAGGCGGGTCACCCAGGATGCGCAGCTCCGGAATCTCGGCCCGGATCCGGCGCGCGATCGTGCGTGCAGCAGTGACGATGCTGCGGCAGGACTCGAGGTAGCCACTGTGCGCGGGTGCACGACGGGCGCATGGGGAAGGGTCGAGCCGTTCAGCGTCTGTTCGAAGTGGAAAAAGAGAGGAAGAGGGACGCACGAATGCCCCATGTAGTGCATCGCCGCCCACGTTCCCGCGAGCAGAGCACCCGGTCTGCGTGTACAGCGCATCAATGTTCAGCATTCAGCATCCTACCTGACAGAGCGAGGCAGAGCAAGACACGCACCGCGAACCCGCGATACTCGGGCTGGCGTACACCCCGCCGATCCAATCCGGATTGACATAGTACTGATACTTCCGAAGCTCCGCATCGCGATACATGATGACCGAGTTGCCCTTGGGCGCGAATCCGTACTGTGTCGAGAACTGCATCAACCACGACCGAGGCTCTCGCACGGCCAGCACGCACCTTATGCGTATCGCAGCTGATGCTCGTCACGCCCGGCACGCGGAAGTCAAACGGCTGAACGGGCCCGAGCCCCGCCTCGTCGATGAATGGCATGATGAAGCTCCCGAGGCAGCAGTCGACGTGCAGCCCGATGTGGTGCCGCTGCGCGAGTGCGCCAAGTGCGGGGATGTCGTCCTGGTTCCCGTCGGGGAAGTTGATCGCCGAGCCGACGAGCTGTGTTTGCCGTCTAGTCAGTGGGTTATAGAAGGAAAAACGGATGGAAGAGACGGCACACCATTATCGTATTGGCGTTGCTGTGTCATTGTCAGCAGAAGTCAGAAGGAATAGTGGAAGGGCATGGACGTACATTGCGCGTGCGACGCGCTTGAGGTCGACCTTGCGCGTGACCGGATCGACGGGGATTGTGTGCACCTTCACGCCCATGTACGCGCCGCCCTTGTCGAACGCCGCATGCGCCGTCATCGGCACGACCCTGTCCACACATCAGTCCCCCCACCCCCACTGCATCCACTCTCCGAACACGGTACTCACATCTCCGGCTCCGTCACGCCCTTCATCGCACGTGCCCAATCGCGGTACGTCTTCACGGCCATGACGATGCTCTCTGTCCCACCGCTCGTCGTTGTGCCCGCGCCGGTAGGGTTGTTGTACAGGCGGAGGCACATAGCGACGACTTCTGCCTCCATCTTGCGCACGGCGGGGAAGACGGACGGGTGGAGGGGATTCGAAAGCGCGTGCCGCGAGATGGCGGCGAGGATGACGCGCGTAAGCTCAGGGCCACCGTCTGTGGATGTGAGCGGATTAGCAGTGAGGATGAGAGGAGAGGAAAGGGATGAGAGGAGCGAGGAGCCGAGGGAGATAGAAAGTAGCGGGAGTAAGAGCAGTTCTAAGCATACAGCGCGAATGCAGGGCCGATAGCCACACGCATAGCTCCATATTACGACACCCATTCCATACCCAGAGATCATCTGCGAATACAGAATGCAAATCTCCCGTCACTGAACTGCCCCACCTCACGTATGTCCCGAGTGCCCGCCTACCCGTTACTCGCTACTCCCAAACCGAGAAAAAGAAAACATAGAAAAAAAACAGAACAAAACGCTATACGCACGATACACCGTCCCAGAGACTTTCCCATCCTCCCAATTGGCATGGCTGTTGGCCTCCGCGTCCATGCGGTCCATCTCGGCAGTAATCCATTCCGGAGTCTGACCGTCAGCGGGGATGGAAAGGTGGCGGCGGACGTCGGGGCCGGCGGGGACCATGTCGTGCTCAAGGTCGGCGCGGGCTTTGTCGAGCTCGACGTTGATACGTCGGCGCGCAGCAGGGATGCGCAGCGCGAGGAGAAGAATTTCCTGTGGGGGAGGGAAGGGAGTTAGTAGGGCAGATACATGCGAGAGTGGATGTATGCGGGGTGGGTGAATGCAGGGTAGATATATGCGGGGTGGGTGTATGCAGGGTAGGTATATGCGGGGTGGGTGTATGCAGGGTAGGTATATGCGGGGTGGGTGTATGCAGGGTGGGTGTATGCGGGGTGGGTGTATGCGGGGTGGGTGTGCTGTTCCAGTGGACGGCTCACGAGAGGTCATCAACACGGGGCTGTTAATAGCAGTCGGGACGCATTTCTGACATGTCAACAGCGCAGCGGACGTATCTCCGGGAGTACTGCCCCAGGAGAACTCCCCGAGTCTGATATGGTATTAACATATCACGCTCGGGGTCAGTTTTTAACAATTATTGACATGTCAAAAGAAAGGCCGTCGGTGACCCTATGTCTCGGCGTGTATTGTCCCGACGCTGCGGGCTCACCTAACGTGCACGTCCTCATAACTGCATTTTGCTACGGAGAAAGTCTTTGATCTCGGATTTCACGAGCCAGACGAGGTCCCCGGTAGGAAATTCGAGTCACCAACACCCTCGGCTGCCACGACCCCTAGTTTTCGACATAATTTATAACGGGTCAATGCCCTCCTTGCCAAAACTCAGAGGTGCTTCCCGGAATGATACTGTAGAGAAGGATGCAGCACATCCTAAGGCTCATTTCAGGTACGGACTCGAGAGACACGACCGGCCCTCGGAATGCTGTCCAGTCGACTAGCTCTAACCAGCAAGCCAGACCAGAGCCCCCGCCGAGGGCTTCCCAACACACACGTTGACCGTCATACCGTCATAGACACCGACAGACGGCGCATGTCGATCACGCGACAACGACGAGCCACCCCGGAACAGCCACGGCAGCAGAGGATGCACACCTGTGAGATCCACCTATAAAAGTCGTACACTGTGCGAACAGGGCCGCGGGCGCGGACATGGCGGGTGATCTTGAGGAAGCGGGTGAGGAAGAGGTAGGCGAGGACGAGGGTCTTGAGAGTGTCTAGCGAGGAGTTGTGGGTGAGGAGTGTGCGGGCGGTGGCGACGGTGCGCCTTGAGGCGGAGACGGCGGCGGAGGAAGAAGACATGAGTGTAGGATCGTCGCTGGTTGTAGTCGTCGTGAGCAGGGCGCAGTGACCGACGAGTCCGCATCCGGATGATTGCAGGCCGCAGCCATCGCCCGGACGGTCTCGGCCCCCAGCGTCAATGATGACGCGCGTCGTCTGATCGAGCTCGATCGCGATTTCTTCTCGCGACGCGTCCGACACGCATATGCGGACCCCGGTCATGCTCACTCTGCGATGCGATGTGAGCACGATACATTATACTGCACCGGGGTTTTGTTGGGAATAGCTCATACAGTTCCTCCTTTTTTTGAGGGGGGGCCATTTGTCGACGAGTGCAAATCGTGACCTGAGACAGTGCTTCCACTCCCAGGATCCCAATGCTCAGTCCCATAATTCCCATATTTTGATGTTGCAGTAAAGTATTAGTATGCGGGCGGCCCCTCGAGACGCCGGCGCTCGTCCATTCCTCCGCGTTTTCGAGTCCGAGATCTGCGCTACTTGCGTCGGATAGTATGCCGTGCAAGCACTGCCTCATCATAATATCGAGGGCAACGGTATGACCACTCTATGAGCACCGAATACCTCTGTTCCTTGATTTTGGCCAATTGGTATTGCAAGACACAGATAGAGAAAATACATATATGCGTGCGCCTACAAGACACGTATGATCGCACTGGTGTCTGAGTCCACGCAACGGCTCCCGTGGTCTATTGCATACTCAACGCCGTGGTACAACCCAATAGTCTAGACACATACAGTAGCACAAATAAGAAATCAGTCTTGGCTCCCGACACCATGGAGATACCAGACATCCGCTCCCCTGAATTAGCGGGACACGACTCTGCAGGCAGTGTCAGAAAATTACGTCGACCCCCGGTACCTAGGCTGGGCGCGAGATTTCCGCGGTACATGTCCGTGTCGCTGAATCGAAGTGTGAACTTGGACAGAATGAAGATTTTCGCAGCGCCCACTCGACGGCTGCACCGACTGAATCACCAAATAGCCGCCTCCAGGATGAATAGAACAGCGCCCTCAATCATCATCGTAGAATCGTAAAAGACGGGATGAATGTCGCCTGCGTAACGAATACCGCAGCTAGTTGTATGCGGCTTACCATTCCAGACCGCCTCTGAGCGCTTTGCGCACCGAACGATGGCTTCAAAAATATGTCAGCATTTGACATTGACGAAGGCTGAAGGCAGTGCGCACCTTCGGCGTGTACGCAGCATTACGTGCTCGGATGGCGTGCCTTCTCGCTCACAGCCTTCAGATGCCGGTCTGACGATCAGAGTGTCATCCCTGGGAGCATGCTGGACGTACTGAGTGGAGGGAGTCCAGCTATGGCACTGCCTCATCGAGGCAGCAAAGGAAGCGAAGAATCACCCGGATTGATGGCTACGGCTGTCCACCTAGTGTGTAGTGTGCACAGCACCGGGGAAAAAACCAAGGTACCATGCACGTCCCTTTGCTGGGCATACACATATCCCAGCTATAGGACAATAGAAGACACCCATGAGCGCGGTTGAGAACAATGAGGCTGTGGCTGCACCCAGACGGTCCGCTTATATCTTCAGCGCAACGGGAGGATTGGAGGAATCACTCACCAGCTCGATCCACCCACTTGGAACGAAGGAATATCGCCTGCACGACACTGCCTGTGCTCGATGCTACAGCCCCGTCTTCTGGGTCGCCACCGCGTTCACACCCCTCGCTCGTTTCGAATCGGATGTAGACGATGCCGGCACCGAAGCCAACGTCAATGCAAACGAAGCGCTAACGCAAAATACGGCCAACCAGCGCAGCTCATCCCTCGAGTGTCAAGCTCAGGGTGAAGCCCCCGAGTAAGTCGCAGGCCGCACGGCAATCCACGTAGCTGTGACACGCATACTTACGACAAGATTATTACAGAAACATCCCAGCTATCCACATCCCGACGTCAGCTCTTCAATTTTCCGTCGAGCTCTCGCATCAGAGCGTCGGTGGTTTGCAGAAACGCTCCGACTCGAAGACACCATGGAACCATAGCCACAATCTTGTATGCCGCACGTTTCACGAGGGCACGAAATGCCATGCTCACCGCTCCATTCCTAACAGGCGATTATCGATGACAATGAGGTCCGCCTCATCGCAGGGCAGCTTGGTGGGAGGTGGACACGAACTCTGCAGACGCTGGTAAGCTGACGCGCGGGCAGAGTGGCGAGCCTGGGACAGGCATCGGAATGTCCGCCCCGATCTGTCCACCTTCGCCTCGATCACCACCACCGAGCAGGGCCTCTGCATCACTCCCACCCTCAAGATTTGAATCTCCTTTTCTGATTCCTTGACTTTTGTAGCTCCTAGACCATGCTTCATTAATTACATCACAGATCTCTTGATAAATAAAAACATCTATCCCATGTTCAATAGTGAACAGTCAGTCTGACACAGATATGTTCATTATTCATATTCATATAAAAACAAATTCAGGTTTGTTTGAATTGGTTTGCAGCAAACTTTTGTGTTGAGTGAAGCAAACAGACTGTTCAGCCTTTGTGAACATCTCTGAATTGATCAAAAATATAGAACAGATTAGAGATCTTCTGGTGCCATAAGCTTACTAGGAAAATTAAGAAGAGGTGGCAACTATGAGACACAACATTTTAAATATTATTAGTCATTCTGCCTTCATAAGTAAGCCCAGAATATTACCATTAGATACAGCAAGAAAACAACTAGATTTGACGCATTGAGCCTTAAGCGACGGTGAGAAGGTATGAGTTAGACGGTGTTACTTCATGAGTTGCCTTATTTAGCGCCAAAGCAATCCCGATCACGCTGAAGTGCTTGAAGTTGTTATGTAACTGCAACGAACGTCGCGACTTGCCCTCGCCTGTGGACGATAGCGGTCACGACTACTTTCTGAACGCATAGTGAACTTTAGAATGCGAATGGTACGTGTTTGAATTACTCCTCTGAAGACCGTTCATTACTCAAAATACAAAAGCTGGCGCAGGAAGACGAAAATGAGGACACCGCTGAGGTAACATGGGGTGCGCAGTTTTATGATATTCCTATCTTGGGGCTCTCTCACTTTGTTGGATTGTAGAGGATCAGCAACGCATAAATACTTTCTCGAAGCTGAACACGCGGCTCCGCGGCATTGAGGAGAAAATGGAGGGGCTGAAGGTCGATATACATCTGTCGATACGTTCTTCCGCTGTTGACTGTGTCTGTTGCAGCAAGAGAAAGAGGCGCTTGATGATCTATCGATGGAACTCGAGCTTGCAGATGAAGACCAGCTTGTCATGTACGTCTGCTCTGTCCCTTCAGCGAGTGAATTGGTATTCTAATGCACGATATAGGTACAAAGTGGGAGAAGCATTTTTGCACCTTCCCACATGGTCGCGCTTTGAAGCGTCTCGAAAGAGACCAAGCCAATCTCAGCGGTGAATTGTCCAAGTTGCGCGAACGTGCGGAAGAATGTGAGAAGTCGATGAAGGAACTGAAAGTGATCTTGTACGCTAAGTTTGGCCGCGCAATTAATTTGGACGAGTGAAGGATGTTTCGAGTGACTTAAGTGCGTTGCCCGCGTTTCACGTGTAACTTTTACGAGCATCTCCTCCACTGTAGCTATATCATACATGAGTTTCTCTCTATCAAGCGTACACATTCATCGTCCACTAAGCGGCGATCAATCCTGTCCATCTGTATTTACTAGGTCCAACAAGCTCTTCTCTGGCTGTCTCGCGTCTTCATTGATGAACTCCAGCAATTTCTCGAATACATGCGACCGCTGCCTGAATCTCGCTGGTGACGGAGGGGAGCCTGCACGTGTCGCCCTTTCCAGTGGGTCATCGTCCATTGCGGTCACGGTCTTCATGGGCGTCACACTCGGATACTCGGCAGTAGTTTCGTCAGCTGTCCGGTCCTCCATCTCTTGGTCTTCATTCTGCAGTGATGATATTGAGGTTGACATTGCCTCTTGGGAAGTGAAGCCCCTGTCGTCACTTACCAGAGATGAGGACGACGCTGGCCCCAACGTAGGTTGTGGCGGCACAGCTAACAAATGCGAAAGTAGAGACCGGAATACTTCTGCTTCGCCCGGGTCACTGTGATTCACCACAGAAGACACTTGTGTTTGAAGGAAGGCGAGCGTCCTGGCTGCTGGTTCATCTGTGCACATTTCGCGAAACCTAGACGTGTGAGAAATTAACGACAAGGACGTCAAATAATTGACTCGACGCGACTTACTGCTGCTGCCGAATCTCGGAGGTGGCACGTCGTACAATATCTTCCAACGGAGGTCTGAAGCACAGCAAGGAATACGTCAGCAACACCGCTTTGCATGTCACCGCATCACTGACCGTTCCAGATGCATTTTCCACAAATCGTCCAACCGATTCTCCCCAGCCGCTTCTGGGCCCTCTAGAGCATGTATGTTCTCTGCTCCTGCAGTCGTCACATATGGGGCCTCGCCATCCTGCCTCACGATCCCAGAGTTCCCGCCATGCATATAGACGACCTTCGAGCCAGAATCATAAACTACTTGATGGGCGTAACGAGGCTGTGGACATTCTATTTCGGACGAGTCGTCATGGGACAAGAAGGCTTGGTCTTGCCCTGAATTCTGAGGGTGAATTCTACTCCACTTCCCTGGCCGATCCGGCCGCTCGTAACGGTAGATCCACAAAGGGGACTCCTTCTCCAGGGCAATCAAGCCAGTGCGGTTACGTGTGAGACCACAGAACCTGATCAATGTGAACATCAGTAAGCACTCGACGTCTAGTCGATTCCATATCCGAATTATATCCCGGGTTGGGCGACTCACACATATATTTCTCGCAACTCAGGATCTATAACGGCCCTCTGAGTGAAGCACGCGTCCGGACCACCCGCAGGCGTGAAGTTTGAGAAGAGCTCTACCACGGTCCCGGTGGGGATATGGTACGAGTACATATCTGACAAGTACTTGTCGTCCCGCTGCCCTGCGAAAATGAACAGAGTACGACTTTTCGGTTCGAGGACCATGGAATGACCTATTGAGGTGGTGTGAGTTACAGAGTAGCTCCATATGAACGTACATACCGAATCGCGAAGGCATGCTGGGATAAACTCCGCTTCCATCAGACGTGCTGCAGCGCCGATGTCAGCGAAGGCCTCGACACTCTTATGGTACAAGAATCAACTGACTCGAGTGGGGACCATGACCCCGTGCGGACATCATAGGCATACAATCCAGAATACTTGCATGTGTCCCAGTTCCCGTCGACTATGCGACCGCCCGATACGTAAATTATCTGCGCTTCAGAGTCCATGGTCATTTGGTGGTCGAATATGAGAGCTGGACCGTCCGAGGACTAGACAAGTCGGGCCACCATCAGCGACAGTCAACGCAGAAGTGCACAACCTTACCGCAGTATCAATGGACAGCAAATCCCACTTCCCAGCATCCAGGCCTCGCGTATGATATCGATAGAACTCTGAGCAGTACGATGACCACTGCAGGGGAGTCACGGCACGCGCCCTTGGGGTGTCCGACGCACGAGCAGCACCATCAGCTTCTCCAGGGCTAGTAGGCCTCGACAAATCCGCCGCCGTCCTCCCATCTCCACCCGCGGCGCGCGCGCCCACTGGCTCCAGCGCATCCCCGTCACCCAGCCTGCCCAGGAGGTATATCGACCCCGTCTTGCTATCAAACACCATCTTGTGACACGCACGCGGCCCGGGCCCGTTCATCTCGCGGCTCGTCGCGAGACTCAGCAGGCGCCACGAGTCTGCGCGAACGTCGTACACCCAGAAGTCGTCCAGGCTACGTTGGCCGTCCCACCCGCCGAAGAGGTAGATGAGCCCGTTCTGCTCATCCATGCACATGGCGTGGCCACCGCGCTGGCGGGGCGCATCCCCGTCGGCGTTGAGGCCGTGCAGCCGTGTCCAGTGAGCCCGTGGTGGACAGGCATGGCGGTAAGAGGTGAATAGGCCTGCTGAGGATATCTGAGGGAGGAGCCGTTGTGAGCGGGACCAGTCGCCTTTAAGGACGAGGCTGTCGTAGAGCTCGGTAACAAGCGGGTGCTCGAGTTGCAGGCCAGAGCGAGAGAGGATGTCATTGAAAGGAGTGAGGAAACGGCGTTGGCGAAGGTGCTTCAGGACATGTCGCAATACGGATGCTTCGCGATACTAAAACTGCTGCCTCAGCTGAGTTACACAGGATAGAATGACATACGCTTGCCTCGTCATGTTTTTCACTAATCCGTCGCACAAATGACTCTTCAGAGATGCCAGACAGTACGACGTGCCATATTGAAGTGTGAAAACTCTGGCCATGTGCCCTTCATGACAAGGACGAAGGTCATACAGATCACGGAGAGGAGAACATATGGAAGACCCACGACAAAGGGACGATCTTAACATAGCGAGTAGGAAAACATATGCCCGCGCGGTTCGTGTGTCTAATCGGAAACTTCTCTGGAATGGAATCATTCTTGAGGCCCGCGTGCAATACCTGAAGAAAGCACTCAATAACAGGCCTCACATCCCAGGGTGTAGGCGCCTGCCTCGGTCATGTTGTCTTCGTTCAATCCTACGTATATTTTGAACTCCTTCATGTTGCATGGATGCGCTGAAATTTCTGGTATAAATAATACCTGGTGCAGCACGCAAAACGCGCTCACCCTTATGATACTGAGTGTATGACTAATATTAGACCGAGTACTGTCACGGATATGTAGCGACATACTTTCCCAAATGTTATGCTCTCTTTGAGCCTCTTCAGCTGTATGTTACAAGAGGCAAATAGCTTACACTCAACTGAGTATTGAGAGGCTCGCCAGACGAAGGAGCATCCACTGCTTGACGTTCGGTGACTGGTACGCGCCGCTCCATCTGCTCGTTTGATCCATGGGCTTGTCTACAAGGATGTTCTCTGCAGCATAGATGCCACTGTGTTCCGAACAATCTGCAATAGAATACTCCAACTGTACAGGCTGAGGGTGGTCAAGACAATCCATGGGGACCAGTGCCAAGTGCGACTCGAGCCAAAGAAAAAGAATGAGGTGATATGTCGAACGTTCAACTGCGGTCAAACTTCAAGCAAATTGCAAGACCGAGGCTCTATTCCAACCAGAGTTGACCGTTGAGCACCGTAGTAATCATAAAGCAGTAGTGCACAAGTGGCACAAGGTGAAGACGCCTGGAAGTCTCAACAACAATTGTCGTCACGCCCAGATGCCGAGATCTGGTAGATAAGTCCGCGTCGATCACTTTGCTCTGCGTGGTCGTGAAGTGAGTCAGTACTAGTGACGACGGTCCTTGGAATACATTCAACATCTACGAATCTGTCCTCTTATTTGATTCACGATCTTCTCTGAGTCGTCCTTTACGCGTAATTACGATCATAGCAGCGACTCGAGATTACTCGGTGTTCTACTCATAAAACTATCCCAGCTACTAGCGGGTCTTCGACTTCTTTCTTTCCCGACTAGTAGGAACCCGTCTACTAAAGATTCGCTGCGAATCACCGGTGCTTAGCCACTAATACCAGGTCGATTCAATCTGTCACAGGCGAGGCCAAAGCATCTGCATATTTCCAATAATCGCACATATACCAGAAAAACTTGCTTCTCATTCATTCCACGTTGTACAAGATATTTGAGCGCGTCCATCTTGGCTAGTCCCTCTTGGCCACAATCTGTCTATTGCTTCGCCCACGCCGGAGGGTCATCCTTCCCCTCTTCCTCGAGTTTTTCCCCTTGCTCCAGGGTATCGTGAACTGTATTCGCCTTGTGCTCCGCAGGCGCGTATACCTTGCATGAATGTCGTAACGGATTATCTATATATTTGATGGGACTTTACTCACAGTGGAAACGATCAAAGGATTAGGGCCCGTATTGATAAACTGGACAATTATATGTGAGTACTTCGAGTATCATGCTATATTTTTTGATGAGCTCACGTTATGAAGCGTTCCAGCAGGTATGATGACATGATCGCCGGGGCCAATGTTATCCTTCTACACGTCAATTCAAGTCGGCGACTTCAGGAATAATCAGCAAAAGATACGGAGACATACATGTTTTCCATCTGTTATTGCCTGTCCGGTACCAGACACAAAAGAAAGATGCTGATCTACGCTGTGCGTTTCCTGTCACGGAGCGTCAGCGAGCCTTGCGGCAGCTTAAGAGGCTACATACCTCCCCTATCTCTCCACCGACAGGGACGGTCATGATGACAAGCTGTAACGGAAAATCCGTCAACGTTGCCCGTAGTATACCATCGCTAAAGGATCGAAACTACCTGGCTATGACGTCCCGTCCAGACCACCCGCCTGAACTTGTCGCTTTCGGAAGCAAGTTTGGCGATGTTATGGATGACCGCTGCTTTCTTTGGCGGCGTTGTGTTGGGCTTTGGGGGAGCCATGACACTACGAGACAGGATACGGGTGGGTCTAAAGCAACGACGAGCGAGGATGGTGGTCGAGGTGTATGTACGGAACATGAGGGGAAAGACTATCGACGGCAACATGACAGTCTTATATATAACGCGTCCAACTCTTCACTTTGGTCTCGTTTTCTTCACGATTTCTGGATGTCGAAGTAATATAGAAGGCACATTTGACAGGAGCTGAGCTTGCTGTCTTCAATATTCCTGACGTCACCGCCGACAACAGTACAGAGTCCTAAATTCGCTATGCGAGAGGGCCACACTTAAGTCAAGAGACGGTCTCCTATACCTGAGATTGTCATTTAAACACCTGATGATAAATACAACAATATTGAGCAAGTCTACACATTCGTAAACCGATTTGATCCAGTAAATGTTACACGGCATTTAGACGGTCTTGGGCAACCCGTCAGATCCGAGCAGCGCCTCTTCTGTAGCCAAAACCCTTGGCCCATCTCCAACTCGAGTGTGAATGAGCCCCTTCACAGCACCCACTCCGAACGGCTTCGCCACAGCGGCGTTGAAGCCATCGACAACCTTACCCTCCACGCCAGCAGTGCCGAAAAGCCCGAACGGATCCTTGAAAGGCTCCGCCTGTGGGAAGTACTTGATAACGAGCTCGATGATCTCCTTCAGGTTTTCCTTCGGCGCGTAGATGACGGCGTTCGGGCCCGCGTCGTACGTGTACGCCGCCTTGAGCTTCCCGCCGTTCGCAACAGAAACGCGGTTGTACTCGACGATGAGCGCGATGATCGCACGCGAGACGTCGTTCATGTAGAAGATCGGCGGGTCCGTGTCGAGCGCAACGGCATGGAACTGGTTTGAATCTTGCATCGTGATCCGCGCGAAGGAGTCAAAGTCGCGCGCGAGGATGGCCTCCGAGATCGCCTTCATGCGCTCGGGCACGACGTACTTGATGCGGTGCTGCAGCAGCGCGGACGTCTCGACGGTACGCTGCATGCCCGATGTGGACGAGGTGCCTTTCTTGTCGTCCGAGACGACGCAGATGAGCGCGTGGATGTCCGGCCAGTGCTCCCGCGGTGCGACCTCAACGGCGAGAGAGTCGGAGCCATCGGGCTTGGAGCCCATCTCCCAGGCTACGAAGCCGCCGAAGAGGGAGCGGCAGGCGGACCCAGAGCCTTGGCGGGCAATGAGCGAGAGTTCGGAGGGGGTGGAGGGGAGGGAATAGAGCGCTGCGAGGGAGGAGACAAGGGCGGAGAAGCCTGAGGCGGAGGAAGCGAGCCCTGCCGCGGTGGGGAAGTTGTTACGGGAAGAGATGTGGACGGCGTATGAGGAGAGCTAGGAAACGTCGGAGCAGCGTCATTGCCAATCTGGATCATAACTAATGCCAACAACGTACCTTCGGTAGGCTGGAATCCTTGTCTTCCAACTGTCGTCGTAAGCCCTTCATCTCTTTAATACATGTGGCGAGCCTGCCGCCTTCCTTGACCTCCTCCTCGGTACCATTCAGCCATAGCCTGTCTTTCTCGAAGGAAAGATCAGCTCGCGATGTCGTCGTTGAACGGAGGTGGTCCTGATCAAGGGTGACGGAGAGGGAAGAGTTTGTGGGTAAAATAAGCTTCGTATCCCGTTTGCCCCAGTACCTGTAAATCGTCAGCGACCCCGCGATGAGCCCCAATAGACCCTCGAGCTCACTTGATGCAGGCAATGTTCACCGGAGCAGATGTCGTCGCTTGGTATACAGGCATGTTGGATGAGGAGACAGAGACGGCCAGAGTGCGGACATGACTTTTTCTACTGCCCAAGGCATTGCACGATGTCTTCAAATCCCAAATCGTACGGCTAATGGGCGCTTATAATTCAATGGGCTGTATCTGATTATAGGGCGATTTTGGCCCGCTGATGTGACATACGACTCCGTAGGTATTTCGGATTAAGGTATAAATGCTCGATGAGCTAGAAAGATGAATTACATGATGAGAATATAATACAGGCTGATGTCCGCCCCGACGTAAATTAATGATAGCATATTTCAGACTACACCGCCGTTCCTGTGCCACGT
This sequence comes from Amyloporia xantha, assembly GCA_036971615.1. Taxonomy (NCBI): domain Eukaryota; kingdom Fungi; phylum Basidiomycota; class Agaricomycetes; order Polyporales; family Adustoporiaceae; genus Amyloporia; species Amyloporia xantha. The sequence goes on from JAYKKR010000005.1 coordinate 540,183, forward strand.
GAATCCCACTTGGGCGGTGCACGTGCCCCAGATGCGTCTCCCAGAACGGGGCAGCAGGGTGTCCATGTCGAATCCACGCGTCGAAGAAATTGGGCCTATCGTGGCTCCCGTCCAGTCTGCCGCCACTCATGAATTCATCTGGTACCCTGATGGCATCTTTGTAGGTACAACCTATGCACAACCCTACGTGTTGCACAATTGTATGCAAATGCTCGAATCTTTCAAATTCCTCTGATTGTACCGTCAAATTGCAGTGAAATGAGTCATACAGTCAAATTAATATCATCCCGATGCAAGACTCGATAGCTACTTGATACCGCTCCTGTAGAGACACCGTGTCCCTCCCACTCTATGCCCGCCAAGGAGACCTGATCATGCTGTCGACAGTTCTGACAACACCACCATTTAACCTGTATCCAGTAACCAGTTCCGTGAACAGTATCTATGAAAATTTTGAGTTTGAACCGCATAACTGTCCATATGACTGTATATGTACCTTTATTGCAGCCAACTCGGAGCCAAGGCGAGCTCCTTGACCTTGTGAATGTCCCACCAAGGGCCGTTGGAGACATCTAGTGAGACGAAGCTGTGCGCGAGCCTGTCTCGATGAGTCAATGAGTTCGACGTGGTCACAAGTCAGCGGATTGAGCAGACCTTGTAACTTTCCTCGTTAAGCTTGACATGGGTCCTGATGACGTCCTGTAGATTGATGTTAGTGTCTGTGGCCCGTAACAGTGACACGGTTCTTCCGCGGAGCGAGCAGCTCAGGGTCGCACAGAGTGATAGGATAAGTAAATGCATTTCGCTACTCTTCCCCATACATTGACGCACTCATACGATGTGCGGAGCGAACAGCTCGGGAACACGATATCACAGCCATAGTCTACGAAGGCAGTGCATATTTGGTGCATATGGCCAAGAAACGAAGAAACCGGACGCAGACGCAGCAGGTCGATTGCGATGAAAACTGTCCGACTTCTCACGTGACCCAGTATCGGCCAGCGCAAAGTGATTAGAACGAGAGTAAGATGACCACCTCAGCGCGGGCTGGAGGCGGATCTGCCCCGCGGTGGACCTTGCATGGCGGCAGGATGGACAAATCTCGTTGGCGGCAGAGACGGCACTGGCTGTGGGCCACATGGACATGCCACACGGGCGACACCGAGACCTTCCACATGGCTGCCCGGTGAGCCGGGGTTGGTGGTGTAGACGAGCAGATGCGCACACCAGCAGAACTTTTGGGATCAAGCGGATTCCACTTTAGGAGGGACAGTGTCTTCCACCACGGGTTTGCAGGAGTGTCAAGGCAGAGCTTTGATGTTCCATGGTAGTGAAAACTAGCTTCAAGATAGTCGGCGTCGAGATCTGCACACTTGAAGTGCTGGAACGTACGCTGTGGTCCTTCAGCATCTAGCGATGGCAAATCGAGTACAATCAACCGTCCCCAGCTTGCACACGTACCTCGGGATATCATGCAGTGATGGTACGAGACGAAATAGATGATCAACCTACCTATAACCACGACAGCCAGGGATGATTCCGACGCATCCAGTACCGCCACTAGCGGGATCAACATCACAAAGAAGATTCTTCACAGCTCAGTGCCTTTGAATCATAGCGATGTAAAGCCCAGTAGCCAGCCAGTTCAAAGTTGCAGCATGCTAGAATTTACTAGATGATTACAAGCGGGACAGTGGTGGCGGTACGCGTCGAGGCTGTGACTAAGCGCCGGGTCTAGTAAATCTCGCGCCCAAATCGGGGAAATTGTCTGAGTCAGCATGTCGCTGACGCCGCCTACCTTGTCTTCTCCACTGCCGGCGACGAACCCTGTACGCTCTCTATCTTGAACGACGACCACGACCTCGGTTTGACGTCTATACTGTTTTTATTCTTGATCCCTCGTTCTTTCAACCGTGGCTACGCTGTCGACGGTGACCACCCTCACCTCCAATGCGATGTACTATCCGCAACAGTCTCCGGGCATCGCCCATAAGCTCCCCGCGCACCAGCACCCGCCCCAGGTGCACGACCAGTCCCCATGGTCTCGTCAGCCTCACCACCCAGTGCTCGGGCCCCCTACGCATGCCCAGCAGCCGACATCTCCTGCTTACCCCCTATTCACCAATGGCGCACTGAGCGCCATGCAGCACCATCCGCACCCTCACATACCTGGCCCCCTCACACACCATCATCATCATCAGAACTCGCTCTCCCACTCGCACTATCCGTCGCCGCCAAACGGGAACGGTATGCAGGTGCATGGGCTGAACGGTTCCCCGGGGAGTGTGTCCGCGCCGCAAATGACAGTGCATTGGCAGCAGCAGCTTCTCAAGTGCGAGGTGAGTAACCATTAGTGCTAGGGGGAAGGAATGTGCGGGTCGCCTTCTGCCATCTGCCAGGCATAGTCGAAAACACCATCCTTGGCCAGAGCTGGCAGGTATCTTTCTGCCTGATAGCAAAAATGGTTCGGCAGGATCCCCAATTTGAGCCCCTAACACTATAAACCATGTTCTTGATGTCTGTCAGCGTTACTGACACTTTGTTGCAGATGAGCAGGGCATCACGTTCGCCGCACCACCGCGCGAGGGCGAGTGCCATGGCCTCGCGCACGGTGCAGAAGTCCGCAATTCCGATCACGAATCCGAATGCAATAAAGCCCGTAGAGCCAAATGGTGCGGCCAAGGAGGCAGACGGAGCGTCAGGCTCCTCGTCGTCGACGACGTCCGCTGTGGAAGCATCTCCAACCTCGGCGACTGCCCATGCAACCAAGCTGGATCACCCATCGTCGACCGTCGCACCGATCGCAGAGATGCCGCGGCCCAAGGCACCCAAGCCAGAGAACACTTGGAGCTCACTCGACATGGGCGGAGTAAGCATCAAGAGCATACCGCCGACGTCGGGCCTGTTCTCCTTCACCTTCCTGATCAATCTATACCTCAATCATAACGGGCTCACAAGCATCCCACCGCAGATCGCGAAACTGCGGCATCTCGAGCTGCTCGACCTGTCTGGGAACACCCTCCTGAACATTCCGCCGGAGCTTGGGATGCTGACGTCGCTCAAGGAGCTCTACCTGTTCGACAACCACCTGACGACTCTACCGGCGGAGCTTGGTAGTTTGCACCAACTGCAGACATTGGGAATCGAGGGAAACCCGCTTGATCCGGCGCTGAAGCAGATCGTGCAGAAGGATGGAACGCCCGCGCTCGTGTCGTTCCTACGTGACTCTTGCGCCAGTCCTACACCACCCCCTGAGCGTGTTTGGAAGCACTTGATCACGCAGGGCGAGCGCGACGCGATCATGGCAGATCCGAGTGTCGAGACATGCAGTGTGCTGTGTTACAACATCTTGTGCCAAAGATGTGCCACGGAGCGCATGTATGGGTACACCCCTTCCTGGGCTCTCTCCTGGGACTACCGTAAGGAGCTTATTCTGTCGGAGGTGTTGAGCCACGACTCGGATTTCGTGTGTCTGCAAGAAGTCGACAATGCTTCGTACGAGGACTACTTCCTGCGGAACCTCGGCGAGCGCGGTTACGAGGGGGTATATTGGCCAAAGTCGAGGTATAAGACGATGAACGATTCGGATCGGCGGCTGGTTGATGGGTGTGCTACATTTTACAAGGCGTCAAAGTATGTCGCAGTATTTCTTGACCCGACATCTTGAAGATTTGACATTATTTCTAGATATACACTTGTAGAAAAGCATCTCATCGAGTTCAGCGCCGTTGCGATGCAGCGGTCGGATTTCAAGAAGACGGACGACATGTTCAACCGTGTGCTCGGCAAGGATCACATTGCTGTCGTCTGTCTACTCGAGAACAAGATCTCCGGCACGCGCTTTGTCGTTGCGAACGTACATCTCCACTGGGATCCATTGTACTGCGACGTCAAGCTCGTCCAGGCCGGGCTACTCATCGAGGCAGTTGAGAAGTTCGCAAACAGCTTCGCCAAATACCCGCCTCGCCCACCGCAGCCTGCATCAGCCGGCGGCGCGTCGACAGCCCCAGGGGCGGGCGAACACAACGCGTCGTCACGTCCGCCGCCCATTTACTCGGACGGGTCGAAGATCCCCGTGATTGTGTGTGGCGATTTCAATTCGGTGCCGGAGACCGGCGTGTACGAGTTCCTGTCTTCTGGCAGCATCCCACCCGATCACCCGGACTTTTTGTCACATCTCTACGGGAAGTACACATCGGATGGCCTGAAGCACCGACTTGGTCTCAAGAGCGCCTACGCGACGGCGGGCGAGCTTCCGCTGACGAATTTCACGCCGGGCTATCAGGGCACGATCGACCACATTTGGTACTCGACCGCGAATATGTCCGTTAATGCCGTCCTTGGCGAGGTGGATAAGGGGTATCTGGAGAAAGTGGTCGGGTTCCCGAACCCCCATTTCCCGTCAGAGTACGTTGACATATCAAGAATCATTGACATAATGTAATACTAACGACCTTTTTTTCACCTAGTCACTTGTGCATCGTCTCGGAGTTTCGCGTACGCCCGCCTCGAGACCCACAGCCAGTTCGACCACCGCCAGTATTCCCCGAGTCTTCAAGAGCTCATACATAGGTTGCCTCGGATATCATAGGGTATCATGGCTTCTCTACATATTCTTTCTCCGTTCAATTTCATCTGTGCATATATTTGATTCTTGTAAATATGCCGACACGGTATATCCCTCCTCAGTCTTTTATGTGGGTTATCCACGCCCCCTTTTTCCAGTGAATCCTTTCTCCTGTCCTGTCCGTCTCTATCTCTCTCGTCGTCCAGCCGTTCCCTGTTCCTCTCTTGCTTTCCGGTTTTGGTCCACATCCTGTCGCGTTCAACACCCTGCAAACCCTGTAGCATGTGCGTGTACGTATTGTCGATTATAAAAATTCCTCTCAGTCTCAATTTCGACGTGTGATGCGTCTTCGACGCCTGACGCCTCTTGTGCATTAAACTACCAACGATTGTTAAGACTTAAAGAGGACGATCGTCGCCGAGTGAAAGTGGCATTTATGGCAGTATAAGTCGATGGTGCCGACCATTACACATCAATCACTGCCCAAAAGCACCGCGGTAAAAACTCGCTATCATTTCTAGTCACCGCTTGGTTTCGTACATAAGATAACGGATCTCACTGAAAAGACACTGATCTTCCACGGTTACCGCGATCCGCTATTCGGGTTTGCGCATCCTTAGGTCTGTCAGGCAAATGATTCATGCAAGCGTGGTGGCGGGAGGAGCAAAACAATCGCAGCCGCTGCAGACATCATGAGACAAGGACACTCAGCGCATGCCTTGAAATTGTTCGCCTTCGCTCCACGAGCATAGACGATGGGCGTCTTCCTCCTTCTAGCCTTTTGACGCAACCCTGATTTTAAATGAAAACTGGCTGACCGACGACGGTGAGAGAAAGCATCGGTCAGGGAGTAAATCATGATGTGGTTGAACCCTTCCCCACAGACAATCCACCACCACACCATTGAAGCCCTCCGCGGATCATTCTCTTTCGCAAGTTAGCAGAGTCTTTCCTTGCCGCCGATAGGATCAGCATCACTGGGGAACGTTGATCCGTCGGCGTGCCTCGCTTCGACTTCGAGTATGTGCATCCAGTCTTCCAGTAAGATCCGCCGTGATATGCGCATCGCTGCCAGACTCTTAAGTTCGCGCGAAGACTGAGGCAATCTTTTTCTCGGCGAGACCTACTGCCGGATGCTAGACAGGGAAATCGAGGTAGCATTTTAGTTCTTCGTGGACAATCATGCGTACTGTGAGATTCTTTGCAGATAGCACATCTCCGCTACCTCTTCAGGCGAAGTCACGGTACGAGATGTGTCCAGACAGCCCTCTACCCAATGATCTTCGCTACAAAGTCTGCGGCAGGGACATTGCGGGAGAGCATCCTTCTTCCTAGGACAGTCGTGAATGTGATGCTTTCCCTTGCAGATACAGTAGGAGCCATGCGCTACTGCCTTCCATGGACAGTTGCCTGCACGATAATTGCCTGCAGAGGCGACATGTAATGGACTTGTTCTTCTTCTTTGATATGATGTCGGGTATCTTCTGTAGACCAGGATCGAGACGTAGTGGTCGCATGAGCCCGAACAACGAACCAGGGGTCTGTCCGGGACACGGTGGCCGGTCAGAACGGGGCTCTAGCTTCACATCTATTGATGTAACTTCTGACGACCAACCAAAGGCGCTCGATGATGAACGACAGGTGGATGTCGCGGAGTGTGATACTAGAATGCTGTCGTCGTTCAGTAGGTAGATTGACCCTGTCCGGTCTGAGAGTAGATGCAGTGTACGTGGAGAATCTGACCTGCGTACTGTGCATGACGGCTTTGGAATTCGTATCGAGCTAACTTCGCCCGTATGTGAATGGAACAGAGGACCGATAGATAGCATAACACTTACAGAGGCTTTAGAGCGCGCCATCATCAGCGAGGAGTTTGTAAAAAGTTTACTTCGCTTATTCCAATGCCAATGCCCCTTAAGATCGTGTACGGAATACCACCCTTGGGCGTATACGGGTTTGAGATACGTGTCGACCTCCCAGTCTGTTGAACTGGCACATGGCACTCTCGGTAAGGGTAGAGTTGGCGACAGAAAATCGCCGACGGGCGACAACTGAAAGAATGCCAGACTGAGAATCCTTGACGTTTCTTGCTGAACGAAGGGAGTATATGGTCTAGGGGATTTTTTATGAGATGATATTTCGCCATGTTTGTTGTATGGGGGTACGCGTGGAGAAATCCTGCGGATCTTGACTGCCTTCGCAAACGAGCCTAGAGGTCGGGCGGTCTGGTGAAGTGGGCTGGCCCAAAGCCGGAGAAGGTTTGGGGCTACTAAGTGAAAATGACCGGGAGGTTCTAACGCGAGTTGACTACGTCAGCCAAAAAAATCAGGGTGTGCAAAAAGCAAGCGAACTCCACTTTTTTGAGGCAACATACCTTTGAGTGCCGGCGGTCTTGATCCCGTCTTCACTGGTGGTACATGTCAGGGCTCCCCCGCCCGTTGTATGGTATCTTGAGCGAGTGTCTGCCCGACCTTTAGCAACACGCGGCTTGGATGGCCTTGCTAGCTGCGGCGCATTAGTCGAGAAAGAGTACACTGATTCTGTTGTAAGCCGGCACGATCCGCCTCCTTGCTCGAAAATGAGGACCAGAGCAGCATGGAAAACCTGGCTGCAGCTTTGTGTAGTGTATCGACTTCGACAAATCGCGCAGCCAGAACCATGTCGAAAACTGGGAGTATAGTAGCTGACAGCAAGCAGACAGCGCAGCCCATCGTTGACCATCGAAACATCACACAGCGGGCAAAGGCCGATGGTCTGAACAGGGAAATGTCAGGTATTTACCAGCAAGTGGTTAAACGATCAGTAAACAGTTTGTGGCAGAATATATGTATCTCTTTCAGGGTTCTACCAGAAGAGTCCTATGTTGAAAGGCGACGTCGCATAGAAAATGCTCTCGAGCAGAAAAGTAACTTGGCAGAAACTTTGCATCCAATCTTTCGAGGTTATTGTACCTAACGTAACATTAGATAATAACACAAAACAAGACTTATAAAATCCATTTGCCAAATTATAAGTGAAATTCGAATTATTCATGCGGTTGTCCGCCGTGGGAAATTGCAGATAAGTTTCGAATGTTCCTCTGATTGTCCGCGGCGTAAGGAGGACAGACTATTTGAATTTCTTTTTGTGCTTACACAGGCCTATTACTTCGAAAAACATCAGATTTGGTCAGAATGTTACACAGGTAGATATGGGCAAGAAAGGCCAATTTTCATGTCGCCTTACTGAACAGAAACATGACATCGGAGACTCGAATGGTATTGTTTAACCCGCGTGTGGAAGCAGCGTCAGAATTCAAAATATGGCTAAATGAATCGCTGCCAGATTTTGAACTGGACATGCTCCATTCTTCGTGTCTGAGACTGGGACTGAACATTGCTGACATATACTGATTTTCGTACTGCTAATCCTGTTCAGCATCATTCACCGGACATGGAACATTTCCCGCCTTTGTCCTGTGCATTTTCCTATGGGTACGTTTATTGAGCCCCGGTCTCAATGTTTTTGGGCCGGCGTGACGTTGTCACATTTTGCGTCTTTCTGGCGCGATCTCGGAAACACCGCCGGATCGCCGGCCGATCAAGTGCAAGGTCACCCGGGCCAACATACAATTGCACTAAATTGTGGGAGCATTACAACCATGTATAAAACCAAGGGAAATACCGATGCAGAGACCCCATCGAAGGTTCCATCCCACCGCGGTACCCTACGCAGAGCGCAGCTCGGAAATCTGTGAAGCAACAAAAGTAGTGCTTCTTATGAACGAAGAACGCACTTACCTCCACTAAAAGAGCAACACACCGTTTTGCACGAGTAATGAGGTGTTCGTCAAGCTCAGCAGGTTCATTGCCCATGGTTTGCACCTGCTGCCGGCGGCTCAAGAGCTCGTTGAGGACGTGATGCATCCCATGAGCTGCGGCTTTCTCTAGCTCAATGATACGTTCACTGAAGTTGCTGTACAGCTGGCACTTTAAGCTGTTGCTCTCTACTATAAGCTCCTCTCGTGTTTTGCGGCACTGCGTGAGAATGAGAACATCAAACTGCGCTCCTAATAGAAATGAAGGACTGAAAAGAGCTACCTGTCGTCTTTTCGGGTAGAAAGATGGTCCGAAAGCATCTCGAGTAACTAACGCCGATGTTCCTGCAAGGTATCTCTCTCTGGGATTGGAGAATGGTAACCGGTCTAGAACAAGCACGCTTTCACGAAGGCTACACACACACAGAGACGGCATTAATGCGGAATAATATGTGATACAGGCTCAATAAATTGCTCACATTGCCCATGCTTGCTCCGTTGCCTTGTACTGTTGCTCTTGACCTTCAACAGATGGCGCAACACGTATAACCACGTTCTCCTTCACCTACGGAGAATATACGTCAGCGGCAGAACATGCGAATGGATCTAGTACTCGACCCAGTTGCGAACTTCCACATTGATATGATCTTTCAAATTGGTGTGAGTCGGAAACTGAAAGACCACAGCATCTTGTTGAACTAGAGCACTTATATGAGCTCCTGAAACATGAACACGCTTGACTATAGAAAACATACACCTCACCTTGTTTGACCAGTGAGTCTATTGTGAATGCGGTGGAACCTAACTGCCAAACGCCGAACAGTGCTCCTGGAATAGAGTCAGAAAAGGGCATAGATAGGTTCTAGTGAAGAGACTGACGCCCACGAAGAGTAGGTCGGTTCAAGTGAGACATACCAGTAGTCTGAACAGGCGGGGAATAAATTTAGGCTAGGATTGACGTTCGAACGACTGGATTATATACCACGGGGAGAACAAAACCCAACGATTAATCAATGGGGCTGGCGGAAAGCTCCATTCTCGGAGTGCTTTGTGAACATGTCCTCTGCAGCATAAAGGTGTACAGCGGCCGACGCAAACAGAAACAATGATTATTTCCCGGCTTTGGCAGCATGGGCAAGTATCACGCGGCCGAGTGTTGTCTAATCTATAGTACAAGACCGTGAATAAGGGTTCCACTGTGCATTGTTGGAGAAAATGAATTATGAGCCGACTCACCAATCTTGGGTCATTGTAGTTACATAGATGATTCGTCATTGTTTCCCGATGGAAAGCACCACAAAGGAGCAGCGTTTTGTAATACTTGGCCAATATACCCGAAGCCGAACACGAGGACGGCTGCCCTGAGAGCATTAACTGGATTCTACTGCGTTAACGATGTCAAAAGGAATGGAATACTAAGACGGGTGTGCGAGAAGGGAGGCTGGTTTGCGTTGCGTAGCGCGTCGAGTCAGTGCATGTACGTGCTGACCATGGTTGTCTAGTTCATGCAGAAGGTTCGAGCTGGCCCGACGTTATCTAATCATAATTATAATCCGGATCCGGAGTTGTCAGGACGCCTGCCACTTGTCCGACTTCAATCCCGGAGCGTCAAGCATTCAGGTCGAAGTATTGACCCTCAAATCGATTTGGCGGAGCGCTTTCGACAAGGATAAATGAAGAAATGTAGCTCAATGTATCTATCCGTAATATCATGAAAATTACACAGCGAGGGCGTCATAAGAAAAAGGTTTCGACAGGACCCACGTCCTCTCCATCTCGTTCAACTCTATCTCACCGCGTTGCAACTGACGACAGAGAAGAAGTACCGGGGGAGCAAGGAACGGAAGCGAATCCAGTCGCTGGGAAAGGTCATTTGGCATTGCAAAGCCGATGTTGTGACTGATGACAGTCAGTTGAAATCAATGATACATGGATGTTGGGATAATGCTCAACTGATCGCGTAGATGTAATTTGACATCATCCCTGGTCTTGTCTTGTACTCGACCAAAATTGCAGTATGAACAAATCCAAAAACACAGCTCGTCGTGCTTCTGACGAGATAGCCCTCTGTTGATCGACTCGAGCGTCTTGACCTTGGACTTCATATCGGAACTCACTTGCTTCCAAATAATAGTCTCGGGGCATACCGACAGATGTTCGGTAATTGAGTGGACAATCTGACGTTAGCATCAAGATTGTGATTGCTGTCGCAGAACTTAGGATCGAGAACGTACCGCTGACCTCCAATCCATAACCAGCGCCCGTCTTCCCTGTTCACTGCAAATGGTACACGTCAATCTACGATCCAAACCATCTAGTTGCTCAACCGTCGTGACATCGGGATGTTTTCCACATGCTTCCACAACTGCACGTGCTCTATGTCCACAGAACTGCAACGAAAAGGATGACCACGGCTGTCTACCACGATAATACACCAGCACAGCGCTGTCATAGATTGTCCCCTCAATGTTTGGTAGGTTTCCGTCATAGGTAGGAATGCCTCCCAGGTCTGCATTCCAATTGGCCTTCACAGGATAGCAGCAAGGGTGTCCGAGCATGGCTGGCCAGAATTGAACTGCATTGCACTCCTCGCACCGGAAAACTGTTTGAGCGAGCCCAAGGGGGCTTGTAGGCGTAAGGCGTGGGGAGCGGCGGTGAAGAATAGGAAAGTGAGGCTGTGTGTGACAAACAATTGATTCCAACTGATCCCTAATATCCGACTGCCAGCGGGGAATGAGTGAAGGAAGCATACGCGAAAATGCATCAACGGTGACGATCACCGTATCGGATAGATCCACAACTGCTCTGACCTCGGGATATATCGTCAAGTCCACAGCTTGGGGGGAAATGCATCCTGGTGGAGCGCATAAGCGGTACTTTGACAAGGCTTCATCCAACTTGCGTAGTCGCATGTTACAGAGCCTACGAGCGGTCCATTTCAAACGAAGCACACGTCTGGAATCCATCCACTTCAGTATAGGACGTGCTACAGACTGCCAATCTAGTAAAGTGACAGTCGAGGATGGTAAGGCCGTTAGCACATGAGGCATGGTAGGACAAGGTGTACCGACTTACGCGCATCAGTGAGATCGTCTGCAGTGTTAGCAAGTGGGTGCTCGAGGAGTTTCCGATAACGGCGGCCCAGAAAAAGGACGTCATCTTTGTACCCCATATTCTTCAAGCGCTCGGCCATGCTGCGCCAGAAAGACAGCAAGAAGTCAGAGGGACGACGGTGACGGGTATGGAAGACACTCACGAAGACACCCTGCGCTGTATAATTTCTTTCCGGCGCTGCGCTTCAGCAAGAGACCAAGCTCGGCCCAAGGTGGCGTGCTAGATCAAGTGTGGTCGGCTTCACGCAGTGTGGGTGACAACTGTAACCAGGGCATACCTCCGAAACCTGTCTTGTCAGGATCTCTCGCACTACCAGAATGTCACAGCGACTGAGTGGTGACGGATGACTTTCAAGGTCATTCTTCAAGTTGTCGACATCAGGTAGATGAAAGATAGTTCCATCTGAATCGGTGTACATGAGTAACACGCTCGCATGCGAAAATAAACAAACACCGACTTACTTTGAATAGAAGGGAGGATCTGCGATGCCTGCGTCTGGGCGAGATAGTCGCCTTGCGGGAGCTGTTGTAAGGGATCGGCCATGACCAGCCTACAAGCTCAACGTTAGTTCTTCTGTACTCTGAATAAACGGGAGGGCATATGGCGCACATTCTTCCTCGGCACCCTGAGCAGTACCGGACTTTGAACTCCCATATCAAACCATCTGGGCCGACCCCTTCTGCATGGCAAACAGAGCAAAGGTCATCGAAGACGAGACTAGCGTACAGTGGCTCGCTCATTGATGGCGGGCAGTTCGGAAGACCGGCATTTTGACGTGAGCGGCGCCATAGCGGCAGCGCGGAGCGCACCATGAGTGTCTGCCTGAACGGTTTGCTCGTGCGAACGAGCGCGAGCAGGTCTGCTGGTTGGAGGTTATTGAATATCTGGATGCGAGAAGACACACATCGTGAGATTCGCGGGTTTGAATTAAAATACTTATTACTTGCCTCGTAGAGAACATCCAACGGGAGAGATTGGATGACATCTTTACGAATCGGCGTAGCAGGCGGGCGTCTATGAGACCGCTTGGGTTTCTTCCGAGGACTGGAAGACATGGATAATGTCGGGATAAAAATGAAAATATAGTAGTGAAACCATGAGCTCACCAGACCTGTATTTATACCTTGCTGCGGCTCACTGTACCGGCTCGGAGGCGTCGGGTGAACTCCATACAGGAATCCAGACGGACAATGGCGCGCCAGCGGTGGGTAATGTAAGTGTGTCGGACCTTGCCAAAATCATCGAACGAAAGACAGTCGGCGGGCATTGTGGTCTTTACTGGCGACCAGTGCCACTGTCAGTACTGGTAGCGGACTCGATGCGGGTTGAAAGCAAGGCCTAATTTGGTGTGCTAGCCCGCGATCGATCATGATCAGTCACGGTACGGGTCGAAGACGTCCCAAAGAGTCCACATTCTATAGTACTGACATTGTGTCGCTTAGTTAGATTGTCTTCCTCTTATTCTACCGGACTGTTGGGACACTAAGCAACCACCTCCAATTTGTGCAGACATTGTGCCACTGTGCGCAAGTTCTGCCAGTGTGCTACTCCGCATTTTTTTTGAAACAGCGACTTTGGAGGTGAGCTTCTCTCCGACTTCTCCTTTGTGCGCCCCTAGAGCTTCCTTAGTCCGCATCAGTATCTTTCACAGTCCGACTTTCTGCACTCTCCGCAAAATGTCGGTCTTCGTTTATCTTGTCTCTTTCCGATGTTTCCTTCCGACTCGAAGGCACTCTATTGTCGTGTCAGCAGGCTGCCCATACATATAGGTCCGTCAAGATGTCTGCGTACTCGGTTATCCCATCGACTGGTGCTCTCAACATCGACCCCTGTCGTGACTTGCGACGCTCCCTAATCTTGCTCACAAAACCTCGAAAACACATCACTTCTTCTATTCGAAATGGCCCAAGATCCCGCTGACTTAGCCTCGCGTGTGATTGGTGAGTTCTGTCTTTCTCTGCTCGCGTCCCCTACTCAAAACTTGTGCGAATTCAGAGTTGGCCGTATGGGTAGATCGCGAAATCTACGGCCGCATTGAGCAATTACAGTCTCAGACCGACGAGTATGGCTAGGTCTGTATGTGCCGTCGTACCGCTCATCGTTTTTTTGTCACGCAGGGCCCTCAAAGGTATCGTAGTTCCGTCTGATGTTCAAGCACTTCAAGTGCCTGCTATGCCACGGCGGTTGATGTTCAAGATAAATCACATTAAAAGTCAAGGCGGTATCGTCCGCATGGATGAGAAGTTCCAAGTTCTGCGCTCGGTTTGTCAACAAATCAATCAGGCACTTCAGGATGTGAGATTCACGTTTGAACTGTCTTTGAAGTATACTGATTCGTACATTGTGCAGCCAGCTACTTCTCGCATCGTGTCTGCCGAGGAGATTCAATTGGTCAGGGTTTCCCTTGAATCGAATAAATTAACAATTCGTCTGCTTGAAACGTCGTGGTTGAAGCATCGCGAATACTTGACCAGGGTCATGATCGATGAGGTATGTCTGTGCTCGAGAGCTTACTTAATTATCGTGATTACTTACAACTCGTTCCGGCAGTCGCTTCTTCCGCTGTGGATCCCTCGATCATCGGTACAGCTTCAACTGGAAAAAATACGCCAATTACTGGATCTCCTGCATGTTCTACACCAATCGCGCTCAACAATCTACTACCGAAGCACTTATATCTTGCAGACATCCGCTCGCAATATCACCATTGATGCGCTTGCCGTGCATGACATGGCGGTACTTACAGACTTCCGGGATGAGTTGGTGGAGCAGCGTTCCAACATTCTGAAGGTGGTCAGTGAAATTAAGGTACTATATCTTCTTTGGCTTGCGTGACGTCCGCTTATAGCTCCCCAGGTTGCTTTAGCAAGCATTCCATATCTGATTGAGACTGCAGACGTGAACCTGGTGGAGATCAGACAGCTCGAAGTCGCTTGCAAGACTATGCGGATTCTCACGAAACCTGTGAGCGGGTGCCTCAAAGTGAGACTGTTCGTGTTTCTCGTTTTGAGGACTGTTTGACCGTACATTTGCAGACACTCTACAAGCTATCCGCTGCATTGCAGGGATCACGCGGGAGGGAACGTGATTGACGAGTGTTGAGTTCGGATGCGTCTACAAACACCTATCTCAGGCTAGCTAGTCTCTGTCGAATGAGCAGATGTATCTTGCGTAATTATGTCATGTCAGGTAAATATCACGAGAGATAGCGATTGACTGAAACAAAAATGTCGGGATTTGTAAGGAATGATTGTACTTTATGGACATTGCATTATGGGACACAGGAATACGAGTGAATGTTATGAGAATCCATGGTAGCATATCGAAATAATCAAAGACTGTCAGCTTCTATGTGAATTAGTTTATTTATGGTTAGCTGATTTTTGGGATGCGCGCAGCACAAGAAATAGCTCACCTTGATCAATGTTGTCGAACGAACCGTGGACGCGAATTCGATGGAAAACCGTTACTGTTTCACCCCAGTTGCTCAGAGCTTCAACCACGAGTACACCTGTACATAGATAGCATAATGCGACATCAGTAGCGATCGGGAACGTCTGGAGCTTGGTGCGAGCCAGCGCGTCGTAAGTCACATTCATGACTGCAACGAACAAAGGCTTGTCGTGACTAAGAGTCTGAGCGGCCCAGGACGGTTGCACGACTGCTCCACTAGATCGACCACAAGTATTCTTCGTGCTGGGATCCACAAGGAACCACACTATAAGTTCACGAGGAGCGGTCGCGGTAGCAACAACGTGACCGAGCCCAGTCAGATCAAGGGTGATATGAGATATACACATCGGTGATGCCAATGCAATTCCAATGTGGCCTGAGCTTCCTTCAACCGCAACCCACCCCTCAGGTCCTGTACTAGGGTCGAGAATGGTGATTGGTGAACTGGCATCGTCTTCCATAAGTTCAGACAGCAAACGTGCCCGCTGTGGAACCAGGACTAGCGTGGAAGTTAAACTTGGCACGACAACAGCGCCATTGCTCGACAACCCGTACGGAGAGACTGGGGACACTAGGCTATCAGTAAAGACAATCCCGTGGATGCGGAGGTAGAGAGCGATAGGCCAACCGAGAAGATGTGCTTCTCGCGGGTGGGTTGTAGGATCTATAAGATATCGACGCCGACACGACTCTATAGCAGTGATCAGGAAGGCCGATAATAAAGCAATGCCAATAAATGACTTGAAACGGCCGGGGCGCCCAGCTACAACTGGTCAATGTCAGGATTACATTTGATATATATGACATTACTCACGTCTACGTAGGCCCCCACCGTTTAGGCTACTGTGCGTCTCCGAGTCGATTCTTGACCTGACATAGCGAATCGACGCGACTGGATTGTCTCCTGCGATGAATCTCTGCGAAGAAAACCTCTCACTGGCAGAGCGGCGAGACATCATATTCGGCGAATAATCCATGAGGGTCCGGACGTTCACAACGACCGGGGTAAGTCAAGGGTAAGTTAGAACACGACACGTGGCTCAAACCGGTTTGATCGCTACTTACGGTGGCGGCGGCTGCTGCTTCTACCCCTGGCAAGGAGTCGTTCCCTGCGACAGGCCTTTAGCATGACAGAATCAACTGCTCTACCGAGCCTTCGATACGAGCGCATTTTTCGTCTTCAAGATCAGCGCGGTCACACAGGGCTCATCAAAGCCCTGGCTTTTAGCCCAGATGGAGTACATTTAGCAAGCGGTGGTGAGGAGGGACACTTGGCCATCTGGATGCTTTCCCAGCGCACTCTACGGCACATATACGTTGGAACTAACTCTATCAATTGCATTCGGTGGATAAATCTCAACACACTCGTGTTCGGTCGGGAGGACGGGTCAATGTGCTGCGGCCAGATTGACGAGGTGGGTTTCCAATAATCGTGCAGAGCACAACTGATGTCAGAATTCTCATGCAGAAGAACTCAGAAGTGACTGTGTTGACCTTTGAGGCACACTTATTTGCGATCAAAACCATCGACAACCACGATGGTTGGTGCGCGTCGGGAGCTTCCACAGATCTCCGCGTATGGCGGCATTTGAATGGTACGCTGTGACCTAGTATTCTCATATCGCTCATAGTCAAGCTACACTAAGGAACGGACTGGCGCTTTTATGGCGCTCTGTGTCAACCCAGTAGCATAAAAGGCAAGGTAGGCGATGCAGTAGAGATTACTCATGTCCAGTGGATCCAGGGGAGTTCGTTGCCCGAGATCTCACATTCAGCACATACTTTACTCGTTACCTATCTTCATCATGGAATTGCGTACGCTCTATAAGCTCCATAATATAAGTCGTGTCTACACTGAACTCTGATTTCGATAGCATCTGGGATGTCACGGCGGGCGTCACCGTCCGCATGTTGATGCTACCTACCGCGATGTATGGCTCATATTTCATGTTTGCGTTGCACTCTGCTGATGCAAATATACGCTAAGTGGCAATGCGAGCGTATCGCCGGATCACGATTTTCTGGCAGTCGCGAATTTGACTACTGGATATGATGTCTATCATATCCAATCGGGTTCACCCGTGGCATCAGTAGAAGACAACACGTGTATGTTTTCGAGTGTTCCAATAACATATCTCCACGAAGGACGAGCAATTCTAACGGGCGGGACTGACGGTATCGCGCGGATGCGGGATTCACTAACGGGAGCCAAGCTTCAAGACTTCTCTATTGAGAATGGTATCCCAATATGTTTTATCCAGAGACATGTCACTAACTCGCCTGTTTAGCCAATGCTGTTGTCCGAAGTATATCGGTACGTTTAGAAGCTTGCGGTTTCGGGGGGACATCCACTTACGTCCTCGACGAAGGCCTACTGCTCAGAAGAAGAGGATGACTTTTGGGTAGCATTAGGAACATCATATATTGAAGTCTGGTGTACTGTTGTGAACGGTATGCCAGCTCTTATCGATGTTATTCTTCACTCACGTTTGTATAACTATCTAGTGCAGCCCGTAATTCTCGTCCGTACAGACGATCATTCACCTGCAACGAATCCCACGCACGCAAGACGGAGAATTGTTGTCGTGTATGCTGTTTCTCTTGCATTTGTCGTGATTGCTATCTGTCTTCCGTTTTACAACCGAGGACTCCCCGACTAAGTGACCACGACATTGATGTAGTGCATGCGACATGCTTGCTCACGAACCTACTGTTAACAATAGATAAATCGCCGGCCTCACTCAAAAGGCCTGCCTATATATGGCTCATATATGCATAACAGTGAGGTATCAATTATACAATCGCAATCAAGACTAGTAACTATCCGAAACCTCTTGTTGGAGAACCTGTTGATATACTTATGCAGACAAAGATCGAGAGCGCTGCCGTATATTGTTGATGAAAACCGACTCTTCCTCTTCCTCCTCATTCAGTCTCTGCAGTGATGTCGTCAGGACTTCTTTGAGGGTATTAACGAAGATGAGGCAAACACATACATCATTCTCTGCCGCAGCATTGATTGCCAGCCAATATGCTTCTAACGACTTCGCGTGCATGGTTAGAGTATGCTTGATCCCTTCAACTTCCTCGTGTGCAAGCAAGCTTGCACGACTGAGCAACGCGCTGAAGTCGATGAAATCCGCCGTCTGACCGAAGAACAGAATGATCCATGGATTCCAACCTCGGTTGTAGCCTCTTACATTCCCATCTTGATCACGATTTCCTCCAGGCCTGGATGAAGCCCATCTCACTTGCCGTAATGTCTAATGGTAAACGATCAGTAGGGTGTATGACTTACAGAGCAGCATGTGAAAACATACGCCATCGGTCACAATGCACCATTCATCGGTAATAGCATAATGGTGAGTGTTCCCCGTTTGTACAGTATTGAGCCTAACAGTAATAGCAACTTGCGAGGGATAATGATCCAAGTCTAACCTCAGATAAGGAACACAAAACTCACATTTCCTAGGAACTACCTCCACCATCGATACAGAGCAGGGAGACCATCTAATCCGCATGCTATATGGTTCGAGATCCCTTGGGTCAGTAGACAACCAAGAGTCCGCAATGGACACTTCAGTGCTGACGAAGCGAGGCGTCGGTATGCTGGAGGCAATTAGCGTCATCCTATATAGGCCAGAATCAAGTGATCCACTCACTCAGAAGCCATCGATAGAATTGGGAGCTGAATAGCCGTCACGTTAGGCTGTTCCAGTCCCTTTTATACTCAACGAGCGGGGGAGTAGCTTTGTTTCCATGCTGTCGCATTCGATTTGGTTGCATTACGTCTGCTTGACAAAGGATCGTGAGTGGCATTTGGCTAAGCAAACTGCATTGTTTGCAATTTCCAAGAATGGAGCACTGACTACAGTGCCGGAATCTACCCCAACGTCGTCCATTGTCTCCGTCTAATCTCCAATTGGTTTCGTCTTCGGAGTGGCAACAGGAAAGTAACGCGAGTACTACAGTTGCCTTTCTCGTGGTTCGAGTAAATTAAGATGACAGCCGTGACGGCGACCTCGCTGGCGGGGGTGGGCCACGAAAGTAGGCGGAGGGTGGAGGTGTATATTGTAGGACGGTAGTGTCATGCGGATTATCGCCTTCGGAACCGCCTTCCGTCTAGCCTGGAGCATAAGGCAGGTGTAGAAGCATATACAATGCGCTAGCGCTCAATCGCCGCTCATGCACAATAGTTCGACTCATGAATTCGACGCTGCTCATGATCAGTAAGGAAAGTAGATCTCTCTCACCCAATGTAAGTGGACGCAATTCATCGTGCATTACGTCCCTATCGTGATTAATTGGTAACTTTTTTCCAACTCTACGGAGGCTGTGTGAATTCCAGGCGAAACCGTCCAGATAGTAGGCATAAGGGCTAGCTGCGACATTGAACGCCACTGTATATCAATAGATTGTTGTTTACATTGTTCGCAGGCGTCGCCTTCGGCAAAGCACTACACGGATTCTTCCCTCAAGATCGCCAAGGAGTCGGAAGAAAGGACTGGATCCGTCCATATATAATGGTGACAGCGCCGCTGTGCTGCTGCCACACATTTCGGTTTTCGTTATTCCTTTCTGCTCCTGCCATGTCTCTGCCACTGCGAGAGGTTGATTCGCAAGCTGCTATCAGGATGCTTTCATTTGAACAGGACAAGATCGCACGACTGACTACAGCTTTGGATGATGCTCTTACCGGGTGAGTCACCTATGCCCACTTTTAAACATGAGCTCATGGCAGGCATCACAGGGAGTTGACTCTGCTACATTTCGAGCACGTCAAAATAGGAGAGCCCTTCGCCTTGCCAGAGAAACGGCTTCGCAAAAAAAATGAACACTATCGTCTTCGCATCGCAGTCAGGCTTTGCAAACATATTCGCCGAATCCACCGAGGAGATAACCTGCAAGAACTTCGCGCCTTGCGCTCAGAAATAGCCTCTCAATCGACTGCCATTCGTAAACTTTTTGATCAAGTAAGTTGATTAAATCAGTACTGAATTGCGAAATCTAGTGACTACTTCATGACAGTGTTCATCCATTAGCGAGGCGACCACTTTTGACTCTACAGGGTCACAACTCTCATGCTTGCAGCAGCGCTTTGACGGCGCATTTAAATCTGTATGCAGGTTAATGGCTGAATGTGACTTCCTACAGGCCCGTTATGAACTTAGCACAGATGCCATGGATGTTCTATCTCTGCCTTATGTAAGTTTGCAGTGCACTTGTATACGAACCTGTTCAGAGTTAGCATCGGCTTAAATATAACTGACAGGCACGTTTTAAAACGGTGATCGTGGATGCTTTTACCACCACGCCCGTAGCATTTCAGGAAGCCCTGAACGATGCCACAGATATATTGAAAACACTCAAGGCAGTCCGCACTGAACGGAATCGGGTGACCTATGACACAGGATACACCCTGGCAAAACTCTCGAGCGAGATATCTGATGATAATAGAACACTCTTGTCAATGGAGACGCTCGAGTTGTTTAACCGTACATTGCAGGACTGGCAGCATACACATGCCCTTCTCCTGTCACAACAGGACATACAGCAAGGGCTGGTCGAACGGCTCAAGGTATGTTGCTTATCAACCCACTCCGCAGTCTGATTACCCTGTGTTTGTACAGAATATAATGGACAGCGCTGTCTCCATACCGGCAGAAGTGCAAGATCAGAACGGGAACACAGTTTCTGTTCGACACCTGCAAGCCGCCTATCGTTGCTTCCGAGAGATTTCTGCTGGGCTACGGTCTATATCTACGGTGATTCCTCTGATCAAAAATTCTTGTGCGATTCTGATCAGTTGCGTTATATAGCTGCGCAAAGATATTGAGGGTCTTGTGAAGATCGCTGTAGAGGAAGCTTCTACGTTAGGTCTTCCTGAGAGTCAGGGCTGCTGAAAAAGTCTCCGCCTTATAATCTGATTTTATTCGTCTGGCACATATTTCTGAGTCTACTAGTAGCTCCTTCCAACTAGTGGCTTGTATATACTTCCGTACTATTCTAAATACATAACAGTCCATTGCATATGCCGCATCTCCCGTCATGCGCTGGTCAAAGATATAAGACCTCAGTCGGAAATTTGAATGAGAGTCGCCGCGAACTGCATTCCATCCGGATCGCACTAGAATGTACAGACAGAGATGAGCGACTATGAGAGGTTTCACGACGTCATGCTACTCTGACAAAGGAACAGTGTAATAGATTACGTGCCACCGCAGTAATCCCGCGCCCGTACCTTCTTGTTTTCGCCGGCACGACGTGTTCTACAGCTATAGCTATGGACTCCCCTGAGATTGAACGCGCACTTGCAGATATCTATGAGCTCGCGGCGAAACTGGATCTCGCACTACAGATGTGAGTTACGCAACTCTTTCAGTTGCATTTCGAGATACTAAGGTCATGATTTCTTGACGGCCACTGGCAGAGAACTGGCGGATCTGGGTATCAAGCAAAGTGCAGACCTCCTGAAGTTCCCAATGCGCCGCATTGAGAGACAGAACGAAATCTTTCGCGGGGAGGTAACAGCGCGCCTCAGATTCCAAGCACGGCAAATTCGAGAGGCACAGAAGGCAACCAAGCTATACGGCGTGCTCAGAACCCTCATAACTATGAACAACAGTACTCTCGTGTACCTTGATCAGGCGAGTCTTCCACGAAATTCACGCTTTCATGTTTAAGTTATCAGCCGACTCTTACTGTTCTCACCAGTGCATCAGGTTCCACGAGCAAAAGAGGACTTTGATGACTTCAGATGAATTGGCTCGATTCAAAGATGCCCTTTGCTTGTTCCAAACAGTATCCGAAGCTTCTGAGATTGAAGTGGCGCAGCTTATCCATAACGCAAATGAGGTTCAAAGCCGCTTAGCATGCCTTGCAGCTCCAGAGGCACAATTCGAAAGGCTGCTTCGTCCCCTAATGGATGCTCCTAGTTTCGTGGACGTTAATCTGGAGGGCGATTCTATTTTTGCCGAAATCGCCCAGCAGGCGGCGGACAGACGCCATATTCTGCTTCAAGCATTGCAAACTGTCAAAACACAAAAGCGGGGTCGTCTATCTGATTATACTACGTCAATGGATGAATTGATCAGACTCAATCAGTCGCTTCAAGAGCAAGGAGCGAGGCAGACGGAGTCTTTGGGTGCTCTACGGGTACGCACAATGTACGTATGTATGTCTGAAAATCTGACAATCTCCCTCCGAAGACCCTCATGCTCTCAGCTAAGCGTGTACCGTTGCTTGATGGAATCCCCGCGGCACGACTCCTAAAAACGGGTGCCGAATGTACTTTCCTCATTGAGGCTATCGAGGACCACATCAGGGTGAGTCACTACAGAACGAGTTTGCGAATTCTCTCATCATACTCTCATGTGGTGCTTGTTCATCAGGAAAAACCCCTTTGGCCCTAGGTTCACCTAGGAGTGACCTAGGCTGCCCTAGGGCACTCAGAGCACCCAGAGCACCCAGAGCACTCAGAGCAACCCAGGTTGCTTTCAGAGAAAAGTTATTTAGGTTTTGGAACCCAGGTTGACCTCAGTCACGTCTCAGATTGATCCCAAGCTGAATCTGAGAGCTACCTCAGTTAGACCTCAGTCAGACCTTAGATTGTCCCAAGCAGACCTTGCATGCATCTCAATGCACTCTAAGAGTTACCTCAGGATAGGCCTCAATCGCTTCATATCTCTCATATTCTTTCAGGTTGATTTCAGTCTACTCTCAGAACACTCCGAAGCTTATGCAAGACAACTTGGGAATAGATTGCAATATAACGAATGACACGATTAATCAAATCAAATCTCAGATGAATCCAAGCAGTGACCAGCCAGACAGTAAAAAGTAAATGTGTCGTAGAATATATCATGAATGACGCAAAAGCACCTATGACGATCATTCATCTCTGCCTTCATCTCTGCCAAGCCCAGCCTTGGCCTCTAACAGGGCAAAGTTCAGATCGTCAAGGTTGTCATTATCAACGGCCAGATGTAAATGCGCCTTGTTCACAGATGTCCTATGCGAATGTCAGAAAATAGATACTGTTAAAGGCATGAACTTACACAATATCCGTAAACATATCCATCTGAAGCATAGTGATCCAGTTAGGACTGCCTTTTTCCACTTTGAGCCAGGCTTTCCAGTTTGCGTGATATCTATACAGATATTCTTGTCAGCCATGAGGATGTGAAACACTGAGCAAAACTACCTTGTACTCATGATATCATCACTGAAGGATATCTGACGTTGTATGCCTGTCTCAAATTCCATGATTGCGCATTCCACCTGCCAGTGTGTTCCAATCAGTTAAGGCATTAACATATTAGTACATGAAGAAACCCCATACCGCTGTGACCACAAGCACAATGATACGCCCAAAGACCATCTTCTGAGAAACCATCTTCTGATACGCACGTACGTCTGCCTTACCCCTTCCAAACCATTGTTGACGAATGATATCTGTGAGAATAGGATGTGAAAAGGGCTGCTGACGATCAACGGTCTGATCCTGTTGACAACATTGTGATGAGTCTATGATTTGAGAATTATATTGATGCTCACCGCAATCTCCATTCCACCGTACATGAAGTTGGACTTTTCCAGCAGCCAGCGAACAGTATTTTGCACAGTAGCAGCTGGTGTCTGAGGCGTGATGCCATAATGACCATTGATCTTGAGTTTGGATTTGCTTTTGAGATCCCCTCGCAGTGCAGTCATACCGTATCCAGCCTACGGAATGCATCAGTTAATATATGTTGAAAAAGGATTCATGAAATAAACTTAACGTAAGTGATGAGATTATCCCGCAAGTCGACATTAGTGTTAGCTTCCTCCACTCCTCTTTGCAAAGATGAAGCACTGGCACCAGCAGTCTGCACAGACTCCCAGCAAAATAGATCAGTGTTTGTCGGAAATCCGTCGACAAGGGCAATGCGTTCACGGGTGATGCTTTTGGACAAGACAGCAAGATTACCTGTCGACGATGTGAAATCATTCATGGTGACCTTGGTCCTGTGTGAGATTGGAGAAGATGCACGAGAAGACATGCGTGACGAGGCCAATGATCGGGCACGCTGTCTATGAGAAGACGCCTCTCTGCCATCCTCACTGATCTGAATCTGTCAAAGCTCAGCCAATGCAAGATTGGAATGAAAACAACTGACACGTACTCCGTTATCTTCTTCATCCATAGGAATATTGGACGGATGGTTGGGGTCATCTACTTCATACACGTCATCAACCCCAGGCTCATTGTTGTCATCCTCCTTCTCCTTGTTGTGGCCTCCATTCTCCCCGTCCTCTGAAAAAATAGATGATTGATAATAGGAAGGTCCAAATGCAAATAATTCTCACCGTCATCATCTGAATTGTGTCCACCCAACTGCTTTGCCATGTCACGCTCAACATCATCCAGATTATCTTCCCCAGCACTTCTTTGTTTCTTCCTTTGTCCTTGCTGTGAACCATTGCCATTATTGTTGTCGCTGTCGTCATCTTGTGCAAGCATCTCTGCATTGCGTTTGCGAATACCTACACCAGAAATCAATACAGCAATGCAATCTCACGGAAATGGAACAGGCCTTCATCTTCCTTCTGGCGCAATGCAGCTGCAGCATTCTGCGACTTAGCCTGAAGCTTCTTGAACAGAGCTTTTTCTTCTGCTGTCAGGCCAGACGACTCTGACGGGGCAGGTGTGGATGACTCAGAGGCGGTCGGGTTTTGAGGTTCTTTGCCTTTAGCAGAAGTAGATGAAGTTTTGCGCGCAGCTGCACGCTTTTTGGCAGCCATTGAACCAGAGAAACGATGTGCGAGACACAAGGATGGTGACGGAACAAAGACAAGAAGTGACATGTGATCATGTGTGTTTATTTGTGGTCACGTGTGAAACTACAAATTAGACAAGTTCCACGACGAATGCATATGTCCATGATCTCTCCAACCACCTAGATTCTCACTGTACTTGGCTCCCGCACCATCAGAATGAAGTACAATAGATGCCCGTAGACCACTATAATGCAAGTTAAAATGAGTGATCTTGCCTGATGGAAAAACAACCAGATCTCCATTGCGTAGTGGGATCACTAAGCCCGGCTCAGCCAAACATAATTCTCCACCTTGATAATCTCCAATAGCAAGGACCAAACAAGCAGCAAGATCCTTAACATCTCTGTGTCCATGGGTGGCCACATTGATGTTGAGAACAAAGCCACCAAATGGATGACAAGCAGACGCCTCTCGGCCAGGCAGCGCATCCACAAACACAGACAATGTCTTGCACATGTCGGGCAAACGCGCTTCAAGCTATTCATATTGCATAAGCTTATATAGTGAATGACAAATGACTGCTTACCTTGGCACGCATCCAATCAAAGAATTCTTGAAAAGCGTTGCACAAGTTGTGATACTCGTATTCATGCTGCTCACGCTCTTTGGAGATGTATGCCGAGAATTGCTGATGGTTGGTTTGAGAGGTACCTGTACGTCGCAGGTTCAGGGGATGCACATCCTGTGGGGCATCCTCTCCCTATCAATAATGTCAGCGATATGTGGGGTAGAAAAGAAAATATCAACTTACACGAGTGATATTACGGGCATACCAAGAAAAGTGCAAACAAGGAAAGCGATGATCACTGCCTTGTTCAGAACTGTCCTTGTGAGTGAGAACAAAGCCATCACGTCCCTCTACCAGTAAAGCAGTGCGAATGTTGCGGGTAAGACTTTCACGCATGGTTGCTGGCATGTCAGAGGCAATGAAGGCCAATAAACTGCCGTCCGAACAGCGGAGATCAATCTCCTTACTGCAAAAAAAGTTAGAAACGCACTCAGTGTTTTCATATAGTCAACGCACTCAGCCAACACGTCATGCGACATGTGAATGTAACCACTATCTGCACGCAGGACACCTTTCTTGTTATAGTGACTCTCAATCTGGATGAATAGAATGAAAATAATGAAAGAAGAGGGGAGAGTTGAACGCACCTGGCCCGCAAACTCATTCAAACTGTTAGCTACAAGCGCTTTTGCAGCCAAAGCGCGTTGCTTATCTGTCCACCTAAACCGCTCCTGGACATTGCCTCTTCCATACGGCTCTCGTTGATGTTCAGATGCAGCAAGGTCAAAATGTGTATTGAGGACGCAATAGTTTGAATCTGTGGAATCTGGATAATAGAACTGACCATAGGAGTCTTCATCTCTCATAGCAAAAAGGTCATCATTGTTGTCGCTTGGTATACCATGTTCGTCTTCAGAATCGGAGCAAGGGAACAGCGCCGAACGAGTTTTTGCGGGGCATATTCGACCGTCTGCCTCCTATTCCCCCGCCCTAAGCGAAACACTGTCTCTGCCTCGCACGTCCGTTCCTCCTGTGTCCACTCTCAACCCGCCGGACGCTCCTCGTCTGTTCTGCGCGCACCCGCCGTCCAGCCCCGTACAAGTAGACGCGGGGGTGCTACTCTACCGAAGGTACGCGATCCCTTGACTACAGACAACGCCATCCCCAGCACACCACGATGCACGACTTTCGGCCCATTGGCGTCCAGGGAAGGGAAGGGAAGGCATGAGTGTGGTATAGAAGAGTAGAAGATGAGGCCCTAGAAAGCATTTTTCTTGTTGCGTAGGTGTAGTGTTACGACTACAAAATGATAGGAATGGATCTAATACTATTGTACTAGTGCTTATCAAGCTACGAGAGATAAAATTGTGATCAATGTTATCTCTATTCTAATCAGTGTGAACCTGACGACTGAGCCTCTTCTGAAACTCCTCGACATTATTCCTCTATGGACATCCTGGATAATCACATTTGTCCTGCTTGTGGGCGATATTTCTCCACTAGGAAAGGTTGCAATTCGCATCTCACCAGTTCCCGCTCATGTTCTTGGTATCGTCGTGGAAAGCTTGCGGACCTCGGCCCACTGGACTTGGAAGGGGAGGGGGGACCCATGGAAGTCGTGGCAGATGTGGATGTTGGACAAGCACAGACCGATGAAGATGAAGACGTTGCGGATGTCATGGAGGAGATATCTGAAGAGAATGATCTATTCCATTTCATCCCTTTGGAGAACCCTGCTATCGGACAGGCAGGCCCTGGTCCATCCACTCTTGCTCATGGCTCTCATGCTGCCCAATCCCGTGTTCTGGATGATGATGAGGATTCTCGAGTGGAGGATGTCTACTCTGGGGCAGCCAAGGTCATTCGCATGAATGACAATCTTCATGAGAGATGGCGGAAGTCTTTCGGGCAAGATGCAGAGGAGGATAGAATGGATGTTGATGAAGACACCGACTCAGATTCCGGAGAGAAAGACAGGGGCTTCTTCTATCCATTCAACTCAGAGATGGACTGGCGTATTGCAAATTGGATGATCAAGGACAACCCCGGCCACAATGCCTTCAATCGCTTGTTGGCTATCCCTGGTGTACGTCTCCTTTCCCTCTATTCTTTGTGGCAAAGATGTAACACATGGGGAGACAGGTTAAGGAAAAGCTGGGTCTCTCCTACGAGAACACTCGGGCCCTCAATCAGATTGTCGACAGTATACCTGATCGTGCGGGGAAGTGGCATGTGAAGCACTTGGCCTTCAAAGACCGTCCTCAGGAAATTCATGTCATTCGTCACAGAGACATTGTGGAAGCTGTGCGATGTCTATGGGGAGATCCTGGGCTAGCGAAACACATGGTCTACAAGCCGAAGAAGATATTCTCTGATGCAAGTCGGACCAACAGGATTTACAATGAGATGTGGACAGGCTCATGGTGGCACGCTGTACAAGTGAGTATTCCTTTTGATATGTGAATCATTACGTATTGACCGAGAAATTCAGAGTTGTCTTCCGCCTGGTGCCACACTGGCGCCTTTGATTATAGCGACAGACAAGACACAGCTGACACAATTCACGGGAGGCAAATCCGCATATCCCATCTATCTCACTCTTGGCAACCTGCCTAAATCCATTAAATGCATAAGCCGTCTCAGCATGCCTGTGTCTTGCTGGGCTATCTTTCGGTGGACAAAATCTCGCGAAGCAAGTTGACACAGCAAGAGCAGCGTGCACGCAATCAGCGACTCTTTCACGAGTCAATGCGCCATATTCTTTCTCCGTTATTGAAGGCCGGCAAGCAGGGGGTTGAGATGACAGGCGGAGATGGTGCCATTCGGCGAGTCTATCCAATCTTGGCTGCATATGTGGCCGACTATCCCGAGCAATGTCTTGTGACTTGCTCCAAGTATGGTACATGTCCAAAATGTCGCTGTCCAGCCGACAGGCTTGAAGATCCAAAGCCTTCACCATTACGCACTCAGACTTGGACGACTAGTGTTGTGGAGGAGGCCAAGCGCATGGCTGATACAACGGGAGAGTTCCACAAACTATGCATGGAGCAGGAGGTCTCTGGGAGCGTCTACCAACCATTCTGGAATGGTCTTCCCTATACCGACATTCACACTGCCATCACTCCCGACGTTCTTCACCAGTTATATCAGGGTGTCTTTAAACATCTTGTCCATTGGTGCACGCGCATTATGAGCGCAGAAGAACTTGACTACAGGATACGCTCACTTCCTCCAACCTATGGTGTACGACATTTCAAAAATGGCATATCTGCGTTGTCACAAATCTCGGGCACAGAGCGCAAAAATATGGCGAAAATCCTTCTGGGCTGTTTGGTTGGCATCTTTCCCAAGAAGGCTCTTACGGCCTGTCGCGCCTTATTGGACTTCATTTACCTGGCTCAGTACAGCACTCATGACGACATCACTCTGGGATATCTTGAAGACGCCCTGAAATTGTTCCATAAAAACAAGTCTTATTTCATTGACACGGGCGTGCGTGACGACTTTAACATTCCAAAATTCCATTCTTTGCTCCACTACGCCCAATCCATTCGCCATCTGGGTACCACAGACAACTATAATACAGAGATGTTTGAGCGACTTCACATTGATTTTGCAAAGGAAGGATGGCGCGCCTCCAATCACCGTGATGCGTTTCCCCAGATGACTTGCTGGTTGTCGCGACAAGAAAAGATGTCCTCATTTCAGAACTACATTGCGTGGAAGGAAACAAAGCAAAACCGGTCCCCAAATGCAGACAAGGCTTTGCGTGCCAAGGCGACAGGAAAGCTACTATCTTTACCCAAATTTCCAACCCAGGCCCGCAAACGCATCGCACATATTCAAGAAGAACATTGTGCACCAGAATTCTCTGCGCATCTCAAAGAGTTTTTGAATGCCCTGCTGCCACATCCAGCGTCCAACCGCAATGCTGTTTTGCATCATCTTCCTTTTGATCGTCTGGATGTCTATCATATTCTCAAGTTTCATCCTGCTAGCCTTGATGACGGAGAGGAGGAGTGTGATGTGGTCAAGGCAATATCATCTCGGACACGTCATGGAGGTCGATTCGATACTGTGGTGGTATTACATGGGGAAAATGCTGAAGCTACTGGTCTAGAAGGTGCGTAATTTAATAGTTTATTGGATAGTTTATTTTCAACTTGATGATATAGGAACACGCATTGCGCGAGTACGGGTGATATTTAAACTACCAGAAAGTTTAGATCATACACCAACTCCGTCATGCTGGCCAAAAGATCCTCTGGCTTATGTCGAATGGTATACAACTCTGAAGCCTACTGCTGAGCCTGCTCACAACATGTACACTGTGAAGCGGCTGTTACGCTCTGACGGATCCATTGCTGGTGCTGTTATACCACTCTCTAGCATCCGACAAAGCTGTATGTTGATTCCAATTCATGGAGCAACAGCCATGGACGGCTTAGCATCTAATAATGTTCTTGACAAAACTACTACATTTGCTGTAAATAGTTGGACAGATTTGTATACGTATCAAACCGTCTGGTAATATTATGGTATAATTCAAAGTACAAAATTATACAATGCAAGTAAGCTAGTGATACGTCAGAGAAGCTCAAAGCAACTCAGGTTGACCTGGGATACCCTGAGATGACCTGAGACGACCTGATAATTCTCAGGTTTGCCAGAGTGACCCAGGTGAACCTAGAGCAAAAGTGTTTTTCCTGAAGTTGATTTTAGGCGCAGCAGAAGATGATAATTACAATGCGGGCAACGATAGTCGAAGCGGAACTGGTGATCGGGTTTCGCATGGAATATGCGGAATAGGGATCCAATCGTTGTTTGTTATCGTGTATCGTAGTGTTATGTCATTCGCACAAGTATGAGAATGAGTATGAGACAGTTTATTGCAGGATTACAGACATCAGAGAGCGACATACAGCCAACGATTCATAAGAAATACCGCAGTCCAGAATAGACAAAATTAATCAGTCAAACCTACTTCCCTTGTTTCTACTGTGCCGTGTGATCACCTTCAATAATATCACCATTCGCGTTGAAGCTGAAGAACGGATATAATTCATCTGACACCTGCAACTTGTGCAATTCGAATGGCTGTAACGATTTTAGCCAATCCTCGCTGTAGCAGTTCCTAGGAAGCTTCGGAGGAGCAAGCACATCATTGTCCTTCTTGTCCGAGTGTCTGCGTCTCCGAGGACGCTGGCCACGTCGCTTCCGGTGTCCACTCTTTGGTTTTCGATTGGCATTCGTAACCTCATCGAACCTCCAAAAGAAACCAGCGAGACCATCAGAGCGCCACGCAGGCGAAACTCGCTTGAAAGAGGTCCCCGTGTTGTCGTCAGAGTCACTCTCGTCGGAGCTCATTCCTCGTGTTCCGATCCGCTTGAGAAAAGCAACTTGCCGGGCTAGAAGTGGCCTACTTTGCGCAGCAGCAATACGCGCTCGAAGAAGCTAAGGTGAAGGCATAATGTCTGCATTAGCCATTAAACTCTCTTCGTGATTAATGCTCTGCTTACTGTCTGCTTACGGCTTTGCGCAGCGTGGTGTCTGTGTTGGACATTGCGAGTTTGCTCGTCGACGCACATCCTGTAGTCGTTGAACTTCTTTCTGACATAGTCCAAGTGCACATCGAGCCGATAGATGACGTAGTCTATACTGAGAAATTCTTCAGGTATGGGAGGGAAATTATACCACTTGTCCACCAATATGCTGTGGCGTAGATGGTTGGCAAAAAAGAGCTTCGCGTTTTGATTGAACGAGCCGGTCATGCTTCGTCTGAAATCCAGACGATAATTCTCGACGTCGAGCTTGATGGCATTCGGCGCCCCAGTCACGAATTCGTCATGTTCCTTGTCGGTAAGCGGAGGACAGCGATGATCGTAGTTGGCCCAAGACACATCACTGAGATCGCTCATTTTAAGCAGATATAGAAAATGTTTCCTAACCACACTCTGAAAGTCGCGTGAGTACCATGAAAACACTTCTGCAGACAGATACCTTGAAATTATTTAGCTGAGGATTCCCACGATGCGGATCTTCCAGAGCTGGTGAAGGCTCATCTTCATCATCAGATGAATCCGACGACTCCTCGTTCGCTGTACGGGCGCTGGGTGCTCGCCGGGATGAGCCACCTGGGCGACGCCTTCTTCCGGGAGTTGGTGCCGACATTCGCTCGAAACTGCTCTTGATCATTTGCTCTAGGCCCCGTGCCATAGTGGACACCTGCGCTGTAACCTCCCTGGAGTTGCCTTCGATACGTTCAAGTGCCGCGTTCTGGACATGAGTCAATGCATACGACATGAGTTCCAGCAACCGATCCTTCTCGCGTGCAAGTTGATTGGTGTCAGAAGCGGCCGTCCTCCCCGGTTCATCGGTCGATGCATTATCAAAATGCATGTCGTCGATGTCCGATACAGGACCTGTGCCAGCATGAACTCCGGGCAGAGCACCCTACATACAAACAAGTGAGGACAGGAACGTATAAACGAAAGATTGCATTCTACTCACAGATTCTATATGGCTACTGTCATGAGCATGTGAAACGGGCACACCCTATAGGAGATGTCAAAGCAAATATATGTGCATGAATGTAGCTGTGCTCACAGAAATTGACGTAAACTGGAAGGAGCCGGTAGGAAGATGAGGCTGTGTGTCGCGCCCATCCATAGACTGCAGATCGACAAATATGATCAAATTTTGTCTCGACAAAGTTTGTTAGAAGGCGCTCACCATTATCGGATTGAACGGGAAGTTACGTTGTCCGTGTACCGGAACGTGATGGATACCGGATCCGAGCAGTCCGGGTAAGGGTGCGTACGCCACATTCGCACTAAATTCTGGGTATGCCACCTCCTATATCATCAGCATTTCTTAGGGACCGTTGCAAGTAACGTCGACCTACCGCACTGGGCATGTCTGGAGGAAGCGACAGCTCACCAGACATCAGCGTGCTCGAATGATGATCTTCGGACGGCCGACTTTCCGTGACCATATCTAGGCTGGAGTCGTTATGCTGTTGCTCATCATCCCATAGACGTTCCTCGGGAATGCGTTCAACCTGCTCATAACCACCTTGAGAACCACCCTGGTTTGGCTCCTGGTCTTGACCACCATGAGTCTGGTCGACAGGGTCGACCGTTTGCCCTGATCCATCCCGTGATTGGCCGAAATTCTTTTCTGACCGAAGTGGAAAGGTTGCCACAGGATCTACTATGGGCTTGTCCTGGACAATGGCGTGATCACAACCTGCGACCGCACCGGGCATCTGTCCATAGACAGTCCGTGTTTGCACGATATCATCTTCGTTTGTCGCCCGTATCGATGCTTCTTCCGTGGTAGACTCTCCCTCCACCTGCCGCAAGTCGGTGTTAGTTGATCCTCGAGCCAAGTGGAAAACCGCGGCAGCCCGATTGTCTGTTGCAGGTTCCGATCGAGGCTCATTGAGTCGTTGCGTTGCGTTGGAAAAAGTGGATGACTACAATGCGAATTTCAGCCCCTTAATTTAGAAAGAGAGGATAGAGAAGTAACCCACAGTCTCGCGTTCCGATGGAGCTGCGACTCTTCCCTAGATGAAAGCACTATCAGCGCAACCGAAAACAACAGAGGCACACGTAAGGACCTCATCGTCGATTTCAGCTTCCAGTCCTATTCCCCCCCTTAAGGCCTCCGTAACATGAGGAAAAGCAGAGTGCTGATGCAAGGGTTCAGTGACGAATTGATCATGAGGTAGAACAATCTGTAGGAAAAACTCACTTTCGAACCTTGGAAGAAGCTTTCATACGATGAAGCCAAACCACCTGAATAGTTGAGGAACCGGCTGATTGTTGCAGGGCGAAGACGATTTAAAATACTATCGTTCGAACTGTCAAGCCTCGGGATCTTTGACGGTGGTAATGGGTTGAGTGGGTCTGCTGCATCTCCGCCTTCACGTCTGCGCTTCCTTGTTGTACCTGTCTGATCAGTTTCATCGTTTGAAGGACTAGTACCATGCGTATGTTGGACAAGATTGCTCGATGAAGCTATGCCACTAGCACGTGGCAGATGCCGCTGCGGTCTTTCGTTGATCAGGGGCTCCTGATCCCGAGGTGGAGAGTCGGATGCGGGAGTAGAAGGACCCTCCTGATCCGACATCCTGCAGAGCTTCGAACAGGCAAGAGTGAAGTCTTCGTGCTGTTGACCCGATCCTAGTGGATGTCTGCTAAGTCTTATACGCAACCCTCCCCACAGGAACAATAGCAATTGTGCCCAATTATCTATTCGGACTCAGCAAGCGATCGAGGAGACCAGAACTCCGATTCAGGGATATAATTATAAATGGGTGACGTTACTATAGATGACGGAGTACCTGCTTAGCTGTGGCACGTATTCATTCGAAGACCGACTTCTCATTGCGTCGCCACTTCGACGACCTATGTATTTGGTGTACATTTCATATACTTACAATATATTGCTTTCATCTAATGCCCTACTGAATAACAACAGCGACTAGAAAAAGAACTTCTGCGTCAACTCTTCAACTGCCAAGCCCTTGACCAAAAAGTCTTCCAAATGATCAACAAACGTGCACAGGAACGTGCTGTGGATGATCATCGGTATGATATCAACGAAGCGCTAACCACGAACACAAACCGTTAGAGGAGACATTAACGACGTGCCATATAGACAACACTCACGCTTGACGAGATCTCAAAATACGCTCTAACCTCAGCCATGACCTCGATCTCTGTCCCAAACTCATCATGGTGGCGCAAATCGTCTGCATCACTCTTGGAATCCAGGACATCCGTCTGTATGACTGATGGGATGGTGATTGAGGCTTGGACACTGCTGAAGTATGCGTGATACTTTTCGACGGCTCTCAGGTAGTCAGAAGTGTTCTGCGTATACGGAATAGTAGTCTCCATCTTGACTTGCTGCAGAACGCTTCTCAGTGCATCTTCATGGACTGTGCGGAGAAATGCATGAGCTAAAGATCTGCTGAGAATTCAGTACTGCTTCCCGGCTAGGTTGCGTCGATGACTTACTTGACTTTTGGTCCAAGATGACTGCATTTCCCGAGATATTCATGGGCGATGTTTTCTACGGATGTTGACAACGTTTCGTGCGCTCCCTTCAAGCATAGTAGACTGCTAGACTCCCAAGATGTCTGAATATCAGCAAATACTAGCTTCTTCGCTTGATGCAGCAGTACGTGGCGCGGTAGCTCCTGGGCAGCATAACTGTTACAAGCCAATATGTTCAGTATATAACGAGACGTTAGGAACGAAATCCACCTCTGTATATAGCCGCGTATATCTTTCAAGTACACGGCCCGATGTGTTCCCGGTGGTTTCCCGTTGACTTCTATGAGACAAGAAGGAATCACGGTGCCCGCATGTCCGTCAGCGTCTTCATATGGTAATAGAATGGGAGTTGTTCCAAGTATATCCCGCTTGAACTGGGCGTATACTTCTCGGCTCGCTGAGATGAGACCCGTAGATTTGGAGGAGTCACCATGTACGCGTGACTGGAGATCACGACAGAACTGCGACACGACTTCAGATAGATAAATCACGGCCATCGATCTAGGTCGATATCGATGCCGAAGAGGTAAGTTGGTGAGTGGGCTGGTGAGTGGGCTGTCGCAAACTAGTTGGGCGAAGATGGGTCATTATGTATGTCGAATAAAGGAGACTACATCGAGCTAATTCTACCCCTGGTTTGTTTGTCATAATCAGCGTGGCACAATGCAAACACCATTGTTTGCAGACATACGATGAAGCTCACCACGCATCTGCTGTTTCTCCGTCATAATCGGCAAGGAGCTCTGATGTGCCACCATAAAAAGTAGCTGAAATGGTCGCTCCCGCACCCATCACAAGGCCCTCTGAACAAAGTTTGACTTAAATACGTTGTCGGCAGAGCCTGGAAGGACTCTCAGCCACAATAAGCATAGTAATCAGTGCCTGTTGCTTTCGGTTGGCGGAATGTTATCCCCGACGGTGGGTTACACAATTGAGATGCACATACCACTTCATTGACACCATTCATAGAGGCGGGAATTTTCTTCGACGATCAATGGGTGTGAGCCCAAAGATACAATCAGTGAGGATGAACTCCTATCAGAAATGGAGAGACGATTGGAAGGTGTGTCGCACTGAGTCTTCAAAGTTTCATTCTTACTCTGAGATGTCACTTCCCGCTAGATCACAAACGCCTGCACGCTAAAACCATCATAGATCTCGAATATAAGATTATGTCCGCGCTCGATGATCAAAGAGAGGCGTCCTTGAAAGAAATAACAGATTTGCAAGACAAGATGTCGACATTTCGCCATGATTTGGACACTCTGCAGTCTCAGCAAGTACGCCATCTGAGCCTGTAATTGGCGTTTCTCACGTGATGAGTAGGCGGGCTTCGACGCCCGGATGCCGGAAATCGAGGTCGAAGTTGCGCGCCTAGACAGTTTGCATGCAAACCTCACCACCCGGCTCGATAGGATCGACAAACAGTTAAGTAGGTCCCTTCCTCGTTGCCAAATTACCAGTGCTGTAATCTCACCTGCTTTGCTACGATCAGAACGGCAGAATGAGCACCAAGCTCAAGTAGAACAGGAATTACACTCCACGCGAGAAGTAGTGAGCAGTTTGAAAGACGATGTTGCTTTGCTTGGTCGTCAAGCCGATGAAAACGAAATTTCCACACAGAGCATCTCTCGGCTGTCAGATACGATGGAGAACTTGCTGTGCAAATTATCCGACTCAGAGGACATATCTATGCATCATGCAGATCGACGTCACCTTGCGTCGGAAATATTCTGCCTTCCGAGTGCTATGCAGACAGAAGTCGGGTCTCGCGGTCTGATCTTGACAGGTATATCTTTCATGTTCCTGTGTTGTCCGTATTGTAACACCCTTTCGATGCTTTGTGGCGACAGGTAATAGATTGGACAAAAGGCCTCAACATGTTGGAGGGGTGCTTGCGCCGGATATTAATGCGACACGGGACCGGGAAATTGGAGTAGAAAGCTATACGATGGGCGCGATCGCCTCAGCTACTGCTGCTGCCACGAACAAAACACAGAACAGTCAGTGTGACGTCGTGCCACAGGTTGGCGCTGCGCCCGTTGAGGTCACTAATATCCATCTCCCCGAGAACCCTTGGGCAGACGCTCCTCGGCGACTCAGTCAGTTTATCATTGGCCGCGTTCTGGCTACCGCAGATGGAAGGCCGGTTCGCTTGTTTCTCCACATGATTCATCTATTGCACAGATTATACATGCGTAATCGTGTCGGTTGTGTCACAGTTTTTGTGATCTTTATTAGCAGTGGCATTATCTGGTTCGGGAGGAAAACCAGTATCACAGCTCACGAATCAGCCCAACCACCGACATGGGCCGATTATAAACGCTCCGCGATGTGGACAAATGGTTATGCGTTGGAAGTATGAATCCACCGTCGATCACTGTAGCTCATCATATATAGATTGCAGCACAGCCTTGTATGAAATAGCGTATAGCATATCTACTGCCGAAGTAGCACCCCCTTTTGAATTGACAAGAAGTTGCCCTCTGTCCCTCGCAGTATCGCAGACTGTCATGAACCCAATTCCGCCGTCTGCTATTACGGCTAGTCCTCCATTATGATTGATCACAAGGAAACTTCGACAAGATACTGAGATTGTAATACAGGAAATCATACAATACATATATCGAGACGTGGAATGCAGCCGATCACGAATAAAATCACTGGCCACAATAGATCTCCAACTAAATTGGCGGAACACCGACCCTGAGCCCTTGTAATACCTATTTCTCCATCAGTAGTGGAATATGGTCGGAATTATAAAGACTGACGTTAAAACATTCCTCCATTGCAGTCTTGAGTGACATATATCCATTGCAAGCAGATTCCAAGTGCGTGATTTCCAGTAGGTCTACGCGAATGCCATGGGTGAGAGATGCTAACGCATTCATAGCTGCCTAGATGAAGGACTCAGCATTATGATTGTAGAAGCCATATACTTCAAATACCTTGACTGCATCCAGGAGAGCACGAGCTTCCACCTCCTGAGAAACTAAAAGCATCCGCAGACGCGCAAGTTCACGAATTTCATACTCCAGCTCTTCATCTCGCTCACCAGCCGACGATTGGCTGATTTCCTTCGCATCAAGCATAAGGCCGGCAGCTTCTGACAAAATTTCGGCTCTCGCGCTCTGATGTTCCTCTAACAGAGCGAGGATTTCGCGAATCTTGCTGATCTGCCATTGCAGTGCCGACCGAGGAACTGTCATTGGTAGAAGAAACTGAAGCATCCAATGAGATGAAATAGTGGAAACGGTAAAAGAATATCGGCTCACCTCATCAACTTGAGCTGAGCGTCTCAACACAGGTTTTAACTGGCGCCAAGCCATATCAAGAGATGCAATACTAATGGTTATGTAGTCGAAGGACTTCGTGGAGAGCCGATCACCATCTCCGACAGAGAGGACACCACAATTCTAAAATAGCTCAGTGATGGATATATAGCTGGTGTTAACACCACATACCAAGCGAAACTGAGTGCAAAGTTGATGTTCGTACTTCCGAAGGGAAACAATGCCCTCACTGATGAAAGCGACACCCTTCTCCGCCTTAATGCCTCTCAGCTTCTGAAGCAAATCGTCGGGGAGGCGGGGGCGTTCGAGTGATGCAAGAATCTGCGGGACATTCAACGGCCGGAGAGCCCTGCGTGACAAAAAACGATAAGCGGTACGACGGCACATACAGACCTAGCCATACTCGTCGGTCTGAGACTGTAATTGCTCAATGCGGCCGTAGATTTCGCGATCTACCCATACGGCCAACTCTGAATTCGCACAAGTTTTGAGTAGGGGACGCGAGCAGAGAAAGACAGAACTCACCAATCACACGCGAGGCTAAGTCAGCGGGATCTTGGGCCATTTCGAATAGAAGAAGTGATGTGTTTTCGAGGTTTTGTGAGCAAGATTAGGGGAGCGTCGCAAGTCACGACAGGGGTCGATGTTGAGAGCACCAGTCGATGGGATAACCGAGTACGCAGACATCTTGACGGACCTATATGTATGGGCAGCCTGCTGACACGACAATAGAGTGCCTTCGGAGTCGGAAGGAAACATCGGAAAGAGACAAGATAAACGAAGACCGACATTTTGCGGAGAGTGCAGAAAGTCGGACTGTGAAAGATACTGATGCGGACTAAGGAAGCTCTAGGGGCGCACAAAGGAGAAGTCGGAGAGAAGCTCACCTCCAAAGTCGCTGTTTCAAAAAAAATGCGGAGTAGCACACTGGCAGAACTTGCGCACAGTGGCACAATGTCTGCACAAATTGGAGGTGGTTGCTTAGTGTCCCAACAGTCCGGTAGAATAAGAGGAAGACAATCTAACTAAGCGACACAATGTCAGTACTATAGAATGTGGACTCTTTGGGACGTCTTCGACCCGTACCGTGACTGATCATGATCGATCGCGGGGCTAGCACACCAAATTAGGCCTTGCTTTCAACCCGCATCGAGTCCGCTACCAGTACTGACAGTGGCACTGGTCGCCAGTAAAGACCACAATGCCCGCCGACTGTCTTTCGTTCGATGATTTTGGCAAGGTCCGACACACTTACATTACCCACCGCTGGCGCGCCATTGTCCGTCTGGATTCCTGTATGGAGTTCACCCGACGCCTCCGAGCCGGTACAGTGAGCCGCAGCAAGGTATAAATACAGGTCTGGTGAGCTCATGGTTTCACTACTATATTTTCATTTTTATCCCGACATTATCCATGTCTTCCAGTCCTCGGAAGAAACCCAAGCGGTCTCATAGACGCCCGCCTGCTACGCCGATTCGTAAAGATGTCATCCAATCTCTCCCGTTGGATGTTCTCTACGAGGCAAGTAATAAGTATTTTAATTCAAACCCGCGAATCTCACGATGTGTGTCTTCTCGCATCCAGATATTCAATAACCTCCAACCAGCAGACCTGCTCGCGCTCGTTCGCACGAGCAAACCGTTCAGGCAGACACTCATGGTGCGCTCCGCGCTGCCGCTATGGCGCCGCTCACGTCAAAATGCCGGTCTTCCGAACTGCCCGCCATCAATGAGCGAGCCACTGTACGCTAGTCTCGTCTTCGATGACCTTTGCTCTGTTTGCCATGCAGAAGGGGTCGGCCCAGATGGTTTGATATGGGAGTTCAAAGTCCGGTACTGCTCAGGGTGCCGAGGAAGAATGTGCGCCATATGCCCTCCCGTTTATTCAGAGTACAGAAGAACTAACGTTGAGCTTGTAGGCTGGTCATGGCCGATCCCTTACAACAGCTCCCGCAAGGCGACTATCTCGCCCAGACGCAGGCATCGCAGATCCTCCCTTCTATTCAAAGTAAGTCGGTGTTTGTTTATTTTCGCATGCGAGCGTGTTACTCATGTACACCGATTCAGATGGAACTATCTTTCATCTACCTGATGTCGACAACTTGAAGAATGACCTTGAAAGTCATCCGTCACCACTCAGTCGCTGTGACATTCTGGTAGTGCGAGAGATCCTGACAAGACAGGTTTCGGAGGTATGCCCTGGTTACAGTTGTCACCCACACTACGTGAAGCCGACCACACTTGATCTAGCACGCCACCTTGGGCCGAGCTTGGTCTCTTGCTGAAGCGCAGCGCCGGAAAGAAATTATACAGCGCAGGGTGTCTTCGTGAGTGTCTTCCATACCCGTCACCGTCGTCCCTCTGACTTCTTGCTGTCTTTCTGGCGCAGCATGGCCGAGCGCTTGAAGAATATGGGGTACAAAGATGACGTTCTTTTTCTGGGCATAGAGAACAGGAAGTTGC
Organism: Amyloporia xantha; assembly: GCA_036971615.1. Taxonomy (NCBI): domain Eukaryota; kingdom Fungi; phylum Basidiomycota; class Agaricomycetes; order Polyporales; family Adustoporiaceae; genus Amyloporia; species Amyloporia xantha. The sequence continues at coordinate 580,260 of JAYKKR010000005.1, forward strand.
TGGATCATCCTCTGGCAAATAAGGCGGAGGAGTTGACAGATCAAGGTGTGTTGTCATGCTTGCCGTGGAAACGGTTTCCCATTGATGAGCAAATCAATAACAGGGTGGAAACTGATACAATCCGTCATTATTAAATGGATATCACGGAGAACAAACCTTCGCCTTAGGTGGACTTCCCGCGAGCTATGTCTTATGCGGCTGAAAGCCCTTGATGGCGCGCTGTCGCAATACCGCTCGACAGTGTCACCGATGACTTTGTTGCCTCAAGCCGTCGACTTAATCACCATGCCGGAAATCAAAGCGATAGTTGGTATATCGGACACAGTCATGATCACTTTGCATGCCTTCATCAAACTGTTACCCGATCTCGTTTCGCGCTGGACATCTACGTTTCGAACACAGTTAGAAACAATCGCAGTCTGCGAATCCCTGCCCTCGAGTCGATTGGAGCTGGCTCAAGCTGTCTTCAGGTGCAAAAAATGCAATGCCGTTCAGGTATGGCCTTTCATCCTTGGTCACCCATGCAGGATGTATGCGATGGAAAACTGGTTTTCGACCCTGGGGGGTCTGCCTCCTTTCGACGGTAATCTACCAAGCTTTGCAGGTTCAATCTTTGATAATGCAGTGCTCATCTACTATCGAGGCCGCCAGCCTATGTCATCATCTCTATTTGAGTTCTGCGGAGATAAAGCGCGCGCAGTTATAAAGGCGTGTGATAGGCGAGCAGAGATAGCGACCACGGCACAGCTAGATGTGTTGGATCTACGACTATCATGCCGCATGTGTAGCACGAACACGGAACGACGACTCGTTATGGGGTGGAGATCAGCGGTATGTCTTCGGTCTTTTCGCTCATGCAGTTGTTCTCACGGTCTATGCAGATCGTCCACTCCCTTTCAAAGCATAAGTCAATGCGGGCTGAAGATCTGGCATGGGAGAAGGTGGACTCAAATACTGAATCTAGGGTTAAAGCGGCGGAGTCTAGGCGGCGGCATCTCTCTCGCCAGATCTACGACCACACATGTTTCTGGACCTGTTCCCTATGTATAGTTGGTGCAACGATGGACGCAACCAAGGATCAAGTGGAGGCTCATCTCCGGGATAAGTTCAGTAATTTCAATCAGAATCTCATGCGTAGTCGCTGATAGCCGTTTAGTCACGGTATTCGAAATCCAACTGAGGCTGATTGTCATCGTAGACTGGACTCACTCCCATTTGTCAGCCAACCCGTGCTGCTGCGATCTGGTCGACGTTCAGAGTAGTGCATCACAGTATAGAGAGCAAAGTCTGTGGCCTTATCGTGTTTATCGTGTCGTGTTGTACGTTGTAGTTCATTCTGGTGTCGATAATTTCATGTCATGTTACGGCGTGGGTCCCCGTGTGCGATAGCTTGTTCACAATAAAGACCGATATGGTATACAATAGCTAGGAAACTACTTTGCTTATGATCACCGGCCAGTCTGAAGCATAAAACCCTGGTCTATTGGTACCTTGTAGCGCACGGCCTCAGGTTCCCATCAGTGTTACTAGTATGTATGTCTAACGTTGCTCGCTCGCTTCAAATACCGATGTTACTGCGTGTCGTTTACTTCGTGATTCTACGATATGAATATAATTTCCGCTTCAATAAGATTCTATTGGCCTGAGTGATTTCTGATGAGACGAACAACTTCCCGCTGTCCTGCATCAAGTCGCACCACACGCCTCAGGTTCTGTAATCGCCATGAGCCAGTCTAGGGCTTCGAAGGTAATGTTGAGGATTCCTTGCAGGATAGGCGAGGCGAATATTTAAAGATAACACCCCACGAGGTGATGGCGGACGTGTTGCAAACGTTCCTTCTACTATTCTGAAGTTGTCACTACCAGACTCGCCTCATGTCAGAAAGCTGATGTATACTTACTATCTGGGCCGTGGCGTCTGGTAAGTTTTGTCTCGTCTGGGAAGAACTAGTCTTCAGATGACGAGCATATGCACGTGTCGCAATTAATTCATGGATCACTAGCACGTATACGCACCAGGAGCTGAGATCAATTGGAGCTCCGCCAGGGTTTTCTCAGCCAGTGTACTTATCACGAACTTGTTGGCAACGCTGACCACGCTGACCACCCACTGACTGCGGCATTGTATACCCCATGCCCGAGGACGACCCGCTCACTCAGAACATTGCTCAGGACAGTCTTGAGCCACTTCCGCCATCATTGTGAGTGAGGGGTCAAATACGGTGTATGGAATCTATTGAGGTCGTCGGCGTCTAGATATCAATACGAGGCAGAAGCATTTGACCGACTACTGCAAGTGCGCAACGTCTGGCGTGCTGAGGTCAAGGGAATTTCTCGAGACTGCGAGCGAGCTGAGGCGACAGGACTCTACTCCTTGACTTCTGAAAGCAATCTTCATAGTAAGCAAGAACATTTTTATCGATCTTGTAGTGGATAGGAGCTAACCGTAACATCTGAAGCGCTTTCAAACTGTGAGCTTCGACAAATCATCACCAATCTGGCCCATGAATTGCAGCAGCGTGATGAAAGACTCCTGCGCATGAGTGCCGCATTATCAACATCCGAGCTCTTATATGGAGAGTATCGTGGTCTCTGGATAGCCACTTGGGCTACTGAGAGAGCTGTAGAGGAGCGTGTCTATGAGCGGCTTTCCCGCCAAGCACAGAAAGCACGCCCAAGTTCTGACACTCATCCTGTATCCCTATACTATTGTACACGGCCTCATCCATCACAGTGACATGGAAAATAGGTTTGATATCGCTTTCACATCGCTGTCGATATTGCTTTTGATATTGCTAAAAAATCACACTACCTACTGCTCTCGCTGATATCCAGATATCGAATCAATTGTATATACACCGTTCTCCCCACCTCCATCCATGTCACGTAACGAGTTCAATAGATTTAAATGTGCTGCGGATTAGCATATGTCAGTTCTGTCCCTAAACCCCACACATGTGGATCAAGCTGATTCAAGCATCGCCACATACAGGGGTGGTCCCTCCAGGAGTGGTGAATGCGAGTGGAGTGAACCAGGTGTGAATATGATCTGAGCCGGGTGTGTCTGGAGCGGGTGATACAGGTATGATTTATGTAAGGTAGTGATCATGAGCGAGCGAACGAGACGGACTCCATGAGGTAGATTGCAGCTTTCGATCGCATGACAGTGGAGGCATAATCATGATCAGCCTCGAAGAGCTAAGAACATCGAAGAACAGGCGACGTACCGTGGATAAGCTACTCAGTGTAGATCTGAATACTCTCCGCAGATGCTTCGACCGAGGACTGCAAAAGTGACAGGGGTTAGGCGGTGGCGTTTCAAATGTCAATGTAATCATAAGGAGCTATCGGCGTGTTCAGTCATCGCAGAGGAACTTCGTAAAACGACAAGATACGGACTTAAACTAACCTCGCTGTGCGTCATGTAGGCTCATCACAGTACTTACCGCTCTATATGTCCGTTGTTGCGCGCCCGCTCTGTTCGCTTTCCGGCATCAAGCGGCGAGTAATCAGGATGACCACCATTGTGACTGCGCCAAGACGCGTGATCATCGGAACCCTCCGATGAAGTATGCATGCTCGCAAATGCTCCTGGACATGGTAATTTCCTTCGACAGGCTTTCATTGTCTACGAACAAGTACCCGGTTGGCCATGGATTGTCTTTGTGGTCCTGAGGTTCTGGTGTTATGGCTGAACGGAACTCTCACCTCACGCTCGTCGACACCTACGCTTCTTCCTCACGATGCCGCGAATGACCACCGCCGAAGTCATCGCAAGGGGCGAATATCTCCAGGCTGACTTCGATCCGTCTACCCTGACCATTGCTCAGCTGCTAGGATTACTCAACTATCATGATATTCAGTATCCCACCCGACATCACAAAGACGATCTTGTCCGTCTTTTCAACACGAAAATCAAGACCAAGTCTAATCAAGCTGAGCAGGGACGGCTGCAGAGGAAGAAAAGCCAGCCTGGGGACAGTGGAAACAAAGTCGGTGTTACCGATGTGTCGGTTAATGAAACTAGGGAGGTACGCCTGTGAAACTTGCTGCTATGGACAGCTGCGTAATCCTTCCCGCAGGGGCGAAAAGCCGTCCCTAAGGACTCAGGTTGGGAATACAACAATGTATTCCAATCTGGTGCGCCGCATGTACCTTTCGTTCAGCAATCCTCCTCCCGCCCCCGTATTAGTGGTGCCCCCCCTCCTTCCGCGAAGACACGCAAGCCGATATCCCCTCAGCACGCATCTAAGAAAGGCAAGGACACTGAGCTACGAAAGGACCAACTGGGAACCAAGACACGGGAGATTCCAGCGGGTGATACGATAGATAGGCAAGCCACCATCGTGTCGACAAGCATTACCAGAGGGAGGCGAGTCACACGGGAAAGCCACCCGCCCAAAGGAGGTCCTTCTTTGCTAGTCCTTTTTTTCATCGCGCTTCTAGCTCTATTCGGCGCCGGAGTCTTGTACGATTACAAGCACACATCGGCACAGATTGGATTCTGTGACGCCGGTATGGCGACCAATGTGATTCTCGATGATTACAGGGCTCGTTCTGCGGCTATTGATAGCTGTAACAGGGAGAACAAGGTAATATCATCATCTGTTGATTCTACAGCGTCCGTCCCTTCCCCAGGATTTGCCTCTACACAAACGGCTTCAGGAGAACACTCTCAATGGGAGTATGATGTGTCGGCTGGTCTCGGTGTGGAAGTATGCCCGCCACCTCCCTTTATCCCCTTATCCCACCTCCAGACTTGCACGCCATGTCCTCGGCATGCAATTTGTACACCATCAACAATGACCTGTGAGCACGGATACATTCTCTATCCACACCCCTGGCTCCACTTCATTCCAGTGCCTGGCACCCCGTCTTTGTCATCCCCCTTCTCAACGACGTCGACGACCTTCATACAACCTGGGAACATGTCATCTCCCATTACAGATACTCCAGAGTTGATCTACTTCGTGATTGCACTTGTACTAGATGGTATGCCCGGAGTGGGTCCTATCGCATTCCCACCTCGTTGCGTAGAAGACCCACGTCGCAGTCTTCATATCAGCACTTTGGGTGAAGCGGTGAGGGTCATGCTTGCTGCCGAACGCGGGAGGCGCTTGTGTGAAGGTGTGCCTACGAGCGAACCGGAAGGAGACGAGGAGAATGAGGTGAAACAATGGGGCGTCGAGATAGCAAAGCTCAGAGAGAAGCTCCGGGATGACCTGAGAAGCGAGGTGAACATGCTGCAGGATTAGTCCCCTATTTTGAAATCTCCTAATGGCGAGTGTATATGCAGGCGGAGCTAGTACTCGCGTTAGATGATATATTCGATGAAGTTATTCAACAGCTGGTGCGAGCGGGTAGTGTGTTCATGGGCGAGGACGCACGGTAAGAGGAACTCTTCTGTGTAAAGCTTGCACTGCACTAAATTCCGACGTCGTAGGGGCAAGCAGTACATTGCGTGCAAGACGTCATCCATGAGCTGGTTCTGTTCTATCAAAGTCAAAGTACGAGATACTTGGTACAAATGGAAAATCTCTATCATCGGTATGTAGATCATTCTGCCATGTATTCTTATATCATTGACTTCCCATCACATGCGGTTGTATTCTAGGTAGTATCCTTTTCATACCGTGCATCTTGGCATTTAGGATCCGGCGGGCGAAGAAAATGGCTGAGAAGAAGCGTGTTGCCGTTCTCATTCAAATCGTACTTGATCTTCTCCGGAACCAGGAATTTTCCCACCACATGGACCCGGTGATGGTGCCACAGCCGTACTTATCTTCCTTACAGCTTCGTGACCTAGTTCTGGAGGATGAACACTCTTTGAGCGTCCGTCAGCGATTGTGGAAGTACGTAGAACACGTTGTGGAAGGGAACGCGAACATTCGCACGAATCTTGAGGAAGTCGAAGGTGGGGACGAGTTAAGAGTATGGCGCTGGGTAGGTAGCGCCGGTGTGAGTTCGTGAGGGGCTGCTGAAATGATAGAGCACCAACCTACCACTACTTTCTTTCTTGATCCCAATAACAGTCAGTACCGACTTGACTAAAATGTATGTATGGACGTTCGAATATGATGACAACCCACTCACAATATTGCGCATTATCTTCAAGGAAATATATCCTGTGCATAGTTACTTCACTTTTGCAGCAATGTTTTGAACTGGCGGCGAAACAGTTCAGTGAATTATGTCATTTCTTGCACGCAACTCACAGCCAATTCGATTGCTGGCATGCTGAAATAATGCAGTATTCGGAACCTCGAAGCAGACAAAGGAAGTTTGATCACTCGGACACAATATATTCGTCGGGAAAGATTCCTTTGTTCCATTTTCGAGACCGAGTCAGTCGCGTGGCTCATGAGCCACTCGGTCTCTGGATCAAGAGTGGACTGCTGGGAACTTACTTATAACCATCGAGTATCCAACCTGGCCAATATCCTGACGTCCATCCCATGCGCGGAATGACAATTTTAACTTCTTGCTGGTCTCTCCTGAAACGGCTCTATATCCCTTGGTCTGCCGATGGTGGCTCTGTACTCAATGCGTGCGTGCTATTAAACAATCTTGGCCGTATGCTCATAGTTCAGTTGATGCATATAGGAAATACAAGATAATGTTTTGTGCTGATGTATACGATTTTGAGATGCGGGGTCAACAGCAGGAAAGGGTCACCAACAGCACCGGCACTCGTCCTGCAACAGTAGCATTCACACGACTTCCGTCGAGGCTTTGTGGGTTGACGGAGGCTGTCATTGTGAGGCGATGGAGATCTCATGCAATCTATGTTCTTCAGATGTCATATCGGCGCAATACTCACTTGATCGACAAAACTCCTGTGACATCGTCTTATTGACCGAAGAGACGAAAATCACAGCTTTTGAGGTGACTGCTTGTTACGTTCACTGAGCCGAGTACTTCTACTAATCTTTATTTGTATATATAGGATAGCCTTACTGTTCGGTGGAGCACGAAGGAGCGACACTACCAGGCGGTACTCACCGGCGTGGAGGACTTTTGGGATTTAGTCAAATGCTTTTCTGTTAGCAGCGTCGAAGCTGAGGCGTGTCGCCGCCTTGCCGCAGAGCAAGCCAATGACTTGCAATATCATCTGCCAGTGCTCCTAGCGCAATTTCTCGATGCGGGCGAACCAATGTTGAAAGGTGTATTGCTTTGGCGTGCTGCGCTTTCCTTGTTGGCGAGTACCACGGTACTAATGATTATTTTCCTCGTCCAGAGGCACGAAGCGCATGTTTTGTAACTTGATAATTAGCTTTTGTTCGTAAGTGTATGCTCGTAATAGATTACTAGAAGTTGGTCATGAGTTGTCGCAACGAATGTCTATATATTTGTACGCAGCGTGCCGTGTGTCTTGGCCGGTGTAAAGAAAAAAGCGCGTGATGTCATAGCCACCGCGTGTACACTCTCACTCACTACCCTCTGCAAATCACTTTTTCGTGGCGAAGGCAACATTAAGTCCGCATGGCTCTACGTGCGACTGAATCATTCGATGACCTGCCGAGAGTCAAGGCCCGCCGAGCTGGTATGGAAATAGTATGGGACGATCTTCCGACCACTCTAGCGATACCTACCCCGCCGCGTGGCACAGCTGATCACCAATACATACAACACATGAGACACTCAGACACAGAGGTAGTGAGCCGGCTTTATTTCACGTGAGCTCATCAGATAAATCTTAAGGTTCTGATAGCAGCCGGGAAGTAGTCCGGACATCCCTCAGCGAGAGTCCGAAGTTCAAGCTAGTGGCGTGCCAGCCTGCGATATGCAAGCCCGCGACATGCGAACCTACCAACCTCAGTTGTATAAAGTAAGTGAAACAGAGAAAGGTTACGTCGACTAAATGAGATCTGGACTGAAGGTTTCGGGACGTAAATGGCGCAAGACTCGTGGAGAGCCGAAGTCATTTGGTTGGTTTGAGTCCACAGGTTCCTCCGCTCTAGAGGACCCTCCCAGTATTCCTCCTGACAACGCCCCTCGACCTGGCGATGTTTATGTCCACCATATTGAGAGAGACGGTATCAAGATGCACCAGGCGTGGCTACGAGTTGCGCGCATCCAGTCACGTGTAGATACATGGGTTCAGATCAAGGAGGGCCACGAAATATTTGATGCTGATGGGTGCCGAAGGAAATTCTCATTAAGTATAAAGGAGGGACGACCTATCTTCAAAAAGGCGTAATTGTTCTTCGAGGAAGAACGAATACATACGCAGGATGTCTCAGTACAACTAACCAGATTATACAACTGCTGCTCTCGATGAGTCGTCCCCCGAAGGCTAATAGTAGAGAAGATAAAATTTCAGGCCTGTACATCGGACATCAATAACATGCGCAAATAATAGGCTGGCGGAAGACTTACTCTATCTAGTGAGAGGACTATCCTGTACCTCCGATCTCTCCTGTAAGGACAAGAAGCAAAGTGCGAGATTAGATCAGTGGCTTTGATGACCACCAGGCGGTGTGGTTCGCGGTGATAGAGGGCGCACTGCAAATGCGTGAATCGGCGATAGACGTCCTGCTGCGCTTCCTCCGCGCTCAGAGTAGGGAAGATCCGGACAGCAAGGAAGAATTCGGTGATCAAATTTGCAGTAGGACCCGGACGGCTATGAATGAAGATTTCTTCAATCTGGCCAGGTTCAATTGCACCGGCATATCGGAAGAGGACGAGAGCATCTTTGACAGACTTCATCGCCTTCTTGAACATCACTCCGTCGTGCCTTAGTTGAAAACATGAGCGCGCAGACGGGTCGACGCTTCGAGAATTACTGGAGGCTCTGATGGACTCCGGCGCACGACACGATACATATACCAATGATGGGGAATCATGGTTGAGACGATCTATCAGTCGTTGATAGATGTCAGAAGACGGGTCTAGCTGTACCCCGGTACCTTTTTCCATTGTCGGCTGCTCGTTCCTGGCCTCCGGTTCACCGAGCGAGATAATGTCATTCATCAAGGTACCTCGATAGCCGGGAGCAAATTTTTCAAGCGCAATATTCTTTAGCTGCTCCAACATTTCAGGCAAACCGCGGAGGTGTAGTAGATGTCGCAAATTAGCCGCTCTGCAGAACGCTGTGATCATTGAAAGTTCAACTTCGCCTATGCATTTTCAGCACATAATATAACACGCAAGGTGATCACATACCAGCCTTGCTATTGGTCTTGATTCGTTGAAGGGCCCCGTTTAATCGTTCGAATGGGAACGCCCACCATCCATGCACAGGACCGAACGATCTGAGACATTCAGGAAGGTGAAGCGATAGGTGCTGATTTGGAACGATGTCGTCTTTCGTCAGTGAGTATATACTGACCAGTGTTCGTAAATAGTAGGAGAAGCTCTGGCCAACGATCGAGATCCGCTCTTCTCCGGTAGAACGCATCGTCGCTGTTTTGATAGCGACTACTAAGGCGATGAAATTATTGAGTACCGCTTGGTAGAAACCAGGGGGGCTCTCAAATGAAAACTCTTGAACTAGAGTAATCACCATATTCACAGTGCATACGGTTCTCCATTGATCTGCTGTGAGCTTGCCATGCCCGGGACTACCGAAATTCCGAGGAGGACGACTCATCCATGATGGGATGTGTGTCTCCTTCATGTCAGCCCAAACCTTCTCAAGCAGTTCATGAGTGAACACCGGTGGATAGTTCTTCTTCTTCTCTAGCCCAGCTAGGTCTACCGCTAAGTCGTTCGTCGGCTCTGGATGCGTAGGAGGCGTCACAATCTGGATTCCGGGATGTGCTCGGTACTACGCACTATTAGGGACAATATTATAAAGCATTGGAGTAGAGTACATACCCAGTCCATGAGAGCTTTCACGAAATCTTTTTTATAAGGGCCATCAGCGTTGACATGATTGAAACGGGCAATAGCGATTATATAGCCAAGGCGACTGGATTGTAACGCGCTTACGTTTCCTTGACGGATAGCACTGATAATGCGCTCTAGTTCCGCAGCCTGTTGATGTCTGTCATGAGGTTTCATCTGCCTATCGTGATGTCGGCGCTTCTGTGCATTATCCAGATCCCATATGTCCCGAAAGTGATGTTGAATATCGCCTAGGAACAGATTATGCATACTGTCAAGAACAGCGAAGCGAGTGGGGTCCCAGTACGGGAGACGAAGCAATTCTGACCAACGGACACGATGAATCTCCCAGTGCTGCTCTCTGGCTTTCTCGGATGGGCAGTCTCTCCATTGCTCCGCAAGCGATTTGTGCTCCGCCCATGTCCGACGCGGCCAAGATGAGATGTCGAAATTCAAGATCAAGTTTTTTAACAGTAGACAGAAAGAGCAAAATAAGTGCGACCTAGTTCCCGCAAACCCACCTACCTTACGAAGAGCTTGAACATCGGCGACGAGAGGAATCACAGCACAGCGGACACGCCGCCCCATAGGATACAAAACGGTTCTGGTGAAGAACACGCCTGGATTCCAAAGCTTCAGGAGTTCATCGATGAGCGGCCTGAGGAAGTTGTTGATTTCCTGTAGACTCGGTTCCTTCGGGCCCGGTATGATACCAACAATATAAACGTTCTCGATCCTGTAGCGCAAATCTGGCGGAAGATTAAGGCAAACCATATAGATAGCTCCGAGTGAGATATGCTTTCCCGATATTTTATTGCCGAATGGATTGAACCAGTCCACGAAGAGACTGAATACCAAACGGCCCTCGCCGAGTGGACATTCAGAGAACAGCCGTCCATCCGGGCCCCTGAACTCGCGAAGCACAGTGCCATCCCATATATCTTTTAGATCTGCCGTGATAGAACGAGTTCTCCTCCATTTCTTGTCCAAGAGATTCTCCATGTTGGGTAGCGACAGCATGCGAGCGAGCCAGGTTGTCATAGGCTGATAGAAGAACGGTCGGGACGGTACAGCCTCTCCAGCCTCTCGTTTGACAAGTAGTTCAGTGTTGCAGGGTAGGCTATCAGCCGTCTCCTTGAAGCAGCAAATGGAAGGATATGTAACACGATTGTCAGGGTTGATAACGGGAGGATAGATGCTTGAGCATTTGGGACAACATGCAAACTTGACTAGATGCGGATCGAGTTTGAAAAATGTATACGCGGAGCGTAGGGTACGAGGCCAATTCTTCGTATCGAAGAATGAGTTTAGCCCGTTGTCGGCACTGGCATTATCGGTATTGCGGCGCATGGACCAGCAAGTGTATACAACAATGATTTGGATAGCAAGCAAGAGAAAATCACAGCCCGTTCGCGATAACCCTGCCAACAAATTCAGGACGACGACGACAAATGTGCAGCCGAGTATAGGACCAGATTGACCAATAATGGACTCTTTCATCTCGAAAAATTCTTCTGCAAGACGCAGTATAATAAGAACAACCACTTTGCTCAAGCGCGGCTGTCTACATACCTGTGCTCTGGACTGCGGCGTTGTCCATGTTGGAAGAAATCTCCGAGAGAAGAGCTGCCCGACCTTTTCGGGTGTCCCATTGTTCTGCAATGGCGCGGTCTAGTATTGCCTGATATTCTTGGATTTCACGAATTAATGATTTCCTCGCGGCGGCGACAGCCTCTGATCCATCGCTGGGAATTCTATCAAGAATTTCTATCATGTTTTGAACCCAATCCATATGCCTTATGAAGGCTTCTGTGTCGCCTTCCGTGGTCCATTTGAGAGGGGGAACGGAGGAAGAGGCTGAGGGCTCCGTAAAAACGAGATTGGGGGAGATTGTGAATGTCCGACGCCGCTCATGAAAATCTCGCCGATAGACTGCAATCTCCATCATGCGAATCGAGGACGCATCCTCAGTGCTCTGTGGGATCTCCGGTTCATGCGTAGGAACGTGTGAATCAGAAACAATGCCGTTGGGAGGTACCCGGGGTGTCGGAGAAGATTCTCCTCGTGGCGTCTCATAGGGATAATGGGAACGAGAGTTAATCGCAGGATCGTTCTCAACAGAGGTAGGGGAGAGTATAGCGCTCAGAACGGCACCGTCCAACATCTGCTGGTCTTGATCTATTGCCATTTCATGCAGATGGACTTGTTCATCCTCTTGATGGCGAGCAAAAACACTTCCCGATACGTAGACTCCAACAGCCATCTGTCCGGTGGCACGATCCAGAGCATTTTTCGTAATGCATTTGTGAACAGTGCATTTACAACGCTTCCACGCAGCTCGTCTATCCATGCCTGACAAGACTCTTCAGTGGCATCCAAGCGGCATCGGATAATATCCATCCCGAATGACTTGCCTGAACATTGACCGGGCTTGAATAGTGATAGTCAAAAGACAGGTTTTTGCCGATACACACAATGGAATGATGCTCTTGGAAATGAATTTTCGGGACGAAGGAACGTTTACTTCCCTAGGTCTGAGCCTGAGGCGTAACGATAGATCGCGAATAGATCGTACTGTTTCCGGGTCTGATCGCGAGCAATGTAAGTACATCCTTTGCCACATCACGTGCAATCTCAGAGTGCACGATTATAGCACGAATCTCGCCAGGCAGCCCAGGCTCGTCAATGGCATCAGCAGGCACGCTGTGACACTAATAGCATACATAGAATTTCATACAATGGATACACAATACGCCCAGTAAACCAGATAGTTCTTTTCACCTCCGTTACTCCCACTACTCAGACATCCCATGCCGGCAGTCCCGAACCCATCAGTTTGCGTGTGAACGATACGCAGACTGCGACGCAGTTTCCGTCGTAGTGGTGGTGATGGTGGTGGTCTTGCTCCTTGCCGGAAGGACAGCATTCTCAGTGAAGCCAGCACCTGCCGCCGTGGTCGTGGTCGTAGTCGTCATGATGACTTGTGCCGGGGACGAACTACCTGGAAGCCCAGCACTAGCAGTCTTAGTTGTCGTTGTGGTCGTCGTATCCATATCAGTAGCGGCGATCGAAGTGGTGGTGGTTACCAGTACAGTGCCGCTCAGAACAGGGAACGGCGCGGCCGTGTCGGTATTGCCACCATCCGAGGGGAGAAGTAGTCCGTTGAGATGGTCGGTCGAGACCGAGGGAGCAGCTGGTTTATCAAGCTGGTCTGGCTTTCCAGAATCGACCATAGGAGTATCGGAAGCATTGATATCCACAGCTGAAGAGTTAGAACCCGCATAAGATGTGGTCCCCGAAACATGATGAGAAACAGAAGAAGCGTCAAGCCCAAGACCGGATGCCAAAGCTGAAGCAAGTGTTGTGGGGGATGAAGCTGGGGAAACAATAGAAACGGTCATCGCAGCTGGCCGAGCCTGAGGAGTCTCTGCTAAATTATGAAACCCGTCGTATCCGGTACGAGACAGATCTGGACAATTATCCGCACCGTGGATAGCATAGCCCTGCTCCCTGCTGGTCATGTTCATCGTCAAATATAGCTCGTCCGAATCGACATCGGCACAGAACCTGCCAGAGTTGTCCATAGCGGTGTCCGAGTCATCCATATTAACAGTCTCGCACGGAATGGAGTGGGTCTGAAGTAAGAGTATCAATTTTAACACTCGTCTCAAACCACAGTCCACATACCGGCGAGGACACACAGATAGGCGTGTCGGCCCAACCTGAATGTTCTAGGGGCGATCGTGGAGTGAACAGTCCCGACATCGCATCGTCAGATGTGGTCGTCAGTTTGTTATGTACTCGAGAACGCTTGTTTGAATACTCCGGATCTGGAGATAATCGGTGCTTGCCATCTCGCTGAAGAGGAGAGGAAGAACGAATCTGCATATTGATCCTGTGATATGAGGATATGGGAGGTGGGCGAATTAGAGTCTGCGTGCGTTCGTCTTTTATACTGTTGAAGGAGACATTACTCCTCCGGACGATAACTTCAACAATGATCCAATCACCTTTGTTCCATGACAGCATAATCAATGTTGGACAAAACACTTTGAAGCTGGGACTGGGTGCATTGTCAGCTACGGAGTGCATTGTGGTGACGATGGTAATGAGCCTCCTTTTGTATATACTTCGGGAAAGCTTGTCAGCCGCATTGAGCATGCTCCGCGATCGTACACGCAATCGCTGTCTCTTGATCGCTTACCGTAGACAATGGGACGCTCGATTGGTTCGTACCGCGCCATAATGGAATAGCCCATGCATGAAGAAGAGGCCAACACAGCTAGTTGCAACGCACGCCTTATATCCTGCCTGAATCGTACGTGTGTGGTCAGTTCATATAGAGAGATCGTGTCGACGGGCTAAATATCCCAAGAGGTTGATGAGGAATATGGGACAAGTCATCTTGATCGAGGTTTCCAAACCATCCGCATCACTTAGTATCATCGATAGTCTTGAATGTATCGCTTCACTTTGTTCTGTGTGCCCAAAATAGATCATCAGACTCTGTCTCAGATTGAATGTTAGAGGGGATAGAGTGACCTGAATTCAAGAACATTTCGGGCTATCTCCAATGAAGGCCGACGCTAGCGAGTCACGACTGGCTCAGGATATCAGGAGGTCGTTTTGGCAGAGATCCTGCTATGGGTTCACCTAGTAAAGCCAGTACCGATCGCAGATGAGCAGATAGGACTCCTAACGACTGTCCTCAAAATGGTCTTTGGGACATGGGTCACTTTGAGCATATTACTGAAGAGTATATACCAGAGTAGTAACAGTAACTCTCGCCTCAGTATTACTGCCGATCGCGGTGTTTTCTATAAATGGGATGCCTTTGCTGTGGCCGGACTGATTGCCTCATATAGTAAGGTCCGGGTGCGCATGGTCCATATCTGCCGAATAAGACCGCTGAATAGTAACAGTGGACGACTGTTACTGTTACTACTCTGGTCGCCCCTCATTACTGAAGAGGTAGCAAAATACGAGAATGATCGGATCATGACGGTCCAGTATGGTACGCGTACGAATGACGCCACCTTTGTCGGAAGGGAGTCCTTTGGGCAGATACTCTGCCAATGAACAGTTTATGGCCACTTCGACAAGGCCCGGTATTACCGCTCTTGCTTGTTACCGAAATAGTACACGGAAAAGCGGAAACGCAATAAATAGTCTTCAATATCACTACGATACATTGATCTACACGGGAATCACATAGTAGGAATAGGAGAGAGAATTCGTCACGATCCATTCCCCCTCTTGCTCGGTGTACTCCATCTCACCGCGCTGAAGTTGGTGGCATAGGAGAAGAACGGGCATGCAAGTGAACGGAGGTGAATCAAGCCTTAGGGAGAGGTCGCTTGCTGTCACATCTACAATGCTATGACTAATAATAATCAGGGTGAACCGCAATCTATGAAAAGCAGAAAGATACTCAACTGATGGCGCAGATGTAATCTTAATTCAGCCCTCGTCGCATCTTCCATTAGACCGCAACCACAGTGGGAACAAGTCCAAAAGCACACGTGATCGTGCATATCACGAGATGACTTTCTACCGATCGACTCGACCGTCTTGACCTTGAATTTCATTTCTGAGTCGACTGGCCTCCAAACGATGTCCTCCGTGGGTAAGGACAGGTGCTCTGTGAGTGAGTGGATAACCTGGCATTGTCATGAGGACAGATTTTGGCAGTAGGACCTTGGGCTTAAGACGCACCGCTGCTCTCCATCCCATAACAAATGCTCGTCTTCCGCCTTGACCACATATTCCACACGCCAGCCTTTCATCTAAAGCATCCAATTGTGCCGCCGTCGTAAGTTCAGGCCGCTTACCACAGGCCTTTATGACTGTACGTGCGGTATCGCCACAGAACTGTAACACAGAGGACGACCATGGTTGTCGACCGTGATAGTGCACGAGGACAGCGCTGTCGTAAATGGACCCTTCTATACAAGGCAGATTCCCGTCGTAGGGAGGACTACCGCCACGGGTTGCATCCCAGTTGGCCTGCGCAGGATGACAACAAGGATGAGCCAGCACACCAGGCCAGAATAGAATCGCGCTGCAGTGAGTGCACCGAAACACGACCTGTGCAAGCTCCAATGGGTTGGGGGGTGTGAAACGGGCGGAGCGCCGGCGGGCCAATGGAGCGTGTGACAGTGGAAGTTGAATACGGGATTCTACTTCCTGCTTCATGGCTGCCTGCCATCGAGATATCAAATCAGGTAGCATCCGTGAGAATGCATCCACGGTAATAATGACACTTGGGGAGAGGTCCACAATCGCTTTGACCTCCGGATATGCAGTGAGGTCTACAGGATGGGGCAAAATGTCGGTCGATGGTACCGTCGAACGATACCTCCAAATGGCTTCGTCTAGCCTCTTCAAGCGTACATAGCAGAACCTGCGAGCTGTCCATTTGAGGCGAAGGTCCTTCCTCTGGTCCATCCACTTCAACAAAGCAGGCTTCAAGGCACGCCAGTCTGCAGCCGGCGAACAAACTCTAGTCGGAAAGCGTTTACAGGGGGCGAGAGTTCAACCCACTCACTGTAATCATTCAAATCTTCAGCCTTATTGCCAAGTGGATGTTCCACTAGCTTCAGGTTTCTGAGACCAAGGTAGAGAACGTCTGTCTCGTAACCCATCTCCTTCAAGCGCTCGGCCATGCTGCACCAGAAAGACAGCAAGAAGTCAGAGGGACGACGGTGACGGGTATGGAAGACACTCACGAAGACACCCTGCGCTGTATAATTTCTTTCCGGCGCTGCGCTTCAGCAAGAGACCAAGCTCGGCCCAAGGTGGCGTGCTAGATCAAGTGTGGTCGGCTTCACGTAGTGTGGGTGACAACTGTAACCAGGGCATACCTCCGAAACCTGTCTTGTCAGGATCTCTCGCACTACCAGAATGTCACAGCGACTGAGTGGTGACGGATGACTTTCAAGGTCATTCTTCAAGTTGTCGACATCAGGTAGATGAAAGATAGTTCCATCTGAATCGGTGTACATGAGTAACACGCTCGCATGCGAAAATAAACAAACACCGACTTACTTTGAATAGAAGGGAGGATCTGCGATGCCTGCGTCTGGGCGAGATAGTCGCCTTGCGGGAGCTGTTGTAAGGGATCGGCCATGACCAGCCTACAAGCTCAACGTTAGTTCTTCTGTACTCTGAATAAACGGGAGGGCATATGGCGCACATTCTTCCTCGGCACCCTGAGCAGTACCGGACTTTGAACTCCCATATCAAACCATCTGGGCCGACCCCTTCTGCATGGCAAACAGAGCAAAGGTCATCGAAGACGAGACTAGCGTACAGTGGCTCGCTCATTGATGGCGGGCAGTTCGGAAGACCGGCATTTTGACGTGAGCGGCGCCATAGCGGCAGCGCGGAGCGCACCATGAGTGTCTGCCTGAACGGTTTGCTCGTGCGAACGAGCGAGCAGGTCTGCTGGTTGGAGGTTATTGAATATCTGGATGCGAGAAGACACACATCGTGAGATTCGCGGGTTTGAATTAAAATACTTATTACTTGCCTCGTAGAGAACATCCAACGGGAGAGATTGGATGACATCTTTACGAATCGGCGTAGCAGGCGGGCGTCTATGAGACCGCTTGGGTTTCTTCCGAGGACTGGAAGACATGGATAATGTCGGGATAAAAATGAAAATATAGTAGTGAAACCATGAGCTCACCAGACCTGTATTTATACCTTGCTGCGGCTCACTGTACCGGCTCGGAGGCGTCGGGTGAACTCCATACAGGAATCCAGACGGACAATGGCGCGCCAGCGGTGGGTAATGTAAGTGTGTCGGACCTTGCCAAAATCATCGAACGAAAGACAGTCGGCGGGCATTGTGGTCTTTACTGGCGACCAGTGCCACTGTCAGTACTGGTAGCGGACTCGATGCGGGTTGAAAGCAAGGCCTAATTTGGTGTGCTAGCCCCGCGATCGATCATGATCAGTCACGGTACGGGTCGAAGACGTCCCAAAGAGTCCACATTCTATAGTACTGACATTGTGTCGCTTAGTTAGATTGTCTTCCTCTTATTCTACCGGACTGTTGGGACACTAAGCAACCACCTCCAATTTGTGCAGACATTGTGCCACTGTGCGCAAGTTCTGCCAGTGTGCTACTCCGCATTTTTTTTGAAACAGCGACTTTGGAGGTGAGCTTCTCTCCGACTTCTCCTTTGTGCGCCCCTAGAGCTTCCTTAGTCCGCATCAGTATCTTTCACAGTCCGACTTTCTGCACTCTCCGCAAAATGTCGGTCTTCGTTTATCTTGTCTCTTTCCGATGTTTCCTTCCGACTCCGAAGGCACTCTATTGTCGTGTCAGCAGGCTGCCCATACATATAGGTCCGTCAAGATGTCTGCGTACTCGGTTATCCCATCGACTGGTGCTCTCAACATCGACCCCTGTCGTGACTTGCGACGCTCCCCTAATCTTGCTCACAAAACCTCGAAAACACATCACTTCTTCTATTCGAAATGGCCCAAGATCCCGCTGACTTAGCCTCGCGTGTGATTGGTGAGTTCTGTCTTTCTCTGCTCGCGTCCCCTACTCAAAACTTGTGCGAATTCAGAGTTGGCCGTATGGGTAGATCGCGAAATCTACGGCCGCATTGAGCAATTACAGTCTCAGACCGACGAGTATGGCTAGGTCTGTATGTGCCGTCGTACCGCTTATCGTTTTTTGTCACGCAGGGCTCTCCGGCCGTTGAATGTCCCGCAGATTCTTGCATCACTCGAACGCCCCCGCCTCCCCGACGATTTGCTTCAGAAGCTGAAAGATATTAATAAAGACGGCGGAGTTGCCTATATTGATTTAAATCTTGCTACATTGCGGAATGTCTATGAGAAATTGCAGGCCGCGATGTCGTCAGTGCGTACTTTCTACTCTTGTACCTCTAGATCTGCTCAGCCTATTTCAGGACTTGCATATGTTGCCTGCTGGTGTCAGCCCTCTTTCGTTGCAACAGTGTATCAGTAGTGCGTCTCGTACAATTGATACTATTGTATCGACATGGGATCAGTACAAGCCCTCAGTGCAGGACGCGCTTCAACTCGATGAGGTGATTCATCTTGATTAAGTCCTCAGGCTTACCCACACTGACGAACATTTGCGCGATTTAGGAGCTTTTGGGGACCACAGTGTCTCCATTACTGCAGGCACCCCTCGTTAGGGAGTTGGTTGCTACGCTTGATGAGTTTAGGGGTGTGCGCTCACAGATTATGTCTGAGACGCGAGAAATCTTTCCGGCTTTGAGCCAAGCATTGCTTGCACTCCCCAACCAGGATCAAGGCGATGCAGTACAAGATCAAGTCGAGGAACTCGCGCGATTTCATGACTTACTGATTGCGCAAGGAGTTCAACTGCGTAACACCTTACGTGCCCTCCAGGTATGAGTGCCATCCGGACAATCCTTCTCTCTGATTTGTTTGTTGAAATCTGCCCTTGTCAGGTAGCAGTGGCCACAACAGGGACTCTTACCAACGCTGTGTTTCGTGACCATATGGAGCTGTCTCACGCTGAGATTGCTTGTGATGGTTACCTGTTCATTAAGGCAGGAATCAAGAACTGCTTCGAGGCAAGCCAGGCTTTCGTTCGGAGATACTGTACTGACGTAAACTCAGGCCATTGTCAAACTTGCTTCTAGGATCTTGCCTCATGAACAGCGTCCCATCACGACGCCTTGAATGTAGCACTACTTTTGTTGCTTCACAGATTTCCGAGCTGCGCTCTGCGTAGGGTACCACGGTGGGATGGAATCTTCGATGGGGTCTCTGCATCGGTATTTCCCTTGGTTTTATACATGGTTGTAATGCTCCCACAATTTAGTGCAATTGTATGTTGGCCCGGGTGACCTTGCACTTGATCGGCCGGCGATCCGGCGGTGTTTCCGAGATCGCGCCAGAAAGACGCAAAATGTGACAACGTCACGCCGGCCCAAAAACATTGAGACCGGGGCTCAATAAACGTACCCATAGGAAAATGCACAGGACAAAGGCGGGAAATGTTCCATGTCCGGTGAATGATGCTGAACAGGATTAGCAGTACGAAAATCAGTATATGTCAGCAATGTTCAGTCCCAGTCTCAGACACGAAGAATGGAGCATGTCCAGTTCAAAATCTGGCAGCGATTCATTTAGCCATATTTTGAATTCTGACGCTGCTTCCACACGCGGGTTAAACAATACCATTCGAGTCTCCGATGTCATGTTTCTGTTCAGTAAGGCGACATGAAAATTGGCCTTTCTTGCCCATATCTACCTGTGTAACATTCTGACCAAATCTGATGTTTTTCGAAGTAATAGGCCTGTGTAAGCACAAAAAGAAATTCAAATAGTCTGTCCTCCTTACGCCGCGGACAATCAGAGGAACATTCGAAACTTATCTGCAATTTCCCACGGCGGACAACCGCATGAATAATTCGAATTTCACTTATAATTTGGCAAATGGATTTTATAAGTCTTGTTTTGTGTTATTATCTAATGTTACGTTAGGTACAATAACCTCGAAAGATTGGATGCAAAGTTTCTGCCAAGTTACTTTTCTGCTCGAGAGCATTTTCTATGCGACGTCGCCTTTCAACATAGGACTCTTCTGGTAGAACCCTGAAAGAGATACATATATTCTGCCACAAACTGTTTACTGATCGTTTAACCACTTGCTGGTAAATACCTGACATTTCCCTGTTCAGACCATCGGCCTTTGCCCGCTGTGTCAAACACCGTGGAAGTTTTGGGCGAGGACGTTGTGTCGGCATCACGTGTCCTCGTCGCTCAACGCCTCTCGACACCTCACGGAGTGCACCAGCTCCCCAGACCCCTGGAAAGGCAGCGTATATGTAGTACATGCATGTTGAAGTAATTACATCGATTGTCTTGGTCTTTGAACGGTTCGTATTTTCACAAATTAATTTCACACGTTGATCATACAGACGGAACGCACTGCCGCGACAAAAGCCTGACTCACAAAGGAATGGCGCGATAAGACTAGAGCCCCCATATCAGACTGCTGGCTTTCTTCACTGCAGTTGCCACGTCGCCTTGACCTCCACTGTCGAACCCAAGATCAATTTGCTCTGCCTCGACATCTTCCTTCATGTGCTGTTCGTTGGTCGTGCCGGAGAGCGGCGTTATGCCGTTCATCTGCGCAAGCTTGAATAAGACCTGGGCGGGTGTACAGCCCTTCGCGTGGGCAATCTGGCGGATACTAGGGTCTGCAAGGAGTCTCGGAGAGCCAGATAAAGTCCAGAATGACCTGTCGACAGCGGTCAATTATCGTCACCAGAATGGGGATCTCAAGACACGCACTGGTATTGGATACCATTCTCCCTGCAGTATCTGCATACCTCCCGATCCCATTGATTACCCTCGTACCACCTGTTCTGTACGACTTGCACCCTCCTGCCCGTCTTGTTCTCCAGCGTTTCCAGTATCCTCACATCATACGTGTTGCTCAGCCCGATCGTCCTCAGCTTGCCCTCATTCTGGAGCCTGATAAGCACTTTCCACGCTGCCACGGTGTCGTGGATGCGCTCGAGTGGTGAATGCAGGAGAAGGCTGTCGATGTAGGCAGTTCCCAGGTTTTGAAGAGATCGCTGGACAGAAGTCTCTATCTGCGTCGAAATGTCATCCTGAGGATTGTATGGCAGGGGCTGGCTCAGGTCTTGGCCACCCAATGACGTGTATCTGGACGACAGTTAGAGCAGTCGTAATCGGTGCATTGAACATCTCACTCACTTGGTCTGTATGAAGAGGTCCTCACGCCTTATCCCGTGCTCGTCCTGCAGCAGGCGAAGCGCTTCTCCAACCAACTCCTCACTTCCATATTCCCATTACTCGCTTCGACTGCGAATAACAGTCGGGACAAAGCGTACCGATAATGCTTGGGCTGACCTGCTGGATGATCCCAACGACAGGTCAATGATGCACGTTCGACGATAATTGAAGGCCCTTACCAGTGTCGATAGCCCGGAATCCATTCAAAACGGCTTTCACAACGAGAGCAGTAGTTCCTTCCTTTTTCCTGGCAGACTCGATGTAACTATAACAGTAAGACGGCATGCCAGTAGCAAACCTGCGCACCAGGCCGTACCGTAGATTATTTTGTGTGATGCCATAGTCATGTCTGTTGAATTGTAGATAGAAACAATTTGGAATTGTAGCTGTAAGACCGAGTCTCAAGAGAAACGCGAAGTGACAGCGGCCTGAGAGCTCCTGAGAGCCCTTCAGATTGGCGCTTATCGATGATGTACATTCCCCAGCGGGAGACCGAGGGAAAATGCCGGCCACCCTCGTGTCGCAACATCGGAGGGTTACGCAATGCTATACTGCTTTGCGTCCGGCCGCAAGCACAAGTACTCTAACACAAGGAAGATTCCGGCGACAAACCCTGCTGCTTCACGTCGTTGTAGAGTTCGTCCATTCTCCCTTTTGCGGTCCCGCTGTCGAGCTTAGTTGACATCCAGAATGCAGGCCATTCGAAAAATTCGAAAATAGCGCGTGTTTGGTCTGATACGTCCTGCGAAAGTGCGTTGTGAGACTCCCGGTCACTGTACACGGCACTCTGATGAAACTAATATCTCCGCTAGTCCGAGCTGTGAACACACCCAGTATAGAAGCGCATACGAGCCACTACATGACATACCTAAATGACGGTCCGCTCATCCATCCTACGGACACTGTCGTAGGCACACATGGCGAGTGTTCCATTGATCATAGCACTCCTTCGACTCATCTTCCCGAAGCTAAATTCAAGAACTTTACTTCCTTCTGTACACCGAAATCTGAGATCAGACTGCTGCTGCCGGGGGTGAGTCGCTAAAATGAAGTCGCCACCGATGACAAGAGAGGTGCAATGATGCTACAGTAAGTAAGTTCGGTGCGTATGAAGTTGAATGCATGACCGTTTTTGTCCCAGATTATTCCATCGACATGTTGAAGGGACTGGTTAGCTTCACAGATTATGGCTGCAACGGTCGGACCATTCCTGATGACTGCGAACTAGTTCCACCATCCATGAATCCCTTCGTCAAACACAGCCACTCAGTACCCTCAAACACGCTGTATGTCGTGCGCGTATCTCTCAAGATGCAGTGGACCAAAGCGGTTGCGTACAACGATGTTCTTGGCCCATGGCCGGCCCGGGGGACTAAAGTCGCACCTCCTGCTAGATCTGAAGGGGTCACTCTTCTGGTTATTAAACTTTCTATGATGCCTTAGAAAACTGGAGCGCACTAACCTGTATAAGGTGGATGCACATGCATTGACCCTCAGTGTTATCAGTATCTTGAAGCATCGGCTGAGTAGAGCTATGTACGGTCGCTTTACGCTTCCGGTGCTTAGTGCTATTTGTTTGGTCTTTGTGGGTCCACATCCATAGAACCCGATCATTGGCATTCGATCCGATGATCGTGATTTTAGACGCCGTGACGGTTACCATGTAATAAGTAGTCGTCCCAGTATTATTGGATAAGACTAGCAATCGTCGTATTTTTCCATCAATGGAGACTGTCTGCGGTAGTCGTTTTTTCGGCCACCAAGAGGGCTCACCATTCACTCATTGTGAATCAGGGTCTACGATGTGAGACTAGACTTCATCCCTTTGAAGTGATCATCTGTGCCGGTTCCCGGAGGTAGCTTGAACGCAGGTCCTTGTGACCCAGGGCGGGAAACGGAGCCGGCTCGCAACAAGGGAACGCACTTCGACTAGATCAAATTCATGTGGTCTGTATCTTCCCAGCAAGTCGTAACAGATACCTAATCCATGGACTCCTTTGTCTCGTTTGATAAAGCGCGAAAAGAATCACCTCTTTATGGGCGCATGGAAACGGAACGCATGTACGGGCGGCATGCACAAAACGTGCATCCAAACAGCCAGAATAAAACCTTTTATCATGCAATTACAATCTCACGAGCATCTCGGCTTCTCAAATACCTGTGATCTGATTAGTTTAGATATTACAATAAGGACTGTAATGACAGTATGGATGACAAGTAGGCAGTCAATGCCTCCAGACCCTGAGCGTCAATAAAGCGACCAGCGCTCAACTAAGGCGACCGCAGAAAACCTATACGAAAGTACAGCGAGAACAAGCTCCGTGAATGACGACTCCTGGCAGCAGCTAAGCACTATCAGTGATAATCACGGTCAATAAGGACATAAGATGGCTAGATAGGAAAGGTGCATTACCAGGGAGTAGTGCGCCCCGACATGTCACGCAGCTCGACATTGTCACTCTGACATTCCCATTCATCATCCTCCAACATCGTATCAGCGTCTTGAACGACCACCGACGCCGTCTCGCGGAATGGGTCATTTAGCGTCAAACTGCTGCCATGGCTGGCACGGTGAGGTCCCTCGTTTGTGATATGTATTGAACGTATGTCGCCATCTAAGCAATCAATAGTCAAAAGTCCGCCATTATTAGAACTCTAACCATCCTACCAAGCTGTGTCGGCTCTTCTGTATCTCTACTTCCGGGCAAAGCATCTGGTAGAGAGACGGAACGTACTACTTCTCCATTAGACCTGCTGAGCGTCCAGAGGGCCGCACTTCGTGCTTGTTGTGACGAGGCCTGGGAGTGCGGCATTTCAATAATCGGCGACCACAATGCACTTATTACCCACTTTCATCTTCTTGTGAAGTGCCTTAGCGTGGTCTTTATACTGACAGATCGCTTTGAACTCTTGGAACGACTCGAGAAGATTCTCGGCTGCTATCCTGTCCCTCACTCCACAAAGACTTGGAGAAGACTAAGCGAACGCAAAATGGACTACCTACCACACAAATGCTACTTACTCATCATATATTTGGTGGTGCTCGTCGTGCAGTTGTCCCGGCATGATCTTCTTGGTCGCCTCCAGGAGCTTGAGAGTGGACTCTTGATATTCATCACCTCTTTTGAGCCGGGTGCCAGGAAGCAAATTGGTTACTAGTCGTATGGGAGGTTTAGTTGCAGAGACGACAGTCGCAAAATCAGCTGCAGCATCGAGAACATTAAGAAGATCGGAAGACATATCGCGTGAGGAGAGGGGAGATGAATGTAGGCGATGAGTTCGAAGTCTTGTTAAATATTCGTACAGGTAGCGAAAACAAAGATGGCGTCGCTAGTTGACATTCAGGGAACAAAAGAGTGAAGCTTCGGCGGAAACTTGACCTCCATGCGGAAGCAGTCACGAGTGTCCCACACCGTTGGCACTTTTACGTCTTCGGAACGATTTTTACTCGCTACCGACAAGGAACCGCTCCACCTAAAGCGATAAGGCCTTCTTTTTACTTTACGATGCCATTCAAAACTTAGCGATGCCTCTGTCAGGAAACGGTGGAAAATCATCGCGTTGAACACACGGCAGGGCTTGGGCTTCGCCGATAAGCATTTTATAGTCATGTATATTGTGCGCCGGGATGTAACGTCCACTGGTAAATTAGCCCTTTTAATTTTTTTTGAACACAGGAGACAGAATCTACATTTTTGTATCAAGGGTTCAGAGGCATGGAAACAGTCTGTTACTGCACAGCGAGACCCAAGAAAACGATAGCGCAGCTAGCCTTGAAGCTTGATGGAAGTGCACTGATTGAGGCCAGGAGCTACTGACGCCTCGTGTATCACGTGCATCATCTAAGATCCCTCCGTTTGTATCTCTTTGTTTGCGGTTTCAGCTGGATGTTTCACGACTGTTTGAGCCGTCGTTGATCACTGCTATCACGTATATTGCTTGCTTCAGACTTACCCTTGCAGTGACTTGACACTCATGAGTGATGAACGGACTCAAGGCAACGTCGCTTCGACTGTTAGAAAACCTGGAGACCTTCATGACAGCGAGTATTACTGGCGTGCTCGTCAACCATGGCTCCGAGAACGTGGCTACGCACTGCGCCAGAGGTATAGCCCAGACTGGATACCGTCGTGGAATGGAACGAAAAAGCGTTTTTTTCTCTGCGAGGATGGTTGGGCACTGACTGTTCGTTTCCTACTCGAACGTATCAACTCCTGCTAATTTCGTATTAGCATCCATATATCTTGGACGCGACTCGCATATCAGATGGGACCATGGTCATGCTCAAAAAGACGTCTAAATCTGTCCATCCATACGAGGCCGAAATTGGGCAGTTTTTCTCCTCACAACCTCTGGACGCCGATCCGCGGAATCATTGCATACATATATATGAAGTTTTTCAAGACCCCGAGGAGGACGACAGTCTCATATTAGTGATGCCGTTTCTGAGACCTTACAACGACCCTCGCTTTGACACCGTAGGGGAGGCTATTGAATTTTTTAGACAAGGGTTCGAGGTGTGTATGCTTTAGTTGAATTCCGTACACGTTGCATATCTTCTTAACATTCGTGCCACGTAGGGCTTGCAATTCATGCATCAGAACCATGTCGCTCATCGGTGAGTAGTCCACTTCCACTTATAGGTATTGCTCACCTTTCTTTAGAGATATTATGGAACTCAATATGATGATGGATCCCATCCCATTATTCCCGGAACTATATCATCCGATCGATCAATATAGGAAACGGGATTTCAGTGGTACTGTAAAACCATTTACCCGAACGAAACGTCCAACGACGTACTTTTTTGTTGACTACGGGCATGCTCGAAAGTACGACCCAGAGAGTGGTCCTCCGCTAGAACTGCCTATATTAGGTGGAGACAAGACTGTCCCAGAGTTTCAAAATGATGGGTACAATAAACCATGGGATCCATTTCCTACCGACATCTACTACATGGGCAACCTAATACGAGAGGATTTCTTACGGGTGAGCGTACAGTATTTTTGCCAGTCCTCTGTTACTGAAGCACAATCGCTGTAGAAATACACAGGTCTAGAGTTCATGGGCGCACTGATTGCGGAGATGGTCCAAGACGATCCTTCGAAGCGGCCAACCATCGATCAAGTCGTCGATAGGTTTGAAAAGATACGGCGAGCGATCACATCGTGGAATTGTCGCTCTCGTCTCGTCTCAAGGAGGGAGGATATATTAACGCGAGTGTTCAAAGATGTTAGGCACGTTTTCCGGACCACCGGTTATATTGTCAGACGTCTGCCCCCAGTCCCTACCCCATCGACCAAGTCATAGGCATTCCACGCTAGCGCATGTCCTCTAGTTTATCGTCGTCTTATTTTCGTATATACCCTTATCGTCGTTGTTGCTATGGAATTGCTGATTTAGTTATTGCCCGATATTAGCTCGCTTGTTGTGCAGCCCAGCTTGCTCTACAATCGTAGAGAAAATATTGATTCGTCGTTCATGGCTAAATGTGTCGATGCATGAGCGTGATATTAGGTAAAGGACATTTCGAGGCTATCACTGGAAGACAACGCAATACTAATCCAGAGTGTTTATCATACAGGTTTCAACTACAACCACACGAACACTGCAAAGAAATCACCGTTTTATAAGCGGTGAAAAGGGTAAGATAGGCATGCAGAAGGGTTTACTTATATGGAACCATTCCTTTCTCACACCTATCTTACCCTTTTCACTAGTTTTTGCTGCTTGCGAAATGGTGATTTTTTTGCAGTGGAATGTCAGCATCGAGGCCGCTGAGTACAGAACTCTTTGATTTCATTGTTCTGTGTAGATCTCTGTCGGAGAGCCTGCACTGTGCAGTGTACTATTGTGCAAGGGCATATTTAAGTTGATGTCAAGGGCACGTCGGACAACTGAAATACAATGCAATCACGGAGAAATGATAACACGGGGGCCACACTTCTTCAAATCTCCCGCGCGTTGCACATGCAGTCCTCAGTTCCGCTTTTTGACAGAGATCCGGAAAAACCTGTGATATCGACAAACCTGCCTATCCTTATTTCAGAGCATTGCCAGTGTATCAATGAATTACACGTTCTAGGCACGATGACACATACCAACGGGCAATCTGTGTTCCCATACGTAAAGATTCAATGTTAACAGGTCCTGTATCTGACTGACGTTTACTGTACCTGGTTTACAGATTTTTTTTGTCTCCACTTATTGTCTGCGAGGACATTGCCTTATGTGTGCAGTAAGTACGGGGTTACACGGTCGGAACCCTGCGGCGCCAAAATGATGCCGTCGAGTAGGATTCCGACAAGTGATACCATAATATTAATGAAGCCGATAAACTCGCACGGCGAAGGGCCTGGAACTTATGGTACCAGCTGTCATAGGGACAAAACGGCTACGGTAAGGAAACCCCCCTTGGAATTTAACACCGATCCACGGAAGAGTGAATTGTGGTGGTGCGCCCAATAGCATGGGTCACCGATTGTCATCGGCGCGGGCGGAGACGAAGACCTCATGGTCGTTCGATCGACTGGAACGACGCTCTCCCCCAGCTCGACGACATTCGGGCCCGCACTTTCCCCCGAGGTGCTCGGTTATGGTATCGCCATGATCATGTGGCTGCTATCCCGAGCACATAGTCGATAGGTCAAGCCATGGGCTCTGTAACAAGCCCATCGTCTCGCAGAGAAAGTCACAGCATTTATCGAGGCATTGCTGTGGATACAGTACGAAAGTTAACACAGCGACTTCAAAACAATATCGCGAAAAGGCTATCCTCGTTCCTTACGATACAATTCCACAGGTACGATCTTCTACATGCCACCACCCCGGTTGCTCTCCGACATATGTTAGCGCTTGAAACATTCCAGCAGCGGCCACATTTGGCCTGTTTTATACTTTGTCAATGAATGTCGAGCACAGCCCATATCACAGAAGTTAGTGGACAGATGTCGCATGTCCAGGCGCGATAAACGGACCTGGTCGGAGGCCTTATAACAATAAACCTGGCGACCTTTGTTTTAGAGAAATCTATTGATCAATCCCGATGACAGTGCTTCTATGTTCTAGACAAGCATACCGGTAACCGTTTTGTATTGCCAAATTAGACTGAAATGTGTCGTTCCCTGTATCCGACATTGCGTACTCGGGGGAATGCGACTGAATACAGTCCGTAATTCCACTCCCAGAAGAGATTTGATCGATCCAGGGATAACAGTCACATCATACCAGCATCAAGGGGTATATTCCAACAGTATTGAAGATGCGAGAACACTCAAAGCAAGGATAGATACAGAGCAATCGACTATGCGGAGAACGATTAAACGGTATGAACCAGCAGCAGCCGGAAAGCAAAGAGAATGGAGCACGAGTTCAACCTAAGGCGTAGGAATGGGCGCACGCCTAGTAAAGATGTAACCTATTGTTCGGAAAATATGCCTAACGACACGGAAGATCCGTAAGAACCAGTGCTCGTTACGTCTCGCCAGTCTGGAACGGAGCTTCCAGTAGCCCAGCGTTCCACGTTGATCGGCAAAACGGGTAACAACCTGATGAATGGTGGGGCGCTGCGTTGGATCGTCTTGTACCATGTCATTTACAAGGGGTTGTAGGAATTCCACGCCGTGAAATGTCTGCAGGCTACATGTCAAATTTTTTACATTCGTGATCGTGATAGCTGGCAAGACCTACCTGTAAGAAATCCTCTCTTATCATATTGCCGAGGTAGTAGATGTCAGTAGGGAACGGATCGCAGGGTCGGTCCAACCGGCGAAATTCTGGAACAGTCTTATCCCCACCCCGTATGGGATCCTCAAGAATAGGGCCGTCGTCCGGACTGTATTTCCGAGATAGTCCGAAGTCAATGTAATAATATTTGGTCGGACGAGCAGTGCGAGTGTAGCGCTTCACTCTTCTCGTGAAGTCTAGGTTGCGGTCCAGATGCTGTGGATGGAACATATTAGGGAATATCGGTCTTGGGTCCATCATGATGTTCAGAGCCATACAGTCTCTGAAATGTCCGCTTAGTGTGAGAACATTGAGGAGGAAGCTATACCAACCGATGCGCAACACGATGACTATGCATGAAATGTAACCCCTAGAGGACGATTGTTACTGTCAACTGAATAGGGTATGATCTACTCCCTTACCTCAAACATCTGCCGTAGGAACTCTACAACTTCCCCAACTGTTTCAAATGGGGGGTTATTGTAAGTGCGCAGAAAAGGCATAACCAGAAGTACGGTGTCGTCGTCGGGTACTTGTAGAACTTCGTAAATGGGTACACAGTGATTGTGAGGGTCTGAGGCCAGCGGTTCGACAGAGAACATCTGACTGATTTCGACCTCATAAGGGTGGTCCTTCGTTGAGACGCGTTTGAGGCCAACCATGGCACCGTCTGACATACGAGTGGCATCTAACAGTTGTGAGTACTGCAACTCATCAGACCATGATGCACAGGAGAAGTCGAGTGGTCATACCCTCATTCCAATACCGTCTTCAAATCTCCAATAAAATGTGTCTGTTCCTTCCCATGAAGGCTGCCATCCTGGCTTGTAACGGGGGCGCAGCATGTATCCATGCTCCTGAAGCCATTCTTGGTGATCACGCCAGAAGATTTCGTATGGTAGCAATTCTCCGGAGTACTCTTCTGAGACGATTGGTGCTTCGTCCGCAACGGCATCGGTAACTCCTATAGACATGGCAAATCTGCATTCCGCATTTAGCAGCTGTCTGCGTTAAATAGTTCGAAGCTTACATGCACTCTTGCTTGACGAATCCCACGAGTTAAGACGAAAAATATGTACGCGATGAGGGAAGGGCGCCAGCGAGCCCACGCGGAGGGCCAGCTGAGCGGCGAGTACATCTTGCTCAATTGGCGCACGTCCAGCAATGTTTGTTGCTATTTGTCTCTGTGAGACACCAACAAAGCCGGTGTGCTGCTGGATCGATCGAGCAGTACAAGGAAAGTCACAGCCATGGCTCCATTGAATCCGCCAGCAAGCCGTCCGAAATTCTCCCATGGTTAGCTTTTGGACAGCTCATAGTGTTCATTTGTCACCTGCCATCTCTCCGTTGTGCAGTTCTGTTGGCGCAGTTTACGAAATGCCTTTGCCTACCGTCACCGGATATTGTGCATCCCTTACTAGTGGGCGGCTCCACTTAATTGTTCAAGTACAAGTGGTTCTGGCAACTGCATAGGATTCTTTATGGTCACAAGGGCCTATCAGCCTCCCTGGATACGCTCTGGCAGTTTCAGAATGCCTCGCCTAAGTGCAAGACACACGCTGTGATCGGTCAGATCCGTCCCTTCATCGTTTTTAGTATGTCTTATCCTCACGCATATCCGGAGCTCCAGATACCTGTTTATTACGTGAGGTGATGAACATATTTACCGATTACGTTTTCTCTATCCTTTTTTCGTTATAAGCACAGTACATGCGTCTCCAAGCTACAGATCGTGCTTTCGTCCCATTGCATCTATCCACCACATTGTTCGAGATGCCCTTCTTTACAGTGGTAGGCACGGCCCTTTCGACTACAGCCAACTTTGCAACCACCGCGACTGGTGTGACTACTTCCGGAAATTGGATATCGAAGCATACTGCAGGCAGCTCTATCAAGCGATGCAGAAACAGTTTGCATAATGCCATGAATATTCTGAATGACATACTTGAAGAAGATATGCCCGTCCCAGAAGATGTCATTCTAGAAATCAGAAGAAAACATGAGATGTGAGTGGACATTTATCCCAAAAGTTTCGTTCAACTGATCAGCCATACCTTAGTCTGACATCTGCTGCAGATAAGATTGATAAGGCGAGGGCCAAAATCAGTTTCTGGACAGCAGACGGTCCTAAAAGGACATTTGAACTCTTCATCGATGCGCGCGATGCAGAGAACTCCGCTGATGAACTGCGAGCCAAAGCCCAGGTATGGAAATGAGAGTTAATAGCTACATATTCCTAATGTATTATATCAGAGAACTTCAGACATTGCCAAAAGCAT
Source organism: Amyloporia xantha (assembly GCA_036971615.1). Classification (NCBI taxonomy): domain Eukaryota; kingdom Fungi; phylum Basidiomycota; class Agaricomycetes; order Polyporales; family Adustoporiaceae; genus Amyloporia; species Amyloporia xantha. The sequence goes on from JAYKKR010000005.1 coordinate 611,876, forward strand.
GAAGATGGGGAACGGCCAACTTGGTAAACGACTTTTCACTCTCCTATGAAGTATCAAATGCTCAACATGCACCCAGTGATTCACCATACATCATCCACATGGTCCCTTGTATCAATTCGGTCCGGATCCGCACCAAGTACCGCGATGACGACGCTCTCGGTCGTACAGGAAGCAGGAGAGAATAGCGTGAGCCTGCAGCATGGTATGTACTCAAACGATCTGGTATTATGATTTGGGTCACCTACTTGGCAACGCAAGCTGGCGCTGATTCAGCTACCACCTCTCTACATCCAGAGGAACAAGATATCTCGGATGGGAACACGGAAGCTGATCACCGTACGTATCCAACTTGCGAGCGGTGTATATGCCATGACTTATCATTGGCCGACACAGGAACGCGGACAGACGGATTCCAGATAGACCTTGAGCCCGATGAATTGTTTATAGACAATCAATCCATCGTCTCAATAGTCATAGAGCCCAATCCTTGGAACTCGACCACAACCCTGTAAATTTCTCCATCACTCTGCTTATGTTGATGATCTTGACACTTATGTTAGCCACCACAGCGCCCCATGGTTGGAAGGCAATTAAACCGCCTCATCGTGAAATGATGAAATGCATCGGAGTATGTAGGAAAGCCGCTACCTGGTCGCTAGGACAATTGAGAGGCAAGCGCTAGCCTAAAACATTGAACGACCGATATCTAGTGGCTAGAATTGTATGCACTTCCATACGTTTGGAATTGTAGCTGTATACCCACAGTTTACTTCTTTCCCGCTTGTATCCTACACTAGTGTACTGTATATTTGTCTCACCTACTGTCGCAGTCCACAGCTTCAGGAAAGATGTGTCGATGTATCCGTTTCTCTCATTTTAATTTTATAAGACATGATACCGGAAAGGTTGCCCGGCGCCGGAGACCGAATTTACGGTGGACACAGGCTCAGCACATTTCGTACGCGTCCGACTTCACTGGCCCACAGTCGCTTCTTTCTGAATGGTCTCGGATGCGCTTTTGGTCACGGCATTTTTCTCTGGGCAGAAGTTCACGGTGATCTCTCGGTCGCTCCATCGTGACTTTGGCATTGAGTCCAACGCCGTAAATTGAACTGGAGGTACACACTTGGCGACAACGTACGCCATAGAGACGCTCCCAGTACTGCTCTACGATTCTCAAATTTCACCCAGTCTGTTTTGCTGAACGGTCTCATACCTGATGCTGTGGCTACGTTCAACTCTTGGGCTGTGGCCGGCGTGTCCGGCTGCTCAAGAGGCTTTCAATCCTGATCATTGTCAGGGCATCGTACGTCCACCACGGTTCTGCCGTCAAGTTCTGCTTCATCGTTTGTGAGACGAAGGACAATCGACGATTACCGCACCCACGTACGTTTTCACTGGCACTCCTCCCTCCCATCCTCGTAGACTCCACATCATTGGGAGAGACGAAAATGAAAGGTTGTCGGTGACAATGCACATCCCAAAGCGCCATACTATAAGGACGTACTCAATGTCCTCTTCAACATGATTCAGTAACATCGCATCAGGCCTGTTCGTTGTGCACTGAAGGCCAATACAGCCGCAGAACAATCCTCAAGCCTTCATAGAAGCAGTAGTATGCAACTCCTTACACTCTACCCCCTTTCATATGTTGCCATGTCATAAAACGTTGTTAACACGGCGAGATTATTCTACCCTATGTCTGTTCTCTTGGTGTCAAGTACAGAACAGCCTGAGCGCCGAATTATTGTCATAAATATAGCACTCGTTGGCCGACCCAATATGCACTTTTGATGCTGACTGACCCGTCAGTAAGGTAAATCAGGACCAAAGTTTGTCTTCCCCGAGTCGTTCCTCGACAGAACACATCTCATTTGCATGGTTGGGAGATTAGCCCTCTGCTACGTGATTTTCATCGAACTGTTATACGTAAGTTCATCGTGGGGATGCAACCAGGTTTGAAAATATTGACCTTGCTACGGCACTAATGATTCGTACGCAACGCAGTGCAAACAGGAACTCTGTTTGGTTTTGTGGGTCCATAACGGCGTTAATCAATCTATGATCTGATTGGCCCTGCCATAAAGGTTGCAGAATTGTCCATTGTACGCATTCTGGCAATCGTTTGAGGACGTGTTTCATGTTTGATAATCATGATCACCTGCAGTGGATTTGGCGGATAGACACTGTGATACAATTGAGTCTAGGACCACATTCATTGGTATCAACATACGATTGTCCAGTTAACGCCACTGCATTAAACGACTAACTCAAAAAGATTATACTGTCTGCCATAGAATTGCCTCAGGATTTCTTGACGTTCGGACCCGCTTCTCTTGAGCAAATTAGTCCTGCAGCTGACGCAGTGTTGATTATAACACAGCGTTAGAAAAGACATACACAAGGCTATCATGTAGGAATAGCAGGACGAAGCGTAGCAATATGACCAACGGCCCCGAAAGCATGTTTAATACCTCTGTATACCCGGTGCATACCGACTTCGTCTCGATATATCAATCGGGATAGAAGTTTCCAGCGACTGAGCGAGTCGTGAATTCGCTCGAACCGAGCGATCACATCGTCGATGTCCGGGCGCTTGACGGGATCATCCTGCACCATATCGTCGACAAGAGGCTGCATGAACTCGACACCTTGTAATCTCTGGACATCCAAATTCATCAACGACATGGCTCCAAAGCGCAGCTGCGTACATTACCTGCAGGAAGTCTTCCCTGATCAGATTTCCGAGATAATAAATGTCGGTCGGGAAGGGATCGCATGGCTCAGACGATCGGCGGAATTCGGGCACTGACTTATCGCCGCCGTATATCGGAGGTTCTCGAGGCGGGCCACCATCAGGATCATACTTCCGAGAGAGACCGAAGTCGATGAAGTAATACTTCGTCGGGTGAGTCGCACGGATGAAGTGCTTCGCGGGACGCCGCAGGTCGCACGACCAGTCGATCACTCGTGGATGGTACTTCTCGGGGAAGAGTGGTCTGGGGTCCATCATGATGTTGAGATTCATACAGTCCCTTTGTATTGTGTGAATCTCAAAGTCTGAAGATATGATGCAGGAAGACCTACCGATGCGCGATGCGGTGATGATGCATGAATTGTAGACCCTGATAGACACAAAGTTTGTCCATGGTTTCACTTATCGTCAGCAAATGACCGATGCGAGAATGTGTGCATGAACTAACTATACCTCGAATATCTGACGGAAAAAGTCTACCGCCTCCCCGACAATGTTGAATGGAGGACTGTCATATCGACGTAGAAGTGGCATGACCAAGATCACCATGTCTTTGTCTTCTGGGACCTGCAGAACCTCATAGATCTGCACGCAGTGATTTCGAGGATCGGATGAGAGGGGTTCGGAAGAGAAACACCGACTGATGTCGACCTCATATGGATGCTCTGAGGTGAGGATTCGTTTGAGAACGACCGGTTCCCCATCAGAGATCCGCGTTGCATCTAGAAGGTGGGGAACCTGGTCAAAGCGCCCATATAGCCAGGATTAGCACAGTAGCGACCAGACACACCAGGATTGCCTGTCCGTCTTCACACCTCCAATAGGGTCTATGTGTCCCTTTCCAGGAAGGAACCCAGTCCGGTTTGTACCGCGGACGAAGCACGTAGCCACGTTTTTCTAACCACTTCTGGTGGTCGCGCCAGAAATGTTCCTCGGGTAGAAGCTGCCCTTTAAAGGGATCTGCGCAGCGAGACTTGGGTCGCGCAGACGTGGAAAGCGCATCATCGTGGGTCTCCCGCCTACCAAATGTGTTCGGTGACATAGGAAGGATAGTCTGGAAAATGAAGGGGTATTTGCGACAAAGGCACTCGACTACTGGAAAGCCCAGGTTGGAAAAAACCTTGCGAGTGTCAGAGGGGTATAGCAGATGGTCTGTTGGCAGAGCGTGTTTCAATTATGTAGCGTAAGGCAGAGGCATCGCAGCTGGGAGGAACGCCCTGCGATCCATGCGGCGGGGATAAACACTGTAGCCTTACGTAGAATTGTCTCAAGGAAGATGCACAACTGGACGATGACGTGGCTGATCGGATTTCTCCGAAACGTCACCCCAAGGCACGATCAACAAGGCCGCCGATCGCATTGGTCTCCTCTACGCCGACTGACTTGGCTGCGAATGTCTCTAGATATCCATACCCAAGTCTGCAGTAAGCGCAGTAAACTCCTTTCGTAAGCTTACGACAGTGCTGTCTGTTGTGTAAAGTGGAAAAAACATATCTTCGAAGACTCCAGCCTTACGTCGTGTCCGCGTGTCGTATCCTCAGGAGTTACTAGTTAGCCCCCGATGTTTTCGTTTCTCACCCGAGTTCGCAAGGTCAGTCTATCCACTTTTATATTTTATGCGCAGTGGGTCTCATGTAGAGTCAGACTACCAATCCCCCAGCGGCGCAGAAGACGACCAATCCCCTGCGCTTCGGTGTACTTGGCGCGTCGCGTATTGCACCAGATGCTATCATCAAATCTGCTAAATGCCACGACGACGTTATTATAATGGCTGTCGCAGCTCGAAATAAAGAGCGTGCGGACGATTTCTCTCGGAAATGGGGTATCCCGAGGGTTTATGGCGGCCAGAATGGCTACCAAGGTCAGTGGGTCGGGAGACAGTGAGCATCCTGCAACTATGAACCCATGTCCGCAGACCTTCTCGACGATGCCGAAGTTGACGTTGCCTACATTGGTGTAAATTCTGGTCCCGCCGTTAGATTATTGCAGCGCGCTGACTCAGTTCTGACCACACAGCTTCCAAATGGCCTGCATTACGAATGGACCATGAAAGCGCTTAGTGCTGGTAAACACGTTATGTGTGATAAGCCCATCGCCAACAACGAAGATGAGACTCGGAAGATGTTTGCCTTGGCTCAAGAGAAAGGGTTGGTACTTCTCGAGGCCCCGGTAAGCTGGATAATCGTGGTTCTATGCGCAAATTGAAAGTGAACACCACTGTGCTTCACAGATTTCATCCAGCCCTTCACAGAATGAAAGCTATCATAGACGGAGGGTCTCTCGGCAAGATTGTGAAGATGTACGAACACTTCGGTCTCTGGGGTAACGTGATGTTCCCCAAAGATGTCATACGGTATGACTATAACCTCGGGGGAGGCGCATTGATGGATCTAGGTCGTAAGTCGTGCATGATATGTCGTCGTTGCCGCGCCACATTCACTCCTGCAGCTTACCCGAATAACTACATGCGCTACCTGTCGACATCCGAACCATCGTTCAGTCCGCAGAGGCAGTTTGCCGATCAGAGAATGTCGATAAACGGATGGAGACACAGCTCCTGTTCGACGACTCCCTGCCTGCCACCGTCATCGTCGACTTCTCGCTCGAAGGCTGGGGCCCGTTCAAGCTTCTTCCACAGTGGCGCAAGTTATCCCTGCGTGTCGAATGCGAGAATGGCGGCGTTGAAATTTGGAACTACCCGTTGTACACTCTCTGGAACTCCATAACGGTCACTACGCGCGATGTTGAGAAGGAATACAAGCCTCAAGAACGAAGGGGAAAGGAGTGGTGGTCTGCGTAAGTACTCTGCGCTTGTACAGTTGTACGGGTCCTGTATGCCGTCATCACTGACGAGGGTGGAGTAGTTAACGCTATCAACTTGAAGCATTTGGGGACAGGGTCGGCAGTCGCACTCCGCAGGTATGGAGATTGGCAGAGGACTCCATGCAAGCCATGCATGTGACTGATGCCATTACACCAAGGTGCTGATGTTACCTCCTGGCTTTTTCCTGCCTGCTGACCTTCCTGGCTGCATAGAGTCGACTAGCCCTGCGCCCGATGTCGTGTTCACAGCTGTAAGGAGAATGGCCATCAAAACTTCCACGCTGCAGCGTGATTGCGATGTGGATGTTTGTGTTATTCTAACGTGTGGCTGTGTTCCCTCTAAACGCTCATAATCCAGGAGGAGCAGAGCAGACTATCTAGTCTCGTTGTGTACCCGCTGCGCCACGATTGTTATGTCGGATTAGGGGTTCTGGTAAAACGTGCGGTTTGGAATCTGTTGGACGGAGTATCGCTTCCCTTGCAATGTTGCAACGGCATGCGAATATCTTGTCTAGCCCGTTTGGATACCTGTCACCTTCTGTTGGCACGAGAGAACGAGCACGATTGCACTTCAGCCCCTGTTTGGAGGAATCCCAACGGTCGCTCTGAAATATGTTGCATCCCAGAGTGGACGAGTCTCAGTATCTCATTGCTGCACAAATACGCTTATGCAGAGGTAGATATACAGCTAAAGAGACCCAACTCTCCGATCATTGGAGAAGTGCGCTACAAATCGGACTATTCCAACTTCTATTCCAAGGAGATATAGCAATACACTTCGTATCCTGTTTTATGTTGGAAATTCCCATGAACGTTCCTGTGAGCTATTTCCTTCTCGTGTCGACGGGCTTGTTTGCTGGTGCGTGGTGCTATAATCTATGCTGGCGAGTCCTTGACTGACAGAGCACTAGGACGTCCGCGACTCGCTGCGTTTTCAGGCATCCCGCTTTGAAATGTTAGCGCTTTGCGAACCCCAAGGAGCCACCACACACCCTGCGAGAAATCATGCACTACATCGGAGCTCCGACGGCCAAGATTACATGGTTCTCGATCGATGGTGAATATTGGATATTGAATGGCGAGGTGGTTGTATATTTACCGCACGCTTCTTCCTCTGTACTGTAAACGGGTCCTGCGCGGAACTAAACGGAAATTTGAGATGATATATCAGAAGAAGCATTGTCGTTTCTAAGGTAAGCACTTCCTTCTATTATCCGTGATCTACCACTGCTAGAAAGTGCTGGTCCAGTCCAGAATGTCAATGGTCAAAATGTGCTGGTATCTCTATCTGGGTCACTTTGGGCCGGGCTCTTCCACCTGTTCACGAAATGACCTACTCGATGTGCTCATTACATTCGCCACTTGAGATTCTGGCTCCAAGACCAAGGACAATACCCCACAGGCGCGCGCTGCAAGTTCCCGGTACTTGGCGTCGCACTGAGACTCAAAAGCGAAGGTGGCTTGTCGATGGTCACACATAATACTGCCGTAGAGCTTCCGCCAAGGCACACGTATAAAGAGAGCCCTGTAAAGAGATACGCGCCGCTCAAACGATAAAAGGCAGGCGCACAGCACCGCTCCAAGTCCAGCTCCTCACGTCCTTTGTTCTTATCAAGATGTGCTACTACCTGATCACGTACGTCGAACATAGCTGCACCCACCAAATTCGTACGGGAAGGAACTATGTGAGCATCGTTGACTCTGTAGAGCGATTGATATCGAGGCCTTTTAGATCGATTGTAACCTGAGGACTTGTCGATTGAGCTGGTTGCATGATCGCGTCGAGCATGACTGTGAAAATGAGTGTACGGAACTGTAGGTAGCCCAGTCGCTAATAGAGCCCTCCTAACGACGTTGGTTCAGATTGCTCCCTGATCAGCACCTAGTCTTGGACATACGGCGAGACGAGTGCAATACCTGCCGTGGAATTCCCGAGCCGCCCGCGACTAACGGTGTAAATGGGCACAATAACAGTGATACAGACTCTGAGTCGGAAAGTGAGACAGAAGACGAATCCTCCGTTTGAGCAGACAGGCGCACGGATCGGTGGGGACGACAGCGAGGCGATAAGGCTGCAAGGACGGTTCAAGTGATTGGGGTATATCAATGAATAGACTATCTATCCATGTGAAGGCAAATACAAATGCACCGAGTTCGAATCGTTACTAAAAGAAAAGTGATCGATTTCATCAGTACTGGAGATGTACATACTGGGCCAAGGCGAGGAAGACCCACCAGGCAAGCTGAAAGGTAAAAGGCTCTGTGCGGAGGGGTGTGGGCGGCCCAACGATAAAATGATTCTGTGGTAGGCCGACGCGATGCGACAACAGACCCATCCCCTAACCATAGGACATTCGCATATCTCAGGCGACAGGACTCCGGATCGGAGGCGGCTGGATCGAAGGCGACGTACGCGAGAAACGAGTCTTTCGGATGCCTCACACCCAGGCCGAGTCCCGCGCCGACGACTTGGTCGTGGTTGGCCTGGTACACTCAGAATTGTAGACTTAGTAGATGAGACACAGGGAGGACGACTCAGCGTTCTGTACTGTGACGACCAAATCCCCCATCACATGGCCAAGAGTTGCCGTTGCTCGGGCCGCTCCCGTGAAGGAAAGGGTATTTGCCGATTTGTGCCATATGTTGACCTTGTAAAGGATTGTCCGGGGTTTGGGGGACGTCATGAACAACTCGTGATAGTCTGGATTATAACGAGGAGTCTGGCAAGATAGGAACGACACGCCAGGTGGGACTTTGTGCGGTGGAGTCATCGAAGGCGATGCCCGCAAGTCGGCCTGCAAACGCAGCTATGTCAAAGTCCAGAAAAGAGATGACCTCCAACACGGTGCAAAATGAAAGGCAGCCACTGTGAAAACAAAGAGGTCGTCTTCTGACCTAGCAGCGGTAGGTGCAGGGGTCATGACATTGTGAAGACTTGCCTCCCGTCTGATCGCGCTAGACAATTTATTGCCCGAGAAGCGAGATGGCAGGTGGCACTTCCCGTCATGCTCACTGCAGCGACGCAAACTGCACAAAGACGTTGGGCTTCAGAACGGCGAGGCGGCAAAAGCAACTTCCCTTAGTCTGCTGCGAGAACTGCCCGACATGTTGGTGCAGCTCCCCGAGCAACACCTGCAGGCGCCGTAACCGAGCTCCATCGCGGACGTCGTCGCTTGGTCTTGTCTACGACTTTCGACGACTCTGCTCTCTGGAAAAACTGTCCAGTTGCAAGGACTTACCGACTATCCGGCTCGCGATGACGTCTGTATGGGGCAACCCGGCACAGGGCTCCCTGAGGCGAATGGATTCAATTTTGCACAGGACATTGATCATGAGGAGGAAGGTGGACCGTGCCCACCTTGCGAGTCGTTGTGAGTGTAGTCGCGGAGGCTTCATCTATTGCGGTGCGTTGGATCATCTCCCCATGGTCCGTAATCCGGACATGATCGACCATCCCCTGCGGGACTTCTATGCATTTGGCGGTCAAAACACAGATATATGACAACCCTTCCGGGTCATTTTGTCCAGTCTGCACAATAAACTTACTGTCCGTATCTTGCTATCCTCTTATATGGGCCTCAAGAACGCAAATCATGCCGCGAAGCCTTCCCGAGGCTACGCGGGCTGAACTCCACTTGGATTACATATCGATGCGGGAACCATGGACCATGTCACGAAATTTGCCTCGAATCGGAGTGACATTTAGGCGAAGAGACCTTTTCAAGAATGCTGTGTGCATGCCAGGTGGGAATTCCGTGCTGCATTGATGAATACAATTGCTCAATATACAGCGACTTCGGAACCGCATTAGTCTCGTGCACATGTGGGTGCAACCGGAATACTCACCGACTAGTTCTACGGGAAGAGGGGCAATACGTGAGCCCCGGATGCGTTGCTCTTTAGATTCACTGCTGGTCGATACCGCTGCGCATGTGTATAGCAGGGATGTACATGCTGCAGATTATAAACTGAGCCATGAGTGCCTATCGATATCTTTCACATGAAACTCGTGGGGTCCCATAGGGGGTTTTCGAAATTCCAAACCTTGAAGATGTCTGATATGACCTATTATCACCAGAAGACATCAGTGAGCGTTCATCGAATGTGCTCGGATAGGCTCCGAGAGTCGGCTATCCGTAATGTAAACCCTCAGTGTACGAGCTCTGTTTTAGCACATACTCTGACTACACGCTTTACAGGTCAGCATCATTAATGGCATCGGATGTCGGAAACGACAGGGTGTGTCTTCCTAAAGTACGTTTTCTACGTGACGCAAACCGAGTGCGTCGACTTGTTATTTGCCGATCACCGAGCACTTGAACGATATCTCCTCTCAGCTTGTGGAAGGAAGAGGGACCTCAGTGACGACATGGGTTTCTCTGCGCTTGGGAGAGTGTAGGAAGGTTCGAGGATTTTTACTGAAGTACTCACAGATGATATTGCGTGCCAGCCGTTCCCAACAACTTGAACTTAGGATGCGCCGCCTAAACAATCGACGAACGCGTACACATCCGGAGTAGCAATGCCGAAAGCACAGCTACAGCAACCCCGCGTCAAACATATGCTTTGTCTAGATCATCAGGGTATTGTGAAAGCATGCTGGTGAGTGAGATTCGAAGTTGAAGCATCCGATGAACCGACATGATATGCTGAACATGCCGCTTGCGGCTCTAATAGCGCTGGCAGCAACCGGTGGTCTCTGCATTTTTGCCTACATTCCACAACCGTGTCTGCCGCTCTGGAGGGACCGCAGAGCAACGTATCATCGCCGACTAGACGGGATCTATAGTCAGCTGGCATGCCATTGGTCAGGCCCTCCTGGTGACTGGCTGCCTGAAAATTGTGACGGGGACGGAATAGTGATGGGCCATCCTCCGGGTACCGGTCAGGGGCCGGTACGGATTTAACTACGGCCGATCTAGTTGTGGTTGGCTTGCTTGCAACCCAGTGATCACAGCGTCTTTTGTACTCTTCTGACTCAAACAACTCTAGAAGTCCTTTTTTAATGTTGAGTTAATAGTCGCTGGCACAACTCCACCGTTCAAAGTGAACTGTCACAACCTTGCACCCGGTCTCGTACGTGTCTATGTTCATGACGAGCACATGACAGACTTTGGGTCTACGTTGTTAGTTAATAGGTGAGTCTGAAATATTGCGTGAAGCCATGCTGGGTCTCCGTCTTTATGTGCGGCGCCATGTGCACATGCTCATTCATATTGATCCCTGCACTTGCTGGTAATCCTCCAGCCGTATCCTCAAGGTTGATGGAATTAGTGTATCAAATAACACCAGAAACTCCAGTTCGTATTCGTAAATAAGTCGATCCACAACAGGGTACATCGACACTATCTACGCGCAATCCTGCGACACCAAGAGATGAATAGCTGGAAATGATGGCTGATCCACGTCCATATCTCCTCTATGACACCTTCGAATTCATGTTCACTCCAGGGCGAATGTAAGTCGTCTTGTACTGTTAGGGTGTACTTCAACACATCTTTTACTGTGACAAGCCCCGATAAGATCCCACGGTCCTCCACGAGAATCACACGCGGCCTGGGATAGTATGAGTAAAATTCGCGGGTCTACTTGTACAGGATGCTAACCCGATTCTTTTGAATAGTTGCATGACGATTTCAAGTGGAAGATCAGGAGAGACTGTCAGAGGGGTCTATACAACAGGAAAAGAGTTCATCAGGAGCTCTGCAGGCAAGTTCAACAACGTACTTGATTGACCCAAGGCCAAAACTTCACTACTTCCGGAGTGGCAGTCGTCTCGATTATTTCCATGGATAAGTCCTCGTCCATACCCATCGCAGGCCCGGTGGCTATTCCATGAACGTCAACATGGAATTCGACCTGGCTATGGTCTTCCGCGTCAGACATGAAAGAACATGGAGTGTCAGGCGATATGTCTTGTACTTTGCGTGCCTTGTCTAGATTCACGCACGTTCGTCAGGCAAACCGGACGCGCTGCAGTTAGAATACTAACCCAAGACATAACGGAGCTCGGAACGCTCAATGTACCCCATCAACGTCCGACCGCCATCCGCCGAGGTAATCGGGAACCCTTTGACAGCAGTACTAGAGAGGTGCTCCTCTGGATAGATGAGCATTGTGACGTCCTCGAATAGTAATGGCTCACCAATATCCCGTACGGACAGCCCTGAAGCGGGCAAAGTGTGAAGCTCTCTCCTCATGACCCTCGACGCTATTCACTATCCATGAGAACCGCCCCTGGCTACTACGCGAAGAGAAACACACCAGGGACATTGTACGCTTGATCATCCTTCTCCAGGAATGGATAGCCGTTGAAGCGGATCATTTCATCGGCGATGCCGGTGGTCCCGAGGAAATCGCCGACGGCTTTCGTCACAAGTAAGACAATCTGGGAAATCTTCATGAGATGTAAACCATGAATAGCAGATCGTTCGAGGCCTACCATTGTGGGTAGAATATAAGTCAAGGCTCCAGTAAGCTCGAACATAATGACGACCACAGTCACAGTCAGCCTCATGACACCGCTGAGGAAGAACCATCACCAAAAGGTACAGCCCCAACGGGAGTATAACCTACCTTAGGGCCGCCGCCGCACCAAGAAACGCGTATGTTCCTGGAGTGATGCATTGCATATCGAGCTGGCACACGGCAAAGAAACTAGACTCTGGATAAGCACTGCAGCATGGGTCTTAGTAACGTGGTCTATGACCCTGCAAGGATGACGAGTAGCCTACCGGTATAGAGCCTTTACCATAATACCAAGCATACGCCCGAAGGTCGCACCGATCGCCATAGAGGGTACGAAGATGCCCGCAGGCACCTTGCAGCCATATGAAACCACTACGAGAGCAATGCGCAGAAGGGTAGCGAGGAAGAGTGAGTTCACCATAGGCCATTGCACCGAGGTCCTGATACGAACCTAAGTTCAATAAGTTACATGGCACCGGAACATGTGGCACTCACTGGCAGATATTATCGTAATCTCCGCCTCCTTGACATTCCCTGAAGAGGATTGACATGCTCTCCGTCATGTCAATCCTGATGAAGCGATTGAACCAGCCCACCATCGCAGTAATGGTGGCTAGAGTGACCGCCTCGGCGACCGGGAAGTTCCCAAGATGCTTGCGTCGGAAGGCAGCAACCTGCAGATTGAACTTGACCACAAATGCACCATACAACCCCTGTTTAATGTTGTCAATAATCATGCTGTGCTGTATCAGACACGTGCACATTTACCCCGAAGATACCAAGGATCACGAAGAATATAATCTCAAAGAAATGCCAGTCTCGATCGTACGTGATCTGGAATAGTACCAGTTTCCCGCTGCGATAGGGATTCATGGCCTAATCAGAAGATAAACAGAGGTCACTCATGGAGCAGCCAGCGTAGAGACTATCACTCACAGAAAGAGTAACCGTGGCCATGAGTGCACAGAAGAAACTCCTCCACATCGTCTTGATGCTAAAAATGCTGCTCATTTCCTGGAAACGGTCAGCATGCCACCCAAATGCACGATACATACATTTCAGACTCACCTCGATGGAGAACAGCACCCCACCGATTGGAGAACCAAATGCAACAGCGACGCCTGCCGCACTAGACGCCGTCAATATCTCTCTCATTTTTCCTGGGTCAGACGTCAGCCTCATAGACAGAACCTTCGCGCTTGAAATCTACCTTGGCTGCGTGAATATCTCTTGAAGAGACTCGCGACAAGATTGCCTATACAGCATGCAACATGAACAGAGGGTCCCTCCTTCCCGACTGACAATCCAGAAGCAATCACTAAAGGCTATTTCCCATAAACATGAATGTAATAGTCGTATGGAGAAAACACACACTAGCGTCATGCTCTTGATGAAGAATGTGCCAAACCCCAAATACCCTTTCATCACGAAGCCGCCTAGAATACACTTGATCTCTGATATACCTGACCCCGCTGCATACTTTGCTATGGACCTGACGAGATGGGCCGCTGTAAAGGAAAACGTGGCCTGGATGTGATCTTGATGAATATAATATCCTTGCTCCGAGTGACATGGAGACGTACAGCAAATAACACGTATATTGTCCATCGTACAGCTACAGCGGTGCTCCAAGAGTGCCAAGAGTCGCATCCCTCGTCACCACCTTCGATCTCCCAACAACAGAATTGCCTATTCAGCCACCAGCCATCGGAGCAGTAGCCCATTTTGAGGTCGGACAGCCATGCGGTTATGATAGAAATGAGGGCAGCATTCACTCCAATGCACATACCTGAAATGCGCCATGTCTGAATTCGTGTCAATTCTCCATGCGGATACGACTCACCGACTAGGCTCACAACGAACCAACTCTGACCTCCATCCGCTAGCCTCCGGAATCTTGACCATAGCCAGAAAAGAGCAGCCTCTCCTCGCGATCCGTAACCGTGGTATGTGGTATGCAACTCTCGGGCAGTCCGAAGGCGTCTGTTCCTTTCAATGATTGCATCCTGTATCCAGTCTGGTAACACAGGTTAGGTCCGCAGTCCCCTGGGATGCTTCAAATACAACTACCTATGGTAGTGAAGTCTTCATACTTCCTGCCTCAAACGTGGTGAGCACAATCTCCCAAAGAGCCCCAAGTCAAGTCGCTTGGCACCTACCGGATCAGCTCGAAGTCCTCGTCGCCCTCATCACGTATACCCCCTGGACTTTGCGCCGCGTGCCGTTCACGCGACATGCGAGAGCGTTACAGCTTCCTCGAAGAACTACCTGCTCGTCACAGTACTTGAGAAAGTCGAGGCCTAGACGATAAGTGCAGTCACTACGGTACGGCAAGAGTGGACCGTCCACAGCGTGTTGCAGGCTAGCGCCTAGTTTGTTGAGATTCAGATCGATCTGAATACTGCCAACTCGATCGTTAAATGTTGAGTATTATCTGCAAGGGCAATAATACCATGGATTATTTCGTTGTAGTGTCGAAATTTGCACCGAACATGAACGGCTCTGCATCACTGTCCGACTGGATTTGAAGACATGACGACAAAGATATTACACGAAGTGTATTCACAACAGAAATAGATATGGAACCACGAGCCGATATGAGATCTATTAGCTGGCACAGTGCAGCACGCAGAGCATTCCGAAGATTTCCATACGGAACGTCGCGGAGCCCGAAACTCTACTATAGGGAATCCGAAGTCGATGAAATAACGGAGGGTATACACAGCCAATAAGCGCAACGAGTTTATGCGATCTATCTCTCGTCGCTTTGATCATCCCTACTTCCCAGCGATGGTCAGAGACAAACGCAGAGGATGGAATGAGGCTCACCGTCGTCTACTATTCTGTACACGGATAAACAGCCAATCTACTGCCTCGCGTACGCCAGTACTACAATGCGTAAATATCAGTATCTGCTCTCCGTAATAAAATCAGAACGCACCCTTCCAGAGCAGAGATGCCCATCACGTCTAGACTCGCCATGCGATCTCTGCGGTGTTCGAGCTCAATCTCATCTCCATATCGCCGCCGAGCGGCATCTTGCTTGCTGCGTTGCCACTCTTCATAGTCGTTACGTATTTCCTCGACAGACAGGCTCTGCGGACTATCTTGCTTGTTTGCAAGTAGCAGAAGTGGAACGCCGAGAATCTTGGGTGACGAAAGCACAGAATCTTAGTCCCCTTCCATAGCGTCAGCACAATGTATGGAGCTGGTTCTCAAGCAAACTGTGCATACCGAACACTTCCCAGCCCTCACCAAGCCTCTCACGGTCCTCCGCATCTATGACAAACACGACGGCATGACAATCGTCGTAGTACCTATGCCAGATAGACCTAATGCCCCGCTGTCCACCCAAGTCCCAGAACTGCAAAATGGTCGAAGGTAATGTGATCTTTCCCACTACACCAATCGCGTTAGAGCGGTCCATTGAGCTATTCTCGGTGTTTGCGTACTGTTCTGGCCTACTGTCGGCCCAATCTTGTCAGGTGGGAGACCTGGAACATCATTGTAAAGAGTTTTTATCTTCTCCAACAGTGTCTGTTGATCAATTCGTATGAGAAGAAGTGCTGTATAGATGTGACACAAGACTTACTGTCTTGCCCGCGCCGTCGAGTCCCAGAATAATCACAGAGAACTCTTCCTTCCTGTCCAATCGGATGAGAATCAATACTTGGAGAGAAAAATGGAGCAAACCTCGTAAAGTACTCGTAAAACCCTCTGAGAAGATGGTACATTAGTGGTAAGGTGAAGCAACTGTCTCTATGCGCGCGCCTAAGCACCGAGCGTCATCAGTCGGCAACCGCCGAGGGCACAGCTCGCTAGAGCGCGCCTAACGCGAATAGGTCGTGCTCGACGTCCTCAACGCTTCCCGTCACGATGGGCTTGTACTCTTCATATTACACTTATGGCTTCCCGTCATTTCTGGCGATAGTAATTGCTCTCTACTTGCTATTCACAGGTAAGTCAATCATGAGCCGGTTCCCAGAAGACACGTACATGAACGACCTATCCATGCACAGGCTCGGGAGAAGCATTCAATATCGGCCGTTTCTTGGAGGAGACCAGTCCTTATGCATGGGCATCGACAGGAGTTGGGCTGTGTATAGGACTGAGTGTCCTTGGCGCAGGATGGTGCGTCCCGTTACCACTTTGTAGCAGTTTAAATGGTCTGATGCGAGCTGCAGGGGGATCTTCATCACTGGCTCGTCAATCCTTGGCGGAGGAGTGAGGGCGCCGCGAATACGGACGAAGAATTTGATTAGGTGCGCATACGGTCTTGTAAGGCCACTTCATATACTTACTGCATCTCTCAGCATCATCTTCTGTGAAGTCGTAGCTATTTACGGAGTGGTACGTCGGATGTGAACCTATGGATTCATTGCCTTTGCTCACATTCTCCAGATCATCGGCATCGTTTACTCCGCCAGAATCACGAATGTCCCAGAATTGCAGCTGTACACACGGGAGAACTATTTCACAGGTGCTTACATCGTCAAAACTTCCATTTCTCGCGACTGACACCACACCAGGCTTTGCCCTGTTCTGGGGCGGTCTCACAGTAGGCGCATGCAACCTGCTCTGTGGCGTCTGCGTTGGCATTACTGGCTCAACAGCCGCATTGGCCGACGCTGCGGATCCAGATCTGTTCGTGAAGATCCTCATTATTGAGGTATTCGGTAGTATCATGGGTCTGTTTGGCTTGATCGGTGCGCTTTTTCCGTGACACCGTCGTGTACGCAGCTGACGAGGCATCGTCTCATAGTGGGCCTACTCATGACCCAACAGGCGAACGAGTTTTCAGCTGTGAAGTCCGCCAGTGCAATTCCATCGCCTTATGTCACCGTACATTGAGCAAAGTCTCGGGGTAGTGAGGAATCTCGTGCAAATAAATAATAATTGTCTTTTCCATGTCGAGTGTAATATGTCTGGTTGTCTTCAGTCTCCATTGCACAACAAGTGAAAACCGTAAGGCCTTCCAGCGAAAACATCAACGTTCCCAACGATAGCAAAGGAAACATCTCCAGAACAAATAATATTGCACATATTGGCACTGGTCATATGGGGGTGTATGGATATAATATAATACAGTACAAGAAAGGGTAGCTATGTTAGTCTATCGATACAGCGAATTCCTAAAGAGCCAAGCGAAGTTAATGTGCATTGTAAAACAAGGGCCTTGTTGGTAGGTTGTCAGCCTGTTGGCAGCCCATTGATGACAAGTTTAAAGATATCCCGGAAAATCAACGCTATCCTTGGTGTTGGACCGAGAATGCCCGTAGGGCTGGACGACCACCGACGCTACCTCCACGGTGCAGTCGTCGTTGAACAGGTCGCCAACGTCGTCCTCATCCTGTGCATTTTCTGGTTGAGCGTCTCGGAGAGGCGACTTCAACGCGCTCGTCACCGAGCCCAGTTGCTCGAGTGCCTCCTTCGTGAGCAAGATCGGCTGGCGCTGACGGCGTCTGAGATCGGGCTGGGTGGCTATGCGACGCAAATCGGACGGCGGTCGGAAGGGTAAGGTAGATGAAACTTCCTTTGGGAAGTAACTCGGATATGTTCCCTCGCGTCTCAGCACGCGAGATGCGCTGCGCTCTTTCGTAGAATTCTGCTTGGACGACTGCGTCGACAGCATCAACTCGAGCTCGGAGACTGGGGCAGATAAGCTATAATCAATTACTGGAACCGCTACCGGGGGGACAAATAAACGGCGACGTACCATCGATAGACGTGTCGAGCCCCTTCAGAGCATCGTCCAGTCTGGACAGAAAACTGGGCGCCGTAGAAAGGTTAACCGATGGATGAGCAGAATGCGGAGTGGAATGAGGCGTGCGCGGGCTCGAAGAAGAGTCAGAAGAACCCCAGAAGTCCGAATGGGTCGAGCCGCGATGATCAAGGTTGGGACAGACTGGTGGTGGTGCATTCGGAGCGACGTGACATGCTGTACACTGATCCAGAGACTGGAAGCAGAGGACGCAGTGGTGCAGCGTTTCATGTACCCGAGGAGGGGAATCCTTGTCTGAGCAGGACAATGTCAGCAGCTAGTAGCAGCGTAGGACTTGGGACAGGGGGATCATACCAGGATCGATACCATCCGTTTCCGTCGAGACGGTGTCCCACGGCGACTGGAGTGGCAGCCCTGCGGAATAAGGGCTTTCTTCTATAGCCGGAGCTGAAGAAGGAAGTTTATCATAGGCGCAGCCTATAGGAGAGGATGCGATTGTAGACGGCGAATGGCAGAGCTCTGGCACGTTGTTGATACTGTCGCATTGACTTTGGTTCCGGACAAGCCATCTATCATAGCTGCTGTCAAGGTCACCTGTCGCATGCAATAGGTCAATATAGTTGGATTCTACAGATAGAATCCACATACGGCAACTGTGGGCAAAGGGCTTTGCCGGTTGCGAAGCATGGGATTCCTGCTCCGCGTTTAGTGCGCTCACACGAGCTATCTCGATGCTTGCCTGAGAGCGCCTTACGACCTCCTACACAGGGCACATTCGTGAGGCTCGAGACAGGAAGACGTCACGCAGAGTGTCCTCACATTGACTTCACCGTAAAGTGACTTCGCCCGAGATTTATACCGGGAGGCTCTCGAGACGACGTCGAAACTTAATTTTTCTGGAGCGTGGAAGAACTCGGCCAAATCATCCCTCTCCACGACGAGCCTGGAGGTCGCCTATGAGCCTGAGGATTCTCTCCATACGGATGAGAGCATGGAGGAGATCACTCACCCGTCATACATTGTCTGCAAGTCCCACATGTCCGCCCCGGACATGAGTTCTTGGTAGGTGTACTGAGACGGTTGATAGCGGCGGATCTATACTTGTCGCCCTTGCTCAACAGCTCTTCGATGGTCGTTTTCCAGAAACGCCGTAGTTCGTTAAGACGGGCGTTGGCAGGGAATACGGACGAGGCTGGTGGCTGCGATGAGGAGAACGAAAAATACCTCCTAAGAGCCATGGTCTCATGGAAGTACGAGTAGACGAGGGAATGGCGGGAAAGTGCCGTTTAAAAAAAGGATGATGGGAGATCATGATATCTGGGTTACATCTTATAAGTAGCAGGTGTTCTGAAGTGAGCTGAGGGCGCAGGAAGCCACGAGACGGGCCCTCTCCACGAGTCATGGAGACCGGCTACAGCAAGTACAAGGCAAGAGGGGCGATCGGTGCGAACGACCGCGGCCATCGGCAAAATCGATGTGGACAATTATGGGTCCTCGTCGTACTAATGGCGCGAGGCAGCGGGGCCGCGGCTGGAAAATATAATTCATGGTGTACAGTCTGTCTCACATGTCGCCAAATAACAGGTAAACTCACACGAGGGTTCCTGACGGTCGTTGCAGTTGTTGAGGGAGACAAGGACTCCCTTATAAGAGGAAACCTGTTACCTAGTAATTGGTGTAGTTGCTTGTTTCGGACATAAACTCCGCGGCAGTGTTCAGTTCACGGTTGCTGTCCCCAATATTGCAGCTAGTGCACGCACATTCTGCGGTTCAGCTTCCGCTATTCGTCTTCCAAGACGTGGACTCACCAACTCGAGTCTCATGATGATCGAATTTCGCAACCTATCGGGACATATTTCGCTGAGATTCAGACACGTCTGATATTCGCGGAGTGTGCCGGACCACCACTGGCACGGCGACCGGCCGTGTCATCTTGCGCAGCGTCGCGCAGTTGCGCCCTACAGCATCTCATACTGCATGCGCAGCCGCTGCACATCTCGGTCGGCGACTCTGGCATATCCTCATTGCACCCAGCCCTCGACTTTTACGACCGATTCGATTCCTGCTCTACCGATCAATATGTCTGGCAGCCCAGAGCGTGCCGAAGCTTCGCCCGAAGTGCCGGAGCAGGGAGGACAGGACAGTGGTACGACAACCTTCGATTCCGACGCTCGTTCTATACTGGGCTCATTCACCCATTCACCACAGCTCACTCTGCGACCACGAACGACGTGGACCACGAACTGACTAGTGTCGAACACGCCGACGCGGACACGCCCTTCTCTTCCCCTCGCCACGCCGCCGAACCCGGCTCTGCTCCCACCACACTTCCCACGTCAGATCATGTCTCTAACCCACCTGCAAGCTTGCAGGATGAGCATGAGTCCCCCCAGGTCATCGCTCTGCGCGGATTGTTCCCCGATTTCGACACTGCGCTTCTGTACGTTCATGGACACTCTGGATAGTCATTTGGCGGGACGATTGAACCCCGTCTCTTCACAGACAGTCCGTTCTTGAGTCCGTGGGCTACAACCAAGAGCAGGCAATTGACATTCTGCTCGGGATGAGCGATCCCGACTATGTCGCAACCACGGCGCCCGCAGCGGTACGTGGCCCTTCTACGCAGTCGCGATGTTATACTGCGCCTCGATCTGATCGAGTCTGACTCTTCAGCCGGAACACGATCTCGCACTAGACGAGCAGCTTGCCCGTCAGCTTGCTCTCGAAGACGAACAGCAGGCTCACCACGCAACTGGACAGTCGTGGCCTCGTCGAGGCGATGCACCCTACGAAGCCAGGCGTAATGCGCCTACTCATCCGCAACAGCAGGAGCAGCAGTATGTGACAGGCAGCGAGCGAGGCGACTTCCAGGACTTCCAGGAGACTTTGGGCCGCATGGCAGAGAGTGAGTCGTTTATCTTGTAGTCATGACTGCTCCTGTGACCCAAGGAATCTGCGCCCATGTGGTTCAATCTGTCGAAAACCACGGTGGAGTTATTCTTCGCTGATGTTGCGAATTCTCAAGTCATGTCACTAACCCGATTCCTTCATCATCTACAGGTGGCAAACGGACGTTCAGCTCCATCGTTTCTAAGGCCAAGGCGAAGATTAATGAGTACAATCAACAACGGTACGTGTCTCCCTTGAACTAGCTCAGATTCTCATGTAATAACGTGACACGTCGTTATTCAAACTTCTCGTCAATACCCCTGAACGTGGTCTCGTCTTGGCTACGCACTACTCAGACCCAGTCAGCCATCGACTGCGCCAACCAACCCGCAATGGGGTTCCGCTCCGCCCACGCAGCTTGATCGCCACACGGCGTCGCAAGCCTACGCGCAGCAATACTATGGCTATGATTCGGGCCATCCCGATCCGTCAACCGGCGACGTTCGTTCGGTGCCGCCCGCCGCACGGAATCAGGAGAAAAGTCCGTTTGAACATGACCAGGAACATGTCTCCGGGTGCGATGTAGATGCGGCCTCTGCGAGTAAGTGCGCCTCGTATGTGTGGATAAGTGTCGCAGGTGACTGAGTCGACTTTGTCCGGTAGGTAAATCCCCGACGACGGTACCGGCGTTACCCCCGATGAATGCTGTTGCTCCGTCAAGTCCCTCCGCCACCAGCCGACCATCTATGTCCTCACGACCGTCTAGTGATACCCCGCGGCCACCCCCAACTGGGAGTGGCAGCCCCATCAACGCAGGTGAGTGTTGCAGTCTGAAACGTTTCGGAGCCATTCCGTGTTGCTTGCCTTGTTTCTCACTTGTCTTGTTTTGGACCTGAATAACTCATGCTTGACTTGTCCCAGCGAAATTCGGTCTCTTGCCAAAGAAGCCTGTGTCATTGCTCAATACCGCGCAAGTGCAACGTCCGCGTGATGATGAGGACGAGCTGGAATATGTGGAGAACCCGTTCGAGGAGGGCCATGATTAAGGAATAGGTATTTAGGTTTGAGCATTTTTGAGCGGACAATGGTTGTATACGTGGTTAGTCAATCTGTTGTATGTTCAGTGGTCAGTGATACCTGGAAAGAAATACCCGCGACGCCGATAACGTAGCGACTCAACGATTAAACATGAAACGTAGCTTCAGGGATGCAGGGCTCCTATTGGCGTTGGTAACGGAATAGCATGGGAACAGGAAAAAAAACTTCGTCCTTGTTGTGGACGCGTAGAAACAAGGGTATATTAGCCGGAGGGCCTGAGGCAGGTGATTCAAACGCAAGATCGGAAGCGTCTGCCCCCATTTATCATGCTCCACATTACTGCCTCCGACATTGTATGCAGCATCCCTTGAACGTCAAAGCCATGTATGTATTGACATAGAACATTGTCTCACTTCCTCTTCTATCCCTCTTCTGTCGCGATAGAAGAGGAAGTGAGACAATGTCTCCGCGGGGCCCTTAGTTATTGCTGCCACAGTAACAAGCTGTCCCGAATTGTGCTCATGTCATACCGCCACAAGTGCGACTGACTGGGGTTCTTATACAGCTTCGCCTGTTCCCTGAGCACACGTCGCAGAATCTTGCCGTTCGGGCTTTTCGGTATGGCACCGATGAAGACGATACCGCCCGTGAGTCACTTATGCTTCAATTTCGCGGCAGCAACATACTGCAGACAGGGTGTGAGTCGTTGTTCGGCAGACAGGGGAGGCGACTTACCTTGAATATATCCGCCTTTAGTTGAGCCGCCAGGGCCCCATCGTGTTGCACCTGTGCAGCTAGATCTGACTGAAGGACAACGAACGCAAGTGGAGCTTCTCCAGCATAGCCGTCGACGATTCCAATGACACAGGCATCAGAGATCTGAGGATAATCGAGCAAGTAGCCTTCGAGTTCACCAGGAGCCACCTGGAGTCAGTCCCTTGACCTTGATAAGCTCCTTAATCAATCGCATTCGTCAATATTCCGACACGCACTCATCCGAATCCACTCACTTTGATCCTTTCAGTCACGAAGAAGCTACTGACAGCCCGCCTATATTCCAATTATTCAGGACTCTAGCTAGTGCGCCGCTGCGATTCTGAAGTTCATCACGCTCAGAGCACCGTAGAGACAGAAGCGGACAAGAATTGACTACCTCAGACATGTACATTTTCTTGCCGCTCCCTTCTTCTACGAGACAAGGCGTACACATGGTGATATTTCAGGCCTGCTTGAATGTCCTGACAGCTTCTCCAGCGTAAAGTGAGGAATCGTAAAATTATCTGGAGGGGGTAACAGAAGACGCGTAGCATTGAACAGTGGCATGGCGAGACCACTCAGATAGCGGCCGCGTATATGAGATAAGAGAGGCTTTTATATGCGGATTCGATAGCCGAACATGGCCTGTATAGAATCCCATAGATGTAGCCTAACCTTGTGTGACTGACAGTAGTCGGGCTCAATTCCACTCAGGTTCGAAACAATCGACTCCGCCGCCGACGGCCGTGGCGGTCTCGTCTGCGAGTATCATTTACATAACTTAGACCAAAATTCTGATATGTAGTTCAGCTAGGTATTAGTAAAGATGACTGTCCCTGATACATTGCGATAGACGTCGGATGACTCACGAATAGGCCATTGATAAGCAAGCATACAAGTTCGCAAGCACTGTTGTAGTAAAGAGGTGGCAAGAACAAGTGAGGTGTCGAGGGCGTTGAAGGGTTTTGCGAGCAAAATGGTGGCGACTCAGATAGACGATACCGTAGTCGATACTATAGGGACTCGCCGCCGGTCGCCGGTCGACGGCGCTTCGACATGTCCCGTGATCGTGCCGATCGAGATAACGTTCTGAGCACCGACTGCGGCGGCGGCTATGGCAATCAATACAACATTAACTCTCAGCTCTCTTCACCTACATAGCTCTACTACAATCGGCCTCAGTCTGCACGAAAGAAGATACGTCTCCATTCCACAACTGACATCATTTCAGACATCCCCATTTGAGACCATCTCCACTGCTGGCGCCCTTCTCCCTCTATTTTGCCCATCTCTGTTTGGACGCCTTTGTCCCAACACTCAAACGGCCGCCTAGCGGGAATTTTTCCCAAGCTCCCTCACGAGAAAACTCGACAAACCTGGCTGCAGTCGATGAGTGTCTCCACGTCATCAAGTAGCAAGCAGCCCAAGAGGATGCAATGGCAGGTGCGTATTAAAGGTATAGTACTGTAATCCGGCCAGTTGGCTGACGGTGAGTGTACGGTGTACCTACCCACGCGCGTAGGCTGGTTTTGGAACAGATAACGTACTTGGAGACTTGGCTTTGGAGCCCATTTCGTCGTCGTCTCCAAGGCATAAGCTACTCTTGCCGACTATATTCACAGCGGCTGGGGTGCTCCGAACTACAGATTTTAACATGTGAAGGCAGCGCTATGGTCTAGGCTGATTGGAAGCCTCGAATGCTGACAACAACTCGGGAATGATAGCTCCTGTCATTCCTATTATCTCGAGCATAATTGTTTACGATGATAGTCCGCAGCCCACATTCTCAGTGTATATGTGGACCATCCATCAAGAACCACAGCCTCGTGGAGGGATACCACCACAAGCAGCTGCCCTCATGGCATCTTCCATCCTCGCCAAATACGTGTGCCCCGGCAGCACATGTATTCCGGCATTGTAACTTTTCCGTATACGCAGATAAAATGGCCTAGCAACCGTGAGTCAGCAGGATTTTTGAATGCAATATCAGCGGCATCGTCGTAGGCGTTTAGTCTTTGTTGGTTAGCAAAGAGATACATCAAAGCAATAATTGCGAAACCGACGAGAACTGGCAGTTACATACAGCCAGGACTAGGACAGAAAAGGCACAGCTCCCGACTCACATAATCGCAGAGATCAACAAAGCTTAGAGAAAGATGACCTTTTGCGGTGAAGTAGTGACCATAGTTGAACGGACCGAGACCGAGGCAAATTGATGATGCTTCATGCTTTCCCTCTTGTCTGCAGACTCTGCACCAGGGACTGAATTAATGTAAGGCACAATTCACTTCACGTCTAACAACTCTCGGGCCAGACCGTTGAACAACCAAGAGTCCCCAAGATTAATTCACACAACCTGCCGCCTTCTACATAGTTGAACAGAGTGGATGATAAAGCCATATCATAACAGCTTTGTCGTGGATTTCGCTGCGGGGAACAAATTTGAACAGATGGTTCGGAAAGACTGTGTGTCCATCGTGCACGGACAATGCTACCACTGGCTAGGACGGAAATCGCGGATGTACCCAGAGAAGACTGCATTGAGGATGTGCAATGTTTCTGCAATGTCGGGTTTGGGTGTCCAGTTGACGTGATCGTCTGCGGTTCTTATCAGCAAAGAGAGATTTTTCTAAGGCTCGAGCTCAGAGTCTGTGGTGGAGTATAAACCCGTTGATTTAATAATAAAAGAGCTCAGAGACTGCCAGAGGCGACGGACTAGCGCCGATACTAGCAGTCAAGATAGACGCTCAATCGGGCGGTTATGAATCCGGCTAAAGCCGAGCTTGCAGAACACTCGAGTCGCTGCCATCCACGAAGACCTCATCGACCCCCTCGCCCTTCATTTCTCTGTTTATCCGACTGTTCAAATGGTGAGTGCTGCATGTATTGCTGCCGTATGGACGGACTGGCCACTATGTGGTTTGATTGGTGCTGTCTGGGAGATGGATGGCGAAGTCGTCTCCCAGATGTGCCCTCAGTCCTTCTAGACGCCTGCAGGCTCCCTTCGGTCGTACTAGAGAACTGACGAGAAGCTCGTTATCCTAGGCCTCCGCAGAACTTGCCGCGACATATGCCGCCCTCATCCTCGCCGATGATGGCGTTGAAATCACTGTCAGTCCATTCTGTGCCGTCATATTCGCGTAATATGGAACTAATCACGGACGTCCGACTCGATAGTCCGACAAAATTGTTGCATTGACATCAGCTGCATCTATTGAGCTCGAGCCAATCTGGGCCACTCTCCTGGCCAAGGCGCTGGAGGGCAAGGACGTAAAGGAGCTTCTTACAAACGTCGGTGCTGGTGGAGGTGCACCTGCTGTTGGTGCAGCACCCGCGGCGGCCGGTGGTGCAGCGGCGGCCGAAGCACCAAAAGAGGAGGAGAAGAAGGAGGAGGAGAAGGAGGAATCAGACGACGACATGGTAAGCCAGCATCTACATCTTAAAGTTTGTATGGTGCTGACATTTTTTGTGTCGCGCAGGGTTTCGGTCTGTTCGATTAGTTGTTGTATTCGTTTCCTTCTGCTATTATATACTAGCACCTCACGCGGCGACGACGTGCTTCCCACTACACAGCCCGCAGTTGTCCTGCTATCCTGCTATGATACATGTCATGCATTCATATTGATCAAAATCATTGCTCATTGAGCCCATGTGGGCTTTAGTTTGAGCCCTTTGATATGGGCTTGCTGCATGAGACACAGGTAGCACTATGGAGGCAAAATCGGGTGAAATCAACCCTCAGACATGGCTCACTTCCACCCGTCTGCATGGTTATTTTAGCTAATATTGGGTTATGCTAACCCGGTGCACACATGGTGAAAGTAACACGAAAAATGTCCGCTTTCACCATGCGAAATCTTCGTCGATAGTGAAAACAGCCCCAAGACTGGGTTGAATTTGGTCGAATGAAGAGGGTGAAAACCACTCTTAATTAACCCTCCCAGGTTTAACCCGGTCACAGGGTGGAAGTGTGATTCAACCCGCCGACTGAGTGACTCTAACCAGCACCAGTGTTCACTGTGTAGTGTAAGAAAGCATCCTTCTGACCGCCTTCGTAATCTCGATCTACGGTCGCAGCTCTTCGTAATCAATTGACATTTGCTCAGATTAGAGTAAATCTCATACACCTTTATCGTTATGTGATTGAGAAATTCAAAATTTTCACCCTTAGCACAATGAAGGTTTGCTACGAGCAGTGTTGGCACTGACCTGGTCATGACCGGGTCTGACCCCGTCATGACGGGGTCAGACCCCAAACACAGCGGGCAACGGCCGATAGTCTGTACCGTAAAATGGGGTGAAAGCATTAAAATAAGTAAAATGTTCCTTTATTTCTCTGCAAGGGGATATGTATGTAAAATGCGAGCAAAATAAGGAATGTTCTGAGGAACATGCCATGTGAATTCAGAATATTCCTCGCTTAAAGCCACGTGCCAGGAAAGTGCGCAGAGAATGCAGTCAAAGGGAGAAGTTAATTCAGAAAGCTGCGCGAATTATCTATTGCGGACTCACACTTGCAGTATTTAACCACTCCAGTCCATAATGCTTACATTTTACGGTACAGACTTTCGGCCGTTGCCCGCTGTGAAAAGGTCAGAAGGGTCAAGGGTCAAGGTGTGACCTCGGGGTTCATGCCCGAGTGGCGCGACCTGAGCTGCAACTGCTTGCACCGTTTGCTCGATTGATGGCAGTCTTCGTTCTCATTTTTGAAGATGTCTACTCTATAATGTAGTAATAAAAATCATGAATAAGTTCCATATTCAATAGAGGCTTATGTATGCTTATAGAAAGCATCTGTGGCATGTAGCTTCGATATTACTAGCCGAAATGAAGATGACATGGCAGCACCCAAGCAGTCATCAGCGGAAGTATTCACAAGCTGCTTAGGTGCAATGAGCTCTCCAGCAGCGGCGCGTTCGATCGTCTATAGCTATGAGTCTCTGTCTGACGCCGTACTCGATGTTTTGCCCGGGTCGGAGAGTCCAACAGCGCTGGAGACAGTCGCACGTGCAGCCAAGTGCAGCCTGTGCGGGTCACTCACGTGCTGACCCTTGACCTTTGTCTGACCCCCGGGTCAGACCTCGTCAAGGGTCATGACCCCGTCAAAGGTCAGGGGGTCAGGCGTGACCCTGCCAACACTGGCTACGAGGAAACGACTAGGTAGTGAAACATAGTGGAAAGGCTAGATAGGACAGTATTCTTTTCGGGTTCAGCATGGAACATGGTGGCAGAGCGTATAATTGGAATTAGCTACAGCAGTTGGTCTACATGCATTCGCTATGCAAACAGCGCAGTCATCGCAGAAGACGTTGCCGGTGAGTTCATGTCAATCAGAATTATGGCAGCTCACAGATATGATGCTACCATGCAATAGTCGGTTAATGTGGTTTAACG
Source organism: Amyloporia xantha (assembly GCA_036971615.1). Classification (NCBI taxonomy): domain Eukaryota; kingdom Fungi; phylum Basidiomycota; class Agaricomycetes; order Polyporales; family Adustoporiaceae; genus Amyloporia; species Amyloporia xantha. The sequence goes on from JAYKKR010000005.1 coordinate 639,721, forward strand.
ATTCTGATCACCATCCCTAGTTTGTGAGGATGAGAACGAGGCTTTGAACCTGTCGAGAAGTTTCTGCCAAGTCTTTTATTTTAGAGATACAGAATCGGGAGATGATACGTACCTGCAAGAGCTATATCCACAATGCCAGCATTAAATAGCTAAGTTATTGAAGGTCAAAATGATCATGGCCTTATCGACATGAGCGTATTCGGAAGTACCGGAGTCCTACGAGCGCATCGCATGTTCAAAGGCAGAATTGGTGGCTTGACGAACGTATCTAACAGTGGGTAGTCAACAAGCTTGAATTTGTGAAATTACTTGGAAGCATCTTCGCAGCGTGCCTTCATTTCTATTGCTGAATAGACGTCTAATTGAATGGTATATGCGGCAAAGCGTTCGAGTAGCTCGGGGGCTACAGACTCAGGAAAGTGCAGTCTGCATATGCACATTGTCGATAGCATTTTATTAAATTCAAGAGCACCCACCGAGCATTGAAATAATTACAACTTGGCATCCTTAGGCACAGTTATATCTGAGAACAAAGCACTCATGAGCTATGGTATATGCCATGGCCACCCGAAGGCTTTCGACGGTCCAAGCCACAGTCACGGGGTTACCGCCACAACCGCGTCGCGCCTTGGAAAGTGTGAACTCGACGTGCTTCGAGAGACAGCTACCACGCCACTGCCTCGCCACGAACGAGTTAAACGAGGACCAGCTTCACTCACCCTTCTTATACGACCGGAGAGCAATGGCTTTCCGCGCTGTCCTTGTGACCAACTACGCCGCATCCACACTCGCAGCACATATTGTCGTGATCCGCGCGCCTCAGCCTATGGCGCCCCCAGCAAGTTTCATGCGCATCGTAAATTACCAACCTGCACAAGAGACGCGTGAAGAGCCAACATTAGAAGCGGAGAAGGTCAGATCACGTCCTTGCCACACATAAGGTCGCGTGTTTGCTCACCGGGAATGTGCTCTCGTGAACAGGACGATGGCCCCGGTGAGTCGGCCAAGGAGGCCCCTATACATGAGATAGGATGGTTGGAGCGTGTGGTCAAGGAGAGGTATGTGAACTGGTCTCGAGGCCTGAAGGCTACGATTTGTCGGGCTTAACCTAGTTTACATAGGGATATGGCATATGCAATACCTGCAACTGAATGGCCGACTACTCTCCCCGAAGAGTTAATCCCATATACAAAAGAATCATGGCCAACGGAGCTTCCGGATGACCTGGTCGAAAATAAGCCCCGTAAATGGGCTGGCCCGAGCACTCAGGGACTAATAGACATCATCGAAGTGATGGCTGCCTTGACCGGTTGGACAAAGCCTATCCCGAGTGATCATCACTCCCATGAAGATGCTACTCCTCCGAAATATTCGCCGCAAGGGCGACCCAATCCGCCATCAAAAAGGCGGAGACATAGATCAAGGCGTACTCACCAGAGTGGTCGCGCTGGACCAGCCGTCCAAAAACAAGTGCCAAGGCACGGCGGAATTCGAGGGTAGACAACATCAATGCCATGAAGTATCAGAAGTCCGAAACTTCTGTAAGAAGCTGTATCTGTATAACTTGCGATTATTGATTCGTCGAAGTGCCAGGTGGATGTACTTTGTAACATATTGGGATCTTTGTAAAACAGAGGATTTTTCGTGCATTCGTTTACCTTGAAGGCAAGATTGTAGAGCAGATACATTGGTGTTTGACCAATAGAGGTGATTCTCCCTGAATGGCTGACAGTTCAGATAACCGTGTGTCCGAAGTGAAGTTATAACATTGCGTTTAATACTGCCATGGTGGTACAAAGTTCACAATACGCACGGTGCGTCTGCAATCTAAATGCAGAATTCATGAATGTACTTTGGAAAGGTAGAAATCCAGGGTCTTACTGCGTCAAGCCTCGGTTTTCTAGATAGGTACCGCCCCGCTGTTTTGCTGGCATGCTCCTTTTGAAGTATCGCTGACGCCCACTTTTTCACACATAGATACAGCACTTCTAAAGCCGTGCACGAAAAAAACACGATGTGTGCACGTACTTGGAACGAGATATGCGTTCAAAGCTATCAGAGCGTTCGTACGTTTTGTGCTGTGCGACAAATACTGGCAATTCGTCGGCCATTGGGTCCGTTACTTGAGGTCAATTAACGAGAGCGGATAGATAGCAGCCGTATCATGGAAGGAAGGACGACGGGTGCTTTATGAAGACGAGGCAAACGGGCGACTAAGCCAGATAAATTCATAAAAGTCACCAAGTGGCAAGAAGTCGATGACGGTCGGGCGCTTGCGAGTCTCATATCTGTTGCAAATTAATATAAAGCTTCACTCGTGCACAACCGACGTCGTCTTTCGAGTCGGCCGACACATAAGGCAACGGGGGCGAAATATGTCTCTCCTTGTCACTAATTGAATCTAACTGCTAGTTTGCCCATACGGACAATACGGATAGCCTCTGGAGGTACCACCATGACAGAGGTTTCGATCATAACTCAACAGGTCTGTCTTTCCGCGCGTACTATCCACTCTGATGCCAGATCACTACCTAACCACCCCTACCTCCAGTCAGAGATAGCCCTGAATGTGCGGAAATGAACTACACGAGTGATAGTGTTCATACTGACACCCGGCATTTCGTACACAACGAGCTGACGGCTCGACGCGCTCTAATAAGCAGCGGCAGGCAGTCTATTCGTGGGGTCGAAAGTGATGTATCAATTGCTGTCGACTGCCTCCCTCGATCAATGAGGAAACAGCGACATGGACATCACTATAAAAGTCGTGAGATCACAAGCTGTGCCAGTCTGCGACCAAGGACTTACAAGTAGTCCTGTGGAATGTGATGCTAGCTTTGCGACTTGGCAGACTCCATCGCTCGCTCAGCATCAATGATTTTGTGTATCGCCTTTCTTAACGAAAGTTTAACTTTCCTGGACGAAAATTGAAAATACTTGAGATGGGTCACATTGAGTTCTCGGCCGTTAAGCTTCAGAGGATAAGCGCTATGTGATTCCAGGACCCTCTCGGCGGCACGCTCAGAGAAGAATCGAACACAAGTGGCGTGTCCGAAAGTATCGTCGGATAGATAGACTGTACGTGATACTTTTCAGCTCCCTTGTCCGACATCTCATGCGAACCGCGGATCATTACCCACCGTTATTGACGCTCCTGACATGCACATGTTCTTGAAGTATATCGCGTATGCGGGACGCGTCCGATTCACGCAGCAAGCCGGACACGAGAAGGATCGGGAATTGTACCGGCATAAGCCAACCACAAGGAATGAGAGCAAGCGCCTTCCCTTCGACCAGAAGGGGCCTCTGCGCAGCTCGCGCAAATACCTTGTGCGAAGTGGTGCTATCAGAGAATGTAACTCTTGCATAACCGAGAAAGGTATGTCCGTCGCCGGTCACTGACAATGTTGCACATTCGCACATGAAAACTTGTGGACGTGCGCAGAGTAATCGTTGACTTACGCATCTCGATCGACGACACGGCATGCCCAGCAAAAAGACCCGCAATGATGGATTTCGTCGCAGATGCGTGTAAATTTGCAACAACGAAGCTTTCCTCATCGTATGGGGGCCATCCACGGATCATCTTGCACACACCGAAACGGCTGAAAGGGTGTGATGGGAATTGTTCATAAATGTGTTCATAAGTGTCGTCCACTGCCTTTACGGTGTCAAAATAGACAGTGACAGCATTCTCGTCGTAGCTATCGCTCCGCGGTCCTAGAAAAAAGAAGGGGGATGACCTTGACGGTGAGACGTTCTAATAGAAGTTAGTACGTACGCATGATGACCTCCCTGATCTCGCCAAACCGACCAAAATGCGAGCGGACATCGTCTTCGGTTATCTCATGTTTCATCCACTTGATAAATAGGCCAACCCTGCACCCTTTGCGCACAGAGTTTTCGTCCCGAGATAGTTGCACGGCATCAACGACTGAAGCATGCAACGCTCCTTGGTCGGTGACATGGGAAGTCAAGGCTAACGTAGAGAAGGCATGAGATAAGATTGCCCTAGCAGAGACAGTCCAAGCGTGACGAATGTGTCGAATCGTGGACTGGAGCTTCATGTTCGTATTGTTACTGCCACGAAGTGAAGCAAACCACTGCCGAGAGCTGTGAAATCGTTTAGATAGATAATCTTCACAGTACAAGTTCAGTAGCATGCACGATGGCCGCAATCTAGGAGTGTGACTAGCAGCATGGCCCAATCGTGAGCGCGGCGGAATTTTGACCGGGTGAGGACAGGCGATGTATTGTCAGCTGTTTTTCTCTCGCCGAATGAGGAGCTCAACGCCGCCTTTCCACTTGACAGCAACCTTATGACCCTTGGAAGTAAAACCGGATTATGCAAGAAAGGCGACGACTTAAACAGGACGCAGATCATAAATAAAGGGCATGACGTTAACGATACAGTTCGATGCAGGTACAAAACTCGGTACTACGGGTATGTAATGCAGACCCAAAATGCTGAAAAAGTAATACTATTGTTTCTAGGAGCTAGCTATGAGGGTTTTGGAAAAGCGAAAACTTCAGGAAAGACAAGGGGACAGTATACCCCGTTCGATGTACCTCAGCCGTGTGGAGTAGGTGGCAATCACAATACATAGCGAAGGGAAGATCTAAGGCGTCTAGACGAAGACAATGACCTGGGATATCGACAGAGGTCAGGACGAACGTCAGAAGCAATCAATATAGAGAACGGAGGTATAGTCACATCGTCGGATGAGAAGTCATCCTCTTCATTGTGTGTCGGTCTCAGATGTCCCTGCAAAAGAATGATCTCTTCCGACGAGAGCGAAGGACGCAGCGGGTGGAGCCCACAGCGCCCCTTGGGTATCATCAGCAAATGCTACCATCCGGGGGAGGATGGTGCTCACAAAAACATCCACTTCGCCATGGACATCGTTTTCCGCCTCGGATGAAGGAGCAGACACGGGCAGGCTTCTTTCCTGGAAGGATTCTCCCAGTATTGGTTCGTTGTCCGTGCCCTCGCAAACAACAGCAGCCGAAGTCTGACGATCCTCAAGGGGCTCTGAAGACTCTTCGTCCCGAGGCAACTGCACAGACAATCGCTGTTGCCATGTCCTATGTTCGTCGGGGACCAAGCAGTCTCGAACATCGTTCTCCCGCGGAACCTGTGCACAAAGCTTAGAGCGATGACTTGTAGGGGAACGCGCGGCTCTCACCATTCCATTTGGCGTAGGGGAGTCTTGTGAAACATTCGAAACGTCTGAAACGTCTGGACATGCTATGACACATTGTTCTTCTGACTGTCTTTCATCACTTGGCGATAGATCGGCGGTTTCCTCTACCTCGGCATCAGCTGTATCGATATTTGTGCTTCCGATCCAAAACGCAACTTTCAGATCCTCCTCTGACGGCCTTCCACCCATGATCTCCTCAAGAACTGAACGCGAAAGCATGGGTGCTTTGAATGCCGAATTCGGAGCAGATGCTTTAGAGTTCACATGTCCGGTAAATTCAAACGCTTCTTGACCGCTGCAACTTTTCATCATAGCCGATTCAGCACGCTGGAGCTGAGACCAGAGCCATCAGCCATGGAAACATGACAAATAACATCAGACTTACTTCGGATGTGGCCAAATCGGGGAAGTCTTGCACTTGGAAAGAGAACTCATCATTTGGACATCGCCTGTCTGGGGATCCCACAGAATTCGTATCACGCTTTTCGCTCGTCTTTGCGGAGTCTTCGAGCTTCGAGTGTGACATATGCCTTCGCACCAAATATCCGACGGCGGTTCCTAGACTGAAAAAGCTGATGGCAACTTCGGCCACGAAACAAGGCCGACTTTGGATGAATTCCAGAACAGGGAGCTCTAGACGTCGTGTGCGCACATCCTGTTGGTAGGCTGTAGCTGTAACGATCTCCGTGACAGTGGGACTCTGCACAATTACCGTTGTGCAGGCTGGGACAGGGGCTTGGACGACAGAGACGACGAAGGCACTCTCAGAAGACTGCTCTGGAGGCGGATCAAGAGTGAAGACAGTCTTAGTAGGGGTAATCGTGACCGTGTCCAGCCATCCGTCGACGCGTCGACTAGCGAAGCTGGGTGGTATGTTAGGAGCAGTGACTGGATGGTCGATCGAAGTGACGAAGGCTACGTACCCGGATTCGTCAAGGAGCCTTTTGACCTTTTCGGCCGCAGAGCTCAGCTCCAAGTGATATGCATGGCGAACGTGGGGCGATAAAGAGGGTATGATCCCCAAGAACATGAATATGCTTGCAGGCAACAAGAACGGCAGGAAGAGCATAGAGGTGGGCGTCCAGGAGTGGTGGTAGCAAGGATGATAGAGGTTTCGCAATGGGGAATGTTATGTTCAAGACGGAGCTTGGGATTTAACGATTTGAGGGTCTGTTGGTTTTAAATAGCGTGGGCACGAACATATTTGACTTTCTGTCAATCTCGCGTCGAAACATACCTAATGGAGAAGGCGCCTTTCCTGATCGGGCTGGACGATGAGCTGTGATCGGTGCGACAATAGGTGAAAGTGCGACTACTTTAGTTTGTTAAATAAAAGTTATATGCGCATACTATAAAGAATCGAATAAATTAGTAGTTCCATGAGACATTGGCCTAGGAACAAACATAAAGGACGATACACTGATGGTGAGCGTAACAAAGTACATTTAGTCGATGCTGATATAGGCACTGACGCTGTCATGAATCAATGGCCACAACGCTGTTCTCGACTGCACCGCCCCGCAAGTGAAGGATGGACGACAATGTAGCTATAGTCCAAGGCACGCCACCAACGTTATCCGCCTGATGCTGGGTAGTCGTCAAGAATCCTAGCCTACCGTAACGCCAAGAACGGATAAAAGTGCATTCACACATTGTGACTTCAATTCAGTATGAGTCAAAACATAGGTCGTTTGAGAGCTCACCGTATGCGAACCTTCCACATAAAAGGCCACTTTGAAAGTCAAGGTCTTGCTTCGTCGTTGTTGACAGGCATAGGACGCGAGCCGAATGAATGTCTCGAGGAGCAGAATAACTTTTCTCTTGGTGGGCAACCGCTGCGTTGCCGCTGTGCACCAGCATAACCATTGCCGCTGATTTCTTGGTCTGAAAGTATACTCATATCTTCCGCTTGGTGACAGTTAGCACCCAGCAACAGGCATCTGGCCAGCGGCCAAACAAAGCCGACGACGTGTGCCAGATGATAAGCGAGGATGTGCACCAAGTCTCTGACAAGGACATTGTTCTGGCTGATGCGATAATCCCCCATAACGCCATCTAACGAATAATTGTCGTACAGTGGGTGCAGTTCCTTCTACAGCAGTAGGAAGATCCTGCGCTAGGCTCTGGATACGAGACGCGAATAGATAAATATAGGAACCTTCGTATCACACGGGAATTTATCCAGGTAAGGACATACCGGACTTTCATATCAGCGCTCGCCTCGCTGCTTGCAAGTCTATGAGCAATGGAATGACACGGGCCCAGCCCCATAACTGGGACCGCGGATGAACGAGCTCAAGATTCGGAAATAGACGATCCACGATCTGCGCCACCTGATCAGGGTCATCTGGATTGCCCAGATTCGCCTGTCGGAGCCCATGGGACATGACGGGGAAGGACTCCAGGGCAGGTTTGTGGGAGGCAACGAGTCGAGGCAAGACGAGCTTTCTGAGATCAGGGCAAAGACGCGCCAGATCTACAAGGCATTCGATATGAGGCGAAATATGGAGAGCAAAATGAAATTCAAGCTCTTGTAAGCCAGGCCACGCAGAAGCCATCTCAAGCACGTCCTCATCCTCTAGTAAGAGTCGAGTGCGCTCAATGTACCAATCGACTGAGAGGCGTTCCATACGCTGCAGAAGGAATAGCGGCCGGATGATGTGAAGAATTTTCTGCTCGATCTCGTGTTCTTCGGAATCCCAGAATTTGAAGTAGGCCGTCTTCATCTGAAATTCGCGTAATGACGAACTGAATTGCAAAGAGATGGTGTCGATCACTTCACACCAAGCCTCCTTGGCACCTTCTGCTAAATCGCCCTGCTTCTGATAGATGTGGATCGACCGAAGATCAGGCGACCTTACTGAAGAGATCAACTGCGCGATACCCGACATTTCGCCCCTAGCGGTAAGACTCTGCAGTGCATGAAATCCGCCACATGCTAGCCCTTCGGAGTCTCTCTGCGCCCCGACTTCGACGGCAAGACTAACCAAGCCGTCCAATGTGGAGAGATGGCAAAGATGATCAACGGTGCAGATCGAACGGCAGCGCGAAACATCCACTTCGGACAATTCTCTCAAACCGGCCACGGAAGCCGCAGACAGGATGCGCGATGTCGGGAGGTGCGAGCCTACGCCTTGGCACTGAATCTGCAGAGTACGTAGATGAGGAACGAGAGGATTTATTTTGCGTAGAAGTATCTGTGGAACATGGTCTGATGGAAAGGGTGGTTGCGTGCGTCCAGTTCGATCGTGCAGCTTGATGTAGAGACGACGAATCGAAGGGGACATCACCGACAGCAACTCGGCATCATAGATATCATAGTGGTGCCGCCGACCATATGCGAGGGGTATCTCACCGTGGAATTCCTGGAGGGCAGGTATCAGGGGTTGGGATAAACTGAAACAGGACATGGAGCTGAAGACCGCCGGGTCGATGTTGATCGTACCGGCGTTCATGAGAGCGCGTACATGTCGCGCGTATCCCTGAAAACGAACCCAATCATGGTGGTGAATCTCTTCGCGAAGAACCTGGGGCACGACGTAATTTGAGGATCACCATTACTTGAATAAGGAAAAGGTCGGACTTACATGTACGATCGCGTGAAATGAGTACAAACTTCTTCGTTCAGCCTCAGGAACTGGGACCGCTTGAAACGACGAAAACAGCATCAGGAGGGGCATCATGTCATCCAAGACCCTCCATAACACAGCTGTCGCAGGATACAGGAATGCCCTGCAGACGCGAGCCGTCCGCGCCAGTGACTCTCGACCTTTGCAGAGTGCCTCAAATGAGCCATCAGTGGGAGCCAGATGTTCACAGATCTCAGCGAGAATGTCGGGTATTTCGAACGCTCGATGCGACAATCTTCTAGCTGGTTGTTGAAAAATCATGATAAGAGACAAGAAGAGAGATATCTGGACGATAGCAGTGTCCCCGGAAGTTGTCCCCCCTCGGCTCTTTTATGAAAGAGTAATAATCAAATGGAGCCGCCACTACAGGTTAACGAGATGTCTTAGAGCCATGGGTTGTAAGCTTCGCAAGTTCTTACTCGGAAGGTATTGTCAGAGCTGCTGAGTATGAAGAAAGTCGGGATCAGTGGTACATGGTCGTCCGCACTGAACGGAGGAAACGCGCCGCGCTCCGCATGCCTTCTAACAAGATTATGTATCTCAATATGAAACCTGCGATGGTTGACAGCACCGACCATGCTCGAAGACATCATCCCACTCATGGTCGAACTGCAGTGACGCCTCTGCTCATATACTACGTGCTAATAGTTCCGGCCTGCATGTGCATTGTGTAGGATGAACAATATTAAAATAGCATTATATCACACAGTAACATGACAATCGAGAGCGAATAGGCGTACACTACACTGCTGATAAACTCAAATACGTGAGGAGAAGGGTATCATAATCATCATAGCCACCAATAAAACCGGGGGACAGTATTCTTTCAACCATGCCTGCCCAATGCCCGCGCGCTCTTGCTGACATTCTTAGCCTCAGATTGTTTGGCTTTCGCGCGCTTTGCACTATGGAAGGAGATGTTGAGATTGCGTACAAGAGCCTAATGACGACTGATGACTTACTCCTCCTGTGCTTCTCTCTCGAGACTGCGTACTTCCTCTCTCGCACCGCGCACGGCCGCACGAGCCTGAATGAGAGCCCGGTCAGCGTCGCGCTCGGCTGCCTCAGCATCCGCTACTTTCTGGCGAGCTGAGAGAATGGATGGATCGTTCCTCGGATGGTCATCACGCTCGGAAGAAGACGAGCGGTGCCGACTGAAAAAGCCGGTACGGGTGCTATTGGTGCGTACAGACTCGTTGTAAGCGGGTTCGTTTTCAGGGGTATTCGAACGGCGATTGAATAGACTGCGGCTCCGTGGAGGCTCCTGAGCAGGAGGCGGGGGCTCCTGTCGCTCTGGTGAGGAAGAACGGAATAACGGCATCTGGGAGCAATCATCAATGTGGTCAATGGTGGTATACGGGTATATGTCCAAGCGATAACGCACCTGGTATCGTTGACTTATAAGTGGGTTTACTGGGGTATGTCACTGAAGACGTGAGGTGTAAAACAAAGTTGCTGCTGAACTGTATCTCAGTGAGGCGCATTCTTATGCTGTTTACACCGTCTACGTCAGTGGAGAGCTGTCCTGGCTCCTCCACCTTGATAGGGCTAGATGGAACGCTCTAAGTCCCGAAATGAGATGGCGTATGGCGAGTTGTGGAGAGAGCCCACGATTGCATGCTACGAGGCATTGGGTCTGCACCGGAATACTCTTGGAGAGAGCCAGCGTGCTGAAGCAGCGAGGTAAGTAAGTACGGTACATACGAGAATGGCCCAGGATTGGCTGTAGACGCTGCATACGTCATGATGGTCCGTGCGTGGGAGAGCGGCCAACAGGCGGAGTTTCATGCGGAGATCCAACCCTTCCCCCTATCGCAACCTTGTATAAATGCATTCCCCTCACTTCCTGCCTCCACCACGCTTCGTCGCCCTTCGAGCTCGTTGTTGTCGACGGTCCCGGGAGCGAGCGTTGAATCATGTCGAATAAACTAGTGGTGAGCTGCTCACCGTGCATATATTACCAGTGAATCAGCGAGTGACATTCACTCCTCGGTGAGCCGACTGTCTACCGTCAAGTCATCGACGATGTGATAGCGAACATAAAGTCCGAGTTTGACGAGTACGGGGTTGCCGAGGAGGTTCTTGCTGAGCTTCAGCATGTGAGTATACTATCCATTGTCTATTTACCGTACACGACTACATCCACCGCAGAAATGGGAGAACAAGGTTATTGCGTCGCACGTCGCAGAGTTCGAGGCACCTGTGGGCCAGCCACCGAACCCGCACCCGCAACATCCTCCGTATCCACCGCATCCCATGCATGCGCATCTCCAGCATCCCATGCATCAGCCCGCTTACTCGCAGACACACAATCCGTATGCACCTCAAGTTCCTCATCCTCAAATGCCACCGGCACCGCCGGGCCCGCAGATCAAGGCTGAACCTGTTGACAACCGCTATATGCTCAACTCCCAAGGCATGCCTCCTCCGTATGGAATCGCGCCCCTCAGCGCACCGCAGATTCCTGCTGTACGGCAGCCCAATGGTATAGCTTACACGCCACAGATAACTTCCAGACCGCCGAGTGGGGTTCCGCCCCCGCACCCTCCCACCGCCCGTTACCCTCCTGGAGGGCAGACTGCGCCACAGCAGCGCATACCGCAGGTTGATGGTCCGTCGTCTTCGTCGTCGGACTCACCGTCGCCGCCGCCTAGCCAGGGCTATGCACCGCGGTCGTCTCACCCATCACTTCCTCAACCGTCGCAAAGTGGTTCGACTGTCACGGCGGACGATGAAGAAGCCATCAATAGTGATCTAGACGACTCTGACTCGGACAATGAGGAGGAGGGAGAGGAAGGCGGTGCCGCAGATACCGACATTGTGTTCTGCACGTATGACAAGGTGGGCGCATGGGAACGCCCAGTCACGTATGCGCTTCTGGTCTGATGGTATGGTGCGGTCTAGGTTGCTCGTGTGAAGAACAAGTGGAAGTGTATCCTCAAAGATGGCATGATCCACATTAATGGGAAGGACTATCTCTTCGCGAAGTGTACTGGGTGCGTGACGTCTCATATTTCTGTAGTGCTGCGCTGTCTAAACCTCTTACAGCGAATTTGAGTGGTAGCCGCTCGCTCTGCTTCTTATCGGACTGCACTGTTTCTCATACTCATTGGTTATACATTTGCTTCTAATCTCATGAGGTCCCATGCTCATGTCATGTCCCCCTGATTCCATTCCGCATATCTACAATTGTCCAACCACTGACCTATTGGAAAATCATCATACGTGCGATTGATGTTCGCAGCATGTTCTCATTCTCCAGATCTGTCCTTTGCATCCATATATCAATCTGTAATCTAGCATGCCGAAAAGAAAATACATGGGTTGTGTCCGGATTTACGAGTGTGAGAGCTGGGTCAATACAGATGTGTTCAAATGCGAAGTAGTGTAATACAATAGAACCGAGTCGCTTATCTTACCCTACTTTCCATCCCCTTCATTCTAGACTCGGACTTTCGCAGCGAAAAGTTCCACAGCATCGCTCTTGTGCACCAGCGTCGCCCTGTCCCCCGGATTGATCTGCTCCTCCGCGACGACTTCCTTGCCATCAACCGGGTCCGTGTACAACCACACCACGCCCTCGCCGTCCTGCAGATCGAGGCCCTGTTCCTCGTATTTCTCCGTCCACCAGATGAATATGTCCCGCGCGAACTGATCCGTGGACGCGTCGACAAGGAAGCCGAGCGTGCGCACGGTCTCCAGCGCAGGGAACAGCGCGCGGTGCGAGAGGAACGCGAGGAGGTGCGACTGGGCGTGCGTCGGCCGGTTGGGGTACAGGCGGCTGATGCCCATCCCGCGGATGCCGACGCGCCGCAGCGCGCGATGCGGCTCGGAGAGGACGGAGCCCGGTTTGCCGCCGGAGGACCGCGGCGGGGAGGCGGGGGCCATGAATTGGGGTGAGTACGACGGCTTGCGCGCGGGGGACGACACCGGCGAAGAGGACGCGGAGAGGACCTTCTCGCGGCAGTCGAAGACGAGCGTGTCGAGGGCGGGGCAGACGTCTGGCTGGAGGAAGGCAGTGATGTTGATAGGGGACGGTTTGTATGAAAGTGAAGTCATCGGGAGGAGCTCGAGCGTGACGATCTTTGATCCGTGGGCGGAGAGCAGGGCGTTGAGAGAAGAAATGACAACGGAAGAGGGGTTCCGGCGCACATTCGCGGCATCCAGGACGAGGCGGCGCAGGCGCGGAAGATCGAGCTTGCCGGCGAAAAGGAGAATCGCGGGGCAGGTTGGTAATAGTAAGTCAACGATCGACGGGAGAGATATCTGTGCTGTTGCATGCGCTGAAAACGTGTCCGGATCCTCCAGCCTGAGCTTGCGTACGTCCAAGACTCGGAGGGATTGGTATTTGGGCAGAAAGGCCGCGTTCAGGAGCGATGCTCCACCATCTGGTATCAGACCCTCCTCCCAGTACAAGCCACGGATCGTATTGCCCAAATACCGGGAGAATATCTGGAGTAAATTCTGGGAGAGCGGCCGCTCCCAAATTCCGCTCAGTACATGGAGATTGGGTAGCAATGAAAGGATGGCCGCGACGGCATTCCAAAATAATACTGTCTTCGACGTACGTGAGCAGTCATGAATCTCCACATGACGCACCCATTGTGCATGTCCTCTCGGAATCGCATCGGCGGCAGGGCTCTCGCCGTGTAGCTTCTGCGCCTCAAGGTCGCTTTCATGCAGAGTCCTGACAAGGAGGCATGCGCGCCGTTTGCTACTGATAACGACGTGCTCGTAGAGCAATTCCGTCGCGAGCATGCGCCATGCGCGACATACAAGGACGAGGTTCCGCTTCGTCGCCAGCGACGATACAGGGGTGTTCACGCCCCATGCAAAATTGGACGGGCGCTGCGGCTCAAACGGGTCCCCGGGGCTGAGACCGCGCACACGGGGGACATAGGTCGCGTAGCGGAAAATCTCGAGCCAAAGTTCGGGCGGAAGAGTGCAGTGGTTTATCCTTGGCGCTGGCCTTAGCAAGCGCACCAGCCCGCACGCATCAGACATCGCGATGGAGATGAAGATTGGACGTCGGTTCTGCAAAGCTGGTCAGTCTGTGGGACAACGACGGCGTTCATGCACGGTCCGCCGAGTGATGCTGACTGAGAGCGATGCGCCCCAGAGTGGTGGGCCCGAAACACGAGGACCGACTTACCAGTCTCGTCGGCCCCAATCAGTGCTGGCGATTGCGGGTTGCTCCCAGACGGAGAACGGATCTCGTGCACGTCGTATGTATTGAGAGACACGCGGTGGGCGATGCGAGAACAGAACGGCGATGTGGCAGGCGAGTGGTCAGAGCACAGTCGCCAGGGACAAGCAGCGCGGACGCGTGTCGTAAACCGAAGTCATTGTCCTAATATGGAAGGTGTCGTCTTTCCGCGCGCGCCACCACGATCTCACCCCGGCTTGTCCGGCCCGGCAGTCCTCGCCACAGACGCACCCTAGGTACCTCCAGGCAGTCTATCATTATATATCATCGCATTGGCCAAATCTCCAGTCCGCTATTAATTTACGGACTCTCTCATGAAGAGTGGACCGCAATTGGGCCGTGTTGGTCCACCAAACAAGCATATATCATCCGAGCCTCGTCTGGCCACCAAGACACGCCTAGCACGGTGCCAGGTGCCATGACAGTTCCTCTGTTCCAAACCACGCGTAGGGCAACAGGCACGAACTCTGATAAAGCCTCCCCACCCTCGTCAGCTTGATACGATTACCAACCCCTGCCCGTCTGGCGCCCGACCCCGCGTGCAGATCCAGTCCCATTCATATCCAAGCCTCCGGAACCCATGCACGACTGTGCTTCCTTTCGCAGCGTCCTGCCATGAGCCTGCGAAGAGCACATTCTGCGAGGAGAGGCGCATGCCCGAGGTGGAGCTTCTCGCTCTCGACCTCGTACACTCCCATTAGCCCAAGAAGGCCTAATGCAAATAGCATGGGGTACCACCCACCCGGGTCCCCCGCACTCCTTGGCTTCTCGTCCACGTTCGAGACCGCCGGGATTTAGTGCGCTGCTTACCTGACCGAGAACGCTGAAACACGGCATGGGATCGTCTTAGTATCGCCCAACAGAACACCAGGAGCTAACCATACTTATGCCCAATCTAATTCATATGTGTAATTTCCGATCAGCTCGGCGGCACAACGGCACTCGATGCCGTAGCCCGCAGGTCTCTGCACGGTGCAGCGCGCGCGCACGAGGAGGTGCTTGTCCTAAAGCTACAAATGGTATTCCAAATCCAGAGCCTGGCGAGAAAGTATCGTAGCGAACTGTGACGGTAGTTTTATGTACAACAGTGCAAGCGTAGGCCACAGCAGAGCGGGCGGGAGCACGCCGTCCTGTCATGCGTATGCGCAGTCAAACTGCACCCGTAAGATGGGGTCGGGCAGATGTGAACCAAAAACACGGAAGCGCCCCCAACGGCGGTATTCAAGCGCGGAAGCATTGGAAGGGAGCAATACAGTCGGCTCGCACCAAGTGCGCACCGCGCGGCGCACTCGTGCTATGCCCCAGATGTGCTAATACAGCCCGGTACAGGGGCTGCGGGAATGCGAACTGCAAAAGCGGTCGCGTGAGAACGGGGCCAAGCCAATGTGAATGCAATGCAGAATGCGAGGAGAGTGTCCAACGTGCAGCATGCCAAAGAAGTGTTCCGGGGAGAGAGGGAAAATGTCAATCACATACAACTTGCGTTAGTAGTACAATCCATCCAGCTGAAGCGTAGGAGGAGCATGGGGGCGAAAATGGAGATATCATCGTGCGCCAGGGCCTAGTAATCGGAGGGCTCTGTCGTCTGCAGGGCAGCGTCTGTAGGGATGAGTCCGTAACGACCTCAGGGGCGCAAGGTCCACCCGATTTGCACTGGAGTGCTGGTGGTTAAAGTCCAGCCCCGGCGCTGGCTGGTACGGCAGGCCGTTGTCCATGAGAGGGAACTCGCTCGAGGACATCATCGGCGACGAAAGATTGGAAAAGCTCGAGGACGGCGAAGGGCTGACGGGGGACATCATCGAGCGCCAGGACGACGAGCTCGAGTAGTCGGATATGGAGGGTGACATGGAGTGTTCCGAGCCGTTCGACCGCCGCATCGGCGACGACACGGAGACGTACTCGTAGTTGGACTCGGAGGAAACGTGGAAATGGACCGGGATGGGGGCGGGTGTGTACGACTCGATCGAATCCGGCAGCGACGGGCCCAGCGCGCTGTCGTCCGGGTCGGGAATCATCACGATGGTGTTCGCAGACTGGAGCGCCTGCGAGAGCGGAGGAAGAACGGGAGTTTGCTAGAGTTGCGCCTGCGGATAAGGGACGTAGGACAGACCAGAGGCGCGTCCACTCACCGAAGGAGGCATAGGGACGGGCAAGGCGTACTGTGGGCGGTCCGCCGACGTCGACGCGACGGGCCAACTCGTCGGCTGAGAGGGACCAGCGAACATTGAGGAGCCCAGCTGTGCATCTTGCGGTGAGGGGGAAGGGTGCGCCTGGTGCGCGCGGTAGTTGGAGGGGAACGCCGCGAATGTCCGCTTCGTAGTCGAGCTCGACGACTTGGACGTTTCCCCCTTCTTGCCAGCCTTGCTTGTCCGTGCGCTCCTGAAGGATCCCTCCGGAACCACGAGGTCGCGCAGCTCAGGAATATCGTCGATGGTACGAAGCTGACCCTCGGTCAATTTGGTGAAGTACGCATCTGAGGGGACGCCTCAGTGATGACGCTGTTAGAGTGGTCATAGACACGCACTGAGATGCCACTTGCGGGGCTCCTTCTGCTTGTCGTCCGAAGTTTCCGACTGCGAATCATCGTCGGGTTCATTACGATAAACAGAATACGTCTGCTTAATGAACTGGTCGTGTTCTCCCGGTCTGACGATCATGTTTTCCGAGGACCTACCGGCGATGTTGGCACTGGGAACATTTGCTCGAGGGGAAGACTCACTTTGCTCGTTGGCCCCCACGGCCTTTGGTTTTCTTGACGTTCTCAAAGTACATGAGAAAATCCTAGTGCGGGGGAAGAGAGTTCAGATGATGGCGTATCACCGAGTTACGGCACGACGTACCTCGCGAACCCGGGATGCGGTCCAAGATTTGCCTTCCGTAAAGCGTTCCATACTGACGCTGAATGCGTCCCCAGTTGGACCCTTCTTCTCCCACACGTACACATCGCCGGGGCGCAGGGCCTGACGCTCGTTGGCGTCCAGACGCTTCTCGATTTTGGGCAGCATGTCGAGCTGAACAGCATAGAAGACCTTGTGCGCGTCTTCTGCTGAGCGAATGTGGACGTTGGTCAGCGTGGGCTTCTGCATGGTGGTCATGAGATACGTGGCGGCGATAAGTAGTACGTGATACGGCGGTAGAGGGTCAGACGGGGAGGGAAACGGCGGCAGGGGGAAAGGGGAGGGAAGGAGGGGGACGGGGGCGTAGGCGATTAGGAGGTATACTTATATAGAGATCAGGTCCCCGGCGGGGCTTGTTCAGCAGAAGGAATTGAATTGATGTGAATCGGAGAATAATTGGAGGGCATGAGTGGAGCGTGCAAGTTTAACCCAGAAGGGGTCGACCGATGTTCTGGATACATCCCACAATCTAATCTTGATATTGCTTCTTTGGGAAGCCTATCTTCCACTCGCCTGATCGTCCCTCAAGCCGCCACGTCCCCCCGCCACCCCAAGCCTGCTCACGAGCCACCCTCATCGTCAGCGTCGCGCAATCGAGAACCGAGCCTCGTGCTATCGACCTTGGGGGTTGTCCCTTGTCCCTCAAGCCGCCGGCATCGCCCACTCACCCTCCTCAACCGACTCTCCGCGCGCCCTCCTCCGCTTCTAATGGTGCCCGCGCCCGGTATGGGGGCACATCCTAAAACACTCATCAATGTTGCACAGGTGCTCGCTGGCTCAGAAGCGTACATTTCTTGATACCAGCCGCCTGTTATGACGACATCCGTACCATTCTCCTGGATACTCAGTGCTCAGCTTCCAAGACATATTGCGCCACGAGCCAGCTATTCCTTTCCTACGCTGACCCACAGCACCCCACATCCCTCCCGACATCTTGCTCTAGTGCTAGCTTCGTCTTCGCGTCAGCCCGACGATCGCACCTTCCCGATTCGGAGAAAGGTCGGACGCATAACGGTACCGCTAGCGAAGCAAAGCCCGACGCGTCATGCAGAATGTGCCCCTAACGACGCAGAAACGTGTTGACCATGTCGAGCCCAGTATTTGGCGCAAGCAGGCTGACCGTATCTTCCCCGGAGTGCGGGCTTCCAATGAGTTCATCTTTGCGCGCCTTCAATTCTGTCATGACCCTGATTCCATTCTATACGGTAACTCATTGCCCCATACTCTGCTGTGTTCCAGGTGTTCAATGCTGTCTAACCGGTCGTCGCAGCCATGCCGGGTCTGTCAACGCCGACAACACGCGTCTTCGGTTCCGAGGCGAGGCGGTCAATGTGCGTCGTGCGAGGAGATTTGTTCACCCCAGGTGGCATCGGCGGAAGGGGGGTTCACGTTCTGTTGTTCAATTCTGCAGTAAACGCTCCCGCGTTAATCCGTATGGTAAGCGAAGCGATGTTGCCCAATTTTGCCTCCGCCATCTCCACAGGTCCCGATCCCGCAATCGATTGTGCGCGATGTGGCCCGATAAAGGACTGCCATCAGCCAGGTCCTCCGGCGCCGATCGAATCTGCGGCGGATCCCACGGACATACTATGCCTACCCAGGCACTCGGCACACCCCCCAAGTCGGCAACCCCGCCATATCACCTTTCAACCATGTCGATTTCCTTAGTGACTTCATATATACCTAGGTTTTTGTATGCCCACTTTCGCATCGAGCTTGAACGAAAGCGAACGGATGAGTTGTTCATGATTCCCTTCTTTTCGAGCAGGTAGGCAGTCTGTCACTCTCATGAGTCACTGGTCGTCAGCGGACTCCAGTCGGACTTTGAATTTCGAATGCCTGTAGACGTTTCTCTGCGTTGCTCGATCACAAGCGTGGTTTGAATAGACTACTCTCCAGCTTGAGAAAGCCGAGCGGACTTCCAAAAGGCGTGCGTTATGTTCCGTGACAAAACCGTTACTTTTGCGTTACTGCCGACTTGGGGGATGTGCCGAGTGCCTGGGTAGGCATAGTATCTGTCTTCGAAGGGGGCGACGTCTTTCTCTCCTGGGGGTTGGCGCGGGCCGAAGCAGCTCATATGTCGCGCATACGAAAGATCTGGGGATATGAATCGTTTATTGACCCATCTTACGATGTCATTAGTCAGCACCCTCGGTCTCCCATGCCGACATCATCATCCGTGACCCTGAGCTGATTCAAGTCGCGTCAGGGCACAAGACATACTCATGAGGCTTGCTCATAAAGCCTACTGTCCATAGGCCGACCTAGACCAGGAGATACATCCTTAGTAAACCACCCTTTGATTAAGAACCACGTACATCGGTCATGGGTGCACGCCGCCTATAAAGACGCAGTCAGATGTCCGTGGAATTTAGGGACTGGAACGTTTGTAAACGACACAACAGATAGAGAAGGCGTTCAATTGTAGCCTATTCGCATTCTGCTCGCGTGCAGGCGAAGCATCCTGTGGGAACACCCGTGTCAGAACCCATCGAGAAGCATCTGGGCGTCGTGCCCCCATGCGCAGGGCGCGGATTTTCGCCCATATCGAGGCCTGTCAGGAAGGGAACCGGAGCCCCGCCTCCTTTGTCCATCGCGTATAAGCTGCGCTTGTCTGCACCCGCTTCGTTCTCCCGTCATCGCCAACGGTCTCGCGCTGTGTCTCATGATAGGCTACAAGCAAGGTGGTTCGTAGCTCACAAGACACTGCGCCGCTACCACAGGATCGACATCGGCTGCAGTGCGATCCATACGTACGCATCGCCCACGTCCCTGGTATAAGTCTGAGCTAAATTGATGAGATGGCGTACGCAGATCCGCCGAGCCGTCTCTTGCAGGACAGGCATTTGCGCGCAGCCCTGGAAGCCTAGCCTTTACGCACTTCTGGGAAGTCAAGACCCGTTCGAGGGAGACGTCGTTAGAGCACCAATGAACGGGCGCGGGCGGACACCAGCTAGTGTCATCTGTCCATCTCAAATGACATAGACGCACCACAGGACACCCACGCTGTCCACCCAGCGGTCTGTGACGCCGCTGGACAAAGTCTAACTCTAGTATCGCTTGCGGATGTCTCTCGCCACGTGCAACACACGTCAGATAGCGCAATAGATACAGTATGAGCGCACAGAGTAGAAGGGAAATAGTAACATAGCTCTAAACGATAGCAGGGATAGCGCGCAGAACGACTCGCCTCACGGGCTCAGAAATTAAGCTCATTGTCCAGCGACCTTAAAGCTCTACAGTCGATCGGATGTCGGGGTGGATAGGGTATCTCTCGAGAATACGTAAGAGGAGGCAGGTCGTTAGACGCAGATCCTCGTCTCGGCGAGGAAGATTGGGCCGGGTGTATATCAAGGTAGTATGTGGTAGAGCTGGGAAGCTCTGTGGCACCTTCTTCCTGCGCTTCTTGCGAATCGTCGTAGCTGAGGTCGTCGTAGCTGAGGTCCTCTACTAGATCTTGGGATGCGTCGAGCGAGCGACATGCATATGAGTTCGTGCCGTGAGAGACTTCAGGTGAGGACAGGGATGGTCCCCCCTGCATATCTTGGTCGTCTCCAGGCTCACTGCGCGCGCGACCCCTGACCGTCCGCGTTGGCGTAAAAACACCACTGGGCATCCTGGGACGAAGGGAACGTAGATGCGGAAAGGTATCGACGTTCGAAGGCTGGCCCCACGACCGCATGTTATCGTATACAACTTCAGGTGTAGAGGAGTGGTGATCAGTGTGCCGCGACCATCAGAGATTGCGATATAGCTCACCGATATGCCATTTTCGCCGCCCCGGGGGCTGATTGACGAAGGCGGAATAGGTTTGTTTTACCAGACGGCTGTCCAATCTGTCGTGACATGAAGCACAGGGGTGGGTGCAGTACGTGCTCAGCACACGCATAAGGCGAGCCAAACTAGATCCGGAGGTATGAAGAGGAATACGCACAACATCCGTTTCGTCTCTGGGTCCGTGGCAACTTCAGGGAGTTTCTCGTGATAGAGTAGAAACTCCTGCCGGTGAATTGAGGTCCACTGCAGCGTCAAGGATTTCTATGAGCAAGCCACTCACATCACGGACCCGTGAGGGGCCCCAGCGTCTCCCATCCGTCCATCGTGTAATCCCCGCCTGATGATACCAGACAGTGAGCGAAACGGGATGATCAGATCAGAGAACGCGCAAGGATCTGCGCTACCCACCCCGTCCTCTTCGGCCGACGTGTCTCGCTCTACCCACACAAAGACCGCACCAGCTTGTATGTACTGTCTCTCATCGGGATTGAGTCGTCGTGATACTCTGGGGAGAATTCCCATCAAGACAGCGTAGAAAATCGTGTGAGCATCCGCGACCGTCCGAACGCTGGTCTTGGTACAGGTCGGACGCTGCATGGCTGGGATGGCGAGACTCCTGGAAACATGAAAGCGAAGGGGCAGAATCGCAGCTTATATGGACAGCGGGAACGGTCTAGGAATGAGGCAAGAAGCATAGGTCCGGAGAGTGGAGCTCAGCACCGTTGATGGACGAATAGTCAGAACGTGATCCATGCCTTGAAAGGGAAGACAAGACCACGCCGACGACACCACCCTAATCTTGCTGGAGCTAGCTTCAGTCGGCAGCGGACGTGGTGCCGGTGTGATGAAGGAAGAGAAGACGTTTGAAGCGCCGTCGTTCCTGGCTGCTGGCCTCGATGTTACTTGATCAATCGCCGTTGGCCAATGGCTGACTTGGATGGGTGCAACTCATCTCGCAGGAACATGCTCCTGGCGGTCGACTGAATTGACCTGTTCACAATAGTGTCGCTGTTCCGGGGTGCGCAGCAGGCAGAAGCTGAGCTGGTCGGTTACCGTAACCGCGCCGCTTCTCTGCTGTGTCCTGTCATAGGTATCTGATAGTCTACTTCTGATGAATGCCGCCGGTGTGAAGAGGCGATGAGAACACGGTCGACAAGTAACAGCATTGGGCAGGATGGTTATACATAATGAGGACGTCGCCACGTTAACGCATTTGCAGGACGCCGTAGCACAACAGCGATGAAGTTGACCCTCCACGGCGGCTCGGGTTGACCATTTGTCCGGGACTTCGGCAGCCGTGCGTACAAGTGCGTATGTTGTCACTCAGATAAGGTCAGACGAGAAGTTCATACACTCCGAATTGGCTATGCCGATGCTGAAATCGCCTGAAATCGGTTTGGCTCGGGCTTCTTATGGTATCATCAAAGAGGTTCTCCAGCCTAGGAAGAAGCAGCGTGCCATCTGTTATTATCACGGAGCTCGGTCTGCTGACGAGGGCGTGTATGAAGTTCCTAAACGCAGGTTTGTGGTCCCTGCTACATCCTATCAGTCGACTGGCAATGAACCTGTTTTCGAACCGGGTGCAGTCTGGATAATCGCGAAGTCTGTCGGTCTCGCACGACAATTGGCATGGAACCTTGCTGCACCGGACCGCACCTTCACGTATGGATGCAGACCGACCACGACGCAAATGCGGGGACATACAAATTCGATAAAGACAAGTCTCAGTCGCGGAGCATAGATCTGATTCATTATATAAGATCTGCAAGAGCAAAAACACGCCGATTTGCTGGGTCAACTCGAGTTGTAATTATACTGCCCAGATGCTAGCAAATGAGGGTGACATTTCATAAAACTCCCCAAATCCAACAGGAGGACGGCATGTACAATAGGTGGTATGATTGAAGGACCATACCAACGCCCAACGAAGACCGCACAGCAAAGGAGAGCTTGGCAATGAACTGATCGACATCTGAGTGGAGATCGGCAATAAGTATTTCACGTGGTACGGCTCGGTGTTACTGTAAGCGGTATCTCCGACGCAGGAACCGACAAACAACGTCCATGACTCTCAAAATGTCTCCGACATTTCCAAGACACAGCACTAGTCGCCATCATGTTTGACCTGTCAGACTTTAAGACTAACTTTGAGCTGGGCACTCGGCGCTCCGTCGATGGTATTACTCGTACACTGTACAGGACGAAGGTGTGAGTCCTCTCTCTAGAAATCTACGACTGGCTGCCCATGCATTTCATTTTCACAGATTTTCGTGCGTTGCTTGAGCTCCCCCTCATGTTTCGATCGGAAGCCTTATCTTCCGCCTAGTGATGGCTAGTCTCAAATTTTGAGACGCGGTATCCTCGAGTTCACAGATCAAAGTGTATCTACCAATGCAAATCAGAGCGACTTCTTTGTCGAGATCCAGGTGGAAGGCGGAGGATTAGACGCTTTGTTGGTCATAGAATGGTGTGTTTGTTCTACGGTGTTTGATCTTCTCTGGTGCTAACGGAGAAACTCTAGGTCCGACCTGTGGGTCAATGGCATATCACAAGGTCGAATTTCCGGCAGACAGATAAGACAGTCACCGTAGATGTTCCTGTCTCGTCACTTCGTCAGGTGTGTACATTCCAAGAATACATCTATGCGCCTCTTATCAAGTTTGTACTGTCAAGGCCACGTACTGGAAGGAAACATATCCATTACTGGCATCAACTTGCCGACACAGCCCTTCCGTATGTTTTTCACGCTTGCTCTAGGTCTGGGTCCTGGGCTATTTAGTCAAATGTCACTTACCAGCCTATACTTCTAGCGCCCCCACCGGCGTCCCACGGATCGCACAGAGAGGCGCTTACGGTCGGCTAAGTTTATGACCTACCAGCGGATCGAGAGAAGCCAACGCATTGGGCGTTTCGTCAGCACTAGACGCCTTGTTTCCTACAAACGTGCAGAGTGACCCTAACGCGAAGTCATAGGTTACGCTCCTCATCTCCCCGACGCCGCAGACCTGGCTAAGAGCCCTAGTTTTGGCGGACTTCTCGCAGTGGGCGCAGTCATCGATCTTGCGGTTACTCTCGGCGTCTCGCAGACCGAGCACACCGGCCTCCAGGATTTTTCTCAGGTTTTATCCCGACCCCGGTATCCGCTGGAGAAGGCGCACACATTCATAATCGATAGCATCGTAGCCAATGGCAAGGACGTTTCCCTGGTGCCGCCTGTCAGGGGCGCGCCTGCTGGGAAATCTATAGCCAAATAGGCTACCGCAAAGACTTGGATCAGCATGTCGCTAATTCGATATGCGGACCGGTCCAGGACTCCAGGGCGCATGTTTTCGCAACGCAACCACTTTTATCGCCTTCCATGCTCTGCTAACATAACCACTAGGCTCATAATTAGCGGTGAACATTACGACCTCGGCGCCACGGACCTGGTTACTACGCTCCAGAGCTCGATAGACTCATGTGTCGGCACGGTAGGTTCGATTATGTATATTACATAACTCTTATATACTTAATTCAACCGTGGAACAGTTCCAAGTTAGTGCGCTGGAAGAGTCTGGGCCTTCCTCTTTGTGGGATGTCCAACAGGAAATTCCATTCCGTATGTCTAGACTCGTTCTTCTTTCGTGTGTCGCTTGTTAATGCATAATGCAGTGCGTAACGTGTACAGTTTCTGGGGCTCTGGTGGGGTTACGAACAACGTGTTAAGTGCGCCCTATGCGCAGTTCTTGCCGCTCCAGCATGCATTTGTATATTCTGCAACATGGTCTTCCGGAGATAGCCCCTCGAACAGGCCCACTAGCACCTTGTTCGTCATTGTCACGCAGACACCAACTACAACAGTTATCATAGGCGGTCCCCCCAGTTCCAATGCAATCTCGGCGCCGTCGACAGGTCCTGCCGCTTATGAGGACCTCGACGAGAACGGTGAAGAATTTGTCTTTAGCAATTGCAGCTTGAACGAGTCTAAGCTGGCAGGCCTTTCGACAAGCTGAGTCACCCCTGGACTCATCCAGTGCTATCGATGCTCTGCTGTGCGCCAGGGGCACCATTACATACCAGCCGTAATGAATTGCGCCGTTCTTTGTGGCCCTCTAGCCACAGGCTACGTTGTACTGTCCATGCGAAGGCTTCGAAGTCGCTATGCCTTCGTCGTCAAAGGGTCAGCGTATAGGAGCTTACACAGGACAGAGGTTGTAGAGCTAGCCCACCTACCCTTATATGGCGCCTACGATGCCAATCTGGACCACGGATATTCAGATCCTTAGGCGGACGAGAAGTAGAATCTGGACTACGCTGTATATTATTACTATGATATCTGAATGATGTTGGTATGTAATTATTTTTTCCGGGACAAAGTGGTCCTGCTGGAGGCACAAATGTCAGCGCATGTCAGTATGTTTCCCACAAATTACAAAATGCTCATTCCCGACGAAGATATGCAAGTGAGATGGTGTCGCTGTGAGCTTGAGCGTCGCGGCAGGGAGTGATGGCGATCATCGCGGTAAGAGACAAGCGACGGAGCAGACCTTGATCGACATCGACCCAGTCGCAGTCTGCCCCTTCTTACAAGTACTCTCTGCGGTCTATTACGCTCTTTGAACATTCCTACCACCGTAACGTCTCCCGATTTTGGTCTTAAAACTCGAAAGTCAGCGGGACGGCAAACTTCCAAGTGAGGTCGAGTCACTTGCGTCCTGGGCGTAGTGGTTGTGTCGGATGCTGTGCGGCGTCTTCGTCTCATCCCACAAAGCCATCCTTTTCTCCTCAAGAATACGCCCTGTCTCAGCGATCCGATCTGTCAAACATTGCACATCTATGGCGATACAACAACCAAAGTGGTCTCTACCTTCACGACAGACTGAAGAGCCCGTGCTGAAAGTATACAATTCCTTGACTCGGACAAAAGTCTGTCCTGGTCAGAATTCGTCTTCCTTCCCCAAAAGTTCACCCGTGACAATGTTTAGACCGAGTTCGTTGCGAACAATGGGAGACATGTGAAGTGGTATAACTGCGGTCCTACGGTATACGATGCGTCGCATATGGGTCATGCGAGGTAAGTGATTCTCGTAACAAGATGTGAATGCGATCTCGACTGCATTCAGAAACTATGTAACTCAGGATATACTGAGACGGATAATGACCGATTACTTTGGCTATGAGGTCCATTTTGTGATGAACATTACAGATATAGACGATAAGGCAAGTTCCTGCAATGGACTGGAGGACCCTGGCTGACAGCAGAGCGTACATAGATCATCCTACGTGCTCGACAAACTCATCTGGTGGACCAATTTCGCGCTCAGACCGCAGAGCTTTCTCAAGAGCTTCTAAACCAACTGCAAGCAGCGTGGGCGGCATATGTGGAGTCAAAGGTTAGCAAAGGTCTGCCAGAAAGCGAGAGACCTGGGAAAGGCAAAGAGTGGGAGGTCTGGCCGCAGCTGGTTGCGCAATTTCAGGACAAAACATGGAGGCAGGAATGCCTCAAGAAGGACGAGAAGTTTGAGATGCATTTTTCTGCTGCGGTACGTGCAGATTCCCGTCGTGTCTGCGTCCGTCTTACCTTTCATTGATCTAGAACCGCACACATTCTGCGCTTCAAGCGGCGGAAGGATCCTTAAGCTCCGGCCAAACATCACAGGAGCACGCCCATAGGCTGATTGATGAATCCAAAGATATTCTCGCCATATCACTGGATAAACAAGTGAGTCCATCGAGCTTAGACTTTGTTCTTTCATGACTCGTTCCAAGCACGGCAGCACAGTCACAGATCATTCAATTTTCCGCTCTCTCTCCAGCTATTGGGAGAAGGACTTCTTCAAGGATATGCGTCGGCTCCGGGTCCGCGACCCAGACACCCTGACTCGAGTAACGGAATTTGTGCCTGAGATTGTGTCATTTGTGGAAGGAATCGTGAAGAACGGTTATGGTTATGCAGTGGATGGCAGTGTCTACTTCGACACACGCGCGTTTGACAAGGCTGACGGTCATGATTATGCCAAATTGGAACCGTGGAGCAAGGGTAACTGGGAATTATTGGAGGAGGGTGAAGGTATGTCCGAAGAATTGGATGTGGGGCCCCATTCATTTGGTTTCTGATGCCTGCCATCAGGAGCGCTGTCCGTAGCTTCAGGACGTCGTTCACCTGCGGACTTTGCGCTATGGAAGGCTTCCAAACCTGGTGAGCCCTTCTGGCCATCACCATGGGGCTCAGGGCGGCCCGGTTGGCATATTGAGTGTTCTGTGATGGCTTCTGCAATTTTTGGCGACAACATGGACATTCATTCCGGTGGCATCGATCTGGCGTTCCCTCATCATGACAACGAAATGGCTCAATCGGAAGTAAGTGAACATGTATTATGTGGGATCGGCTTAGTAGCAGCACTGAATTGGTCCTCGTAGGCCTATCACAATTGTTCGTCTTGGGTAAATTACTTCATTCATACAGGTCACTTGCACATAGAAGGCCTTAAAATGAGCAAATCTCTCAAGAATTTCATTACCATCGATGTTTGTAATTTAGCCAAGAATTTCTCGCCCTTGCTAATATTCTCACAGGAGATTCTCGAAAAGTACACCGCTCGGCAGCTGCGTCTGGCGTTCCTGACACAGTTGTGGAATGCGAAGGTGGATTTTTCCGAATCACTGATGACGGGAGAGGTTCGGATCCTCGAGACTGCTTTCAACGTGCGTGCATACACGCATTATGTTACGTTTCAGTATTACAACCCTTTCGCTTCTCTTCCTTGTAGAACTTCTTCACAACTGTCAAGGCTCTTATTAGTCAATCGGAAGTAGAGGGTCCTCACTCTGATAGCAAGAACCGATATCGAGATGCAGAACACGAACTAGTCGAGAGGTGAGTTCTTCCGATATGTTGCTGCCGTACAATTTCACTTCTACCTTTCAGTTTGCGCCGGAGTCAAGACACATTCCGTGCCGCTCTTTGCGATTCTTTCAACACGCCGGAAGCCCTGGATATCCTCCGAGACCTTGTGTCGCGCACCAACGTCTACATTAACTCGCATGCAAAGGATCTGGATATCACCGTGGTGAGCATGGTGGCACGCTGGGTCGGCCAGATGCTTCGCATGTTCGGTCTAGGTGAAGGCGAGACTCACGAGATTGGCTGGGGTCAAGATCGAGATACCCAGGAAGGCAGTGTAAACGTACGTCGTCCTATCGTTCTCACAGTTTGACCTCGAGGGAGTGGCCTCCCATTTGACTGATGGCGATGACAGCGGGAAGAGATTCTCATGCCTTATCTCCGCACATTATCTGCCTTTCGTGATGGTGTGCGAAAACTGGCAATCACAGGTGGGGACGGAGCGTTGAAGGACATCTTGGCTCTGTCGGACAAACTCCGGGATGTCGATCTAGTCCCGTTGGGTGTAGCTTTGGATGATAAGGACGGTGAGTCTAGCATTCCAAGCGCCTCTCCGACTGCGCGGCTAGCCCATCGCTGATGCACATGCAGACGGCAAGGCGCTCGTGAAGCTCGTATCTCCAGCGGACCTGATCAAGGCGCGCGATGAGAAACGTGCGCTGGCCGAAGCGAAAGCTGCCAAGAAAGCTGCTACAGTGGAAGCGGAGCGACAGAAACGTCTGCAAAAGCTAGAGAAGGGCCGCGTAGCGCCGCAAGATTTGTTCAAGCCTCCCAATGTACCGGAAGGCACATATCGAACATGGGATGAGAACGGCCTGCCGCTTACTGATGCAGAGGGGAAAGAGCTGAGTAAAAGCCATATGAAAAGGGTCAACAAGGAATGGACGCTGCAGAAGAAGTTGCATGAAGAATTTTTAGAATGGCAGCAGTCGGGTCAGACATAGTTAAAGCGCGGCGACAACAGGCGAAATGGGCCGATTTTTGTGCTAACCTTTTTGACGGTAATCAAGCATATCGTGCTGTGTTTTAGAAAGACCTGATGTGGATATTTTAAGTCGTTACAATTGCATTGTGTCGTGGTGCGGCTACCAATCGCAGGCATCTACCACTAGACTGGCAATTTTTGTTAGTCCTCGCTCATCTTCTTCTGTGAAACCACCCAGAGCAAGACAATCAAGATCTAAGACTCCTACTACTATCTCCTCGCCGTTTAGTTTCACAATAAGAGGGCATACTATTTCACTCTTGGTATCTCCGTCGCATGCAATATGGCCTGGGTATTCGTCCACATTGGGAACTAGTGCAACCCGTCGAGTGAGGTATGCATCTGCACACACTCCACGCGCTTTACCCGGGGTCGTATTAATAAATTGGCACGCTGGCTTTCCGCAAAAAGGTGCTAATAGCAGCAATTGACCGCGAACGTTTGGATTATCTTTGGTGCGCTGAGCCTGAGACAATCGCGGCATTGGAAATAGATAGGAATTGATATAGAACCCTAAAAGCCCACAAGCAGTCAAAGTCATGCCGTCAATATTCATCCTGAAACAAGTGTGCCTTTGAGGGATGTCATCGGACGCACCACACCAGTTGACCGCTCTTTCACCGTGTCCAAAGTAAGGGTCGAACGCGAGGAGCGAACTGTAAATCAGAGAGGACGCATTTGCGAGATTGGTGACCTGAATCTTGATTAGTATCAGCTATGATGGTATGTAGGGTTCGTACCCAATTCCGCTGCCCTTCTAGCAAGACCGCTAACTGGTCGTGAACATGGGTCCAGAAAGCAGATTTATCCAGTCCAGGAGGTAGAAGAGCTGCATCGGCATGGGGCATTTGATGATGATGTTAGTTCTGGAGACGACTGGAATAAAGCTCTTCGAGCTGCAAAAATCCGCGAAAGTATGAAAAGGTGATCCTTGTCCGGATGAAAGTGCCTGTGGCGTCAATTCATTAGAGATTAGATAAGCAGGATCGATCCAAATCCTATCGCATTGCCGCCGTAGCATGCCATCAGAGAGCGCTCACTGCGTCTCCTTTCCTCTTCTCTATCTTTTCATATTGAGAGCACAACATGGCCCCTTATCTTGAGACTATCAAGGTCTGAACTCTGGCACTATTTGGGTGTCGATAGCCTGACCACATTTGCAGTCCTTTGCCGATGTCACTGTGACCGACGCTGGCGTCGACACGCTCGAGTTCCTTCAGGCTGCAGAGGGAGTAGTCGGGCTTTTTGGTATGTCTCACACGCTGAGACCTTCTTTCCCACAAACATCTCACTTTGAAATCAGATGTTCTTGGATCCGCTGCCTTTACTGTCGTGCAGAGCGATCTGAAAGGCAATATTGCTGTTGGTTGGGTCATCCTTATGCCGTGTCATCTCTAACCGCTTGAACTACCAGAAAGTCCGCGCTCGGTATGATGCAGCACCTGCTCAGTCAGGCACTTTGGAACAATTAGTAGAGAACGAGAAGAACGAGAAGAAACGCACCGCAACGGAAGGCCTGATGTGGCTGCTCCGCGGTCTCTCGTTCACTTGCAAAGCTCTGCAGAATGCGCAGGCCAACCAGACAGAAGAGCTTTCTGTTGCTTTTACCAAGGCCTATGATGTTTCACTCAAGAAGTACCATAATTTCGTGGTGAAAGGCGTTTTCGCGGTACGTGAGAAAGAAGGCTGTGTTGTTACGTGAACCTGATTTCGAACGGTACGTCCGCAGGTCGCCATGAAAGCGTGCCCCTACCGTGCGGACTTCTATGCGAAGCTTGCATCCGATCCATCAGGCGGACCTTCAGTTGCAAGTGAGCGGCTCAACGAAGATCTCAACAAATGGCTCGCCGCGCTTGATTCCATTGTGAAGAGAATGGAGGCATTCTACGAGAAGGGTGGACACCATAAAGGGCTCTGATAGATCCTTCCTATCTGTACCTCTTTCGGCGAGGACAATTATCTGTCTTATCGAGACTACTGGACGGTTTCATGAGCACGATGGAGTCATGTTGTACATCCGTATGGGGCATTATGCCGTAAGCGCAGGTCGCCGTCTCTAGTTGGCGGGTATAGTGCGTCCCCTGCGAATCCATCACATTCTCGTCTGTGAGAGTGTGGCTACGGAAGCGGACGTATTACAGAGATTATTTGCAGCCGACTCCTCGTGGAATCCGCGGGTCTTGTCACGGACCTCCATCGAATGTAAAGTCTCCACACGATGCGTTGAATAGGCGTGCCGAACTGCGACGCCGAATGGTCGGAAACTTGTCACTTAAACTCGGCCGAGGAAGTCATTGACAAGCATTCGGTCATAATACGATGATAAGCACGTCCCGTAAGTTAGTTCGAAGCGCAAGGTTAAATGGTATGCTATCCCCTGACCAGACACAAAACAGCCCTGACAGTCGTCATATAGCTTGATGAACATTCGAAAATTACGGATCACACGATTTTAATGAAATGCGCCGGTTTGACGGTACGAGATACAGATATATATAAATATTGTGACGGGTGCAATCGCATCACACCCTTGTGAGCACTAGCAGCCGCGATCTAAGCCTATATTCACGTATCCCAATGGCCCTGAGAATGGTTCCCGCAGATGACGTACTCACGAATTAAGCAGTCAGGGCCGACAATAGAATCAATCTTCGTAGTGCATCGCACTGTGGTAGCGGAATAATCAGATGGGAAATACATGGCCTGAGAACATCCACCCAAATCTGCGCATTCTCCGCCCTCGTGAGTCCTTTTGACCAGCTTCTCCCGATCGATCCTTCACTGAGGCAGGAGACAGGATGTCAGGCACCGTCGGGTCTCCGGTACAAGCGATATTCGACCAATAATGCCGGTTCGCGAGGCACCAACGTAAGATGGACACGGTGATCGCGAGCCATTGTATTGTACCATGTTACGCACTTATGGTCTTCTATGAGAAGTATTGTTACGTCCAGCGGCCTTGAGAATCCCGCTGCAAGTATGCCTCAGTGTGATTATTTCGGACCTTCGCGGTTCCAATACCTGGCGATACCTGACTGGCACGTTCTGAGCGGCGTACCGGTATTCCGAGAAACGCCGCGAGAATTTTAGAAAGGCCGTACATACAACTGAAGAATGTCCGGCGGAAGGACAGGAGCGGAGCTAGCCGCGTCAAATAAGAGAGTTTGTCGAAGAGGGAAGATGTTGATGATGACCGATCTGTTCTCGAGCACAAACAGCTGATGTCTCTAATGGAGATACCATGTGTTGATATGTTCTGAAGAACGTCGCCATGGGAGTGGAGAAGGTTTGTGTGAGTTTCTCGTTTCGCGATTTCTCCTTGAATCACCACCCCGACCCTTGACAATTGTTCAGGTTGTCAATTCGGGGCCGGGTTCTGAGCTAGCGAAAGCATGCCGGAGTTGCGAGGAATCTTCAGAATGAAATGTCACCACCGCTGAACGCACTTGCGGGCAACAGGTCAGGCTCCAATCCTGGCCCATATATGGCGACGGGTATTATAAAGTTCTGACAATGGGTTCGACGCAGACGTGCCCCAAGCTATGGGCTGTAGTTACGAAGAATAGAAGGGTTCGGTATGGCTCTGTGATCAGGAACCTACCCAAGCCCCAGCGAAATTTGAATTGAAGAGCTGAGAAAGCGCAGCTCATTAAATTATCGTTCCATGGCCCCCTCCATGTACGACATCCACGAGGTCGAGAAGAACCGCAGACATCCGTAACTGTATGTGCGTCAAGTGGGGCTCCAGACTTTCTAAGGCCGATAGTAGAGCTAAATGCAAATAGCTAGGGTACGAGCGCATCGTGTATAGGAGAGTAAGCGATGTGAATATATTGATGAGCATACAAGGTTACGGCGATGTGTGGCATGGCCGACTTACGAATATTATCGCACTTCGGGTGCTGTTGTCGCAACTTTTGCCACAGAAGTCGGTATTCGTCTAGCAGTCAGGAAGCAAATGTCGGCGGAAAACCCTGGTTGCATGAGCTAGCACTGAAGGGGACTTGTGACCCTGACTTCCCCCGGAATCACGAGCCTGGAAGGTTAGGCAGGATGGGTAGGGTCACTTTGATCAGAGACGGATCAACCTGCATTAGGGAAGCGACTGTAGACCTCTTATAGCTTTCATATCAAGATCAGAAACCGGCACGTGAAAAAAAAACTGTAGATCTTCAGTGTTTAGAGGCCTGGGACGACAATGCTCGTGTGATACGCGCATTTGCACACTTACTCTGACTATGGACAAGCGTGAAACGCACGCAATGCGGCTCTGGCGTTGGCATGATCGCTTACGAGCTGTCTTGGTCTGTGATCAAGTGCCGACAACACATACAGGTTGATATGTGTTCTGTTCGTTAGTCTGCATGCCAATACACAGTGAAAACAATGTCCGAACTCCAAATGTGACCAACTGGCAGCGCCTAGCGGACGCTTGACTATGTACGGCGATACAGCGACGCAAGGAACGAATATCACTGGGTGACATGAGGTCGGTGCTTCAAACAGAGCTAGACCAATCGTATATGAATCGTCGGATAGAGGAGATCTCTGGACCTATCGTGAAAGCCCCCGGTCTTTGGATGAGAATCCGTTCATCTTCTAGATGTCCCCCCAGATTGAAAGTTCACGAAACGAGACAAAGCTTTGTAGTTCCTTCAGGTCTGGAAGAGTCGGCTGATTCAGCCAGTGGGATCACAGGATGTAAATATGCATTACACGAGGGAAAGAACATCTAACCCGCGTTATGTCCCTGGATCAGCGCTCGAAGTCTCGAGCCTTCAGGACATGTGTCCACAGCACTAGGATGAGGATATTTCGTAAGTCAGTGCCAACGTGGAGCTCAACAAATCAGGGCTCACTGCAGCCAATCCAAAAAGTTCAACCTGCTCCGAGACTGGAAGATTGTCCGGACCCGACGCGGAATTCGAAATGAAGTACCCTGTAAACGTAAGTACGAGCGTAAATGGAAATGTCATAATCAAATAGTCGGATAGAGACTTAATGAATACAGCTGCATCTAGACAGCGCCAGGGAATGTGACATACATTCAAAGAGGTTGTAAACCACACGCGAGCAATGGCAATGACATGTAATAGATGGTCTTGTCTACCGAGACATCCATTGAGCAATTACTCGTGAGATTATGCAAACCGTGTTGGGTAAGATCCAGAAAGTGAGTGACGACCTTCCATATTGCAGCCCGTCGGGCGGATCAAGGCCGGCGAGACAAACACCGACCGAATCAGAAAATCGCAACAGCCTATTTCCGTTTCGATCCCTTGCCAAGAATCGCAGAAAAGATTAAAAACTCGCACAAACCTATAAATCCCCCATAGGCGATGATACCGATTGCCCATACGTGCATTCAGAACCCTGACGGGTGGCTCTTGCCTTACATGCACCTGGCAGATCTTCCATTCGATGAACGCAAGACATTTATGACCACATCGGTGCAGGACAGCAAGTCAGATGATTATGGTCTATGTGGCCTAGCGCGGCTCATGCGCGACAAGTAAATGTTTGGTCGGCGCAACCTATTTCTATCACGCGTGCCAGTAAAGTTGACGTAAAAATTCTTCAGAGCGGTATGATGAAAGTTCACCGAATATAGAGATGGACTGAGCACGGTAACAAAGAGCACGCAGAGTATGTCAGCGCCCCAGTCACCGGCTCTCATAGAAGGCGGACCATGGGGGTCGTGATACTAGTAGATCGAGATGGACCCTATGCGATAAACGCCCTTCCCTATCATCAGGATCGTCTAGAGGATGGCGTCTACAGAATGAGAACGTGCCTTCCAAAGAATCCAAGGGTTTTCGAGCCGGAGATACATAGTGCTGCCGGCGAAATGTCAACTACCTTCAAAGTTCAAGCATTGTGGCTACCGTGGCAATCGCCGCGGCACCTGTAAGAGTCCGTCGTCAGTGGCTATTATTATGAAGCTGTAGTTTCTGATAGACAATGGTGTGTGTGATTTCGTTTAATCGTCCAGTGGCCGTCCCCCCTGTGTCAGTGTCACCAAGCCGGCGCTGTGAACAAGACTACCCATACATGGCACATTGGCTCACGTGCTGGGGAGGCTATTCCCTCCGGACTGACATTCGCTAACCAAGCGCTCGCTGCTTTGTCATAATCTCCAGCAGAAAGCACGCCGTATCTCATACTGACGGACTTACATAAAGAACAGCATGGTGCTGCTTGCAATTGTTCGCCGAGATGACTGATGGTGTGCGAATGCGGGGCGCCACGACCGAGAAGGAGGATGTATTCACGAGAGATAAAGTTATGATTTCCCTGGTGAACAACCTTCGACTAGCGCTATCTTCCAAGTGAATTTGAACCTGGACCCATACGCTGCATTCCCGTCTGACGTCGCAGGCCTTGCCATCCCCGGTTAGCGTCTCACTGCATCTCGCTAAACCTTATCAAATCTGTCACTTCAAGGTAATTTGACTCGCTACCAAAGTCAGTTCTGAATGGAATGTCCACATACTAAAGGGTCGTCGGATCGGAAATTCATGTCGCACCTACTCCCCCTTCCCCCCACATTATTCCTCCATGCAATCCCCTACATGCACCCGCCTCCGTATCCGGTCAGTCCATGACGCCGAAGTTATCCTTCATGCGGTCTCCCTTGGCCGTTTGCCCATGGTCACACGTCGACTCGATGACGAAGAGAGGCTATACCTCAAGTCGGGGTGTGTTTACGTCTGGGAGGAGAGAAGCAGCAACCCACTCGAGGCCACTGGACAGGAGATCCAGAGATTCACCGAAGGCCGCAGCTGGGGACCGTCCCGGGCGCGTGACGTGAGTCCATGGCGCCCTATCGGTAGTCCTGATGCTGCACTCGGACGGTGGTCGCTAACCCATTTCCTTTTCGCCACAGGACTTCCTCTTGTATTATGAGAAGGAAAGCGCAAGCAGATCGTCGCTGCTGCTTCGGAACAACTTAGCTGGGTGATTGTTGCTTTAGATTCTTATCAACGAGGCATTACAGCAGACGCTGAGGAAGCTTATCCTTATTCACGTCACGCAGATCGTCACAACTAATTAAGCAAACGTACTCTGTCTTTGTTTTACTCCCTAATACACCTCCACGTAAATGGCATCTCAGTAAGTGTCCCATATCTTCTCTGGCCGTGAAGGCTCCCTAATGGATTTTCCGCTTTCGCTGCGCCAGATGCGTACTATACGCAGGACACCGTCGACCGGTTGCGGACAATAGAACAAATTCCTGAGCTTAGGGGCATTGTGGTCCCCGCAGCACAATATGTTTGTGCACGTACGAGTAGTGCTCGCAGGCCTGCCCGAGCCGCCCCGCGAGCGCCTTCCGAGACCGCTAGCTCCCAAACTTCATCATGGTCTGACTCGTCACCAGGCCCATCGCCACGTTCTCCTATCTCTACCGATTACTTTCTCGGGTCGCCAGCGCCCCTCATGACTGCCCCTCCTCACAGCGTGCTGGCACCACTTCATCCCTCTCATCGTCGTTTGGCGCCTTTGGAATATCTCCAGAGTATTCCCCCGAACACTCGCAATCGGATGGACGATGAAGTCCTACAGCAGTTTCCCAGGAACATTTAATCTCTCTGGGGATGATGCGTGCTAGGACTTTTTTGCTGCATGTACTGGACGTTGCTATACAAGATGGACTATAGTTCCGCGCCTCTATTTTGTCACGCATAATGCTGACCTACGTTCTCAATCCTGCTATCGAGCGCTGTCATAACGAGTAATGAATTGCTTTTGTACTATAGATATACCGAGTCATATCAAACGCTTTCTCGCTCATCCAAGTGTCCGCTGACTAGGTCCTTTCTTTTCCGTTTTCCCTGGCTCGTCAGCTAGACCTTAAGCGTCAACCCAGCATTCTGGCTCCGTGGAGCTCGCTTCATAACCTTTAATAAAACGACGATCATCATTCATGAGTTGCATGATGAAGTACCCATTCAGCGGCATAATAATCCGGAAGACAAGTATGTTCAACTTTCAGGAGTAGTAAATTACGTATGAGGAGCACTGGAGGCAAGCAGCGGGACCGTGCTCGAGGTCCAGCCGAGTATTGACTCACCAATCAATACATACGCCGGACGAACCTAGAACCAACGGAATGCGATACGACCATGGGTCTTGTTCGATATACCAAGCATAGGTGCTAAAATTTGAATGAATCGATGTCTGCGACCATGAAGACCTCCGCCCTATTTCAATTCTCATGTCATGATCATGGTCCTAAAGAAGATGCGGCACTGGCAGGCGCCTCCCAGCCTGACATTTGTCAGCGGAATACCAAAGAAAACCAAATATTGCGGCGCCTGTGTGGTAAGGAATCAGGCACGTTCCAGTGTACAATTCACTGCAGCTATAAGGTTCGTACGAATGAGCCCTCATGTTTGCGAGTCTAAGCTGCGCCAAGGCCTAATGCCACGATCGAGATCTGCCTTTACACGAGATTTAGAGTTGCGAAAACTATTGGAAATATGAAGGCACGTTATCCGGCTATTCGGCCGCAACATCTTCCCCGCAATGGGATAGCCGCAAGGTTAGAAATCAGCTTCAAACACTCTTTGTGTGGCGACGGCGTATCAATGATCTGTCGGATGGTGGTCAGTATAGTACTCCAGCTTCCTATTTACTCTCACGACTCCGATGAGCGAGGTATCGACCGTGGTAGTGCGGCATTTGGCACGTCTCCGAGGATAACGGGTACTCGCAGCGGTCTTCAGCCATGTTTAGGTCCTTCGCATCACAAGTGGGCATGCTGCGAAGATATTGTGATTATGAAGGTGAAATCTGATGCCGCTCACCTCCAGACGAAGGCACTCCCGAGAATCTCGAGTACATGTGTTAGGGCACTAATTTTACCGCCCGGCAGTGTCTCGGACCAGATCGTGGCGAAAGAATACAGTAAGACGTTCTCTTCTTTCTTCCTTTTACATAAAGCTGAGTGTGCGGCGTTGCAGCCCATCAGCAGATGTTTATTGATGGCGGTGCGCATAGAACAGGACGATCATCATGGGATTGTGAGCCGTAGTCCTAGCATGCGGTTCTAGATAACACAAATGCGTCAATTCAGCCCTGCAGGCAGACTCGGTCGGAAAGGCTAGGTGGGAAAAGATGTGGCATCCAACCAGACAAATCGATATGTACTTCGACATATAGAATGGGTTCCCTATAGGGTTCAGTCACCTCACGCAAAGCACGTCGAGCCCTCGAACCTTAACAGCATGTGTGAATTATAGAACACACTGATGACCCTGACCATCTCTTGCGTTTCACGAAGGAACACATGGACAGGTTTAGCACAGGATGATGTAAAGACACACATCCGCAGCCCTTTAGTCGCGTCCCAATTTCCGCTGAGCGGGATATCACTTTTGGAAATTCAGGGCTGACTTCGTGAAGCGGCCGACGCCGATAAACAAGTATCATTTCATCGAAAAGAAAACTAGAGGT
The DNA here is from genome assembly GCA_036971615.1 of Amyloporia xantha. Taxonomy (NCBI): domain Eukaryota; kingdom Fungi; phylum Basidiomycota; class Agaricomycetes; order Polyporales; family Adustoporiaceae; genus Amyloporia; species Amyloporia xantha. The sequence goes on from JAYKKR010000005.1 coordinate 677,758, forward strand.
AGGCAGGTGCAATCATACCATGCTGAAGTGCTGATCGATGGACGCCCTCAGTAGGCCTTGTGTCCCGATCACGACGGAAGGAGAAGGGGGCACATCTGGACTGATAGCTCAGGTACGCCTCCAAACCCACTTCAGATAAATCCAGACCATGTCGAGGCAAGAAGGGGCACTAGTTTTATATCAGGCCATTGAGATAGCATGGCGAAGTATGTCCCTTGCCGTCCTTGAGGGGCACAATGTCGCCATTACATTCCATGGCACTATTCTGCGGAGAAGGTACCAGATGCTCTGTTTGAATACGCGTTGAACACTTACCTTGATGTCATAGCAGGAACCAGCCTCGGCCCATATTTAACCGACATTGTCGTGGAACCCTGCATCTTCCCTGCAATAGGTTTTATTCAGGCGAAGAAAGATTTGGACTCGTAGTATGATGAATATACCACATCCATACGGCTTACATTCACTGACTGACACAAATGGGGTCGATTCCAGAATTTGATAGAAGAGATTCATCACAGACGATAGAATACATACCGGCTGTAACCGTTACTGCATAAAGATAGTCGCAGAACGGCATGTCCAGAGCATGGTTCGAAAGTATAGTTGACGGCAAAGGTGGGGTCAGCGTAAGATCATGAGGTCAGCGAAGTAGATTCACGTAGTTCAAATCGAACTCCGTCAAGTCCGCCGTCATGCGGCGACGTCGCGGAGGCCTAATATTTCAAACCCAGGCTGCGCGTGTTATTGAATCGGAATATCCAGAGTTCGAGAGAACCGCACGTACGTCGCCCGTATGTCATGTTTTTATGTTTGAACACTCAAGCGAGCGCGCAACTACTAATGGCAGGCATTATAGCCATTCGGCGAGCATCATTTCCGTGATGATGTCGCTTCGTATGTCTCATGAACTTCTGACCATCTTGACAGAATAACACCATGCTAAGCGTAACGGTCCAGACTGATCCTGGCCGCCGGCACGACCGTGTGCTCGGGAGGGAAAATGAGATAACAAGAATGGCCTGGACACGCCAAGGGATAGTGAAGGTGTGAGATGTGATTGCACAATCTGGGCACATCGATCACTTGCATCTGCGAGTCAGTCGATCAATTCAAGCTGTAATGAGTCTTCAGGAAAGTATTAGAGCTCCGAAGGGATACGAATCTGGGACGTAGTTATTACAATTAGTTACCATAGTGAGAAACTAGACCATTTACGAATATTCGTTCCAGTGCGATCAAACCGAAGCCCCCAATTCAAACCGCTCATCTGTACCAGAATGTTGTCACTAGCAATATATCCATCTTCGTCCGCATTGTAGCGTCACCTGCTACAGCCTCCGGAACGTATATCAGAATAGAATCAGAAGTCGGCCTCCTTTGCTTCCCGAATGGTCAAGACTGCGACGATGCCTGGACCTTCGCTCAGGGCAGAATCGTCTGAGCCATGGCACTTACTCGAAGTAGTTCATCAGTCCGGAAAAATATCGGTACCCGGTAGGCAGACGGTTTTAGCCCCTGGATACTTGAGCAAGCCTCAGCAAGGTGCTATTTGGGTGTCCACTAAAAGCAGGTGGCGAGGTGAACCTGAGCCAGTTTTAGGGCGAAAGGTCGGAAAGGAACAATATCCCACGGGGGTGCGGCAAGCATGAGCAAGCGATTATGGTACAGCATTGACAAGGTTACGGGGCGTAACTTCAGGGTCACACGGGCAGACCACAATAAGCTAAGATGACGCTCGAGGATTAAAGCTGAAAAACAAGCAGATGACTTCCAGATAGTAGATCCATGCTTCCTCCTATCTAGGCGAGCGAAGTGAGAATGTAGTCACCCCGGTGAAGGTTGACTATCAGAAGCGCAGACGGCGCCTTTTATGATCACGAGTGTCATTCAGGCTAGAGAAGCCGATGTGGAACCAAAAGATGGAGTGGGACCGCCATGACATACTTTGATAGTGATCCACACAGACAAATAACAGTGGTCTGGACCAGCCTGTCGCCCTAAAAGTCCACCTGGCGGTCGTAGACGCGAGCTCTTGTCGTCCTTGTGCTACCAGAAGTGAACATCGAGTCCGCCCATCGTATGGAACCACCTAAACACGCGCCTAAGCTTCGGCGAGCGCTTTCGTCACTGTCTCATTGAGTCTTATTGAGTGGGCAGGGATTGAACGTGGTCGTGGATGATATGTCGGTCAGAGCAACGTAGGAAGCGTTTGCCTTCAGAAGCGGGGATTGCCAACCAGTCACCATGAAGCTGTACACCTGGAGGCATCCGTTAGTTCTGTCGAAAGAAACCCTGTGAGAACCCGGCTAACGGCGAATGGAAGGATGAAGCTGACTATTTGTCTGCCTAACAGAAATTTCCATGCGACTACGGAATGTCGCTTTCGCGAAGCGCGGAAGCGAATGCCTAAGCACTTGGTACCTGACGAAGCCGCCAAACTCGAGGCTGCATCCCGTCGGCTAAAGAGAGCTACTTTGTCTCGTCAGTGGTGCCACTTCACGTGAGCCACGCCTGGACTGCGGCGTAGCGCGCGCATCCGCGATTCATGGAAGTACACTCGCATCCATGTTCCGGCATACGAGGAGCGCATGAACGTGGCTCGCTGCGTTCTTTAATACGTGGTCGAGCCCTGGGTCTATGAATCCTAACGGCACCGGACTAAGAGCCAGCTTATCAAGCGGAGTATAAAATAACCACAACGCACCATCAGTCGACCTTCACAAAATCGAGGCGCTTTACACCAGGTGAAGAACTCGGGATTCAAAGTAAAATCCGACGTTACACTCCGGACATCGTGATCCACAAGTGTTCGTCGAGGTGGACCGTGCCAAAACGTACCGATAGCGTGAACATGCGTTTGAGAACAGAAAGATGAATAGAGAGTTTGTCGGCCTAGTCTGGATGCTGCAACGAGGCAAATGCTACATGGAGAACCAGGCTGAGGTAGGATGCTGTAGGTGCGTTAGTCAAGCATGTATCGGCAGGAATACACCCACCGAAGATAAAAAAGTCTTACGCCACGCCCAGGACGGATCATCCTTTCTAAACACTGATACACAAGGGACGATCATGCCAAACAGCGCAAACCGGCATTGTCCACTGGATGTGAAACAAAAAAAATAGAATTCGTCCTTGCCTGGACAGAGGCATCAGATTAACGGGTACGAAGACACCTGGTGGGAGGCTGAAGTCCAAAATACCGCATGGCGCATGGAAGCCGGCCCTTGTTTACTCCACTCCAGTTAGAACCACCTCAACTTCGCCCCTGTAAGTGCCCCTCGATGCCACGGCATCACTGACGCCTCCTCTTTCCAGAGAAATACGCCACGCCCTCATCTGGCATGAAACCCAAAGCCCTATCCGGAATGTAGGTATTCCGTTGCTCCGCCACTGGGTACTCCTCGACTCAACCCTTTGGGGGCACATCAAGGGTCAAACTATGCGCCGTTAGAGTAGACCTCGAGACAGGATCAAGCACACAGAGGTGCCGTTCTATGCATCTTGCGCGTCAGAGTTATATCCAGGGCGATTACGTCCTGAGAAATTATTGTGTTGTTGGTCATGGGAGATGCTAACCCGGAGCAACGTGCATCTGGTGACACTGTCCAAATCGCCAGCACGAAGGACTTTGTTGCAAACCCGACCGATGCCATCGCACTCGGTGCTTTAATGAGCCGATAGGGACAAGGAAATGTGTGCTGTGATAATTTCAGTTACGTCTTGCGGGGTCAATGAGGTGCAAACGCCCTGGGAGAGTTCAATGTCTAGTCCCATTCGGAAGGCGTTGGAATAACTTTGGAGCCAATCGCGATGCCCCATGAGCCGGGCAGAACTCTGGGGCCCTGGAGCGCGCAGACAGCTCAAGAAGCTGCGTGTATAAAGTTAAAGATCCCGCGCTCTCGACCGCTAAGAATCTGATAAAGTTGGAGTTAGGTTACACGCAGCCAGTGCTAATCTCAAGACGGACCGGTCTCCTAGCAAGCCTCATGAATCGCGCGACTTCGATCGCTTCGACGCCAGCGGCAGCTGCATCGCTGGTGATGGTTCCAATTGCGCCGTTCGCACTAGAGACTGCGAGGAAGAAGGGGATGTGACCTGCTGAGGGTTGGTATATCCTGTATTATGATGGTATACAGCGGGATCCGCAGATGAGGTTGAATGCGGAACAGTGAAGGGTCCTCTGCTACGCCGATAAGCAGATTCAGGCCCGGATTTCACTGAAGGAAAAGGGTTCAGTTCGATGTCTTCCGTGCCACGATTTTGGTTGTTTCCGTTGATAGAATATACGTTGTCTGTGCGGAATGTGACATCGTGGCGAAGATGAGGATCATCTCCTGATAGGTCTGTTCCAGAGGGTGATGTCCCGCTGACGTCCTCCATTTCATGCCCCCATTCTAATTCATCGCTATGTGTCGAGGGAGGAGCGCTGATGGAATCAGTGGACAACCGCCCCCTGAACAAGCTCCTGGCTGAGGGTATAACGCGATTAGGAAGGGCGTGAATAAGATTGTCAAAGCGATTATTCAGCGAACGGGGAATAAAAGATAGTGAATTTGATGCGGAAAGAGGGATTGAAGATGAGACCGAAGATTGAGACCGTTCCTGAGGAGCGGTTCTGACAAATGGAGAAGGCGGAACCGAAGAAGGCATGTGCCCTCGAGGAAGCGTATAGGACCTCGTACTCGCGACGGAGCTTGACGGCGGCGGAAAATATGATAACTGCGCGGCGGGCACACGAACAATAGTCGGCTGGTTGCGCGGAACTTCCGTCAAGTTATCGTTCTCGTTCGCGTAATCGGGGGAGAATTGTCTAGACTCTAGAGGGGCTGCGTCGACGTCTAGATTTGAAATAACATCACGAAACTGTTTCGAATGGCGTGCTTTTTCTATTGGGATATAGAGCACCTTACGTAGATGAATCGGATCAGAGGGCCACAGCTGATTTGCTCGGCGGAGGTCTGGAAGAGATACGCCATATTTGAGTGCTACGCCGGGTAGAGAATCTTTGGGCATGATCTTTGGTTAAGAGAATTCACGAATAAGCGATAGCGATTAGTTTTATTAATGCAACAAATGACCTGTGTAGATACCTGGTGGACAAGGACAATCTTCTCATTCTCATTCGGCTTGCTTATGCTCGTGCCATGATCATCCCCGCCTGCAGAGGTGCTGGACCCGTCCAACATGGCCTCAGCATCGCTGAGGAGCCGCTTGAGGCGTGGCCGTGTATCATTGGCAGAGAACCAGGTGCTTCTAGATTCGGCCTTCGGGCTACCTGTGGTCACTGTGAGAAGACTACTAGCGCTACCATGCGATACATGGTCGAATGTCCTCGAACGCGAGTGAGAAGTGCGGGCTGAATCGTGGTTGTTCCTAGTCCGTGTGGTGTCGTCTGAACCGCGTCGCCTTACTGAAGGTCGTGACCTAATAGCAGAAGTAAAGGAAGTGTCTGAATGAGCTGCCCAAGGATTGTTTAGAACGGCGTCTCCATCGATATTGTTTTCCAGAGGCATAGATTGCACTGGAGGAAATGACACTCTGAGGTGTACGTCTCGCGGCACTGATCGAGACATCCAAATCGAGACATGGAGCATGATAAGTCACGTGCTTGGAACTCACTTGAAGGAGCCAGAATGAGCTCGTTTGAGCGGCTGCGACCATGGGGCTCATTCAAACACCAGCTTTGGCTTGATGGAACGTGCTACTCTTTGCCAGCCTTCTTGGACAACTTTCGAGGTCTCTCTGGACTGGGGGGAGAAAAAGGCGTCTAGATTCCGGTTAATTCTCTAGATTTTGGCACATCGCAGTGGCAAGTCGGGAATGAAATACCCATCATCTTATTTTGCGTCATTTTTGTCGTTGCGCACGATGGGGAATGTTATTATTGTCATTGACGTGGCGGAAGTGTGGAGGTGCGCATAGCTGCTTACATCCATGCCTATCGTATGATTCGTATCAGGGATTTGCATCCTACTTGCCGACTCCGTCCCTCCATCACGACAGCATGGAGCAGGGGCTTATGGACACGCTGAGCTTTCTTCGCAAGGTCGCGTTCCATATTGTACTGAAGGTCGCCGAAAGCTTTCCGACTCCCTCCATTTCTTCTGCTGCTGTTTGCGTCTGGTGCGTTCACACGTATTTCTTTTAGTATATCTGTGTAACATAACTGACGTGCGCATTAGGTGGGCCTGTTGTTATTATTACGCTGGAGAATAAGATGCAGATGGTAAGCGTCCATATTGCGCATGGTACCTCGTCATCCTGGGCTTGCTGAACCAGGGGTTGCGTTTCAGGTTTCGAGGGTTTCCTCATCAATTCGACAGTTGACGGCGTGATCGCTCAGCAGTTCGAATGGCGCGACAATCGTCCTCGAGCATCGCTGTGACGGGTGCACTCCACCGTACAACGACCACGGGCCTCCAATACCTTACGATCCAGCGGGCGATCGACGACCTCGTGTATTTCGCGTACAACATAAAACTGGCTATGCCAGAGGCCACCATTTCTTACCTGATGAGGCGCCATTGATCCCTCTGCTAGCTTGTTCCCTGTATTGGGGCCGGCCCACGCTGAATATTTGGCTAACACCTGGCTCCTATAGCTATCATGACGTATTTTGGGCGGCATGGGCCTCGTTCGGAGTGGTGGAAAGCATTGCGTACCTGCACTGTGCATAAGTCCCCGCTTTACTTTCACTGCTCGTGGGCACCAGCAACTACTGAGGCTATTTCGACATTGTCCATCAGTACATGCCCGCGACCTGCTCCGCCGACATCCAGGCGGGAACATCGTGCATCGACGAGACATTTCACGCGGCAACACGACGGCGATCGACGCGATCAAGGCGACGTTCAACATGACTGGTGACGCATCTAGACGATATAGGCTCTGGACGTGGGTGATGAGTCCTGTCCGAGCATGCTCAAATGAGTATCGGTGCATTTGTAGTCTCCGCCCCGGTCGGCACGTGGCAGGACCTCCAGTCGTAGGAGACGACCAACCTGTTTTCTTCTCGAATTGTGACGCGCTCAAGGTGAAGGATGGCGTGAGCACTCCGCCAGAGGGGGGCTTCTTGAGCACTCTATCCGCTTTTGGAGTCGCCACCGCGGGACATGTTGCTCTTCTTGTGTTGTTCATGCCCCCCTCCCTAATCAGTCTAGCGATTCTGGCGCGGTGTATGGTTCACTTCTGGAGCGACGACGGTGCATTCGTTGATTGGTGTGTTGACAGGGAGTGCTTGGACACTTACTGATCCCATACTCCCGTTCTACACCGACATCTCTAGCGCCAGCGACCAGCATTCGTAGCTGTAGGTTGTGTGCATCCTTGTTCCTAGCCCGTAATTATATCCTAGGCTGCGATCACATAGGCCTTTTCCAGGACGGCGCTCCGGATGGGAACCCGACCATCGTCCCTCGGTTGGTCCAACTTATCGACGCAGAGGTTCGTGGTCACACTTGAAGAGCTTCCGGCATTGCTAAACCCCCCTTCAGCGTCAACGCATGTGTCTATTTTCAGAAGCATTCAGCAGCGCTTCAATCCCACAGCTCATGTGGCGAACAACGATTATGCTAGGTAGTTCGTTAAGGCGGGTAGGTTCTTTATGGCCAACGGACAGCATACGAGACTTCCTCTTCGCTGCAGCTCTCGACTGACTGACGTGTTTCGGTTGTTCAGACAACCCCTGGCGTGACGCCACGGTCTCTGCAAACGACACGTCCTTCCCCAACCCGCCACGCATCCTATCGCAGTGGGCAATGGTTCTATGTTCCGAGTCATATGCTCTCAACGCGGAGACTGATCGATCATCGCATCTGTGGAGGCCCAGGGACTAGCCACTGTGTCAGCGTGGTTTGAGGGGTGGGCTACCGCAGTCGTGGACTTGAGGACATTCATGCTCACCCGCAGTTACTAAAAGTCGGCCAATGGCCGAGTCTCAATATGCCATCATGTAAAATTTTTCTCTGCTCCTTGCGATCGTCTCAGTAGGTCCTCGTCGGTGAGACTGCTCTCGCGGCGTATATTTACTGATCTTGAGCTCTCCATCTGCTCTCGCTCATGTGCTCCTTAACGACAGATTGCCCGATGTCTCTTACGTACATCACAGTAATTGCATTGATATATTAAACACACTAGCCGTCCGAGAACTCTACGCGGGAATGAGGCCGGGTGTGATGTGTCACAGGCGCCGAATTCGATACATAGCTAAACCCTCCAATTTGCGCTAGCCAATCCACCGCATGGGGATACTTAGAAACCTACATGCAGCTGCATAAAAGTCAAGATAGTACAGGACTCTGAATATGACGTTCACGTTTCCTCTCCAGTGAAACGAAATACTTCTCGGGACGCGTAGATTAGCGGTGTTGTAATCGAAAGGCTCCCAAATACATTCGAACATAGTGTGCGCGGGTGCGTATTTGTATAACTCGAACCGTGTCTAAGGGGCCCTACCTCCCCATGCACTACTACATGAACCTCTCGCTGTGTGATGCCCATCATGCTCAATCTCTGTCTAGTGCTTTGACCCAAGTACTCCTGCAGGGAAGGCTTTTTGCGCGGGGTCCTGTCACACAGACTGGCTCAGACATGCCACAGTACATGCAGCCAAGATAGCAGCTAATTCCTGTCCCCTAGTAGGGCAGTATGCAGATTCTATCCCAACAATTCTATGATAGCGATCTCACCCAATTAGAAGCAGTGATATGTGGGATTTATCTAAGGGGACGACGTGAGTATGGTGGAGGATGATCACTCGATGTCGACTGTCCTGGAGCCGGGAACCATTCCGGGGGGGACAGGGGGACACTGGATACGAGCTCAAATATATGCTGCGAGACACGCTCTGTGGATCCTGTCTTGGCTTGATCACGCGACAAGTTATCGAGAGTCATAACGGCGTGTACGCCCGATAACCGGGATGTGTCGTCCATCCCACTACTTCGACCCGCCTCCGAGGTTGTGCCAATTTTCACGCGTCCTCGGCCGTTCCACAGACAACGTACGTTCCTGCCAGGAACAATTTGTACGAGGCGGCCAGTCTCGCAATCGCGAATTTCGATGAAGGCATTGTCGAAAAGGAGGAAATGTGGTGAGTGCCAAACGACCTGTTCTGCAGTGCCTTCCCATTCGACAGCGAAGTTTTTGCGGCTGGGACGCCCGGCAGAATCTACGTATAAACCAAATTCTAAAGAGTGTTATGCAGCTGATATTCACGTAAGCAGATCCAATTTACCATTGTAGCACAGCAGATATTCGTCTTGGCCAGTGCGAAATAACCCTATTGATTTACACGACTTCAACCTCTTAGCGAATGGCTTAAGGAGAGGATGGTCGCGTTTAGGTAACGTTGTACTTGTGAAGCTAGATGCGCAGGCTTTGGAACAGCGAAAAAAGATGAACAAGACATTAACGTACTCCGTGAACTCCATCAACTGAAAGCCCTTTGTGCACAGGATGACCAATTTGGATTCCAGGACTAATAGATCATGTGCATCAGATAGGATGGCGAAGTCCTAAATGTCATGGATGACAGTCAATATGTTGGTAAGTACTATATGCAATAACGGAAACGAATTGGTTACTTTGTATGCTTTTATCCATTCTGGACATCCGTTAGGAGCGAATCTTTGCGTATCTCCAGTAGTAGTCAGAGTTATCTTGCTGACACTCGGCTCGAGAATGCGAAAATGACTGCGAAGCTGAATCTGAAATGTATAGAATGCAGGCTGTCAATACGGGATTAATTACGGATAGTGATCGAACCGCACATTTGATTTTGTCATGTAAATGACATATGAATGCCCATTGATACTTCCTATGCTGAAGAATCGAACGTCTTCGTTCTCGTCACTGAGCTTGTGAAGATCTTGTGTATCCATATGATAAGCATATAAAACCTGTTGACCACTCCTCAGCGACCTCTATCAATTCAGAATGTGTTGCGATACACACCTGGCGTGCTAACACTATAAGGACGCCGACATGTTCGATCACGGCGCATTGTACGACGTCACTAAGAGCTTTGATCTCGCACAACGCTGCGCGACGGTATTAGTCTACCATAAGATTGAAGGGCAGAGTCAACTTGCTCACATTTCGCATCATGGCGACGACCGAGCCACAGGCCGTGTGCACAGCCAAAAGCAATGAACTCCTCGCCGTCGATGGTAGCTTCGCACAGAGTTAATATCATTATGTCGTCTTCGAAAGATTGTGGAGCAGATCGGCTCACAGAATGGTACGGAACATGTTACTTTGCTAGGAAATGCATCCTCATGACTCCATGTGAGATGGTCACCGCCGGGAACTCCTGATGGCATCAAGAAAGTTTCTTTTCCAGTAAGAGTCTTCATTTTGAATACAGTGCTGGACTGAGAAGAGGATTTCCGCTGTATCATTGCTTCTTCCAACTTCTGTATGAATGTGTCCCGCGCATGAGCGGAATCTGCATTCAATGTATACAGTCCCCCGGATCTCCCACGGTAATGTAGCGTGAAAGAGTCGTTAGACTCTGTGCTGTTTGAGCCCTCAGCGTTACGCGAAAAGCCGGGAATGATCGAGATACGACTCGAGCTCAGAAACTTGCGACTGCTTCGTGTGGTAGGTAAAGTCGACTTGACTATGGTGAGCAGTTCCAGATTCAATGGCTGCTCAGTAATGGTGAGTTCTCGTTACGTGTTACATGTCAACAGAGAGGATCGGGAACGCTTACTCTCCAACAGACATTGTACTTTGTGCCACTCGACCGAGGTGCAGTGACGACCACTGTGTAGAAGTATCATTTTCAGCTATAATCATAGCTGCAAATTTCGAAAGACTTGCAGTAGTTGTCAAAGAGAAGGACTAAAAGACTTGTCCGGGCCGCGATTTGAGGGGAGCGAAACCCTTTTGCAACGTGGAGGAGGGAGCGACGTTCATGCTCCAAATCCATGTCCTAGTTTGTGAAAACGGTGATCAAGCCATGTTAGTGTCTGCACCGACAGGATGACTCACGATCTTGCCACTAAGCTCGTCGAAAACTAAACGTCGGTGGTAAGATGCTAGATCCTTTTGTTGTGTTGTCGAAGCGACCTCGTGGTCAGCTTGCAAGCTGACTGTCTTGAGTGTCTCTAGTGCCTGAGATATAATCACGACATCTGCATGATCCGGTGACGCTTGTTTGAGCATCTTCTTGAATAACGATTCGTAACACTGCAACCTAGTCGCTGGTCTCTTGATCAATTCTTTCAATTCTGTATCGGGTGCGTCGGCATGCGGACCGCACTGTGTCTGCGGTCTGTTCAGATATATGTGTATGGCATCATAAAGGCAGCTCACCTTGAGAAACGATGCGAAGGACGTATTTCTCCCTATTTCCTCGTTGATAAGCGCGACAATAGCAGGAAGGTGAGAGAGATATTCCGTGTATATACTACTTGCAACTAGCAGAAGGTCATGAACCGCTTTCATAATACCGGGGATGACAGGATGGCTCTCTTGTTGACACTGGAAGAGCGTATCTAGCAGCTCACGATGATGACTACAGAGTTGAGCTGTATGGCCCCAAACATGCTGAATGAACATATCAAGGCGCTCCATAGGAATGATTATCTGATCTTGCTGTCGCAGCGGGCTCAGGTACACCTTCGATATTTGACGTTAGTAGGTTTGTCGTCGTGAAATGGACATGTTAGACAAACCAGTTCAAGATATTCCAAATCCTTCACATAGTGCTTCTCCCCCCTGATAAATTCAAAAATGGCTCTACGTAATCGTTGTCATATCCGTGCCGGGGTGCAATGGTGAACAAACTCACGACTGGCGCTCCACTTCCTCCTTACTCAAAGTCGCTCGAGTATCTAATGGGACAAATTGATGCCATTCAACGGAGCTTTCAGTCAAGTGCCGACTTGCTGTTGATTGCCATTCATGCAACTGTGTGAGTGTATCGAAAGATTTCATCGTTTCGACCGCTCGCAGCAAAAGCTCGGAATCTGCAGGGTTGACTGTAGTCCCATCTGTAAGAGCTGTGAGGAGGAATATCTGGTCCTGTAAGTGCAGAAAGGGCCGCCCCAGAAAATACTTGACGTCCATAAGATGTGGCTTAAGATGGTGTGTATATTGCTATGGAGTAAATGTTATTTGCATAACCCGATCTCCAGAATGCATTGGAAGGGCTCACCTCGAGTAATGTGCCGAAATCACCATTGCTGTCCATCATGCCATTCAGTCGCCACCTAGCAGTGGAAAGCTTTGCGCGGAAAGCTGGATATATCAAGCGAAGCTCAGTGACTGCAGGTAGGATAATATCCGCTATTCCATCAATGACAGATCCCCGTTCTGACTGCCGCGCACGAGATGCATCCAAAAAATACCGGGTACATTCTGTAAGGTCGCAAACGGTTCCATAGACTTCGTTGACGACGTTTTCAACTTCGCTAGCTTCAACAGGAGATTGTTTCAGAGTGACTGATACTTCGAGTAAGATCTAGATGAATGGTCGTTCCTATCGTTGTAGCAATCTGAGTAAAGACGGAGTAGACGTGTTACTTACTTCTGCTAGTTTATTGAGGTCATCCAAGAAGTTTGCTTGCTTGATGATAATCCTGTGCATGATTCTCGAGAAATTGTTCAGCAAAATACATGAAATGTAGCTGTGAGAATGCAATACTTTTGACGACCAATCTCGTCTTGTGACAATGTTGCTAGCAAATCTTTTGACACCGTGCCTAGCCATTCATCCTACGCAAAGAGAGGAGCTCGTAGCTGAGAATGGCAATCATTATCATGGGAAATAGGTGCTCTTACCTTACGCTCTTCGTCATCCATCTCTGCATCATGCAGATCCGCCCACTGTCTATGCTAATTGAAGTGAAGAGCATGTATGAAAAGATGAACATCTTTCTCGAAGACATACTCACTCGCTTCGGACACATATACGAGTAACAAGGGGTTTTACCGTTGCAGCGTGGTGAGTAGCATTTGGTCAACCACGTAACAACTCCCTGATGAACCTGAACATCTGCATGTCCCCTACCCTCCGGAACGCAGTCAAATCTGTAGGTGATCGCCTCGTTGTCGCGTAAATGACCGTGACTAGACCCGTTTTCAATGAAGACTCCTTGTTTGAGAAGTTCGCGTGATAGGCGAAGAGCTGCGCGTCGATCGTCACCGATAACACCGTGCATCAGTAGCTTCCCTTCCCGTAATATTGAGTGTATCAAAGACTGGACAGATATCAACACAACACGGCAGAATTAGCGAAATTATACGTACGACAATGTCTCTCCCGGTCAGCGTTCCTGGTAAATGAGTACCTCTCTCGATGGTTACTCTCCTGCCTATTTCGAACCGCAGTCGAGCTATGATGTAACTCAAGAAGGCAGGATTGGAATCCATGTCGACTATATCAGGTGCATTCTCCAAAGTATCCTCCTGCGCTCCTTCACCAGATCCAAACATGGTCAGGCTACGCTCTGGACTATCTGCGAAGTAATCGACGGGAGACGACTGTGAGGAACCATGTTCGCGCTCCGTGGCGAAATTTGCTTGAGTATCTAGCCACCGGTTGATGAATTTCAAATTTGGTGACATTTGAAGCCACTACAAGGAATATTCATCACCCAAGCGAGTTTTGAAGAAGTCGTTTCTCAGAACATACCTCATTACTGGGTCGGTTCAACGGAGCACTTGGTTCTGAGCATAGAATTCAATTATAAGATGTATCCCCGACCAGACATCACGACTTACCTGCATTCCTTATCTCGCTCTGTCCAGTCGTAGATGCACCAGCTTGACCATATTCGAGTTTAAGGCATCGAAGCACGTATTGAACGTGAGGACGGTTCCGCCATTCCTGGTCCCAGCACATCTCCATCAACCTCCATATATTATCAGAAAGACCAAGATAGGTAGCATTTGTAGGGCGTCTTGGTCGTTCACCCTTGACGCTGACGAGGGCTATGACCCGGCCATCATGCTGACATTCGTCAAACGGTATGCGACCAGAGAAAATCTGCATAAAGGTGAACAAGATGAAACAAACACGCCATCTCGGAAGTGGCACTGACCTCCCACATGACCATTGCGAGCGAATAGATATCAGTATGAGTAGAAGGTCGTGCCTTCTGGAGCCCTGCTTTCTCTGGGTCGAGTATTTCCGGAGCCGTCCAACGCACGGTCCCGTGTCCAATAGAGGCCGTGGACATGAGATTGACAGTATCGGGTTCATGGATAATGGCTGTCAACCCAAAGTCCGACAGGCAGGCACGGAATTCTTCATTAATGAGTATATTTGCCTTGCAGTAATGATCATGTCAGCAGCTACTCTGCATCCTCTAGACATTGACAGTTGACGTACACCTTTGAGGTCACCATGTATCACACCAACATCATGCAAATATACGAGTCCCTCTGTGATATCTAGGAGCTGAACAGGTCATAGAAGTTTTAGCTTAACATCGACTAGGAGATCAGTGTTTTTGATTCACCAGCCTACGGCGATCCGCCTCAGGCTCCTTCTTCAGGTAGGACACGATGTTACCGTTCGGCATCCATACAGAGACCATGCACAATGGGAAAACGGTATCGTTTACTCCGAGGAATGGGGTGATATTCGGATGGGTCAGACGCTTCCACGAGATGGCCTCTCTAAAGAAAGTCTGAACAAGACATTATCACAGGAACGTAAACACGATTGTACAGAAAGACGAACCTTCGCGACCGTATGCAATTGATCTCGCACAGCTATTCGCAGCGCTTTTATAGCGACGTTTTGATCCTTGTACCGTCCAAGCCATACATCTGCGAAACCACCAGACGCTTCCGCGGAGTCATTCGACTTCTTGAGGTCGGCATCAGCTATCTTGGATGAGCTAGGAAACGACCCATGCGCAAGAGATGGAAGACTTTGTTATGCAAGCGACTATGCCGCTCCAATGCAGCCATTGCCTGCATCAATAGTGAATACAATGCTCTGCCTAAACAATAGCGCAGGAAGTACCTCGTCAAGTAGGTCAATAAAAGATAGGGCATCCGCATCCTTGAGGTTCATGGCGACATGAACCCTTTCTCTCGACGAGAGGACATACTCAAGGGCATCAAACGTTTCCACAATACTAGGCTGGAATCGCAAATTTACACTTGAAGATGAGGTGACGGCCGCCTGATTGACATAATGTAAGAACTATTTACTAGAAGGTCATTTAGGTACTCGCCTTGGCGAGGATCATGTCGGGGCAGGTCAGGTGAAGCTGCTCTAATGTCTCTCTCACTGCCTTGAATCTAGACAGTGCAGTGACGGTATCTAGAGACTGCCACTCGACAAAATGTTTGAGCAGCTTCGAGAACCATCTAAGAGAGGAGCAAAGACGTCAAACTGCGAAACTTAGCCATCAGCGATATCACATAGTTCCTACCTTCGTGATTCGGCCAATGCATCCGCTTCATGTTCTCCCATATCCCGAGGAGGAGTGTCAGTGTTGGAATACTGCGTCACGAACGGCTCGCAGAGGTCAACTAAGACCTGTGAGGATTGCTAGTTTGCACCCAATAAGCATTCCAGCACGACAGCAAGCGGACAACAACGAAAATACCTTGTATATTTTCAAACGCTTATGAGGCTGGTGCATTCCCAGCTGGCGGTAATACCAGCTAATCGCATGACTGTCGAGTAAAGGCGAATCACCTATCAGCATGTCGATCTCTGTGGGAGATGAACATCGTTCGTGAATTCCTGGGCCAAAGTAATCATCCGGGTTGGAAAGTGTAGAGGTCCTGCATATACAGAACGGAGTGTATGTGAGTCCTGTGACAAATCAACACATCGGGAAAAGGATCAGTACAGACCCAGGGAGTTCGTTTTGTTCCTGCATCCAAGTCATCGACTGAAAGAACGACGACTCGCCCAGTCTTGAGGCACGTTCATTGTCGGGGGTTGGCTGTCGCGATAACCCGCTATAGCAAGACTCGGCAACTCAGAGCTTGAGACGTACCTGACGGGATATGATGTCTGAAAACCCGCTGTCGAGCGAATAAACGATGGAGGTACGACCTATGGTGCCGGTCATTTTGGAGAAGGTCGCGTCGAACAGAGTTTCACCCACATACTATATGCAAGCAGCACAAGGTTTGGACACCGCATATGTGAGATCATACCACTTTAGCCGCCGTGTGCCGCGCGGGAGAGTACCCAACGCATATAGTGTGGGCATAAGGCGATGATTATGGCAGTACGAAGCTCCGGCGTTACTATATGAATGATCAATGGAAGCAAGAAGACCAGTGCACTCTAACCTGGAATATTGTCTCGTTGTCAATAATGAGCCATGAGTCTATGATTACTGCGGAGCCCACCTCCTTACGCGGCACTTTCCACGGAATCTCAATCCATGCGGCGTGTTTATTCTGGGCTGATAAACCGCAGGACTCAGACTGCAATAAGTGTAGCACAGCTCATTCTGCTGCGCTGTGGACCCGCGTAGGACTAGGACAGTCAATATTGGTACATTCGAGTCGCTGCAAGCCTAGGCCTGCAGGCTTAGGCGGCGAAAGATCGCAAAGAAGGCAAGGATATGAACAATACTCGGCAGA